>CM029639.1:15788400-16418400 GCA_017311315.1 Dendrocalamus latiflorus
CACCATCCGCCTCTCGTACGAGGCATCAGCGCCACGTTGCGCGTCATCACTAGCATGGAGCCACGCCGCAGCTCGGCCGTCGCCTGCCTCCTGCATGAGGCGCCGTCAGCCTGCCATCGCGCTACCTAAGCCGTCGCGCCGTGCACCCGTGGCGCACCGGCCTTCTGCCGCGCTAGCCAACATCTGCATCAGCCTACCACCATGCTAGCTCGCCGCCTTGCCGGACCTCCGCTACGCCAGCCAATAGCAGCGTTGGGTGACTGCCGTCGCCGTCCCACGTGGGCGCCGCCGCTCGGCCCTGCACGAGCCGTCGGTCACCCAAGCCTCCCACGCTGCCCCACTGCCGGCCCGAACGCCACCTTCGCCGCATGCTCAAACACGCTGGCACCCTTTCCCCCCCTTTTTCTCGGCCGGCCATGGGTTTGGGTTGGATTGGGCTGAAAATGAAAGAAAAAAGGGGGCCTAGCTAGAAAGAGGAAAGAAAAAAAAAGGAAAAGGAGGGCCAGCTGCCAAATTTGCAAAAGGGCCCTCGAAAAATTGGAAAATTGCATGAAAAATTGCGAATAAGCCTTTGAAAATTACAGAATTCGCACAAAATTCATATTACAGCATAAAAGGACCTAAAAATTCAAATTTTGAATTGTTTTTAATATTTGAAGCATGTTTAGCACTATTATTATTACTTTCTATGCTATCATATATTTACTTACTGTTTTGATTAATTGTAATTATTTAAATTGCCTTTAATCAAAGAAATTAACAGTAAAATTATAAAAATGCATAGAAAATTCTGGAACATTACGAGAACCTTTTATGCCGTTGTCCAATTTATTTCATGCATGTTTACTTGCTGTAAACTTATATATTCCTTTTTATGCACATGTAGATGATAGGCATCACGAACCGGGAGTTCAAGGAGCTAGTCCAGCATGGCCAAAATTAGTTGACTTGGACTTCTGATGTCAAGATTGTACTTGGAGCCAAGAAGCTCCACGCTTTTATTGGGATTGGTGTATCAGAAAATGCTAAACCCACACCTGAAAAAATGATCAAGCACTTCACTTCCTCGGGCACCACCTCTATCTCACTCTCAAGAATGAGTACATGACAGAAGAGCGCGCTAGCATTATGGACTGCACTAAAGAAGCGGTTCGAGAAGCTATGGTACACCATTCTTTCTCAAGCAGATCAGGGAAGAATCTGATTGAGATTTGCTGATTTCAAGACGGTTGGGGAGTACAATTATGCTCTGCACAGAATTTGCACCAATCTTCAACTCTGTGGCAGGCAGATCACAAATGAGTAAAAGATTGAGAAGACCCTCTCTACCTTCCACCCTAGTGCAGTGCAATCTGTGCACAACTAACGTCAAGACTGCTACAAGGAGCATGCTAAATTGGTTGATATTATGTAGGTTGTAGAGGCTCAGGATGAAGTTCTCAGCAAGAACTTTATTGCACAGCCACCTGGGAACTCCACTAGCCGTGAGGCCAACGCTGAGAGCTACAAGGTGCGAAAGCCTATAATGAAGAAAAGGGGAAGGAAGGATAAAGCCGCAGCCCAGAAAGGCAAGTTACATGCTCCACAAGAGAGTAAGGCCAGCAAACTAAAGTGGGACGACAAGCCCTATGGTCAGCAAGACCAAACCTGCTACAAGTGCGGCAAATGGGGGCACTGGTCGCGGATCTGTAAAAATCGGCAACACGTCGTCGATGCCTTCTAGACCAAGAAGAAGAAGGGCGACAAAGGGTAACATGAAATGCACTTTACCTTCGTTGAGAGGGAGAATTCTGAGCAGCTGTCTGCACCAATGGAGGTTAATTCCACTCCTACAGCAACACCCTCCCTTGATATTGCAGTCGCCGCAATGATCTCCCAAGAAGAGCATCTCACCCCTGAAAAGATAGCAGCTGAAGTCTCTGGTTTCTTAGTAGATTCAACCTAATACATAGAATGCATTTAGACATAAATTGTCATTTATTTTAATGTGTGCAGGAATAAGTTAGACTTTGCATTGATTGTACTCAAATAATTTTACCGTGATGGTTGGATGATATTAATTCATTCATTCAGCCAAGAATAGCATGATATATTCTTATATTTGAAGTATTTTATTTTATTTATGTATTGATTGTCTCCTACCACATATTAATAAAGTACTTTATATTAGAACACGTGTAGCGCCCTATAGAGAAAGTGTGCTTAGCTGATAGCAGCACAATGAATGCCATCTTGAGAGAGACAAAATTCTTTCAGTCAATTAGCAAGAATGTTGGCAGTCTTACAACAATCGCTGGTAGCGATGCTTGCATAATAAGCTTAGGAAGAACCACAATTATACTCATAATGGGCATAACTTTGGTCATTCAAGAAACTTTATTGTACCCAGAATCGACTAGAACTCTCATAAGTTTCAAGGATATTCGCGCTAACGATTTCTATGTCGAAACTAAAGAAGAATATGGTAAGGAATACCTGCTCATTACAAAGCGTGAAGCAAGTGGAAAGAGAGTATTAGAAAGACTTCCTTCATTTGAATCCGGGCTATACTACACTAATATTAAGGCACTCGCAGCCTATCCTATCATGAAAACCATATTTAGAAGCCCTAAACTCTTCTGTCTCTAGCATAATAGATTAAACCACTCAGGCCTTAGGATGGTGAGAAATATAATTAACAATTCACAGAGACATAATATCGATGTAAAGAATTTTTCGAATTAGGAAGATTTTGTGTGCCCCGCATGTGCCATCGGGAAATTAATTACTAGACCTTCTGCTCTGAAAGTGAAGGATGAAGTCCCTGTATTCCTAGAACGCATCCAAGGAGACATTTGCGGTCCTAACAACCACTGTCAGGGCCATTTAAATATTTTATGATGCTCATCGATGCTTCCTCAAAATGGTCGCACGTATATTTATTATCCATGAGAAACCACACTTTTGTAAAGCTGATCTCACAGATAATTCAAATTAAAAATAATTTTCCTGATCATCATATAAAGTCCATCAAAATGGACAACGCCGGAGAATTTACTTCAAAAACATTTGATGATTATTGCATAGCAATGAGAATTAAAGTTGAGCATTTTGTACTGCATGTCCACGCCCAGAATGGACTAGCAGAAGCGCTAATTAAGATAATTAAATTTATTGCCCATCCACTTTTGCAGAATTGTAATTACCAGCTACATGTTGGGGACACGCAGTCCTACATGTAGCAACTCTCATCAACTTTAGACCATCAGCATATAACATCCATTCACTAATGCAACTAGCACAAGGATCGGCACCGGATATTTCTCATCTTCATAGGTTTGGTTGCAAGGTTTATGTACCTATACCCTCTCCACAGCGTACTTCAATGGGCACTCTTTGAAAGTCTGGGATATATGGTGGTTATGAGACAACATTTATAACCAAGTATTTAGACCCCATGACAAGATATTTGCATACTACCCATTTCGCTAATAGTATATTTGATGCGAATAGTTTCCCGACATTAGGGGAAGGAAATCAACCCCTTGATGAAAAATATCGAGAAATTACGTGGCAAGCCATGGGAACCCACGCACATGACCCACGTACTAGTGAAGCAAAAAAGGGACGTCCAAAAGACCATTGACTTACAAGTATTAGAAAACCAACTGCTTGACCACTTTAGTGATTTAAAGAGCATGACCAAATCGCATGTGCCTGCACACAATGCACCGGAGAGGGTTGAAATACCAAATAAAGTTAAAGGTATCCTTAATCTTGTCCGAAGGCCTCAAAACAAAAGGACGAGAACTCTGGCCCACCGAATCCCAAGTAACCGGGGGCGTCTCGTGAAAAAGCATAAGTAGGACTTAACACAGCTAATCACTGAAGTTCTCTAGAACTAGAAGGGGAGCCAGTTGAGACCTGGCACTAGTATGACACCTTTAGAAAAAAACATACTGGATCTGAACATTCCCATAGAGAGAGAAATCAGCATAGATGTGTGCGTACACATCGGAGCTGAAGAACTAAAGGACTTGCCTCCGCAATTGGAAGGAGCGGTGAGCAAGTAGAAGCACTAGAAGAATCAACCCATGATGACATAGCTATAAATTATGTGCATACAGAAAAATCCATGAATAGAATAATAGCCAATGTTGATTTTTATTTTGCAAAAAAAAAAAATTGCCACAATTGTCGATCTTGATCTAGAGTCTACATCGCTCGCTGAATGTAAGAAAAGAACATATTATGAGGATTGGAAGAAGGCAATAGAAACTAAATTATTATCTCTAAAGAAAAGAAAGGTGTTTGAACCTGTAAGTTGCACGCCTTCCCATGTTCACCCTGTAGAGTATAAGTGGGTATTTATTAGAAAGAGAAATGAGAAAAATAAAGTTGTAAGATATAAAATAAAGCTTGTTGCACAAGGTTTCACTCAATGTCTAGGAGTTGATTATGAAGAAACCTATTCTCCGGTCATGGGTAGCATTACCTTTAGATACTTAATCTCAATGGTAGTAAACTTGAATTTACAAATGAAATTGATGGATGTGGTAACTCCATACCTTTATGAAAACTTGGATTCGGATAATTATATGAAGGTGTCTGAAGGCATCCCTATCACAAACCAAGATAGAACAAATAGAAATATGTACAGTGTGAAAGTCAGAAAATCACTATACGGACTTAAGCAATCAGGCAGAATGTGGTATAGTCGCTTAAGTGACTTTCTATGTAAAAAAGGCTACACGAATAGCAAGGATTGTCCCTGTGTATTTATACGACGATCTCAAAATGGATTTTGTATAATCTCACTATATATAGATGATCTGAATATCATCGGAACCTTGGAAAATATAAAGGAGGCGAGTTCTTACCTGGAGTCAGAATTCGAAATGAAAGATTTGGGTAAACCAAATATTGCCTAGGTTTGCAGCTTGAGTATGTCCATGAAAGAATATTAGTTCACCAGTCCGCATACACCCAAAAGGTGTTAGAAAGGTTCGGCTTTGAAAGGCATACCCATCAAAAGTACTGATGATCGAGAGATTTTTACAGCAAGATAAGGATCTGTACCGATCTAGAGAAGAGGGGGTGACGTTCTGGGACCGGAATTCCTATACTTAAGTGCAATAGGAGCACTTATGTGTTTAGCAAACTACACTAGACTGGATATTGCATTTGCCATAAACCTATTAGCAGGGTATAGTGCAGAACCTACCAAAAGGCATTGGCAGAGAATAAAGAATATCTTCCGATACCTCCAATGAAGCAAAATTCTTATACTATTCTATAGAAAGAACTAAGACCTGAATATGACTGGCTATGCAGATACCGGGTACCTGTCAAACCCGCATACAACTAGGTCATAAACATGCTACGTATTCCTATGTGGTGAAACCGCAATTTCATGAAAATCATCTAAGCAAAGTATTGTATCAACTTTGACGAACCACTCGAAATCACATCAATGTATGAAGCCGCACGAGAATGTGCTTGGCTTTGACGAATGATTCACCATATTCAACAGTCATGTGGACTGAATATCGTACAAACTCCCACAATTATCTATGAAGATAATGCAGTTTGTGTTGCACAAGCATAGATGGGTTACGTGAAGTGTCATCTTACAAAACATATCAACCCTAAATTCTTCTATGCTCATAGATTGCAGAAGATGGACGAAATTAAGATACTGCATACTAAGTCATGTGAAAATCTTACAGATTTATTCACTAAGTCACTTCCAGTATTTAATTTTGAAAGTTGTATACGTGGCATTGGAATAATGAGACATACAGAAGTGTAGAACTCAGGAGGAGATACTTCTCGAGCTCATTATTAAAGCTTGATTATGAAGATCGAGTACCCAAATAATAAATCCTGTAGATTAAATAAAATTTGGTGAATTGTACTCTTTTTCCCTTGATGAGTTTTCCTATAGTTTCTCGGCCAAGATTTTTAATGAGGCAATTCGTGTAGCACAACATAACATGTATCATGTACTCTTTTTCAACTTTTTTCACTGAGTTTTTATGGAGTTTTGATGAGGTATGAACATGTCGAATGAGTGCCCAAGAGGAGTGTTGGGAAACCTGGGTCTAGGTCTGCAAGCCCAGTCCATTAGTAGGCACCCTCCACTTAGTCTATAAATAAGGAGTCCCAATTGTTATTACTTATACCTTTAGAAAGAAAAAACAATAAAAAAGAAGGAGTCTCTTATCTCTCTGTGTTCAATTTTTTATTATTTTAGTATTATGTGTGTTTGATCTATATCTATCGTATAGGAGGAATCATTCAGACTGAACTCACTGGCCGTCCCCGATAAGTGACCGTCGGCGCCCCGCTCTCTTAGGGCATCTCCAATGGTTATAGCTAGCAATTAACTATAAGACTTCCACATCATCTATATAGTACACACTAAAGCTAGTATTCTAAAGAACTATCTATAAGGATAGCTATTTGATGCTTACATGCACACACAGAATTTATTGAGGCTGCCTCGTTTAGCGTTATAGACTAGTGCTTAAGGAAGAGCTGGCTCGATTTTTTTTGCATACTCTCTTTCCTCCACGTAGGATATATGCTGATGTGTACATGCATATAGATAGCTGACTCAGACCATTGGAGATGCCCTTACGAAAGGAGAAAGGCACGCCTTGAATTGGGCAGTTGGGCTTCATGGCGGCATACATTCTGAGCGTCTGTCTGTCGAGCCTCCTTGGCGACGGCTATCTCGGCGACGCGGGCACTGGCAACTCCGCCACCGAGAAAGGCACGGACAAGGACGGTGCCAACGACGCCAACAGGGCAACGCCGGCAGCCGCAGCCGGATCGACGAAGGCAGAAAAAGGGCAGAAGCCGCCCGCCGCCTGTTTTCTCAATTAAATCGCGAACCCACCTTACCGGCTACCCACCAGTGCAGCCTCCTGTTTCATGTGACATTCATTCACTGTATTCTAAAGAAAATTCCCCTCCCCTATTACCCTTCATGGTTATTTGCAACAGTAAAGAAACTCGACGGTGTGGCCAGCAATACTGAAATCTTGTTATATTCTATTTCCTTGGCCAAACAATGGTTTTTCATTCATGTTCTATACAGGAAAACCAACAAAATTTCTCTCCCATATGCAGGAGCGAACAGCACGAAAAACGCTACTTGAGTTAAAACACACTGCCCACTCCAAATTAAACACCAAATATCTACTTCCCTTTGACCCCATTAGACATCAATATCTACTTTCCTTTGATCTTGCAGTAAGCATACAAGCCAGAGCCGAGAAAGCCGAGACCTTGGCCGATAACATTAAGCTGCCACAAGAAAACTTGGGATCATTATTCAGGTAACGATTAACGAGTAAACGTCGGACAAGCATGAACTCACCAGATCAAAAGGAAGCCCACCAAAAAGCACCCAGCCAATTCCAACAGTGAAGAAATCCTGCAGAAATAGCAAATATGAAGAACACTAGAAAATGCTTTCCACGTTGAGTAGAGTGAAAGAACTGGATGGAGGTCACACCTTCAAATTACCACACATTGATTGTGTGAGTGCAGAATTCAGGATTGTGTTCCAGAAGACGGTATAGTTTAGCAGAAATGCTAGCACGCATGAAAATAGCAGCACCACCTACAAATAGAATTATGTCATAATGATACCATAGCTTTCCCAAGGAAAAAAATAAAGTAGGAGGCTTCACATTACAGGTAATAAATGTGATGAATTATTTGACACTGCTAGTGTTATGGCTGGAATTGAGGAATATAAGAGGTGGCGTGATAGGGATAGAAGAGGAGGCGTAATCACCCTCTGCCCTTGCGGCAGAGGCTCTGATCTTGCCGATTTAACTAAATAGTTGTGATCCTTAGGGCACTCACAGTGCAGACTCTATATAGTTTCTATTCATGTATTTTGCTGATGTGGCAGTATATGTATTGAAGAGAGAGGGAGAAAACCCAAGACTTCGTTTCTTGATAAGACGCCGAGTCTTCGTTCGATTCGAGGCCGCAAGAAACCAGAAGAGTCGCGTTGGGGAAGGACGGTGTGGTTTCCATGGATCCCGTACACCGGCGCCATCCACCCCGACGCGAGCGCGCTTCCACATCTCCCACGCCGCGACCGCGATTCTCCCGCGTGCCACCACATCTCCCGCGCCCGAGTCCGCCATCTCCCGCGCCCGAGTCCGCCGTCTCCCGCGCCCGAGACCGCCAGCCATCTCCCGCGCGCTCCACATCTCCCTCACGCGCGCGCTCGCACAGGAGACCGACGCGGCCCTTTCCCCACCCTCCCGGTAATCTCCCCCCTCTACCGCCCATCTCCCCTCCTCAGATTCATATCCATGTCCATCCATAGTTCCCTTCGATTCCATCTCCTCCCCCATCCACTCTGACCAAAAACATCCCCAAATTTGACAGATGAATCGATTAACAAAGACCGATTCTCGGCGAAGCAAAGGTGTCCCTAGAACTGCTCCATCCGTCCATGGTGCTGATGATGGTGTTCGTCCTCCAGATGATGGTGTTCGTCGAACTGGTGCTTCCCCCGTTGGTGGATGGTGGCCAATGTCATCTCCTAGCGAAGGGTAAGTCTTCAGTTAATGATTCTTGGACGGGATTGCATGTTCATCGACTCATTCCTTGAGTTCTTACTCGAAATCAGTAGGTTTTGTAGGTTTCAGTCTTTGTTCTTGTATTAGAATTCTTGATGAGCGAACTGAATAATGACAGAGTGTTCGGCTGACAGAGTGTAGGCATCATTTTCTTGCAGCTACTTTTTCTTGCAGCCGAACACTCTGTGAAACTGTGATTTTAAGTGCTTGGTTCCTATTATGTGGCAAGAAATTTTTTAGTAGTACCTTAGCAGAATCTATATTGCACTTATGATTGCAGGGTATACCCACCAGGAGGGTTCTCAAATTTTCTGCAGTCAAACCCATTTGCTAACCATCCTAATGGAAATGAAAATTTTCAATTTGTTGGTGCTGGAATGAGTCAATCTTCAGTTTCACCAATTGACGTGGGTGCTGCAAGAACTCCCTCTCCAGCGCAGCAAACTAATGATATAGTGGATGATTTAGATGGAGAAGAAGATGAAACAATTAACGTCGATGAGTATTCTAGAACCGACAAGCGTTTGAATTGGTCGGTCCCTGAAGACAGACGACTGGTAGGTTGAAAGCATACTATCTCCATGCACACTTGAAGAGTAACGATTGTCTTTTTTTCATTCTTTCTTTTTGTTGTTTTTGTAGGCCAGTGCTTGGTTGCGTAATTCAAAGGACCCAGTAGATGGAAATGACAAGAAGGCAGATGCTTATTGGGCAGATGTTACTAAAGAATACAACAAGACCACAGAAAGTAGCCGTAAGAGGAACCGGAACCAACTGAAAATACGTTGGGATCGTTCTAAGAAACCATTAACTGATTTTCATGGATGTTGGGTAAATGCCAGTAGAGTGTGGCAAAGTGGGATGAGTGATGACCAGCTGACTGACAAAGCATTAGAGATGTGGGCTGGCCAAAATAATGGTAAGGCCTTCCATCTGCTGCATATGTGGAAGGTAGTACGTGGTGAGCAGAAGTGGTCAGCATATCTTGCCAGGTTAAAGAAGGGAAAGGAAAAGAGTGCAAAGGCTAATCCAGCTCAACTGGTGAATTTGGAATTAGATGGAGAAAAGCGACCTATGGGACATAAGAAAGCAAAAAGAGAACTCAATGGCAAAAAGAAGTCATCTGATGCTTTGGCTGATTTTAGTGGAAAAATTGACAAGTTCATTGAAGCAAACACCAAAAATAGGGAAGACAGAGAGAAGATGACTGAAATTCAGCAAAGCTTGGCTGATAAGAGGATTGAAGCAGCTAGGCTTAATCATGAAGCAGCTCATGAACAAACTAAGTGTAAAATGCTTGAAACTTACACGCTGCTGCTGCTTGCGCCTACTGATCAGCTTAGTTCACAGGCTTTGGTTGAGAGAAACTTGGCATTGGAGAGCCTGAGACTTGCCTTATTTCCTAAGGTATGATGTTGTCAACCCTTCTTCAGTTGCTTATTTATTTGTTTGGAACTGGTAACTGATGGAATTGTAATTTCCTGGAATTGAGTCATTGCTTTCTGATGAGTCCCCTTTCTGCTGCTGTGTCATTTGAGTCATTGCTTTGTGATGAGTCCCCTTTCTGATGAGTAATACGCCGCCGTCCCACATCTGCTACGTCTACGGCTGCGCTGGCTACTCCAGATGGACGGGATGAGTTGCCATCCGGTTTGGGAGTTGTCGGTTTACGAGTCAGAGTCCCGGTCGGCCTACTTGGTTTCGGGATAGAATCCCTTACGGATTGCTACCCAATTAACTAAGAGTCCTTAACGTTTTGCTTCCCAATCGGGACAGGCAGAACCTTATATAAATGATTTGGAGATTGTAATCAGGAATACCGAACAAGAATTTACCTCTATCTTCTACTTGTTCTATCCTCTGTTATCTTCTTGCTGTTCGGTCTTCCAGATCTCGCTCTCCGCCGCCAAGCTTCGCCCGCAGCTGCTATCCTTTATTCTCTGCTATCCTTTGCTGCTATTCGCTACTATCCTTTGCTGCCATGGATGGAGATGGCAGCAGCGACCCTGCTGATCTGTACTGCATGGATGACTATCTTCAAGAACAAGAAATTCTAGATGATTTAGGCGATCATCTAGTAGCTGAGATGCAGTCCGTTGTTGATGTCATACAAGGTGGAAGATCTCAATGTGGTTCTAGGCGATATGTGGACAGACCTCGTGAACAAGCCAGCCAGCAACTAATGGATGACTACTTCTCTCCTAATCCAGTCTACAGTGAGACACACTTTCGTAGAAGATTTAGGATGAGGAGGCCCCTCTTTCTGAAGATTGTTGAGGCCTTAAGTGGGTGGTCTGAGTACTTCACATTGAGACCGGATGCTCTGAATCGTCCCGGTTTCTCACCAATTCATAAGTGTACAGTAGCAATCCGTCAATTAGCATATGGCGGATCTGCAGACCAGCATGATGAGTATCTGAAGATGGGAGAAAGTACTGGTGTGGAGTGCTTGAAAAAGTTTGTTCAGGGTGTCATTGAAGTATATGGTGAAGAATACTTGAGACGCCCCACAGTACAAGATGTAGAACGATTGTTGGAGATCGGTGAGCGTCGTGGTTTTCCTGGCATGTTAGGGAGCATTGACTGTATGCATTGGCATTGGAAAAAATGTCCCTATGCATGGAAGGGACAGTATACTCGTGGTGATCATGGTGTACCAACCATCATTCTAGAGGCTGTTGCTTCTCATGACCGATGGATATGGCATGCTTTCTTTGGAGTGGCGGGATCCAACAATGACATCAATGTGCTGAATCAATCTACTTTGTTCGTCAATCATTTAAGAGGAGAAGCTCCCCAGGTGCAGTACTTTGTGAATGGAAGGCAATATACCAAAGCTTATTATCTTGCAGATGGCATATACCCAGAGTGGGCTGTTTTTGTCAAGTCCATACGTGCACCACAATCAGCTGAGCACAAGCTGTTTTCAAAACATCAAGAGGGGGCAAGAAAAGATGTTGAATGTGCATTTGGGATTTTACAATCTCGTTTTTCCATTTTGCGTCGGTCGGCACGTCTATATGATCAAGGGGATCTTGAAAATATCATGTTAGCTTGTATAATACTTCACAACATGATAATCGAAGACGAGAAGGATATACAAGACGATTCGTTTGACTTGAACGAGGAAGCAACCACGTCTACTGTTCAGGCATCTACAATCACTCATGGTCATGATCCGGTGATGGAGGAGGTACTACAGAGAAATACCGAGATTCGTGATCGTGAAGCTCACAGGCAACTACAATCTGATTTGATTGATCACATCTGGCAAAAGTTTGGGAATCAAACTAATTAGGTAGAGTTATGCATATATATATATATATATATATATATATATATATATATATATATATATATATATATATATATATATATATATATATATATATATATATATATATATATATATATTAGCCTTCATGTTCAAGAACCATATTGAGATTTGTTTTGTTAATTTACTAACCCATTCTCATTTTTTAACAGTTCTGCTTGGAGGATGATGGACATGGAGTTCTGTGTGCAGAATGATGATGGATGGCTTAATATTATCTAAATATTATTATTATCTATTTAGATTGCAATTCATATCTAGGTTTCTATTGCTATATATTGTAATGGATGACTCATGGCTATTATCGAAAATTTCATGTATGCGTCTGGGCATATTCTTCTAGCGAAGTAGCTGTTGAGAGGTGTAGGGTGGATCACATGGTAATATGCCACAGCTGATCAGTTTTCTTTCTGCTGCATAATAAATTTCTTTGTCTATAGAAACTACTACTACAAACTTTGCATTGGGGAGCATGGTTTCTTGTGATGAAGTCTTCGAGGTATAGAAACTATGGGTAGAGTCTGCACTGTGACTGCTCTTATTGACTTCTCAAGCAAAACAGTCGGCTACCTTTATAGCCAAAGTAACCTCCTAACAAGGAAATATTGTATCATACTAATACTAGAGCTCTTCTTAATATATGTTTCCTAATATAAAGATACCATACTAATTATGAAGAAGTACTTCCAAATATAGCTCATGCGGAATCCATCTTTGGCTCGGATGGCCCTTCTGTGCTGACTGCAGTCGAGACCAAATTCGATCCTGCTATTGTCACCGCTGGCCCTGTATCACAACCAGCCATTGCCGGTGTTGTAGACAGTGTTGGAGTTCACCGACGCACTACCGGCGATGAACGGGCAACGCACGCGAACTAGAACGCAGGGGACACAGAGGATTTTTGTGCTGCGGGAGCTGCAGCGTTTTCAGTTGTATTCCTAGAACTATTAAAGGGAAATTGACAACTTACAGCCGGCCAAATCGGCAGCCATGCGCAGCATGATCTCCACGATCCCATGCCGCACGACGCACTCTGAGCACACACACCCACAGCCGGTGGTCGTGTTCCTTATTACACGGCATTAGCTAAAAAACAGGAAACTAAACTTAGAAATAGAAGATGACGTGCGCCTGGATTACTTCAACATTTCTCCCCCTTAAGCCTGCGCGCGTTCATCTCCAACCCCGACGCCGATGTCGGTGCACAACTTCTGAAATCGCACACGTCCCAGCGCCTTGGTCAGAATATCCGCCAATTGACGTTCCGTTGCTACATAGCTGACAGCAATTCTGCCTTCTTCAACGCATTCCCGGATGAAGTGGTAGCGGACATCAATATGTTTGCTCCGTTCATGAAACACTGGATTCCTGCTTAGAGCAATCGCGGACTGATTATCAACCAGAAATTCTGGCGCCTCGCACTCAACTCCAGTTAAATTGGTTATGAGCCGAGTGAGCCAAATTCCCTGGCAAGCTGCAGTGGTCATGGCAATGTATTCTGCCTCGCAAGACGACAATGCTACAACCTTCTGCTTTGAGGATTGCCAAGTGACCGGGTTCCCTCCAAAGAAGAAAAGAACTCCACTGGTACTCTTCCTGGAGTCAAGGTCACCAGCCATATCTGCATCACTGAAACCAGACAGCTTCGGCTTCCCTTCACTCTGCCTGGTGTAAAAAAGTCCTTTCCCCTGAGTGCCAGCTACATATCTCAGGACCCGTTTCACCGCCATCAGGTGATCTTCATGCGGCTCCTCCATGAATCGACCAAGATACCCAACGACAAAAGCAAGATCCGGCCGAGTGTGCAAGAGATACCTGAGGCCACCAATGATTCTCCTGTACTCAGTTGCATTCACAGACTTGCTAGCACTCAATTTGGTCAACTTCAGGCGATTCTCCATGGGAATCTTGCTGGGATTGCAGGATGCCATTCCACATCGCTCTAGCAACTTCTTGGCGTAGCCCGACTGACACAAGACAATTCCTCCGGAACTCTGCTGAACTTCAATTCCAAGATAATATGATAACAAACCGAGATCACTCATTTGGAACTTACTTTTCATTTCCTCTTTGAATTTCTTGATGTCTTCTCTGCTACTGCCGGTAATGATTAGATCGTCGACATAAACTCCAACGATCAATCTCCTCCCAGCTTGGCTCCTGGTGTAGACCCCATGCTCTGCACTGCTCCTCTGGAAACCAAGCGACGACATGGTGCTGTCCAACTTGGCATTCCAGGCCCTGGGTGCCTGGCGAAGTCCGTAAAGCGCCTTGTGCAAGCGCAGTACCTTGTTCTCGCTGCCGTCGACGATGAATCCCGGAGGTTGCTCGACGTAGACTAGCTCCTTGAGCTCCCCGTTGAGGAACGCGCTTTTGACGTCCATGTGATGGACCTCCCACTTCTCATGCACTGCTAGTGCCAGCATGACGCGCACCGACTCCAGGCGTGCTACCGGCGCGAACACCTCATCATAATCGATTCCGGCGCGCTGCACGTAGCCCTTTGCCACCAGGCGCGCCTTGTGCCGCACCACCTTGCCATTCTCGTCGCGCTTGACCTTGAACACCCATTTGAGTCCAATTGCCCGATGCCCAGCAGGGAGCGCAGCTAGCTCCCAGGTGTTGTTTTCTTCGATCGCCTTCATTTCTTCCCGCATTGCCTGCCTCCAGCAAGCTTCTTGTTCAGCTTCCTCAAACGACGCTGGTTCATCAGCTATTGTTGAGTGTAGCTCCTCGATGAGAGCTCGGTGAGCCAGCCCTGGCGGAGTCGCCGGCCCAATTAGCTCATTGATGTTGCGGTACTTGAGTGGGGCGTCGTCGTGATCAGCATCAAGGTTCTCTCCTTCGTCCAGCTCTTCATCTTCTTCATCCCCTGCAATGGGTATCGATGCCGGGACAGAAGCTGGTGACGGTGTTCTTACCGGTGGAGCAGGATCAATTCCTTCAGGTTCGACGACTGTCTCAGTCGTGTGCTCGAACTCGAACAAGGTGAAACCGTCCTCCGGCATATCTGCAGTGTCCTCCCAACGCCACTGAGCTGCCTCATCAAAGACAACATCGCGCGAGACCAGGACCTTCTTGGACACCGGATCATAGCACATGTATGCTTTGGAGCCGCCTTCATAGCCGATGAAGATTGCTGGAGTGCTACGGTCGTCGAGCTTCTTCAAATTTGATCGATTGTTCTTGACATGAGCAATACAACCAAATGTGCGGAAGTAATGGACTGCTGGGCGCTCACCATGCCAAACTTCGTAAGGAGTTTTGCCATCCACAGCTCACGTCATGGCCCGATTCAGAATGTACACGGCAGTGGACACAGCTTCTCCCCAGAAGTATCCTGGAATTTTCTTCGCCTTCATCATGCACCGGGCCATTGCAACCACGCTCTAGTTCCTGCGCTCGACCACTCCGTTCTGTTGAGGAGAGTAGGGCGCGGTCAGCTGACGCTCAACACCACGCTCTGCACAGTAGCGCCCGAATTCAACTGATGTGAACTCCCCCCCACGATCAGTGCGGAGAACCTTCAGTTTCTTCCCTGTTTCCACCTCGACAGCAGCTTGGAAATTCTTGATCTCCGATGGCGCCTGATCCTTGCTTGACAACAATCGGATCCACATATACCGACTCAAATCATCGACCAAGAGCAAGAAGTATTTGTTACCGCTGGGCGTCACTGGCGAGATTGGACCACAGAGGTCCCCATGAACCAGATCGAGGATGTTGTCAGCTCTGCGGCGTGCTTGGCCCGGGAACGACGCTCGGCGCTGCTTCCCGACAAGGCACCCATCACACACTTGATCAACTTGCTCCAGATGCGGTAGACCACAAACCATCCCTTCAGTTGCCATCTTCCGCAGTGACTTGAAGCTCGTGTGCCCAAACCTGGCGTGCCAGCACCAGGCGTCTTCAGTGCAGTGAGCGGCGAGGCAGACTGGACGGCCGACGTTGAGGTCGAGGTGGTACAGTCGAGTCGCGGTTCTTGGCACCTTGGCGAAAAGCTTGCCGTCGCGCTCGACGATCCGCAGTAGGCCACCGTGGATGTCAATCCGACATCCCGCCTCGTCCAGCTGACCGATGCTTATGATGTTGGTCTTGAGACGCGGAATATAATAGACTCCGGTCAATGTGCGGTGCTCGCCATTCTTACACAGGAAGATGATGGTGCCGCGACCTTCAATCGCGACGACGGAGCCGTCGCCGAAGCGGACTGAGCCCGTGACGCCGGTGTCCATTTCCGCAAACGCCGCCCTGGCTCCAGTCATGTGGTTAGTAGCTCCGGTATCCAGCACCCATCGATGGCGACTGAGGTCGTGGTCGTCCGATGGCCCCAGAGGAGCGACCACCTTCTACTCGTTGAGCTCGACATGGTGGGACGGCTGTCGCTGGTCCGTTGGCTTCGCGAGTAAGAGAGACGGGGGCAAGGGCGGCTTCTCATTTGAATTTGAGATGACCGCCTGGGCCAACAGCAGAGAGTCCTCTTCCTCCTCGCCTTGGACCACATGGGCCTCTTCGTCGCGCTTCTTCTTCCTGCACTCGCGAGCCCAATGGCCCACTTTGCCACAGTAGTTACACTTGTCATTTCGGCCCCCCTTACCGCCCGAACTTGATTTCGGTTGCCGCGAGTCGCCGCTTCGCCCGCGCCCTCTGTCTTTTCCTCCGCCTCCATCGCCGCGCTTCCCGCTGGAGTTGGAGCTGCCTTCACGGACCTTCAGCCGAGCCATCCACTCCTCCTCCGTGAGAAGAAGGCGCCCGCTGGATTCTTTGGCAGGCTGACACGTCGACTTTTTCCTCTGCTCGACGGCTCTCAGTCGGCCGGTCGCTTCTTCGATGGTGACGGTGTCGAGGTCCAGCAGAGTCTCTATCGAGATGGCTACCTGCTCCAAGTACTCAGGGACTGTATGCAGCAGCTTCTTGACCGTCTCTTTGTCGGAGATTGGATCCCCAAGCACCCTGAGCTCGTTCGCCAGAGTGGCGATTCGATGCGACAGGTCCTCGACCGACTCACCGGGCTTCCATGAAATCTCGGCGAAATCAAGGCGCAGCTTCTCGACGTTGGCCTCCTTCACCCTCTCGACGCCGACACGCAGAGTCCGGATCGATTCCCACGCTTCTCGTGCGGACGTCTTGACGGCGAGCCCGGCGTGCATCTCCGTCGGCACTGCGCGGAGTATGGCACCCAGCGCCTTCCGGTGGTCGCTAAACCGCTCGGCGCCGAACTCGATGATGTCCCACAGCTCCGTCGCCTGGAGGTTCACCTTCATCACGAGTGACCACTCGGTATAGTTGGTGCGGGTGAGCATCGGCCAGACGAGTCCCTGCGTCGACTTCTCGACGACGCGCTCGACGACGATCTCACGTGCGCCTCCTCGGAGGCGCGGACGGCGTGGAACTGGAGACGGCGAGCGACGGCTGCGACGCGGTGGAGAAGGGTTCCCCTGAACCCGACCAGGCGTCGACATGGCGCCCTGTCCCTGGAACGTACTCGCTCTGATACCAAATGTTGGAGTTCACCGACGCACTGCCGGCGATGAACGGGCAACGCACGCGAACTAGAACGCAGGGGACACAGAGGATTTTTGTGCTGCGGGAGCTGCAGCGTTTTCAGTTGTATTCCTTGAACTATTAAAGGGAAATTGACAACTTACAGCCGGCCAAATCGGCAGCCATGCGCGGCATGATCTCCACGATCCCATGCCGCACGACGCACTCTGAGCACACACACCCACAGCCGGTGGTCGTGTTCCTTATTACACGGCATTAGCTAAAAAACAGGAAACTAAGCTTAGAAATAGAAGATGACGTGCGGCTGGATTACTTCAACAGACAGCCCTGCAGCAGCCGAATCAGTGCTGATGAGTTGCCGTGGACAACGTGTATAAACTTTGCCAGCGGACAATCTCATCAAAGAACACACGCGCAACTGAGTTGCCAGTGTATGGGTGACCCAAAGCAAATAAAATGAGCATATTTCGAGAAGCAATCGACCACAGTTAAGATGACTAATTTACCTCCCACCTTGGGAAATCCTTTCACAAAATCCATCGAAATATCTTGCCACACACTAGTAGGAATCTCTGTTACAGCCTTCACGATTGTGCCTAGGATCTGTACGACCATGCTCTGGCCGCTACAACCACCACCTCCTTGTTGGCTTTGCCCAGGAACATACACACGCACGCGAACGCGAGGTAGACGAAGAACAGTAGAGTTTCTAAGCGACGAACGCCGCGGCCGCCACAGCCTGTTTTATTGCTCAAATGGACTCAGCGCCACATACACACAAGGATTACATGGTCTTTAATAGCCTCTCAGCAACGCAGCGCCCACGCAACAAACTCCGCCGGATTTCACGCTTCCGCTGCGCTCTCCTGGCGACCTGGCCGTCTCCACGCTCTGAGCCACGAACTCCTCCGTGAGAACCGGTCTCCAGTGCATCCAGAGCTTTGTTGCGCTTCCTCCGCTACTGCCGCCAATTGCCACCTCTCGGCCATCCCTGCATGGCGTGATTTATTCTAACAAACTCCCCCTAAATCACGACACCGCCGCGCGTCCCGCCCTACAGGAGCGCCGGCTCTTCGTCGGCGTCGGCGAGCAACGCCTCCTCCTTCCTTGGCTTGGTGCACTCCCTCGAGAAGTGGCCACGGACGCCACAGTTGTAGCACTTGCCCTTGCCGGAGTTGCGTCGGCGCCTGCTTGCGCCCGAACTGACGCTGCTCCCCCCATCATCGTCGTCTTCGTCTTCATGGCCGCCGCTACGGCCTCCCTTCCTGTCGCCGTCGTCGTGGCACGCGTCGCCGCTGCGCACGCGCTCCTTCCCGCGACGCTGACGTCGGCGCACCTCCCACTGCTCTTCGGTGAGCAGCAGTTGCCCGGTGCGGTCCGCGATCTCCTCCACGCCGGCTCGATCCTCCGCCGCACGAAGTCTCCCGACGAGTTCCTCGATCGACATCGCGTCCAGATCAAGCAGCGTCTCGATAGACACCGCGATCTGGTGGTACCGCGGCGGCACGACGCACAGGAACTTCTTGACGACGCGCACGTCCTCCATCGATTCCCCCAGCTCGCGCAATTTTGCGACGAGGGTGTTCAGGCGGTTGGCGAAGTCGTCGATCGATTCGCCCTCCTTGAATGCGACGAGCTCGAACTCCCTCAGCAGCTTCTGCGTGTTTGCCTCCTTCACGCGCTTGACGCCGAGCCGCATCTTCTCCACCGCCTCCCATGCCTCCTTCGCACTCTTCTTGTTGGCGAGGCCGGAGTGCATATCCGTCGGCACGGCGCGAAGGATGGTGGCCAATGCCAGCCGATCCTCGCGGCGCTCGACCTTACTCGACTCCACCGCACCCCACAGCCCCATCGCCTCCAAATTTACCTGCATCACAAGCGCCCACTCGTGATAATTGGTGCGCGACAGCATCGGGAACACGAGCGACGAACTCATCTCCTTGACGCGCTCTCCCACGACCTCGCGTGGCCTGCTGCCACTACTGCCGTCGCTGAGCTTCGGCTTCTCAGGCGAGGGAGACTGATCGCCGGCCATCAGCTTGCTGTCGAGCTTCACCTGCTCTGATACCAAATGTTGGCTTTGCCCAGGAACATACACACGCACGCGAACGCGAGGTAGACGAAGAACAGTAGACTTTCTAAGCGACGAACGCCGCGACCGCCACACAGCCTGTTTTATTGCTCAAATGGACTCAGCGCCACATACACACAAGGATTACATGGTCTTTAATAGCCTCTCGGCGACGCAGCGCCCACGCAACGAACTCCACCGGATTTCACGCTTCCACTGCGCTCTCCTGGCGACCTGGCCGTCTCCACGCTTTGAGCCACGAACTCCTCCGTGAGAACCGGTCTCCAGTGCATCCAGAGCTTTGTTGCGCTTCCTCCGCTACTGCCGCCAATTGCCACCTCTCGGCCATCCCTGCATGGCGTGATTTATTCTAACACTCCTGTGCCGCTACGACTACTTTGTTGGTTCTCCGACCACGTAGACAGTCGTTACGACCACGTTGCGACTCCTCCGATCACTCCTCGCTGCTCCGATCTCGTAGTCGTAAACTTCAGCTGAAGTTACGACCACATTCACCACCTCGCGCTGCACTTCCTTCGACCATGGTCGATCACCGTAGTCATAGTTCCTTACGATCACGTAGTGATTCTGTTGACCGCTGTGGTCATAACGACTTACGCCCACGTCGCTATGGTCATTACGACTTAAGACCACGTCTTTTCACTGTGGTCGTAACGACTTACGACCACATCTTCTCGTTGTGGTCGTATCGACTTACGACCACGTCTTCAACTCTGTGACCGTGGTCGTAACTCCTTTACGACCACGTTTTCAGCACTGTGAACACCTTCACTCGTTGCTGTGGTCGCAACTCTAGTTACGACCACGTCTGTGAACACAATGAACTTGATAGCCTTCCAAAGCCAAACCGCTCTTCTCTTCTATTTATTTCTCTCTTGATCACACAAATCTCTATGATCACCCTGATCGCCTTCTCTCTCTCTCTTGCCACTCGATCACACCAATCGCCTTGGCCTCTCTCGCCCTTTTCGCCTTACTCTCTCGGTTACATAGCTCTGCCTTTTATTCCCTACTCTACGACTCCGACTTGGTTATGACCACGACTATTACTCGAACTCGGCTACGACTATGAAACAAACTCGAACTCGACTACAACTGTGAAGCGGACTCTTATACGACCACGACCCGAACTCATATACGACCACGACTTGGACTCGTATACAACCATAGCCAAACTCATACACAACTCCGACCACTCGTACACGACCAGGACTACGACCACGATTGAAAAAACAAGATTACAACTCTAACAATCACCTCCTTAATCTTGATTTTCCTTCTTGATCATGTCGACCTTCTCTCTTGCTGTTGCTTCTTCCTTGCATGCCTTCCTGGGTTGGAGCACTGCTCCCACAGCCGTAAGTCTGGTCGTCTTCTACCTGCAGCACCTGCTCACGCTTCTTCCACCAGCACCAGCTCTCTCTATCGTGTGCTTTTGCTTTCGATCATTGCCCTTCATGTTGTGCTTCCTCCCGCCACCTCGGGACCCATCTACGACTGCCTTTTGTTGTATGCGTGAGAGCTCCTTCCGAGCCCCTGCTCACTATGACCATGCCTGCTGCATGTGGTCTGTGCCGACCGCCCTAGCCATCGCTTCGCTCCTCTCCACCTGCACGCGCGTGTCCGGAGTCGGCTGCATACCCCTGCGCACCTCCTGCGCCGCCTGTTACGACCGCTGCATGCTCTTCTGGAGCCTCTGCTTGTTACGACCATGCCTTCTGCCCCGTCTTGCTTCTTTGCTGACTCGGTCTCCTTGTTCGTGACGACTTCAGGCTTTGCCTCCTGCTGCCCGTTGGTGAAGTCCTCCATCTTCTGGCTCTCTAGACTGTTCTTCACACAAATTGGTCTACAAGTTTTCAAGGGGATCCTATACAACCGATTTGGAGATCTCTTCGCCTTCATCAACAAATCTCTGTTCTTGTCATACACTCTCAAGAACTCATCCTGCAGCACCACCCTGCACCCTCTCCCTCATTTGCCCGAGACTAAGTATGTTGTCGCATAGACTCGGTATATAATAAATTCCTGTCAACAACCTCTTATCTCTGTTCTTGCATTGCAACACCATCATCCCTTTGCCCTTTATCTCTACTGTGGAGTCGTCACCAAACTTGACATTGCCCCAAACCTTCTCATCGAGCTTGTGGAACATGGAGCGATCTCTCGTCATGTGGTTGCTTGCTCCATTATCCAAGTACCATTGATCCTTGTGATCATGGCTTCCTTCATATCTAGTTTTGGAACTACGTTCTCCTCATTTAGTTCCACCATGACCGACTCCTTTTCAAGATATGAGGAGAGAAGTACTAGCTCTCCACCATCTTCTTCTTCGTCTTTGACAAGGTTCACCTCCCCGTCCTTCTTGCTCTTGCAATCCAATGCAAAGTGCCCAAACTCATTACAGTTAAAGCACTTTTTATTGTTGCGGCATCTTATCACGTAGTGCTCGTATTCACCACATTCAAAGCACTTGACACGTGACATATCACGGGATCTCTCACCACCTCCTTGCGCAGCCTTGTCTCCACGGCCACCCCAGCCGCCTTGACCACTCTGGCCACCTCGCCCGCGCCACCTCCCGCGGTTGTTTGATGAGCCACGACCATCTCTTGGATCTCCCCTTATTAGCAACGCCTGCTCGTTATGAGATCCCTCCTCTTTACGCGACTGAAACCCCTTCAGTAACTCCTCATGCGCCTTGAGAGAGCCAATGATCTCCTCTATCTTCTTCTTGCCTCGATCGAGGGAGTACATAAGTGTTGTGACAACAAGTATCCACCGTCACCCGCGCCCGGATCTGGCCACCTCCAACGCCGCCAAGGCCAGATCTAGCCGCCTGTGGGCCGGATCTAGCCGTCTTCGTCGCCGCCGAGCTCGGATCTGGCCCGTCTCCCGCCGACGTCGGCCCTCTCCGCTGCCACCACGCTGCGCTAGGCCACCTATGCCTCCGACAGCTCGAAGCTCGCGCCGATGCCTCCTCCCGGTAGTCACCGCCGTCGTCAGATACCGCCACTCTGGATCCAACCGCCGCCGCCTGGATACAGTCGCGCCACCTTAGCGCTGCCCTGGATTCAATCGCCGCTGCATCGGATCTGGCTGTGCCTCCTTCATTGCTACACCGAGGGAGCCGCTGTCGGCTTCATCCGACCGCCACTAACAATCGGCGCCGCCTCTTCTCCAGCCGCTTCTCCTAGATCCAGTGGCTGCCGCCACCGCTCCTATGGCCGCCACCGGATCTCGCTGCCGCCCGGCCCCGGGGAGCCGCCATCTCCCAGCCGCCGCCTCCCGTTGGAGCCCGCCGCTTCCTTTCTCTTTGAGTAAGGGAGAGAGACAGGAGGGAAGGAGGGAGTGACTAAGTGAGTGGCGAGGGAGTGAGTGGAGGGTATATGCAAAGCCGTGCGATCCAAAGGTCGTGGTATATCTATGTTGTTTTGAGTCAGTCTTTGAGTTATTTTTCTTTTGAGTCGTCCGTTGCATCAATCCAAGTCCGTATTTTCTAATTTTTAGTTTGTCCAAGCCGTGCGAGTCTACAAATTTATTGTCAGTCATAGAAGTATAGGAATTTTCTTTTGTATGGCAGCAACCGCCGCTCTACTCTCTGAGCCGCGTGCAGATCGTAGAAGTCGTTATAATACCGCCACTTCTCTAGCCGCCGCCCCGAGCTTCTAAGGCCGTCGCGCGTCTTCTGCACCTTGTGCACTGCGCCGCCACCGTCTTGGGCTTCGACCTGCGTCGCCATGCTTCTATCTATTCCTCTTCGGCTTGATTTGACAGTTTATTCAAAAGCTGCACGCAACAACAATTCCTATTCTATCTCTAATACCCTTAACACCCCCCTCAAACATATGCATTGCATTTGAAAAAGGATTAACGCTAAAACAAGAAACAAAATTCCGAAGTCCGAGTGCTGATAATGTCGTCGTTGCGTGCAGCTTTTGAATAAACCGTCAAATCAAGCCGAAGACGAATAGATAGAAGCATGGCGACGCAAATCGAAGCCCAAGACGGCGGCGGCGCAGTTCACAAGGTGCAGAAGATGCGCAACAACCTTAGAAGCTCGGGGCGGCGGCATTATAACGATTTCTGCGATCTGCACGCGGCTCAGAGAGTAGAGCGGCGGCTGCTGCCATACAATTCCTATTCTATCTCTAATACCCTTAACACAATCCAAGCTAATTTCTGGGATCGAGTCTATTCAATTAGGTAAGATCGCGGAGACAGTGGGAAGGAATAAACCGATGCTTCGCAAGCTAGTGTGCCAGGCTGCCAACCACAGCTCAAGCCCAAGGACTAACTGGTCAGCAGCAAGCAAATTCACAGTGATACGAGCACCTCCAGTAAAGTATGTATGAGTAAACAACTAAACACCCACAAGTACCGCAATCTTTAGACGCCTCAAATAATTAAAAACCGAAGGAGGGAGGGTAACACACAAATTAATTATGTGATTAGCATGAATTTCAGAATTTGTAAGGTCTGTACCTGAAACCCAGGGGAATACAGGTACGGAAATTCCATAGTCCGTTTGAGGTCACCCTGAATATATGTCAAGAACAGCAATGAAGGTCCACAAACAAGTCCTGAAATCCAGATGAACAGGATGTAAGTAAGTTTTAAGGCGTGTGAAGTTGAATCTAAGTTCGGTACATGCAATCAAGATAGTACCATTGCACCACATCAGGCCAAAGCTATTCAGACCACTAGATTTTCCTAGAAAAACAAAACAAAGCTGCTGATTATAAAATTATGCAAGTTGGATTGGGATTATAAGTGGCAAAAAGGAAGATGCATTACCTATACGGTTTATAGTAGCAAGATAAACAGCTGTAGTAATATTGGCGACGAAGACAATGGCATACCCACGAGCATCAAATGACAAGTCACGAGCCCCAGCAACAAACGCTCCAAATACAATCAAAGCCACACTGATAAACGATTGGTTAACAACCAGAAAGTGGAATATGGCAGATTCAGAACAGATCTATGTTCTGAAAGATGTTCAGCATAATGAAATACATGCATCACCATATTTCAAGCTAAAGCTACAACAGTATAGATACCTTCATTTCGGGCTACAGAAGCAGGGCACAGTAACCATAACAGCAACAGATGGATATCTACTACTATTGATGAACTAAAAATATATGACAGGCTATAAAAAAGGAAGCAATGTATTGAAATCCATGTTTGACGCTGCCTGGTACAAGTGTATAGGACAAAAAAGGCTTACATTATCTAGCTAGCACATGTATATTCAATTCTGACAATGTGCTATGGAATTATGGATTAACAATATTGAAACAGTACAAAAGGAAAGGAAAATAACATGTCTAGACATTTACCTGCCAATTATAGGTGGGGTGTGCTTCTGCTTTGCCAAGAAATACTCCATTGTCATTGTAAATACTACTGCTGTGCGCCTTAGAGTAGTATACATAGGAACATTTACTCCACGCACAGATTCCATTGAAGCTAGCTTTTACCATGGCATCATGGAAGGTAAACATCACTCAGAATTCAAAGCAAATAGTAATAAATGTGCCTATTCATAGTTCAGCAGTCTGTAGTGTATATGAGGGAATCAGCGTACCATATAAAGTAAATAAGCCAAAGAAAGAGGTGTAGTACGCAGCAATATCCTGAACGGCACTAAAAATAGTGAATCAGAAGGTACTGATGGTTCACTATTTGTAAACAAAATGATCTTTAACCGTCTCAGAACAAAAAGAAGGCACGTCGAGCACACCATCTGCATATGATCATTAGATGTCAGCAAGGAAAGATAGGAGAAGCAAACCAGACAATACAGATATGGAACAAGAAGTTCAGTCAGCAGCGAAATATAGGTAAAAAAATTTGTTACATAAGACATGTGACACCTGTTAGAGATATGTATAGTTTGTTATTCCCCATTGTTATGAGGGGTTCTTTGCATATTTACCACTTGTACTTTGTGTATATATTCTGGCCCATTGGCCTCATATGAATACAAGCGCTATTCATAACATGGTATCAGAGCGTACCTAGGGTTTCCCGTCGCTCCGCTTGCCGCCTCGTCGCTGCCGCCGTCGACTCCCCCGTTGGCCCCGCCGACTCACCCGTCGTCGTCGCCGCCGTCGACTCTCCTGCCGCTGTCGGCCCTGCCGACTCCCCTGCCGCCGCGCCTCCAGATTGGATCTATCGCCGCCGTCGTCGCGCCTCCAGCCGACGCCCGCCGGCCGCTCCTTCCGCGCCGGCCGACGCCGCCGCTCCGCTCACTTGCGCGGGCGCTCCCTCCGTCCCCGCCGCCGGCCGCTCCCCGACGTCGCCGGCCGCTCCCGCGCCGTCGGCCTCGGATCGACGCCTCCGCCGTCCGCCCGGCCTCCGCTGCCCCCTGCCGCCGTCGGCCCCGCCCGGCGCCTGCCCGGCCTCTGCCGCCGTCGCCTCCCGCCTGGAGCCCGCCCGTCCGGCCGTCTCCCGCCCGAGGCCGCCGGCCGCCACTCCGCTCGAGGCCGCCGCCGGGCCACCTCCGCCCGCGCCGGGCCGCTGCCGCCTGCACCGCCTCCCGCTCCCGATTAGGGTTTTTCATTCGGGCTCGGTGAAGCCGGTCGGTTTGTAAACCGACCGAAAGAAAAAAAAAAGCAAAAAAAAACGTCGTTCTAACCGCCGCGCCGTCCAGCGCCGCCAGTTAGACTTCGTTGTCTTGGTCGCCGCGCCGTCCAGCGCCGCCTACCAATGGGCACCGTTTCCCTTCCTCGCTGCCCGGTGATCTTTGATGGTGTTAATTACACCGACTTCGTGTCTCACATGCGCATCCACATGCGTGGTCTTCGTCTCTGGGGCATTCTCTCTGGCGATGTCACCTGCCCGCCTTGCCCTATTCCTCCGACGGAGCCTACGCCTGTTGCATTGCCTTCGACAGCCGATAAGGCTGCTACTGAGGCCGCTCGCCTTGCTGCTGATGACGCTGCCTCTACCTACCAGGAGGATCTGGATTCCTACAAGGATCGTCTGACCGTCTACACTCAGTGGTACGATGACGACGCTCGGGCTGCTGCTGTCTTCATCGCCAGTGTCCAGCCTCAGTTTTCTTCTGAGGTTGTGGGACTCCCTTCGGCTTTCCAGATGTGGACTCATCTTCGTCAGCGCTACGAGCCCTCTGGTGATGCCCTGTACCTGTCCGTGGTCCGCCAGGAGCACTCTCTTCAGCAGGGTGATGCTACTGTTGACGCCTTTTATGCTCAGAGTTCTGCTGTCTGGCGTCAGTTGGACTCACTTCGCACTGCTGGCTGTCGTACCTGTCCGTGCTGCCTGGAGGTACGTGCTGATCTGCAGTTTCAGCGGGTTTACGAGTTCCTTACTCGCCTTCGACCTGAGTTCGAGCAAAGGCGTGCCCAGCTTCTTGCACGCCACCCTCGTGTCACTCTCCTGGAGGCTCTTACCGAGATACGCGCAGAGGAGACTCGTTTGAGTGGTGCTGGTCTGATGCCACTCCCCTCTGTGCTCGCCGCTCGTCCGCCTGCTACACTGCCTCCTCCAGCGGCTACCACAGGTGGTGGTGGCCGTCCTCAGTCTGGAGGTGGCCGTCCTCACTGTTCCTACTGCGACAAGGATGGCCACACTGAGTCCCAGTGCTACAAGAAGAAGCGGCATCTTTCACGCCGTTCTTCTACTGGCACTAGTGCTTCTACGACGACGTCTGCCTCGACTTCTTCAGCAGCTTCTCTCACCGAGCAGGAGATAGCCAGACTTCGACGCCTACTTGCCGCTTCAGGTTCTCCCTCGACAGGTTCTGCAGGTTCTGCTACTGACTCTTCAGGCACTGAGAGACCACCTCCTACACAGTCAGGTACCTCCCCGTGGATTCTTGATTCTGGAGCATCTTTTCACATGACTCCTGATTCTTCCACTCTGTCTTCTATTTCACCTCTTGATTCTCCTGTCAGTGTTCTTACTGCTGATGGTACATCCCTTTCTGTCTCTGGTCGAGGATCTCTTAGCAACTCATCTTTTCATGTTCCTTCTGTTGCTCATGTTCCTCGCCTTACCTTGCAGCTTCTTTCTGCTGGGCAGATTACTGACCTTGGTTATCGAGTTATTCTCGACTCTGACTCTTGTTGTGTTCAGGACTGCCACACGGGAGCTCTGGTTGGTTCTGGCCCTCGGCGCCGTGACTCACAGCGTCTCTGGGAGCTTGACTGGCTTCATCTTCCTTCCGCTGCCACCACCGCCGCCAGTCTCTCCGCTTCTGCCGCTTCGTCTACCGGCTCTTTCCAGCAGTGGCATCACCGTCTTGGCCATCTGTGTGGATCTCGCCTGTCGTCCTTAGTTCGTCGTGGTCTTCTGGGGTCTGTCTCAGGAGACGTGTCTTTAGATTGTCAGGGCTGTAAGTTAGGTAAACAGATTCAGCTTCCTTATCCTCATAGTGAGACTGTGTCTCAGCGTCCTTTTGATCTTGTTCATTCGGATGTTTGGGGTCCGGCTCCCTTCGTTTCGAAAGGGGGTCATCGTTATTATATTATTTTTATAGATGATTTCTCTCGCCACACTTGGATATATTTCATGTCTTCTCGTAGTGAGGCCTTGCCTATCTATAAACAATTTGCCACTATGATACACACACAGTTCTCCACTCCTATTCATGTCTTTCGTGCTGATTCTGCTGGCGAGTACCTCTCTCGTCACCTGCGCAGCTTCCTTGCTGAGCAGGGCACTCTCGCTCAGTTTTCTTGTCCTGGTGCTCATGCTCAGAATGGTGTCGCTGAGCGCAAGCATCGTCACCTCCTTGAGACGGCTCGTGCTCTGATGATCGCCGCCTCTATTCCACCTCACTTTTGGGCCGAGGCTGTTTCCACTGCCACCTATCTCGTCAACATTCAGCCCTCTTCTGCTCTTAAGGGTGCGATCCCTGTTGAGCGTCTCTGTGGTCTTCTTCCTGACTACTCTGCCCTTCATCTGTTTGGCTGCGTTTGCTATGTTCTCCTCGCCCCTCGAGAACGTACCAAACTGACCGCTCAGTCTGTTGAGTGTGTCTTTCTGGGGTACAGTGCCGAGCACAAGGGCTATCGGTGCTGGGATCCTGTTGGTCGTCGGATACGGGTTTCTCGGGATGTGACTTTCGACGAGTCTCGTCCATTTTACCCACGTCCTGCCTCTCCTTCGGCCTCCTCTGTGGAGTCTCTGTCTTTCTTGACCTTTCCAGATACTCCTATATCTGTTTTGCCCTCGTCCACCTGTCCTACTGAGTCTCCACATATTCCCCCTGTGGCCTCTCCGCCGTTGTCGCCGCCTGTGTCGTCTCCTACGACTCCCCAGGCTCCTCCCACTATCGTCTACACTCGTCGACCTCGTATTGAGGATCTTCCAGATGAGTCATCTCCTTCTGATGATCCATCTTCTTCTGATGCTCCATCTTCCCCTGATGGGTCATCTTCTCCTCGCTACGCTCTCCGCGATCGCCAGTCGATTCGGCCTCCTGTCCGTTTTGCCTTTGCTGGCGCAGCTACTCGTGAGCCTGTCTCCTACCGGGATGCTGTTACTCACCCTGAGTGGCAGCTTGCCATGGCTGAGGAGATTGCTGCCCTCGAGCGTACTGGTACTTGGGATCTTGTTCCTTTTCCATCCCATTCTCATCCCATCACATGTAAGTGGGTCTATAAGATTAAGACTCGCTCTGATGGCTCTCTTGAGCGCTATAAGGCGCGTCTTGTTGCTCGTGGTTTCCAGCAGGAGCATGGTGTTGACTACGACGAGACTTTTGCTCCTGTGGCTCACATGACCACTGTTCGCACTCTTCTTTCGGTGGCGTCTGTTCGCCACTGGTCTGTTTCTCAGCTTGATGTCAAGAATGCCTTTCTTAATGGCGAGTTGCGCGAGGAGGTCTACATGCATCCGCCACCTGGGTATTCTGTTCCTGAGGGCATGGTCTGTCGCCTTTGTCGCTCTCTCTATGGCCTTAAGCAAGCCCCTCGTGCTTGGTTTGAGCGCTTCTCCTCTGTGGTCACTGCTGCTGGCTTTTCAGCTAGTGATCATGATCCTGCGCTCTTTGTCCACACTTCGTCTCATGGTCGGACTCTTCTTCTCCTGTATGTTGATGATATGATCATTACGGGGGATGATTCTGAGTACATTGCCTTTGTCAAGGCTCGTCTTAGTGAGCAGTTCCTTATGTCGGATCTTGGTCCTCTTAGTTACTTCCTTGGGATTGAGGTTACTTCCACTCCAGATGGTTTCTTTATGTCCCAAGAGAAATATATTCAGGATCTTCTTGATCGCGCCTCTCTCACTGATCAGCGTACTGTTGAGACTCCCATGGAGCTCAATGTTCACCTCCGACTCTCTGATGGCGAGCCTCTTTCTGATCCGACTCGCTATCGTCATCTTGTTGGGAGTCTTGTCTACCTTGCTGTTACTCGTCCGGATATCACTTATCCAGTTCATATTCTGAGTCAGTTTGTTTCAGCTCCCACTCAGGTCCACTACAGCCACCTTCTTCGAGTTCTGCGATACCTTCGTGGGACTATCTCTCGCCGTCTCTTCTTTCCACGTTCCAGTTCGTTACAGCTTCAGGCCTATTCGGATGCTACTTGGGCTAGCGATCCCTCTGATCGCCGGTCTATCTCTGCTTACTGTGTTTTGCTTGGTGGTTCTCTTATTGCCTGGAAGACGAAGAAACAGACTGCAGTGTCCCGTTCGAGTGCAGAGGCTGAGTTGCGAGCTATGGCCCTCTTGACAGCAGAGATTACTTGGCTACGGTGGTTACTTGAGGATTTTGGTGTTTCTGTCACTACACCGACCCCTCTCTTGTCAGACAGTACAGGTGCTATCAGTATTGCTCGTGATCCTGTGAAGCATGAGCTAACCAAGCATATTGGTGTTGATGCTTCTTTCATGAGGTCTTGTGTGCATGATCAGGTGATTACTCTTCAGTATGTGCCTTCGGAGCTTCAGATAGCGGATTTCTTCACGAAGGCCCAGACTCGAGCACAGCATAGCTTCTACCTCTCCAAACTCAGTGTTGTTGATCCATCATGAGTTTGAGGGGGGGTGTTAGAGATATGTATACTTTGTTATTCCCCATTGTTATGAGGGGTTCTTTGCATATTTACCACTTGTACTTTGTGTATATATTCTGGCTCATTGGCCTCATATGAATACAAGCGCTATTCATAACAACACCAACAACTATATAACTGCAATATTTGGGATGCTGTAATTCCATAGCAAGTCAATTGTTCACAGCTCCTCAAGTAAGAATTGGAACATTCTTCAACTACATAAACCAAAACTGGAATGTGTTGCTTTTGGAAATCTACCGTTACTTTCCAAGACCACAAGCCAGTGACAGTCTGGTACAGTACAAAGAACTTGGGATATCTTGTCCTTTTTTATAAGATGTAGTTGCTAAGTATTAGTGTTCACTATGGATGAGACAGAACACGAGCATAAGCATTTATGTGCTCTGTAGAGTCAATTTACAGTTGCTCGGTGAAATATCCATTTAAACAAGAATGAGAAGAGGGCATTAACAGTAACAACAGTGACTTTCCAGAATACATCCAAACAGAATGAAGTACCTGAAGGAGAGTAATGACGTTTGTGCAAGGGAAATTATAAGAAGACAGAGCTGCCTTGTTAAACATCACCAGCAGAACTGCACAGTGAAAATTCACCAACATTAGTAAGGCAATGCCAGAATTCTACAAAATAAGAAAAGAAACAAAAATGACATCAGGAAGTTTCTGTGTGGAAACCGGTTTGTCATGTTTCTGAAGCTAAAAACAATTAGAAAGCATTTCACAGTAATAATATTATTGAGGGATTTGCTATCCAGATCTCAGTTATCATTTTGCAATGAATCATGTATCTGCTCAATTATGTCTAAATGTGCAAGGGATTTGCCGGTTTCTGTTTTTTGTTCTTTGACAGTGAGCCCACCCTAATTTGTTCTGTCCAGCCATGCCCCGTGCCACTACAACAATTGGGACAGATTTCAGGCCCACAAGTTAGTCGGTTAGTTAGTAAGACGATGTATCTCTTGCATTAGATAGTCATTCAATTGTCCCAGCATTAAAACAGGGTATTCAAATTATCATTATATTCCTCAGTGCAAAACAAATCCTCATATCCTGATAGGTACTACCAAAATGATTTGTTGCTGGAGCTCTGCTGAGTAGCTAGATACGAGTCAACAGACCGTCTCTCACCCCAACCCTAAGTAGTTGAGTAACAGAGGTAACGCCTAGCGGAAACAACCTGCAATTAGTGCCACCCGACCACATGCTATCCCCAAATCTGCACCACAAAACGAATGACTCACCCATGGTGACCAGAACATGCCAATTCATGCCACACTGCAACCGCATCTAGAAACCAAACAAGCCAAGAGGCGTGTGTCAACATACCAGCGATGACCATGTAGGTGAGCACGACGAAGGCGCTGCGGCTGGTGATGGCTGTCCTGGCGGATCCCACCATCCCAAAAGGGGTATTCAAATTCTCATTCTATTCCTCAGTACGAAACAAACTAAGTCGGACATCAGATTGAACATTACTTATCCTGGTATGTTCTCAATCTGATTCCCATTCCATACAGATGCTACCTAGTTATCTTATATTAACTTCATTAGACTGATCATTCCATTCTCAATTATATTCCCACAAGGTTCTCATGGACACGTTATTTACAAGGGTGCCCATGTCAGAGATCACCATATCCAAGCCAAGAAAACAATAAACTTGGATCCAATCCACAAGGGGAGAACTCAGCACAGTTAATTCTATTATTTAACTGCAAATAAGTTCATCTTGCATTAGGACATATATTTGACAGATCTGCCATTATGACCTTTTGTCAAAACCAAAGGCTTGGCTTTACTCAATTGCGTGGCAGTTTCTGAGACAGATGGCCCTTAGCATTCAAATATACACTAGTTACGTACCCGTGCGTTGCAACGGAACTTATTGAATGTATAGAGAATCGTGCTATAGAACAGAGTTGTTCTCATCGGTTAGAAAATGGAGAATGGACCAACCACTAACTTATTCTTTTATAATAGTAAAGATATGTAACAACCAGCTCTTACTGATGCCACATCCATCCAGACCCTGGACGCAGAAAGACGTTTGTACAGCACTGATCATTTAGCAGCTCCTCTCCAAGCAGCTAGTTTCGAAGATGCATCCCGTCTGGCAGACTCCAAAAGAAGCCTGTCAATGAACCCCTCACAACAACTTCTATGCAGCATGTACTTCGCGTATAACCTGTAGCAGCCGAAACCAGTACTAGAACGATTCCTTGCTGAAGCTCGGACGAGCTGCTAGACACAAGCCAACCGGCCTGCTCTCACCCCAACCCAAGGTAGTTGAATAACGGAACGGAAGCAACGAGTTAGCGACGACCCCGGGTCCCCGACCGCGCGTGCTATCCACCCCCCAAAATTCGCACCCCACGCAACGAGCGACCCACCGCCGCCGCGGTACACCCGCAGCACGCCGATTTCGCGCCACACCACGACCGCATCGGGAACCAGAAACCGTACGAGGAGGCGCGGACCGGCTTACGTACCGGAGCAGGACATGTAGGAGAGCGCGGCGACCGCGCCGCGGCGGGTCATGGCGGAGGCCTTGGACAGCGCGGCCTCGTCGCCCGCCCCTCCCCCTCCTCCGGCGCCCTTCCCCGTCTCCACGGACACCGGCAGCAGCCCACCCCCTCCGCCCTTCGCCATCTCCCTCCCTGATCTCCGCCTCGCCTCGCCGCGCCCGCCAGCGAACACGCCGAGGAGGAGCACTGCAGTAGGAGGATATGGATATTGGCCAGCGCGGCGGCCGCCTTTTTATAAGTGCGGAGAGCTTTAACAGGTTGCTCTCTCTCCTCAGCGAAAATTTTTGCTGTGTAGGCCGAACTGTAACGAGTCAACCTCACGATAATAGATTGCATGAAAACACTGTAGCACTGCAGAAAAAACATTCTTTCGCTGTAGCACTACGGCACAGTTTTGTTAGGTTTTCCCCATGTGCTACAGTATTTTACAGTGCTTGCTGTTGTGTTTTATGGCACGTGTCAAAACCTGATTGGCTCGTTACACGAACTAAAACATACCTGTATTACATAATAAAATTTTTCTCCTCCGTGGGTCGTTTCGTCACTGCTACCTCAATTCACAAATATACATCGTTTTAAATTATGTACAATTAAAATTTTAAAAATTTATTACTAATATACTTTTAAGTATTTAGATTGAATTTATGAAAATTATATATATATATCACTTTTATAATATTATAATTTTATTGAATTTTATAAACATATTATACTACAAACTAGTCATCAAAATCACGTTTTTGAATATGTGGCAATATCTAAAACAATATATATATTTATATCGGAGGAGGACTTGCTTTGCATAGTTGGTCACATCCATCACGTCCAGACCGAACCCAACCCAAAAGTGGGCATTCAAGGTTCAGTGGGCGCTTATCTGTTAAATTTTTTTTTTTTGGCTCCTTGCAAATAGTTTTTTTTTGTAAAAATGGCCCTGTGGACATGGACTTTGCAAAATAGCCCCCTTGTGCAACCGGCGAGCACGCCTGGGCACATGGCATGGCTGGTGATTGCGCCAGGTCCGTGGCGCGGCTGGGGGGCACATCAGGCCGACCAGAACACCCCCTTTCCCTGATATTTTCGACTTTACATCGCGTCTCATTTCGTCACTTTCATTCGCTGCCATGTGCACATGCATGCTTCATGAGTCAGCTTTCCGTAGCGATAGGCTTGCTGCCTCGTGGACGCAAAAAACATCAACCAAATTGCACTTCACTCGTGTACGCCACGCCGGCTCACGAAATAAGTATCACCCCTTCCAATGCATTTTATCCTACGATAAGAGTAGAACACTATCCTCCCTCACATGGACAAGCAGTGGGACAAGATCCGCAACCTCGCAAGGGCTATTGCATCCCAGGAAGAAGAAAGGCGGCGTGCTACTAGGAGGGTACCTCCCCGCAACGCCCCCTCCCCTTGAGCAACAACCCCTACCTGAACATTCCGATGGAGCATCCCACAGGACCCTCCTAAGGGGGACATATCACCCCTCTACTGGTGCAGGGACAATGCAAGTTTTTTAAGTCCAAAGAGCGCCTAAGCTTGGACATGCGTTACTAGGGATGTGACAACTACGCCTAGGACTTACCTGACTGCCGTTGGGACACGAGCAGCTACCGACAGCCGGTAAAGACCACATGCAATACATTCCCCCTCTATTTCTGTACAGAAGTTCACACTGACAACCTCTCCCGTCTACTTGTAGTCCTCGGATCTGCTGTGTGGCTACCGGAAGTGGATCGACCAAGAGATTCACCCGTACAACCAGTGGTGTCTTGATTGTGAGGAGTAGGATGCCAACAGGGATCGTGAAAGGATGGAGGAGTGGCGCCCTAATGAAGAGCGTGACAATCATATCCGGCACAAGACATAAGCAGATAAGCCCATCTTGAGGCGTGCAGGGGCACGGAGTGCGAGGCTCACGACAAGGCGCCCAGGGAAGAGTACAACGCCGAGCTCGCAAGGAAGGGCAAATAGCCCCGGTCCACACAATAGACTGGCTCATCGCGTATTATTCCCGAATGTATTTTCAACCTCCTAAATGCATGTACCCATCATGCCATGTAATCTCCTCTCCGTGCGGATTTGAATGCAAGTGACGTATGCCATAGAACCATGATACGTACATTGTGAAAGATTGGCATAGTAGGGTGCATGCAACATATACATGGGAACAAGACTTGTGCGGTAGTTGAGGCTTATTATAGGTGCAAACATACTTTTGATCACCTCTCAAGTGGCTCATAACATACTTGTCCCAGAGACAGATTTCGAACTTCTTCCTCACGTCATTTATCATGCGAACTACATGGGTTCGGGCCTTCGTTATTTTCTTCCCTATGTAGGCAAGGGTAACCTCCGAGTACTGCTTCCCCTCGTCGAAGTGCTTCTTGGCCATCATAGCCCAGTTCATGAAGTAACCGACAGTGTGGTTCCAAGTCTCTTCCACAATGGTGGTGATGGGCAGGAGACCCCTTTCAACACATCATTGTACATCTCAAACACGTTGATCGTCATGATGCCATATCGGGCACCGTGCGTGTTGTACAGAAGGACCACTTCTCTGAGTGCACGACCTGCGACTCTTGGGGCAACTCTTCCGTCGACAACGAACGAAAGAGGGGGACAAGATCATTCCCATCCATTTGCGCATCGGCCACCCAAGAGGAATCACCACGATCAACAAAATGGACATACACCATGGGCCGCCGAAAGGTCAGAGTTGAAAGATTGCTAGCGATCTGCATGTAATGCTCCCACATGGCACTGCTAGTAAGTTTCATCCTGTCTCACACGATTTGCCCCTGGGATGTGACCATGGTGGCGACTATTGTCTCTATTATTATCTTATTCCTTGCCACATCCCTATCGAACAACTGCCAAATGCACTAGCATAGCTCAACCAAAGGCGTGTGCGCTAGGTTCGGAACAGTTACTACGGCGCACTCACAGCTGGACAGATCAAGTCCAAACGAACCGCCACACACAACCTCACCACCGTGGAACATGAGTAGTTTATCCATTTATGCGAAAAATACCACAGTAGTAAAGGGTCATCCCACTTGAAAAATGTACATACAATATTGAAATTAACTTACCGATAATAGGGGAGCGTCCGTACATTGCACACACGAAATACTACATTGATAAACATATATAGCATTATTACGTACGTCATCAAATAGTGCTCCAAATGAATAACACAACAAAAAACAACTATTACTGCAGATTAGTATTCTCGATATGGAACGAATTAATCTACAAATAGGGAAGCATTGCCGTTTGCGATAGAGCGTTGCGAGCAATGTGGAAGGAGGAGGCAGGGAATGCAGGGGTGTGCGATTTGCTGTGTGCCCTTGTGTGCTTAAATAACCGCATGAATAGAGATAGCAAACAACAGCGACGCGATGTAAAGTCAAAAATATCGAGAAAAGGGGTGTTCTGATTGGCCTAACGCGCCCCTCGGTCGCGCCAGGGACCTAGCACACTCGCCGACCGAACCATGTACCCTGGCACGGTCGCTGGCCCCGCAAGGGGTTATTTTTGCTAAATCTCTGCCCACGTAGCCATTTTCAAAAAAAAAATAGTTGCGAGGGCCATGGGCGGATCTAAATTGGGTCAAGGGTGTTCAGCTGAACACCCAAAATTTTTGACAAAAAATCTAGTATATATAGGGTATATTACATATGTATATATATAACTGGGCCGGTTTATCTATTTCAAGCCATAATTTGCAGCCCGGCCCGATCTCCCGTCGCTCCCGAGGGAATCCGCGTGCGCGCGTCCGCCACTTCGCCAGCCCAGCCCATTGCTACGGTGTGCGCCTGCGGCCTGCTCCCCTAGCCTCCATTTCCCCCGGGCCCCAAACCCCGGCTCCCGTTTCCCCCGACCCCCAAACCCCGGCCCCCGTTTCCCCCGACCCGACGCGGCGACGCAGAGGCGGACTGGCGAAGAACCCTAATCGGCGCCGACCGCGCCTCCGGCCCGCCGCCCGCATCGATCTAGGCTCCGCTCCGGCGCTCCAGCCCTCCGCGCCGCTGCTTCGCTCCTACGCTCCGCGGCTCCGCCCCTCCAGTCCGTTCGGCTCCGCCGCTCCGCTCCGGCGCTCCGCCGCTCCGCTCCGGCTCTCCGCTCCGCCGGGCGCCGGCACCGCGACACCGCCCAGATCTGGCCGTCCGGCCCTCCGCTCCGCCGGCACCTCGACGGCGGGCCCGACCGCGACACCGCGCGCGTCATCACCCGGATCTCCGCTCTGCCGCTCCGGCCGACCGGTCCTCCTCTCCGCGCGACCGCGCCTCCGCCAGTCCGCCAGTCCACCAATTGCCCAGTCGGCAGTCGGCCAGTGACAGTGAGTTGAATTGTTGAATGTTGAATTGATTATTGATGAATGTTGATGAATGATGACTGAATGTCTGAATCGGTTGAGACTTTAGATGAAATGTTGAATTGTTGTTAAATTTGAGAGAAAATGGCAGTTTAGACTGGTGAATGGTGATGTCTCATTGTATCAAGATTACATATTTGGATGAAATGTTGAATTATTGTTCAATTTCAGAATGAGAAATGTTGACTTTAGATGTCTCAATAATGGTTATGTGTTGAAAAATGAAAATGAGAATGAGCAATGCTTGTATAGTTGTATACTTGTATGTGATTTTGTGAATGTGGGTATGTGCATCATATTATTCATCAATGATCACATATTGTTCGCCACTTCGCCGTCCAATTGATAATTTTAATGAATCTTGTAACACTTGTTGACTTGTATTTTATGATTTTGTAGATCTTTGAGTTTTTTAAAAATGAAGAGGTCTACCCACAATTGTATGAACAATTGTATGTTAACTATTACTACTGTAGATCTTTATGTTTTGTACTGCAAAATATTTTTATAATTTCGAACACCCATTTCAAAAATCCTGCGTCCGCCACTGGCGAGGGCAAAAAAAACTTCCTTATCTCTCGACTGTGCGATGTAACCACAGGCCACTCGCGCTCGATTTTGAATAAAGAATCAAATCTCGAGAAGGGGTGAGATCTACGAGCCGGATACGGTGGCGCTACGTGGCATTGGTTTGATAGGCTGTGTGTGTTATAAGAGAGTAATTTGGGTGTTACTAGTTGTCAACTTTGTACACCGGCCTGGTTCACTTTGGGGCTGTTTGGTTGCCTGCATCGGGGTGGCTCGCACCAGCGCATGTAGGAAGATGGTGTTTGGTTGCCTGCATCGGGGTGAGAGCCTGCACGAACAGATGCAAAAAATCAACTGGAGCCAGGTTGAGGAGAAACGCGGCTGAGGACCTTCTCTACTCAGCCTGGCCACGCTTATGCAGCTGCATCAGCTCATGCAGGCAACCAAACAGGCCCAAAGGGAGCAGGTAATCTTTAGTGTCACTTAAATAACCAAATCTTGAGGATATGGTGTCATAAGCTTTCTACCTTAATTTTATGGAAGCATATTAAGTGTTACTTGTATTAGCAAAACTTGGAAGCGATTGATATGTACCGCGCAAGATGCGGTGGTGTCATAGCTAGCTAGGCTTCTATCTTTGGCTTAAGCATTTAAGTGTTACTTAGATAAGCAAATTTTAGAGTATGTATAATAGTATAGACAGCAGTAGTCTATAATACACCTCTATGTTATATATAGATATGGCTAAAAATAACATGTGCAATATGTTGTCAATATAATTGCCTATAACAATTAATATGTTATCTATAGTTGTCTATACAATGATATAGATAGCAAAAAGGTGTCTATAATACCGTCTGTTTGATCTCTCCTTCATGGTATATATTTATAGACAGCTGATATATATCATTGTATATGCCCTTAGAAGGTATTTACAACACAAAACATGTGGTATGTGATATACATCATGCATTTCAAGGAGAGTACTGAAAGCACTTCCGTTTCAAGCGTCTCTAAAATAAGCAAATCCTAATGGCTGTGTTATCTATCCACACAAGATGACAATTTTGTCATGTGCTCACCATATCTTTCTTTGATTAATGTGGCGTACCTGTAGGCGATTTCTGCCCACTTAAATCAATACTGTCTAAGTACCATCGGTCATCTAATTGTTACTCGATTAGTCTCTACTCAAAGATCTTATGATTCGATAACTGCGCTTAATTCCAGATATTTTTTTTCGTGTGGTGAAATAAGGCACGTACGTCCCTAACTCCAATAACTGTGCGACGATTCGGCCCTACGTCTCATGGTTATTGCTACAATCTTCTCCCACTGACAAGTAACTAATCAACAGTTATTTGTTAGATCTCTTTCGCTGGCAGCAATCGCCTGCTCGACTAGGCATGAGGAATAGATAAAGTGCCTATTCCAATAGAGCAATCGACACCTATTCGGTTATTTAAGCTTTACGGGAGAAGATGAAAAGAAGAGATAGATTGATAGTTGGAGACAAGCAAGATAAATTAACAAACAACAAAGGCAACGAATGGCAAAGTTAGGACTAGTAGCACCCCATTGTAATCTCACTACTAGAGCACACTGCAATCCCAATATAGCAAAAAAGATAGTCCTATTTCTCGTTTTTTTTCAACCCTGCTGTGGGGCTTGGCTTTTCCCCCACAATTCCTAAGATCGACGATTTGATCGTGACAGCTGGTGTCATCCGTGGGGAAGGCACTGAGTCCCTAAAGATTCTCATCAACATCATCATCTTTTTCTATTTCTACTGGCGTCTCCGATGCAACCATGATAGGAACCTGGGATGAGGGGAATTTGTTCGATCTTGAAGACTACACCGATCTTGATATGGAGTCATGTATCTACACCATGGAACACGATGCCTCATCATCATCGTCCTCCATCCCAGGGTCACCCGTCTTTGCACCTAGTGAGGTCAACCAGATGGAAGAAAGCATGCCGCCCCAGTCATCAACACTTCCTGGGAAGTCAGGTGTTGCAACCTTGTCGGAATACCCAGGCACCACCACAAGTCCAGCGCATTCGACCGAAAACATGACTGTAAGAGTGTGGTGTCACAATCTAAGAATTAAAGTGCTCTCAATTCCAACGTGGGCAACCACTATTCACCAACAGCTCCTACATATTACGAAAGCTGGTCGACACCTAGTCATGGTGTCAATGAAATTACCCCTGGCAGAAAGTCAGGCAAAGACAATAACTCTCATCATCCGATCAGTCGTTTGCCAGATTAGATTGAGTCCACCACACAGTCCCTCAGAAATTATGGTCTCCAATTGTTCAACGCCGTGGAAGCTCCTTGCCAAAGAGATGAAATAAAACATGTCGCCCCAGTTATCAACACTTCCTGGGAAGTTAGGCGTCACAACCTTGTCGAAATACTCAGGCACCACCACAAGTCCAATGCATCCGACCGAAAACATGACTGTAAGAGTGTGGTGTCACAATCTAAGGATTAGAGTACTCTCAATTACAACATGGGCAACCACTATTCATCAACAGCTCCTACATATTACGAAAGCTGATCGACACCTTGTTACGGTGTCAATGAAATTACCCCCGGCAAAAAGTCGAGCAAAGATAATAACCCTCATCATCCGATCAGTTGTTTACCAAATTTGATTGAGTCCACCACACAGTCCCTCAGAAATTATGGTCTCCAGTTGTTCAACGTCCAGGAAGCTCCTTGCCAAAGAGATGGAAAGCTCTCTCTTAGTTTTGATGGTAGTTCCTTGGGAGATTCTTGCTAGAAGCACAAGGTTTGCACAATCGGTGATACCGCTACAAATACCGTGCATGATTCTCCATGACAGGTCACCCCACGATCCATTGATCGAGTTGGTATGAACTTTCCTGCATCACCTAAAGGAGCCAGAAATGATGGAACCAGTGGACATCGACCACCTAATCTACCTGTTCATACCCCTCCACACTTCTTAAGTGTAGCATCCTAAAAATTAGCATTTCAAAAAATCCATCTCTATCTCTCTCCCATCTTTATCTCTCTATCTCTATCTCCGTGTGGCCAGCGGCTTGTGGGGGCAGCCTAGCCGGGGAAGGCGCTGGTGGCAGGCAGCGTGTGGGTTGGGCGCGATGGCAATAGACATTGCGTGGGTGCGGCAGTGCACAGGTGATGCCGGTGGTAGGCGGCGGCTGGCACCGGTGGCGCGACTAGCGGAACTTGCCACCGGTGGCAGGCGGTGGCCAACGCGGGCGGTGCGGGAGCACGGCCGGTGGAGCCGAAGGAGGCGGTGTGGTGCAGGAGGCGATGGCGGCGCGGCACAAGAGGTGGCGGCGATAGCCGGTGTTGACGATGATGGTGGCCAGAGTAGCCGATTCCCATGGCCACATGATTCAATTGGCTGGGGCACAACTAAATCATGTGTTTGCACGGTGTTTTGTTGGGTCGTGCAGCGAGGTATGGTTCACACGGCCGAACAGAGAATCGCATGGCCAAAGGGCAAATCACGCGGCTGGGTAGCGATGCGCACGGCAAAGGCTTAGCGGACACAATCTTTTTGGCCAAACGCACTTCTCACCGTCTTTCCACAAGTTTATCTTAAACCTCATATGATTTGCCTCTGTTTCATCTTGTAGTTCATGTGTGGCCTTTGAGGGAACGTTCAAACAGTTGTGCACCCTGAATCCTTCGTGTAGTGAGTCCGCCGAATGTGCTCAAGGAAAGTACATCGCAGCCATAACCTCTCCGTTCCACATTCCATCTTGCATGATTATTGGTTACCACTGCCATTAAGTACAAGTATCATATCACTAATGCTTGCCTAGTTATTATCATATCACCAAAGCTTATCTGGTTACTATCATATCACTAAAACTTGTCTGGTTATTATCATATCACTAATGTTTGCCTGGTTATTATCATATCACCCATGCTTACCTGTTTACTATCATATCACTAAAACTTACATGTTTACTATCATATCACTAAAGCTTGCCTGATTACTATCATATCATTAAAGCTTGCCTGATTATTATGATATCACCCATATTTGCCTGGTTACTATCGTATCACTAAAGCTTACCTAGTTACTATCATATCATTAAAATTTGCCTAGTTATTATCATATCACTAATGCTTGCCTAGCTATTATCATATTATTAATGCTTGTCTGGTTATAGACTTCTAATACTGTATTAATACAATGATGTTCTAAGTTATCTTGTTTCACATGCTTTCAGGTTTATTAGAATACTCAGTTAATAATATTTGAGAATTTATGCTTTTAATTAGTGTTTTATATTTCATGCTTAAATCATTAATAGGGTTAGCATATAAACATGTTTCGAATTTAGGTTTAAACCACTAGCAATCTTTTAAAATTAGGGCTATTATGTTATTTTTCTTGATATCATGATCCATTGGTCGTATCATTTCATATGTGAGTCATGACTAATATATACATAATACCTTTTAATCCGATTAATAATCACTCATCACGTAATAAAACTTGGATGGTTGCTAACCCTTGTGTGAGCTATGTTTAATACCTCTTTAGAAAAATTCTTATATCACTATCACCATACTATCATTCCACATCACCATCATATCAAATTACATTTCTCCATTTTCAATCTTAGCTAATTCTTTCACTTATCGTAAACTAATCTTAGCCTTTCCTTAGTTCCCTTAAATTCACACCATATAACCTGTTGATAATATAACAGTTACTTAACCTAAGGTCACCCACATATAGGGGAGATTTTCACCCACCTAGTAATGTACGGGGAGTTGTATACTTTCGTTACTTAGGATATTACACCCCGTCTACAGTTATATAGTCAAGAACTGTGTTGTACCTGACTACTCTCGTATAATCGGATATGTGGGAAGTAATCGTCGGTGCTATTGCTATAACTTGCTAAATAACAATTATCTTTAATTCAATAGTTCCTGTGATCTCTATCTCTAATCCATATCAGTGTTTCTCGTAACCCAGTTTCATTACACTTAACTTGTGTCAATTATTTGCTTGTATTACTTGTCTTTTACACCTCTTGCTTATGATCATTGTTGAGTACTTGCTGAGATTTTCAAATCTCACGCTTGCCTTTTTCATTCTCTGGTAAAAGACCAGTGAAGCGATAGCAACATGCATGGGTAGGAGCACTCAAGTTTTCAGCAATGTGGCTTGCCATTATTTATGTTATCTTATTTACACTTTATTTGGTTAGAAATGGATCGGTCCTATGTTTCAAACATTGGTTTCAGCTTCCATTGGTTCTCTGATAAAGTATTGTTAAAGTTTTAATTTCCTTGAGATTTCTATTATTTCTCTTACTTATTCCTTACTTTAGCGATGATGTTCTATAGTAGTATCTCATATTGGTATGTGAGATGCTATACTAAGTTGCGGGGAGCGAGCAGATAACTCAGGGCAAAACTCAAGTCATTGTACTCTTTCCGCTAATAGGAATGCTCCAAGACCTTCAGTAACTGTTTAAAATCTATAACATGTCCATGATATTCTTAACAACCCGGACCCTGCTCTAGCAAAAACCTCGGGATATGCTCAAGTTGCAGGTCAAGTATCAAAGATCCTCCAACGAAACATGCAATGTACAAAGATGCATCAAGAGTAGAGGAAGTCACAAAGCCAAACCTTAACTTCCTCCGTGCATTCCTCACATGGCAGAAACCAATAGGGTTGAACTGATAATAATCCATTAGCAGGTTTAAGACTAGTTTAAAGGTTCCGACAAGGAAGCCATGAGTGAAGAAGGCTCTTCGATAATGAAGCAACACCCTCATCATGAGAGATGAAACATATGACATGGTCCAAGTGATCTACGACATCATCTCAACCAAACATCTAGTCGAAGACATCATTTGAGTGTCCACAACTGGATTGGGGTACCAGCTCCCCATTACAACTATCGAAGGAACAGATCTCTGTCAAATTACAATTCAGCCCCTTTTTAGAGAAGGCACCATGACCTAATCACTGGTTGTCGAGTTTTCTTGGTAGGCCTTCAGGTAGTATGCTGGCTGGAAAGGTTCTAACTAGCTAACCTTAAGAAATTCGATAGGAAAAAGAACCCATTGGAATTTTTACAAATTTACACAACTACAATTAGGGTTGTGGGAGGTGATGACAATGTGATGGCAAACTATTTGCCAACTATTCTCAAGGGTTCTGCTTTGTCATGGTTACTTAAACAAACCGGTCGGAACGATCTACACTTGAGAGCACCTTTGTGATCTACTGATCGCCAAAGAAGATGACCTTCACCGGATCCGACAAAAACCCAACAAAGTCCTATGGCAAGACCTCAAAAGGTTCAGTCAGTTTCGTAACTCTATCGCAAAAGTGATTGACTCTTCTGTTATCCAAGCGTTCAAGACCGAACTAAGGAATAGATGATTTACGATAGACATCGCTATGAATCCTCCACAAACAATCATTGAGCTATTCGATATGGCTGATAAGTAGGCCAATGCTAGTAAAGCGGTTGAGTGGAACAAGGCCATCAATCGACTAGAAAAGATTCCTCAGCCAGGCTTAGAGGAAAAAGGAAAAGAAAGCCAAGAAATCACAAAAGAATAAGAATAATTGCAAGCCTAATACAATGAAAGTCCTTGCGGTCCTAGAAAAATATTTTAAAAGTAAAAAAGAATCATTCCGGTCAGAATAAAGAAAATGCTCTGAACAACGAATCCAAGAAAGGCAAAAGATGGCGTTCAATCCACCAAATGGCAGGGCATGATCTTCGCAACTGTCGTGCCTGGTAGAAGAAGCTTGAGGATTTATTACTAAGGTAAGGATCCTTTCCCTTTCATCTAGGAAGTCGAAGAACCAAGCACCAAAAAGGACAAGGACAGAGATGAAGAAATGGAGTATCAAGAGCCATGGCATATCGTTGATGTCATCTTTGGTGGATCATCATCTTACAAGTTTAGAAGATAAATGAAAATCGTAGAACGTGAGGTGAATCTCATTGATGCTCCAATCGTCATCAAGCCTTCCAGGTGGTCAGAAATAACCATCTCTTTCAGCAGAGAAGACTATCCTATCTCTTCAACTTGACCAGGTAAGTTCCCTATCGTAGTAGAACCTACTATTAATAACTGCAAGGTTAATCGAATTATAATTAATGGAGGTAGTTCTTTTAGCATTTTATTCATGGGAGATACTGAAGAAATGCAAGTTCCAAATCTAAAATAAAACCTATGAAGTATGCCTTCCATGGCATAGTTCTGAGATCTTTGGCCAAATCGATCGGACAAGTGTCTCTATCGGTTATGTTTGGAAGCCCTAATAACTTCGAACGAAAAGGATCTCATTTGATGTAGTAGATTCAAAACTGCATATAATGGAATCCTTGGCCGATTGGCTCTTACCAAGTTTCTGGTGGCCACACACTACGGTTACCAAAGCCTTAAAATGCTAGGGCCAAAAGGGGTTATAACAGTTTGAGGGGATAGAAAAATGGCTTATGCCTATGACCGCAAGTCTCTCGAATTGGTTGATAAATTACCGACCAGTAATACTAACTCGCCTTCACTGCAGGTAAAGCATTCAAGGCGCAAGATGGCTCCAAAACCCAACGATTAGGTCAAGGAGGTACCTCTCGACAAGAATAGGCCTTCAGGAACCCTCAAAGTCAGGACAAGATCACCAGTCAGAAGATTATTGCCAAGGTACCCCTGGTCAGAGGATTATTACCCGACCAGCCACTACTCAGAGATCCTATGATCTGATAACTAGGCTTAACTCCTGGCAGTTTACATGTGGTGAGATAGAGCATATGCACCCCTAACTCTAATAACTGCGTGATGATTCGGCCCTACACCTCCGACAACAACTGTCTCATGGTTATTGCTCCAATCTTCTCCCACTGACAAGTAACAAATTGATAGTTATTTGCCAGGTCTCTCTCGATAACAGTAACTGCCTACTCGATCAGGCATGAGGAATTAACAAGGCACATGTCCCAGTAGGACAACCGACTCGCGCTGCAGGTACCCAGAGCGATTCCGAAATCCCAGGTGTCACCTTCCAATCCGGCTACTGCAGAAGGCAGGCACCACGTGCGATTGTGACAACGCGCAACACTGCCACTACTGGTAGCTCTTGGCCCAGTTGTGGCGCTGGAAGAGTCGTCGTGCAACAAGATACCACCACTCCAGGCCAGGCCCAGCGTCCGGCGAGCCGGCAACCATGCGAGAACAGAGCAGGAGCAGGGGCAGCGCAGCGCGTGCGTGGAGGATACCATGTGTGATTGAGGTGGCATGCTCGGAGCCTCGACGTTATGTGGATGCGCACGGGATCGCAGTCCCGGCGAGGACCTGCGTCGCTTGAGTTGGGACCAACGAAATGGCAGGTGACGGGTGCAGCTCGCAGAAGGTCTCGGCTCGATCATCGTCATCTTGCTCGTAGGCGTAGCCTTTGTTGACCTCTCTGGCTAGACACCAACAGAAGACGAAACAGGTATGTCGTTGCTCTCTGTGATTTCTGTCGCTAACCTCCGTATAGTCAGTATATATTCCAAGACATAATTACTGTGATCGTTTTGGCTTCAGCTTTTAGCTTCCAGCTTAGTTTTCACTATTCATAAATTTCGTCTTTTTCTGAACTTTTGAATTTTTGTTGAGCTTTTTTGCCGGTTCTTTTTTTTCCCGTATTTGTTTGTATTATACGTAATGGGCTTTAACATATTTTTTAATTTTTTTAAATTTAATTATGCTAAATAAGGCTCTGTCAACTACAGTGTTTTTTCAGCCTATTACAGTGCTTTTCAACCATAAGCCACAAAAAAATCCCAAATGATCACCACCTTAGGTGCAAAGCTGCCAAATTTCCCCTTGTACCGGCGCCGCCCATAAATTAAACCACAGAATTTAATCAACAATGGAACAACACAGCTCGCGTTTCAGCTAATAAACATGTTCCCGACAGAACTACAAGCTCTTCAGTACTCTGAAAAACTACTCAGCCTACCAGACTACATCGATTCACCACTCTCTTAGTGTCTCTCCTCTCACACTCTCCAATGCGTAGCAGCTAGCCTTACTAATGTACCGCAGACTTGTCGATATCCGTCCAGCGTTCACTTGCAGTAGTGAGGAATGAAGCCATGTGCATTCCTGAGAAAACGAGATGCAAACCAAATAAGTAAAAGAAATGAATACCCCATATCACAGCACATAGAACTTGAGCACAACTTAAGGGTTTGTAAGAACATGAATTAACAGAGAACTAGGGCTTGTAAGCATAAATTAACAGAGAACTTGCACGGTAGCAAGATACATGTGGATACACAGTCAACCTGTTAGAATATCACACACACAGCTGAATAATACTACTGCACAAACATGCTGGGAAATTTCAACCAATGAGGCAGTAAGCCAATGATGCTCACCTAATCATTAATTTCTTATTTTTCATATTCGCGGGACTCCACCAGTACATAGACTGGCTTTCCGTTGAGCTTGTAGAAATCCTGCAGGGAAGTTGCTGTCTCAGTAACCAATTTCAAGAAATAACAGTGCCATCCTCTCTTGCAAAGTAGCAGTAATGCAAAAACATTCAACGGAAAACTTCGATCAACTTGAAAGTTTCCTAGTGAATAGTGCAAGATTTGACAACGAGCAATATAAAGTGGTTGCTGCAGCTTGTTTCAAATGTCCTCAAGACTTTTGGTTATAAAACCTAAAGGATCTCTACCCTGACTTCTGTAACATGAATGGAGGTGTGCTCCCAAGCTAATTCAAATACAATAATTAGTATGACCAGATGAAATTAGTGTAATGCTAGCCCTTATTCCTTAGCTGATCCTAGTTTTTGCTTTTTCAGACACGATCCTAGTTTTTATTCAGGATAGCACAAAACATATGACCAGATGAAATTAGCGTAATGCTAGTCCTTATTCCTTAGCTCATCCTAGTTTTTCTTTAGGTAGCTTAAACAACACAGCCCCAGTTTTTTCTCAAACTGTGCTCACTATTGCTTTTGAAGAAAAAGAAAGGAGATGCCCAATTCTTAAGTGGTTTTTGTTCAGGCCTATGGATGCCCAGCTGGTACTGGTATGGGCATCTCAGTTGTGGGGAACAGAGCAGGCATGGTCATGTCTGTCGTACTTATATAATAAGGAAGGTTGTTCATGGCCGCCTTGTGAAACGAGAACATTGGCTCCACAATCTGATTGCTATATAGCACCAACAGGTTACATGAGGTGTACAAAGCAGACATTATCTGAGCAAGCTTGTACAGGTGTCCATGACAGCAACTATGCTATGGAAGTGGTCAAATCTAGTAAAAATGTGATTCAGGCTTCAGAGCGGTAAACAATCACTGCGTACGGTAAGAACTAAGGAGCAGAAAAAAAATATGTACGTCAGTCGATAGTTTGGATATCTGCAAGTCACGTAACAACAAGAATACCTTAAATTTAGGGTGCCCAATGAGACACGCGCACTCAACCACATCAGCTCCAGCACATTCTGGAAAGCAAATTGTTCAGTAAGAGAAGCATGCCGAAAGCCATATTGTTCTTGGTAATTCTTCTTTTAGTGATTTTTTTTTACTCTTTTATCTACGAGATATGGTTTGACCGTTATTTTTTATAACTTTATCTTATTATATACTAATAAAATTATAATATTATAAAAATATTTTTGATGATAAATCTAGTAGGTATGAGATAAAATTCACCAAGAGAAGAGTCCAAAAGGCCAGGGTTGTGCTCAAAAACAAGATGTGTAAGCTATAGTTGAAAAGACAGAAGTACTTGATTCTCTGCAATAGTACTCAAAACATGTAGTGTCAAAATCAAATCCTGTCTCCAAATAAATTCCGTATAGGACATATCTTCAAACAAGATTCTCTCCGAAAATATCTTCAAACAAGATGTTGTCGTAATTATGGAAACTAGCTATATTTATTGCAAAGTTGGTAGCATCAAGATGTAATTTAGATGTTTAAGGATATACTTATATATATTGTAGCTTATTTATGATTTTAAGACATCATAAACATTGAAAATGATAATAGAAGCTACAAGGAAAATACACAAGTTGAGAAATGTAATTAAAGTTTGAGCTTTAATGGAAAAAATCATTGAACATAATTGTTGTGTTCTTAGAAACTTGAGCACTCTCCATCATGCATAGATTATATAGCTGTATGGCTCTATTCTTCCTCCATTAATTATTCTTTTTCAAAATGTACATATGCACACGTACTTTTGTTTATTTTTAAAAGCAATACTTTGATTATGTGTACAGAAAATTATCTTATTAGTTTATATGGTATTAGAGTACCTTGCTTACAAATACACCAATACATCATGGGCGAGCTACCTTAAATTTATGTTCCCACGCACGTCAACTACCCCATCGAGATGTGTCTTTTATCTCTTCTTGCCGCTACAACTTTCATGCTTCAACCTCCAACAACACACTCAATTCTTGATTGATTCCTCTTTAAATTTATTTTGAATTCAACAACAACTAATTTCATTTAATTTATTTTGAATTTTAGTTATTTAGGAATTTTACTTTGGAATTGCATGGAAATCAAGTTGGAAATTTTGTTTTTTATTCCAAATTTCAATTACTTTTGGTTTGAATTTGTATACAAATCAAATTGCTAATTTTGTTTATTTTTTATTCTGACTTATATTTATTTAGGGGTTTTACCTTGGAATTTGTATCAAAATCAAATTGCTAATTTTATTTTATTTTCCAAAATTTAGTTATTTTTTGTTGGAATTTGCATACAAATCCAATTGCTAATACTTGTTTAATATTTATTTTGCGTTATATTTATTTAGGAACTTCAGTTAGGAATATGTATGGAAACTAAATTGCTAATTTATTTAATTTATTTCGAATTTTAGTTATTTAACAGTTTACTATGGAATTGTATGGATATCAATTTGCAAATTTGTTTTGTTTTCTATTTCAAATTTCAATTATGTTAGTTGGAATTTGTACACAAATCCAATTATTATTTTAAAATTTTATTCTGAATTATAGTTATTTGGGGGATTTTACTTTGGAAGTCATGTCGAAAGCAAATTGCTAATTTTATTTTATTTTTTATTTTGAATTTCAATTCTAGGTTGGAATTCATGTACAAATCAAACTAATAATTTTTATTCTAAATTTTAATTTTACTTTGAAGTTCATATGGAAATCAAATTACTAGTTTTCTTTTATTTTTATACCGATTTTTTTATTTTAATTGGCATGGGATCTTTCTTTTAACCTATATAAAATTGCTGATTTTGTTGTATTTTTATACCGAATTTCAGTTTTAGGTTAGAATTTGTATACACATCCAACTAATAATTTTTATTTCGAATTCCTGTTTTATTTTGAAGTTCATATTGAAATCAAATTGCTAATTTTCTTTTATTTTTATTTATAATTTTAGTTATTTTTTATCTTTTTGCTCCAATTAATGTGGGAATCCTAGCTCTTAAGAGGGAACGTGGTGGATCCTTTTACCTCTGCTTTAATAATATAATAGACAAAAGCATGTCCCATTAAGGACAATTGCTCACCTATAAGCCACTAAAATATCATGGCCCTGTACCGGTTATCACTAAGTGGTACTCCATAGATGCCTGCCATTAGCACTTAAAGCCAATCCTATTGGCCATTACTTTCCAGGACTATTGTAGTAATTTCTGACACTATTGCTACTAGCTATTGCTGTCCTAGATTTGGGTTAAGAGTGAGAGGAAACATTGTTCGGGGTGTGGCACAGTTTCAACTGGATAATCTGATATTGAAGCAACTGCCATGCACTAGTTCTTTGCTGCAATATGTCACGGACTCACAAGGCACGATCAAAAGCTTTAACTGTTACACTGGTCAGTGAACAGTTCATTGTGAATGTGCGAATGGAAACAACCTCTGAAGTTGCACAAGCAACGGAAATAAATAAAGATGGTGTCCATAAGAAAAGAAATCAACTGCAAGTTATTTTTTTCTGGATTCCTTACCTGGCTCCGTTATCTACTTAGGGCACAAAGTATTGGTCAAGTATTGCATATCAGACTTAATTTTTAATTGTGCAAGTATTGGTCAAGGATTGCATTTGAATGCATAATCTTAGATTTAGAAGGTAGTACGTACCAAGAAGCCTTATAGCAGCACAAAGCGTCCCACCAGTTGCAACCAAATCATCAATGATCAGTACACGCTCACCGCGTTCGATAGCCCCAACATGCATCTCCAAACAATCAGCCCCGTACTCGAGAACATAGGTCTCAGTAATTACCTCACCTTTCATGTTTGTAAAAGCTAATGTTAGCGCATGTCGATTACTGCAAACAAACTTTATCTGACGAGCAAGCCAAACAGAATAGTACTTCGCACAAACGATACCACACAGTATCCGTCAGTGTAATAGAACGTGCGATGAAAAGCAAATTTACTTCCTCGCCAAAAAAGAAAAGATAACCAAATTTACTTAATTATGTTTCCACCACAAGCTAGACATATCAACAGCAACAGGTTTCAGAGCAAGCAAACTGATCCCCAACCAACTTCTTCAAGTGAACCTCACCTGGGAGCTTCTTAGGCTTACGCAACGGTATGAACTTCGCACCAATGGCTAGTGCGATCGCCGGGCCGAATATAAATCCTCTAGCCTCAATCCCTGGTGGAATGTGAAGAATCACAGCAAACAAGTCAGAACAGTGCTTCACTATTGACTCTCATCGGGAGCTGAACAGTGCTGGTAGTAACTTATCCATCACAGCCACACTAAGTTCAGAGAGCCTCACACAGCTAATAAAAGAGAATTTGTCGAAAAAAAACTAATAAAAGAGAATGACCCATGAGTTCATTTAGCCAAGAATAAGGTATTAATAAAAACAAGAGGAAACAGAAGGAAAAACCAGGAACAAGGATCGCAGACCCAGACAGAGTATCCAGCAAACAACAAAGCAAAATCTCAGAAGCAGTACTTTCCAGTGAAAACGACAGCAGATCGGGCACATGCATGACATCAGAGAGACACCAGAGGAGAGGAAAAAATCAATTATAGGTGTACACCACCCCCTCCCCCACCGTCCGATCCCGAGCAGGCGCGGCCACGGCCGTCCGATCTGGCGTCCCTGGTCCCCCCCACTCCGATGCCGATGCCTTTTGGTTGGCTCGCCGCGAGATCTGCCCGTGGCAGGGCTTCTACATGCGCTCCCGATACGCTATTGAATGCGGCGGATTCCGGCCGCGGCCCACGGGGCGCAGAGCACAGTGGAAAAGCTTGGAAAAACGCGACGCGTCATGTGCCAAAGCGAGGGGAAATGAGGGGACTGTGCCAAAGATTCTGTCACGCACGCTGCGAGACCGGTTCGAGCAGGGGCCAAGGCTGCCAATGGCACGCGTATGCCCTTTCTCTAAACAACACCATAGCGAAATCAAATGGTACCATGCCCATTTGATGGCAGCCAGATTTTCTGGTTTCTATAGGACAAGCCGTCCGTGCTCTAAGTTCAAAAAATAACCCCTTGAAAATGAAAACATCGTGAAAGTCATGTTCCACACCATGACGTGTACAAGAGAGCACGCGTTCGTGCCTTACACCGCCGCACTGCCATTGGAGAACGAGGAGGACATCCTTGGGACCGCCCTGCAAGGTGGCAGCGTAGGGTCGTCCTGAGGCAAGTGCCCGCAGGTGTCCTCGTCCCTGTGCAGTGACAGCAAAAAGGGTATGGCAATTGACCGCAACACTGATCTTAAGCGCCTCGCCGACCTATACAGGAAGACGCACAACACAATAACTCATGCAGTCCGGTATGTGCACAATGTCCCCTATGTGTGACCCAGCTAGGGGGAGCTATCTCGGCTGATGGCAATCGTCAAGGAGGCTGGGGTTGTAGAGGACACTAACGAGCATTACTACGCCAACCGTTTATGAAGAAAGAATATTGCGATAAATTGCTCACAATGAAAATGGATGAGGGACAACTCCATTGGATCAAGAGGACAAGAGACCATCTGAAGAACATGATTTGAGAAATCCCGTCGTTGTTTGGATGGTCCATGTTTCCACTACCATTCCATATTGCGCATTCCATTTTCGATTGTCATAAACCTCATATTTTATTGTTGTGTCATGCACTATAATGTTATGCACTATTGTTTTGAACTTGAGTTGTTTTCTCGGAATTGCGTACTATCGTTTAGTCCACAATCCGTGTTATTTCTTTCGGTTACTCCGTTATTGTTATGTTTTGGATATTTGTTTCGTTGGCCACTAAACATCCATCCGTTAATCGTTTCATGCAAAGATGAGCATGACAAGGCCGACCGGTGGAGGCAGCAACGATGAAAATGTCTCCATTGGCTCCTTCGCATTGCTGGCCTACACTGCCTTCGCATGTGCAGACGATGATGCAAGCTCATCAACTAGACCCCCACTGAGAATTCCATTCATGACCGAGATTCAATGGGTAGAACAGCAACTCACTGATGATCAGCGATGCTACAATATATTCAGGATGCAAATATTAGTTTTGATAGGTTGCATGATGCGCTGGTTGCCAACTACAGCCTGCAATATACTATACAAGTTTGTAATAGAGAAGCACTTGCTTTGTTCCTGTGGACCTATGGCACGCCTCAGTCCAATAAGCAAGGCGTCAACCGATTCGAGCACTCAGCAGGAACTATCAGCAGAAAGTTCACACATGCTCAAAGTGTGTGAATAGATTGCTTGCTGCAAACATCACACTTGCTAATCCCAACTTTTTAGATTGTGCATCCAATGCTACTGTAGCGGAGGTTCTATCCGCACTTCTGTAACTACATCGGGGTAATTGATGGGACCCATATGCAAGTTATGATCCTATTCAAGAAGCGTGCTAGGCATTTCAACAGGCAAAGGTACACCAGTCAAAATGTGTTCGTGGTATGCGACTTCGATGCCTACTTCACTTGTGTATGTCGGATGGCCCAGATCTGTGCATGACACACGCATCCTACAAGAACACTCATGAAATATGGAAACCGGTTCCCTATTCCACCTGCATGTACAACCCTGTAGTGCATAATCTGTCATGTTCTTTTTTATGAAACAATATAATTTGACATCTCTCACATTATTTACGCAGGGAAATACTACCTCGTGGATTTTAGCTATCCAAACAGGTCGAGGTAACTAGCTCCTTATCGGAACCAAAGGTACCCCCATTTTGGAGTTCCAAAATAGTAGTTAACCCGAGGAGATGCGGGAGTATTCAACTTCCATCATAGCTACGATGTCGTCGAGTGGGCAATCTGCATGTGTAAGATGAATTGGCGTATTCATAGCTACGATGCACAAAAACAGAAGGCCATAATTGTCGCAATGATTGCGTTACACAACTTCGTCCTGGACTATAAATTACAGGCGACGGACTTACCAGTAGGGGTGGCAATTTCCACATGGGGCGGAAGGCGCTCTCCTCTCACAGGGTAACAAGGGTAGGACCCCGCTAGGCTAGCCGGGCGGGGATGGGGTTGTCCACCCCCTGCGGGGCCCCACAGGACCCGGTAAAAAATAAAATATTTTTAAACATTTTTTAAATAATATATTATAGTTTTTAAATGTAGAAGATTGTATTGTTTTCTTATATATTTAGACTAAAACTTGAATCTATATGTTACAATATAGTTTTTGAAACTATATTTTTGTAAAAAAATACATAAATAATTATAAATTAATAAACAAAGTTATATTATTGTTTTAAAAATATTTTAACCTATTTTTTAATCCCTGCAAGGATCCTTGTGGGGGTCGAGTCCCCACAGAGACGGAGACGAGGGGCTATGTCTCCCTTGGAAGGCTAACGGGGCCGAGAGTCCGGGCGGGCTAATGGGGATTGGCGCGGGGGTAAGGGGCCTCCCCCGGGACCCCTGGCCCCATTGCTACCACTACCTACCAGGGCAGGATAGAGAGGATGCAGGTCCAGCACAAAGCCATGCAAACCACGTTGCACATGGTAGGGAAGCTATGGATATGGACATGACAAGTAACACGATTACAATGTTGTTGGTGGTGTGATATACGTGCCGCACTAATTATGCTTCTATGTACATTAGAAAAATGCACTTGCCACATGCATTTTTTGTAAGTTACTCTATACGAGAACATGAACATAGTGTTCTTCAATAATTTTGTTATATGTAACCTCCTTACGCGTTCAATACAACACCTACCACGTGCATTTTTTTGTAGATTTCATCATATACAACCCCCTTACTCGTTTAATACAACACTTTAAAAATCAACTCAACAAAAACCAAAAACCCAATTAACCACCTCCAACTATAGCAGTGACTTCTTAACATCACTATAGTACTATTTTAACCAAAAGTCATAACCGAATTAAGTAGTGCCTAAATGCAACTTTACCTCGTAAATGCGGCAGCCATACGCGCAGCCCCATTCATGACCGGAAAGTGCTCAATGAACCCCCAAACAGTTCCTACTACGAAATCCTCAGTGGCCGTCGCTGGCACGACGACTTCCACTTGCCGGTGGGGGCCGTTCTGTCAGCGAGAGCCTGCAACGACCCCCGTAGAACAAACGGAGTGGTACGCGTAGCGCTACGCATTTTGATTATCCGTGGCTCTGGGACCTCGCCGGACCCGGAGCCCGACCGTACGGCCCGGCAGCAACAGTGGCGTGAGGGTATTATTGTCGCTGCGATATTATGATATTATCCTCCCGAGGAAAGGCGACGGGGGAAGCAGCTAGAGCGACGCGGAAAAGGCGTTGGTAGTAGACCCGGGCGCGAGGCGGGCGGCGACAAGCATGGGGAGCAAAAGAACCAGGGGGAGATCTCCCCCAAAGATATCACGGAATCTCGGAACACTGCCCACAGCTCAGCCCTGCCGCCTCTGCGACTGCACGCTCGCGCGCCCAGGCGCGGCGACAGGGACGGGAGAGGAGGAGGGGAGGATGAAAGAAACGGGGGAGTGGCTGTTACCGGCGACGGCGGCGATGCCCATGCCGCGGTAGCGCTCGACGAAGATGTCCACGGCGTCCTTGAACACCCCGGGCCGCAGCAGCAGCGTCGTGATGTCGTTGAACATGATGCCTGCACGCACAAAGAATGTTCATGCGTGCATGCTCGAGCAGCAGCTGGTTGAATCAAGAGGGAGGCGCGAGGATAATTAGTGGACCTGGCTTGGGAAAGTGGGGCACGACGCGGATGGCGTCCGAGATGCCCTGCAGCCGGGGGTCGGCCTCCGCCGGCGCCTCGGCCACGGCCACAACCTCGGCCTTGGCCTCCGCCGCGGCGCGGCCGTTCTCCTTGGCCTTGGCGGCCTCCATCACGGCGTTGCAATTGGCCTCCTCACCCATTCCTCCCTCAACACTCACTCCCTGCCTTCTCCTCTGCACTTGAGTGTCAAGCTCAACTAAGGAGTTAATGTCACTCGGTGGACGGGTGTGCCGTGTATATATAGCAGGGAAAAAGGAAGGGAGGGAGGGGGTTGTGCGTTTATTATCCTTGGAAACCAGCAGCGGACCACGGGGCTCTGTTCACAAATGGCACGGCACACAAAGCCTGTGTAGGACTATAGCCGTATAGCCCTCCATCTCTCCCTCACCTCACACACGCTCTCCGACACGGTCTACATTGTGTGTGTTGCGTCCATCTCCCTGGCAGGGAATGCAGCGACGACTCTACGACCCTCTCTCTCTCTCTCTCTCTCTCTCTCTCTCGCTTTTTGCGTCTATTGATGAGCAGCTGGCCGTTCTAGAGAGGAAAGGGAAAGAAGACGGGGGAGGCGGAGTGCAGTTACTCCGCTTGGCACCGCACTGGCGCCACCGGGGCGGATTTCCCTCGCGCGTGCATGACATGCGCACACAACTTTTCCCCTGCCTTTTCATCCCTTCCGCTTCTCCGCGCCCCTCGCAATCGCAACAACGCAAGGGAGCCGGGGCTCGGATGCGGTGGGGATCCGATGCCGCCGCCGGCGTGCAGCGGCAGGATCGGTAGTGGCAGCGGTGCGGGGCCAGCCTTTTAGGGCAGTCCCAACCCAGTGATTAGGATGGTTTCCATAGAATTAAATGCATTGCCATGTAAGCAAAAAACTGATGTGGCATTAGAGTTAATGAGGAGAGAAGGAGAAATCGTTTCCTACCTGAGAAACGGGGTCGGCGCTCGGTCCAACCAGCGAAGAAACGGACGGTTTCAGGGCATCTCCAATGGTTATAACTAGCAACTAACTATAAGACTTCCACATCATCTATATAGTACACACTAAAGTTAGCATTTTAAAGAACTATCTATAAGGATAGCTATTTGATGCTTACATGCACACACAGAATTTATGGAGGCTGCCTCGTTTGGCGCTATAGACTATCTCTAGAGCTGTAGAGAGCTGCGTTCTCTTTCTTCATTTAATATCTTCCACGTAGGACAGTTGATGACATGGACTCTCTTGTAGATAGCTGCTATAGACCCATTGGAGATGCCCTCAGCGTTGGGCGTCTTCCTCGTTTCCATCGCGCTGCTTTTCCCCTCCCTTTGGATCCGCTGCGTCGCGCTCCTCAGCTCCTCCCGCGCCGCTGAAATCGACAGTGCGCGCCAAGTTTTCCCGCACAGCAGGCCACACCGCGTGCCTTTTGGCGCGCTCCCGCAGGAGGCCTTCTTTCCCCGCGCGCAAGATCAGATCGTCGCCAAACCAAGGGCGCGGCTACGGAGCCGGATCGACTTCGATTCAGCGTGGTCGCCGGCGCCGACTCTTGATTTGGATCCACTCCGATTCAGCGTGGTCGCCGGCGCTTGATCGGAGAAGCCATAGCCGAAACAGGTGTGCCCCCGTGACCTAGCTCCTCCCCTCCTCCCCCAATTGCTCCTCCCCCAATCTCATCCCCAATTTCTGCACAAGGATGCTTCGACCGAGAAAGGAAGGGATAGAGCAAGAGAAAAGATCAAAGCGCAGATCAACATCTGAATCCGCCGGTGCTCCTGACCCTGTTGCTCCAGCCGCCGGTGCTGCAGCAAGTGCTCCTGCCGTCGGTGCTGCAGCAGGTGCTCCTACCGCCGGTGCATGGTTTCCTACGGCGTCTGTTGGCACCTCATTCGTGCATGATTTGTCTCCTAGCAGGTCAGAATGACTGTTCTTCATTGTTAGTAAATTCAGTGAAACTTACCTTGTTTGAGATAATATCTGAGTCAAACATATGTTGTACTGAACTATCCACCTGTTTGAGATAAAATCACTAAAATATATGTTGTTCTTTTATACTGAACTTATCCTTGTTTGAGATAAAATCACTGAAATTCTCTTTTCCCTATTGTTCTTTTAAGGCTGTATCCACCTGGTGGTTTCATGAACTTTCTACAGCCACATCCATTTGTGAACTATCCCAGTGGAAGCCAAATTCCAGAAAATTTCCATTTGGTTGGTGCTCCAATGAGTCAGTCTAAAGTGTCGCCAACCGGTCCATGTTCTAAAGGGACCCCATCACCATCTGGAAGTACTTCAATGAATGCTAGAGATGCACAAATGGGTTCTCCAGAAAAAGAATCAATTGATATTGATGATGATGACACCCTCCAGCCTGCTAGGTCAGAAGTGAGATTGAATTGGACACATGAAGAAGACATAAGATTGGTAAGTTAGCTTTCTTTGTTTTTGGCAGCCTTGAGTTCACAAATGTTTCCTGGCTTCATTATAATGTTTGTTCTTTTACTGGATGTAGGTTAGTGCTTGGTTGCAAAATTCAATTGACCCAATTGATGGAAATGATAAGGCGGACCAATATTGGGGAGATGTTACTACTACTTACAACAGCACCACAGAAAGTAATCGTAAGAGAAACCGTAACCAGTTGAAGATCCGTTGGGAACGCATTAAGAAACCAGTGAGTGAGTTCCATGGTTGCTGGATAAGAACTACTAAAATTTACCAAAGTGGGGTGAGCGACGATCAATTGATGGATCAAGCATTCAAGCTCTATGCCTCTGAACATAATGAAAAGCCTTTCACATTGCAGCATGCATGGAGGGTACTACGACATGAAAGGAAGTGGTCTGCATATGTGAAAAAACTATTGAAGGAAAAGGACAATAGCGCAACTCGTAACCCAGCTCATGTAGTGAATGTTGAAGATAATCCAACACAGCGTCCTATGGGACATAAGAGGGCCAAAGAAGAACAAAATGGGAAACGGAAGGCATCGGATGTTGTAGCTGGGATAAATGAGAAACTAGAAAAATTCATTGAAGCAAGCACCATGGCTAGGGAAGGCCGTGAGAAGATGGCAGCAGTGCAACAGAGTTTGGCAAATAAGAAGGTAGAAGCAGCCAAGCTTGCACATAAAACAGCATGTGAGAAAACCAAGTGTAAAATGCTAGAGACTTTCAAAGACTTACTATTTGCTCCTACAAGTCATCTAAGTGAGCAAGCCTTGGCTGAAAGAGACAGAGCATTGGAGAGCATGCGGAAGAGTTTGTTTGCTAAAGATGATTAAGGTATGTATTGTTGTTTCTCATATATTTGTTTCTCATATATATGTGATCAGGTCTGAACATATAAAGCCCCTGCAGTATGAGTGCAATATGAACCAATAAAGCCCCTGCAGTATGAACATATATATGTGATCAAGTCTGAATTAGGAGGCGACAATGCTATGTTTCATTTTTTCTGATGCAGCATTGGCGTTTTGACCCAACTTCTGCAGTCTGTGAGGATTCTTGTAGATTAAGATCTCATAATGGAGATATACACCCTATATCTTTAAATCTATGGTCGAGGACAACTGCATATATAAAATCTTTAAGTCTTTATACATGAGAGTCTATATATAAAATGATGAAATTATATGGCTTGGAAAAGCACTCTTGATCTTTTTGGAAAAACGCAGTATGAGTGCAGTCCTGAAACAATAAGTCTGAACTCATGCAAGTCTGCATGTTATCTTGATCTTTTTGGAAAAGCACTCTTAGATAACATGAAAAACGCAGTATGAGTGCAGTCCTGAAACAATAAGTCTGAACTCATAGACAAGTCTGAACTCTTAGATAAGTCTGAACTCTTAGACAAGTCTGAACTCATGCAAGTCTGAACATATATTTGTTTCTCATGCAAATGTGATCAGGTCTGAACATATATTTGTTTCTCATGCAAATGTGATCAGGTCTAAACTCATGCAAGTGTGAATTATGTACTACTCTATAATTATATATACAGCCACACATGTAGGCTGCTATCCTGTGCCCTCCACATTCTCTCAGTTCTCCCCTTTGCCCTCCACTTTCTTTCCTTCCCAAGATGTCAAGTGATTCTGACTCGGCTGATGAGGTGAACAGCATGGATCCAATGGATCTGTACACAATGGATGAGTTCCTACAAGAGGAAGATATATTGGAAGATGTTGCTGATCATATAGTGGCTGAATTACAGACCAATATTGAAGCTCTACATGGTCAAGGTAGGAGATTTGTGGCTAGGAGATATGTGGACAGGCCTCGTGAAGAATCCAAACAGCGGTTAATGGATGACTACTTCTCGGAGAATCCAGTCTACAATGATACAATCTTTCGTAGAAGATTTAGGATGAGAAGACCACTGTTCCTACGCATCGTTCATGCCCTAGGTGAGTGGTCTCCATTTTTCACCTTGAGAACAGATGCTCTGAATCGCCCAGGGTTGTCGCCAATTCAAAAGTGCACGGCGGCTATTCGCCAATTGGCTAATGGCAGCCCTGCAGATCATCTTGATGAGTATCTTAAGATTGGAGAAAGTACTGCAGTTGAGTGCTTGAAGATGTTTGTGAAGGGTGTGATTCAAATATATCGAGCAGAGTATTTGCGACGCCCCAACGTTGAAGATGTTGAACGCTTAATGCAGATAGGCGAACGTCGTGGGTTCCCTGGCATGTTAGGGAGTATTGACTGCATGCATTGGCACTGGGAAAAATGTCCCTATGCATGGAAAGGACAGTATACTCGTGGTGATCATGGTGTTCCTACTGTCATTCTAGAGGTAGTTGCATCGCATGATCGTTGGATATGGCATGCCTTCTTTGGTGTTGCTGGATCCAATAATGATATCAATGTGCTTAATCAATCTGATTTGTTCATCGAGCAGCTGAGAGGAGAAGCTCCTAAGGTGCAATACCATGTCAATGGAAGGCAATATACAAATGGTTATTACCTAGCAGACGGCATATACCCAGAGTGGGCTGTTTTCGTTAAGTCAATACGCCAACCACAATCAACTAAGCATAAATTATTTGCACAACATCAAGAAGGTGCAAGGAAGGATGTTGAATGTGCGTTTGGGATTTTGCAATCTCGCTTTTGTATTTTGCGTCGACCAGCACGTCTATATGAGCAAGGAGATCTTGAGAATATCATGCTAGCATGTATAATCCTTCACAACATGATAATCAAGGATGAGAAGGATATGGAGCAGATTCCTATTGATTTGAATGAGGAAGCAAGCACATCGACAGTTCATGCAGCTACAATTTCTCATGGACAAAACCCAGAGATGGAAGAAGTACTACAAAGAAATGCCATCATCCGTGATCGTGCTGCTCATAAGCAACTTCAATCAGATTTGATTGAACATATTTGGCATAAGTTTGGGAATTAAAAAAATAGGTACATAAAAATTAGGTGCATATAAGATTTTTTTGGCTAAGTAGCCATTTAGAAGATCTAAAGTATTTCATTTTTTATGCAATAAATTTTACATTACTATAATTTTTGTAAATTGACTTTGTCTATCATTGTTTCCTGCAGCTCATATTTGGAGTTCCTGTGGAGTTTGAGTTACTACGGAGCTAGAGTGAAGCTGGATGAACATCAAGTTCATGATTACCTAAATATTAGCTAATATTACTATATATTATCATTCCCATGGTTATTGTTATGGTTATTGTAATGATTGAACTTTATGCCGTGTTGACCAATGGCCTTTGATATATATGCATTCCATGGTTTGAGATATATATATATGCTTTGTCTAGCTCCAAACAAATGTGAACTGAGGTGCCTTTGATATATATGCATTCCATGGTTTGAGATATATATATATATATATATATATATATATATATATATATATATATATATATATATATATATATATATATATATATATATATATATATATATATATATATATATGCTTTGTCTAGTTCTATTTGGCCACATCAAATTACCACAGCTGATCATGCTATGTTTATTACTACATGCAATTGGTCATTAATTCTTTTCTCCATAGAAACTACTATAGAAACTATAGCATTGGGGTGGTTAGGTCTAGTATGATAGTTTTTGCTCTCTCTCTTCTCTAGAAACCACCCATAGAAACTATGGGTTGGGACTGCCCTTATGCTGTCCACTTGTCCAGGTATCCGGTATACCGTGCCGCGCGCGCGCCGTACCGGCTGCTGCTGCTGCATGCGGCATGCCTGGTCGCGTCGTCGCCACGTTAAATCATGACGAGCGATCCAGTGTTGCTCGCTTGTTGTCAACCGGCGCTACGAGGACGGCGGCAAGTACGACCGGTTGGTGAGAGAACACGTCTGCTCGATCGGGCTAGCCCCTGCTTCGATCTCACTCATCTCCCCGTGTAGGTTGGAATTAATCATGGCTCTGCCGCGGTTCCGTTTGCACGGACCGCGGTTGCCATGCGTACGCGCGGGACAAAGAAACATGGAGCTCGTTGCGGACTACTCCGGTATTTACCATCCGCGTACCAAAGATTCTTACTGTTGGAAATGTAAATAATATTTTAATTCTAAATTTTATTAGAATACAAAAATAATAAACTAATAATACGAAACTCACAACTAATAGTAGGTTACTCATCATACTTCAGAATATACACAAGAAAAAAATATATTAACAAAGTCGAACGTGCGCGCGAATGACTTACTTTTTTGCCTGATGAAGAACAGGAAGCAGCGCAGGCTTGACGTAGTGCAGAACGTAGACGACGCAGTACAGTGAGCGGTCGCACAGATGCGCTGCCCAGAAACCTTATTGCCGCCCCGTGCAAGTACTCTTTAATTTACCCACTGATAACAAGTCACAAGTTACGCGATTTTCACGCGAAAATACGCGAATACGCGCGCGCGTGCGTGCGTGTGTGACTAGACAGAATCCTCATACCATCTCTATCCATATTTAAGGAGTGGTAAGAACTCCACCTTATAAATCGGTATTCCTCACCTTGCCTTAGCAATATGGTACTAAACCATGCATGCTTTAGAATTAAGGAAATGAGCCAATTTCTAACACTTACGTAGTGTTCAATGTAGCTTGGCTTCTGGGTTATAACTAAAATAATACTTTGTAGCGGCAAAAAAATACACAGTAGCGACTATTAGTTTTTTTCTAAGTAATTAAATTTTAAAAATAGAAAATCATATCATCGTAAATAATATAAAGAAATAAGAAGAAAAAGAAAGAACAAAATAGACAAAAAGATAAAATTAAAAAACCGAAACGTTCTAAAAGTCCGAAGTGTTTGGAACCAGCCTAGAACCGTGGTAACGAGGGATGCGTATCCTCTGCCTTCAAAGTCACTGACTTTGGATCACTGACGTGTGGGCCCCATAGCTCGTGGAGCTCACGCGTCAGTGACCCAAAGTCACTGACTTTGAAGGCAGAGGATCTCAATCCGGTAACGAGGTGCCTTCTCACCTCTTAGCGCGTAGAGCATGAAACTACGATTACCTTGTAGGGGGCTGTCGATAAGAATCACACCGGAGTACCGTACGCGCGGTAGCAACAACAGCAGTCGAATCCATGTACCACTTGTCACCTTACGACCACTGCTGTGTAGCTATCGCGAGTGGGCAACGCAGAACGAATAGCACTAGTAGTACTCCTGCCACGCCAAGAAAAAGGCAGCAGCTACAGTATCAACGGAAAGATTAGACGAGGGGGACCCGGTGTAGTGCCCCTATCTATGGAGATCGCGGCAGGACGAGTGGACGACGACGACGACTGCACGGCGCAGGTGCCATCCCCGATTGGGGAATTAACGGCCCGGATCGAGGCTCCCGTAGACGCTCTTACTGTAGCAGTGAGGAGACGATCTTCTACTGTAGCCCATGACCTTCGGCTAAGTCAGAGAGAGTTCAAATGATCAAATCCAGGTCACCAGATTGCCGCTCCCGGCTCTCCACCAAGTAGGGCTGGGCATTCGGTCTTTTCGGTCTATTCGGTTCGGTCTTTGAAAAATTCGGGTTCTAAAAAATGAGGACCAAATTTCTCAGAAAAAAAAACAAGGATCGAACCCAAATAGATCGAATTTTTTGTTCGGTCTATTCGGTCCACCGAATTGACCGAAATAAGATGGGGACCCTTGTCACCCCTCAAAATCTTTGTAAATTGTAATGAGCTAAACAAAACAAATAATATTCATGCATAAAGCAATGAGTAGCCAGCCAGTAAATAGATGATAGACATATCAAATAAGTACATAAATCACATATTAAGTTCATGAATTCAAGAGACAAGAGACATATCAAATAATTCGGGTTATTTGGTCTATTCGGGTTTTGTAGGCCAAAGACCGAACCCGAACCCGAAGACCGAACTAAATCAAAATATTGACCGAACCCGAACCTCGAAATCCGAATAGACCGACAATTCGGTCTATCCGGGTTCGGTTCGATTCGGTGTTCGGTTCTCAGGTTTAAAGTGCGCACCCCTACCACCAAGGGCCGTAGGGAGATACCACCAGATCCCACGTAAAAGTACATAATTACATGGATTAGTACCCCTGTCTTTAATTCAAGACGCACATATGCCACTCGGTTCTTCGTCGCTGTAAGTAGCACATAAATAAAAAGGAGTGGTCTATTCAACGGGTGATTGAAATCTTGTTGAATTTCAATCGCCTTTTCTTCGTCCCTTGATGAAGATTCAACCACTATCAACACTTCCTTCACTTTTTTTATATAAACTTGTCTCTCGCCCCTACAACAAAGGCTAAAACAAAAAAATCTAACCTAGACAATAAATAAATTTAAGTTTAGTGGACGCCTACTAAACACAAAGAAACAATTCAAATCTAGACAAAAATAAAGTTCAGGTGATTAAGAGATTTTAAAATTTTCAGGCGAATAAGAACGAGCAAAAACCGAAATAAAAAAACAAGAATACGTTGTTGGGAACAATGTATGGACATGAGTGTGTGTGCACGCGCGTCTTTAGGTGGCTCTCAAGTTGGCTTAAACTTTTAGTTTTTGGACTTTTTTTTGACACTGTTAGGTATTATTTGAGGTTTCTTTTACATTGTAGCTACTGTAAATTTTTCCACGTGGCTATATTTAAAAATTAAAATAAAAAACTAGATTCTCTCATGATGGATAAAAAATAAAAAAATAAAAAATAAAATTAAGAAGTTGGAAACTAAAAACTAAAACACAATTGAGCAGGCGTTAGACTCGTAGAGGATCAAGGATCCCATTCCTAGCTAATCTAGGCCCTACTTAAAAAAGCTTATTTTGAGTGATTTTTGGCTGAAAATCATTGTAACTAGTTGAAAAAACACTGTAGCTGACGGTGGCTTATTTGGTGTAACTAAATTTAAAAAAATTAAAAATAGAAAAAACAGGTTAGCTCATTACAGATAATACAAATATATACCGACAAAAAAGCTTTAAAAAGTAAAAAAATCAGAAAAAAACGAAATTATTGAATAATAAAAAATAAGGCAGATACCAGAAATCCAAATCGAAATGAGCGAGCCTAATCGTAGATGCCTCTAGGCTGCATGGCACATGAGGTGAAGGTCTAGAACGTCACTCGCGACGGATCGCCACCAGGAACGCCTTTCAACGGCGCAATCGAGTGCGCCGGATTCGAGCAGAGGCAGCGCAGCAAACGGAGAAGACGTCCGCATACGATTCACCCCCCGTGATGATGGTGCCATGATATTCCGTATTCGGGGGAGATCGCGAGCCGCGCTTTTTCTCCTCTCTAGGTGCCAAAAGGGGCAAAATGGCTAGCCGTCTCGCCCACGACCGAACCCATCCAGATCCGCTGCATTGCCCTGCCCTTGTTCAGGGTGCTGGAATAGGACAGGAGGAGGAATTCCCTTTCGAGGGGTATGAATCGGGTTTGGTCTTTTTTCCCCTTCGGTTTATCGCTTTTGTCGTGGTTTATGTCTTTTTAGCTATTTGTAAAAGTATAAAATAATAAAAAGTTACATATAATTTTAATCTATATAAATAAATCATTACAGTATATACTATAATCAATATATAGATCTTACCTAAAAAATATTTCGTTTAAAAGCTATGTACTATAAAAAAATTAAAAATAATTTTGGAGAACTAAAAGGAAGATGCCAGATAACCGAACGGAAAGAAAAAGAAGCTATGCTAGCTCGTGGTGCAACGCAACGACTTGACGCTGCGTGCAAAAGGCGCGTGACGTTTCAACATCGTTTGGATTGCTGCCTACTTGGCAGAATGGGCCACGGAAGCGACGACCGTGGACAAAAAACGTGGAGACGATTCTTCAGTCCTTTTGTATTCTTTTGAGTAGTTTTGTGAGCTTGAAGTAAGAGGAAATTATGGTATGTTCACAATCCAAAAACCTTACGTTAGGAGAGGGTGGAGAGAGGGGGTGTAGTGATGGAACCAGAAATAATAATTTAGTGGTGTTATTTCTTTAAATTTATATACATTCACATGTAAGGTTGTGCTTATTTGGTCTTAAGCTTTTAGTTTCTAACTTATTGATTTCTTTTTTTATTTTTGGCTTTTTATTATTTTTTGTATTTTTTTCATTTATTTCTTTGCATTGTCCGTGGTGATATAACATTTATTATTATTTTTAAAATTAATTATATTGAAAAGACTATCAGCAGCTACAGTACAAAAAATGCTATAATACCATAAAAGCTAGAAGTTTAAGCTTCAAAAGTTTAAATAAGCACCTCTAAAATCAGCAAATACAATGGGTTTTCGGAAAAGCCGTGGACCGCAAATGGAGAGGAGAGGGGGAAGGTGACAGCACCATGCCTTGGGATTTGAATCAGACGGTGGTTTCTATGTTTTCACACAAAACTTGGCTTCTGCTAGGTTTTGCTATGTTCTTTTTAGTTGCGATTGATGTCTTTTGTGTATTTTTGAGACTGTAGCAGATGATAAAGACACTAACGTAGACGGCGTACACGGTTTTTAGGTGCCGCTCGGTTAGGCTGACATAAGCTGACTTATGACTAAAATTGCACTATAGCTGATTTAAATTACATTGTAACTGATGGTGGCTTATTTGGCGTACCTAATTTTTTTTAAACAAAAATAAAAATAGAAAAAACAGGTTAGCCCTTCACGAGATAATGCAAATGAATACGAAAAAAGAACTAGCAAAAAAGCTCAAAAACCAGAAAAAAGATGAAATTTAGGAATAGTGAAAATTAAGCCAGAAGTTCAAGCTGAAATGAGTGTGACCTTAGTTCAGAAAGCCGTTTAGAGAATCTACTTTAAAAAACCGCTCTATTTATTTTAATATTTTTAAAAAATCAAAAGCTAAAAATCAGAAACTAAAAGCCTAAAAACCAAGGCCATTTTCCTTGCAGCGGCACAGATACCACCTCCGATTAATGTAGACGTTGTTTCCTACTTTTCATTTTTTTATACAACTCTTCTTGAGAGAGAAACTCGTAGATAAAACTTTGCCTAGTAGTGGGAGCAATTTTTTTTCATGATTCCCATATTATGACCCACAATTTAGATTCTAGCTCGTATAGCAAATGGTGATTGAATGATTACCCTCAATATTTCCCAATCATCGTGTATCGATCAATTGAATAAAAATTGTAAAAAGCTCCTATGAGAGGGAAGGCGCTCAAGAATCTACAAGTCTAGCTTGGCCAGCCTTTCAAACCAAACGGGAGGAACTTTTCTTTCGGCCTTTTTCCCCAAAACAAGTCACCTCTTCCTTTTTTTTCCCGCCCTTTTTTTTCTTTGCTTACGAAGTGGATCCTCTCATATAGGAGTTCTAGTAGTCGTGTGCTTGCAGTCTTGTTATAGGAGTTCTGCCGTTCCTTAATTTCGTCACTCAATGAGCTCTTTTCCCATGCCTCCATTCCTTGTAACTACTCCCACGTAGCTCTAATGAATAGTAGTGAGTTTTGTATGTATTGTTAACCAGAGTGAGAGAGAGTGAGTTCATAACATTGATTATATAATTAATATGAGAATGATTGAGGGCAAAATTGTCATTTCACCTATCTCCTTAATTCTTGTGCCCAAGTCCAAAACACCTACATTTAGAATCCGAGAAGTATATACTAACAAAAATTATATTATTATAAAAGCATTTTTAAATGACAAATCTAACAATATAATTTAGAGTAAAATACACTATGGGTTCTTAAACTTGTCAAGATGGATCACTTAGATTCCCAAACTTTGACACTGCAGATTCATATATCTACACTTATTTAAGTGGGTCACTACAGGTCATAAGAACAATTCACTAACTTGACCACTAATGTATAGTCTTGACCAATGCCAGCGTGGAGTCGGGTCACATGGGGCTTACGTGACTAGCCAAGTGGGTGATAAAATTAGCATTTAACCCCCGTAGTTGTGATTCTTTGCATTCTCTTACTTTGTGTTTATTCACGTCGGCATCCCTATCGCTGCTATCAACGGATTTGATTGTTCTTGACCCCTCCGCTACCGCCTTCCTCCTCCTCGACGGCGGTCGTCTTCATCCACGCAACAATCGTCGGATCCCACACCTCCAACCACTGGATATAGAGCCTATTGTCGCCGTTGACTAGATTCAGTCATCTTTCTCACATGCGACTGCTGACGAGCGAGAAGATCCACTGGATCTGATCATTGTCACCAACGCTCTGGAACCAACACGTAGGCCAGCGAGGATGACGATGTGAGGGATGCGGCGGTGGAGGAGGAGGAGGGATAGGTGAGTAGCAGCTTGAAATCATAGCAGAGGTGGAGCAGTTGGGGGATGGGAGGCAGAGTCAGTGATAGGGGACGAAGCTCCGGGGGGGGGGGGGGGGGGAGAGCGAGTGGTGGAGACACATGTGACCCTCACGCCACGCTGGCATCGATCAAGGCTACACGTCAGCGGTCAAGTCAATGAATCGTTCTTTGGACCTGCAGTGACTCACTTAAACAAGTTTAGATATATTAATTTGCAGTTTCAAAGTTTGGGGACCTAAATGATCTAACGTGATAAGTTTAAGAATTCACAGTATATTTTACTTTATAATTTTATGCAATCACTCTACATTGTTTCAAATATATTAATGGCCAAACTTTAAAATGTTTAACGGCACGAATTCTAAGATGTCAAACAAATAAGGGCGAGAGGGAGTAGTGTTCCAGGCTTCATAATCTTTGGATCACGATTTCAAGTTATGATCCTATCACGATTATATGATACCATCCTAGGATCCAAGAACTATCCTGTCTGATCTCAATACTGATAGACTTAGAGCATCTCCAATAGTGACTTATGAGCTAGCTCTAAGCATATTATTTCATATTTTAATAGAAGAGAGAGAAAAACTATCTCTTGATCAAGAGCTAGTCTTATACACACATTCCAAGATTATGTGAGAGTGTCATATGAGGCTATTTATGTTATGAGCTATATGCTAAAAGTTAGTACTATTGGAGAAGTTATCTTAGAGCTAGTAACTAGCTCATACTGTTGGAGATGCTCTGAATGTAGCACTGTGCTCAAGATTCCCAATCTTCATGCCAGTACAGTTATGCAAGTATTTCCGTCCCTTCCACGTACCTAACATTCTTCTCCAGACGAACTGGACGTGTATATACTTACCAAGCAGTGGAACGGACAAGGTTTTCACCATCAAATGCTGCAAATATTGTCAAAAAAGCGATCTCATCGGCGTCAATTCCCTCACCCGTAAGATCCCCAAGTTTCTTCCACAAAAATTCTGCTATTCGCCATGTTGCAGTTAATTCCCTGTGGTGAATGGCTTCAACTTTTCTCTCTCTCTCTCTCTTTCATTTTACCATTCTAGTTCTGCTACTCTGAATCTACAATGTTGCAGTAAAGTTAATAACGCTCCAGGGCCATCTTGACGAGAAGTCTTATCCAACGATTCTGATGTGGAAAACGCTAAGATTTGTTATCCTACTGCGTCGCCCTATCTCGCTCGCTCGTCAAAAGCAAGCATCATTAGTTCTACCAACGCTGCCAAAACGAGGTGTCGCCCTTCGTCCGGTTTCAGTCGATAGTAGCAAATGTTGTAGCAGGGACCAACACACCAAGTGCAAGGGCAGAGACCATAGGTCTTAACAGCGCAAGGAAAGTACCTGTGCTCACTCACTCGCTAGTTAGTTGTTAATTGTTATTGAAGAAAAGAAGATAATGTTTGTTTTCATCACAAAAGAGACAAATCTATACATCATATGCTTTTTGATTGTGTGGTAGCTTCAAATATTTGGAAGGAAATCAAGATGATGCTGAATAGGGAAGTTGGTACTGATTATGAACATTTAGCTAGATGGTGGTTTAGTGGTTCTAGGAATAAAGCAATTAATATTATCTCAGCTGCTGTTTGTTGGTCTATTTGGAAATTAAGGCATGATCTTTTGTTTCAGAGAACGAAGTGGTTATCAATGCAGCAGGTCTGGCGCAGAGTCTGCCGAACACTTGGGAGCTGGAAGATGTTGTTCCAGGACTGTGTGTTGCGGACGATGGAAAGTAATATTGGGTCTTTGGAGCAGCTGGCTTCCTCCAATCCAAGGACCGCCTGGCGGTGAAGAAAATGAAGATTCCAAGACAACTAAAAGCAGGAGCAGAGACGACTTCGGCTGATTGGAGAAGGAACGCTGAAATCTGACCCCGAAAGGATGACAAATGAAGACCATGACTGAGGAAAATTTGTCGTATTTTGAGTGCTGTAGTTTGGGTTGAAATGGTAGTTGGCGCCAAGCCAAGACTTGTTATGCTTATCTTTACTATTTAATAAGTTTGAGTTGATGGTTGGTGCATTCTCCTTCCTTCCTTCTCAACCGTCCGATCTGAATACTGAAATCTTGATCATCTATCTAACATCCCTCTTCCTCTCTCTCATATCTAACTATCCATCATCTCCACTTCCACCAACAGTTACCATCTCTCACCTCCTCTTCTACCCAGCCTCTCTCACCTTCCTCCCCTCCTGCTTAGACTGTATAATTTTTTATATGTCCTATCTTTCTTGGTGATTCAAATATGTGAAACTTATATAGTTAGAAACTGATAAAAATTAACTCATCATCATTTGAATTATACCCCTGATTTCTCTTGCCTTTTAACAATTGACCTGCACTAACTGAATGCCCGTGTGTTGTTACGGATTTAAAAACTTTTAGAATATGTTTGTATGCATATTCTAAAAATTTTTACCACCTAGTTTCATTTAAAAATCCGTAGCAATGTACGGGCATTCAGCTAATTTCTAATAAAAATTGAGCAGGGGTTCCCCTTTTGCTCCAAAAAAAAATGTTTGGTTTCATTTGGTATGAGCTAATGTTCAGGGAAGAATCGAGTGCCAACCCTCATCTAGTTCTCTCGCTGCTAACATGTGAATTCCGAAATGTTTATGCAAAGTCATTCATTATATGTTCTTTGCTTAGGGCATCTCCAACCGGTTCTTTATCCTGCTCTTCATTGTATATTTACCTAATATGACTCAAGAAATGGACTCCAACCGGTTCTTTATCCTCCTCTTCATTTTTATCGAGTCGCTATTTTCTCCCGGCCGCTAGCTAGATCTGGCGAGCGCCTCCTCACTCGCTTCTCAAATAGCTAGGCCATTGGAATGCTAACTCAAATAGAGAGCTGAAAATAATAGCTAGCCTCTTCATCCTAGGAAATAGAGAAGGAGAAATGACTAATGGGATGGAGTTGCTCAAGACGCCCCTTAAGGAAAACATCCTCTCTCTTTTTTACGTGAATAAGTACGTATCAGTTGTTACAAGCGGACCCTCAAAATTGCTTAAAGAAAACCGTCAGTGCCAATCTAGTCCTTGCTGTCAGTAAATCTCTGATGTGACCTGCTAATCTAGTCCTTCCATTGGCGAGAGAGTGCCCTTACTTATCGGGCGAGATAATGATCTGGGAACAGTGAAAGATACGCACGCTATTTCGAATAAACAAACGGTCTTTTCTTCGTTATTTCAAAGTGATTTATCGAAACAATATTTTTAAAATAGATTATTAACTTTCCGGCATTTGATTTATTTCAAAAAACGTTCGTATTAAAATAAAAAACTATAAGTCATGGTAAAAAAGCATAAGCCACAGTAAAAAAACATAAGCCACAACTGAAAGGAGCCCATTCCACACTGAGATTGGAATCGACGCCACGTGAGTTGTGAGTTGTGACACCATGTTTTGTCATCCGTCGTCTGATCGTAATCGCATTTTCTCTTTTGAGCACTTTCTCCTCCTAGCTCTCCGTCCTGAACCGTAATCCATCAGATTCTGGCCTGATTCTTGCAGTGCAAAACGTCAGGTTTACATCTGAATCAGGATGGCGATAAGGCCAGGCCACCGCTGTTTTTTTCTTTCTTTCCCGTTTCCCCTGGCTGAACTGAACTTGAACCTGAACTTTTTGCTTGCTCGTAGGCTTTATTGTGAGAGGAATTAATTAGTGGCGTGTGAGGTGGCGATTGGTGCAGAATGATACTCGCTGCAGAGCTGTTGAATTCTGCCGGATCTGGAACGTGATGTGTGTGCTTCAGCAAATCTCCCCGGGAAATCTCCTCCCGGATTTGCTTCTGATTTGGTGCACTGGCTACCTACAGATTCAGAAAGATCGGCTTGCAAGGATAGCTCGATAACGCATTACTGCTGCACGCCTCGAGTGCCGATGATTGATGAGCTAGGAGAAACACGAGTTTAAGTTCATGGAAAACAGCCAGGTGATGGTGTCACTCGTCATAAAATGGCTTACATTACATCTAATCAATTACAAACGAGATTCAATTACGATCAACTCTTATCTGCCGTGCAGAGATCCATTCGTAGAAAGCAACAGTACCAGATCCATTCGTAGAAAGCAGCAGTACTATGATATCTGAGGTCGCAGTGTCCTGTAATTGTAATATTACTACTGCTGCATAGCTCATACTTCATACAGTTCATACACATCGTTTTCCTGGCATAACTACAGATACATGGTACAGTACTGATGTGCAACGTACAGGGCACAGGATTGAGCTTACGAACACTATCTGAGCAACAGCGCAGGTCAGAAATAGCAGCTAAATTTCACGATATATACATTCTGCATCTCCTTTTGCTGGCTATGGGATAAAGAATCAAGCAGTCAACAGAAACAGTTAGGAGGCCATATCAAGTAGAGGACCAATTAGTTCCATCCCTTTGATGGAAGATAATGTTATAAATAAATACAAATAAGATAGAAGAAATATTCGAGATTATTTGTCCAACTGCAAACTAGATAAGATATGGACATAAAACATAACGAATATACCACATGTTTTTAGAATTATAACTTGAATGTCGATTTACTTTAGCATTTAGCAACCTAAACTAATTAATGTAGTTTTCTCCCTGTAAATAACTAGCTAATAGTTTACCTTGATGTTAAGTTCGTGAACCTCCTGAAAGAAGCTTTTTATTCCATCCAAGCTCAGCGAGTCATCAAGTGTAGGACTGAAGGCGGCGATTAGAAGAGGTGAATAGGAGCTCATACTTTTTTTATATTAAATCAAACCCTCAGATTGTCCACGGCTTTAAAACACGCAGCAGAAGATCAAGTATACGAAGCTTATAAACCAACCCTACAAAAACCAAGTTCAAATACTCCTCTGATAGTCGGACCGCAAGGAGGTAGCAGTTTAACCGCTTGGCCGGTGTGACTGTAGGCCATTGGCGGCCGGATTGCTCGGGCGGTCTGACCGGAGCTCAGCCAAAGGTAAGAATAGCTTGGGTTTAAACATCCAAAAGACCTAATAAAAAACCACAGCTCCAAACAGTGGCGGACCTAGGGAAAAAAATGTAGTTAGGGCAGAGTCGAACATGAGTAAAGCAACAACTACAATTCACATGCAAACATGTGTAGATAATGGTAGGACGTTGAAAAATACCTCACTAATAAAACTTAATCCACACTATGTGGTGATCTAGAAGACTAGGACTAAGCAAAGATCAAGATGCAAACAAATCTATAGCTTTCTTTGTTTAACATTGTGTTCTCTTGTTGTCTGGAATTTTGTGGATTTATTTTGTAATATATCGACTTCTGGTGTTAACCTATGAAACTATATTTCTTAAGTAACGGATCATACTAATTTCATCACTTTGTAGTTGGATATGTGCCACTGATGTTTAAGTTGGAAAGATATGCCTAACTTCAAACATTTTCAATGCATATAGCCATATCGTCCATTCAGTATCATGCCATATACATCCAACCTAGCACATGACACTATGACAGCCAAATTGCTCCTAAATTCACCATTTCCAGAGAAATTTCAAACTAAACTAATTTGATTGAACACCATTACTCTCCCTATTCCAAATCAAATTTCAAACACTCGAGCTAAACAGTACATGACAATCACATTCCAAGCTTCTTCTAACCACTATTTTTATTTCAAGCATGGAACTTTTTTCTAAGAAAAAAGGATTATAAAAGAAATTTCTACTCAACCCAGGGGAGAGGTCGAATCAGATGGCATTTGTCCTAACTCCCAATAGCACCATCAGCGGGTGGTTCCTTGCCGGCACCTGCACACACATGTCACCAAATCAAACATGACTCTAACAACGACTCCAAGAAGATGAATCAACTAAGGTGGAACATATGTGATAGGGAGGCCTATATTGCCAGAGTGTGAGGCGCCACTCGGCTCCAGAGATAGGGGCAGTGTCATCGGGGCTCCAGCGGGCAATGGCACTAGCGATGTCGGCGTGGAAGTTTTTTTTTTGAACTCGAAAAGCTTGTTTCCATTAGACACTATCTCCAGCCAGATCGCCGGAGACCAAGCTGGAAACAAAGGTGGGGACTTGGCTCATAAACTCCATCGAGCCAGAGCTAACCACGCTCGCCCCATACATTGCAAGGCAATCAGCCACCTTGTTGCAATTTCTCGGGCAATGCCGAATGCTGCAGTAGTCGAAGGATGAGGCAATGAAATCTCTAATTTGCTTGAGGAGGTTTCCATGCACACTTTGATCAAGATCCAACGAAGTCAAGCCCTTTACCAGATCAGACACATCAGATTCCAGAATAATTCTTGCCATTCCCAATTGTGCTATCCTCTGCAGACTGTACAGAGCAGCCAATGCTTCGGCTTGAAAAGGGTTGTCCACTCTGCACAGATTGCCACAGCCTCCCTGAAGGAACTCACCAGCACTGTCCCTCGCGACGAAACCCCAACCTCCCTGACCCGAACCAGCTTTAAAGGAGCCATCAATATTAATCTTGTACAGATCTTCCGGTGGCGGCTGCCATAATTTGAGACTGACTTGCTTATGGCTTTTCGTTGTTTTCCTTTCCTTTTCAAATTCTGAAACATAGAAGGATATAAGTGAACAGACCTCAGGACATGTGACTCTTTTTTCCCCAGCATTCACCTTATTCCTCACCGACCACCACCTCCATAATAGAACCACAATTTGTAGCTGGATTGGATGTGGAAAGGACCAGATTTTCCTCAGCAAATCTCGGCCAGAATGACAAGCTGCTAGGATATTGCGATATTCCTCTAAGTTTAGCCCTCTCCAGCACTCCTTTACTTCTTTGCATCTGAAAAAGAGATGCCCACAATCTTCATCCAACCTGTGACACAAGGGACACAGGGTGTCCTCCTTCATCCCTCTACGGCTCAAATTCCGCCCGACAGCCAAACTATTATGGGCTACACGCCACAGGAACATTTTCACTTTGTTTGGGACCTCCATACTCCAAATTTTATCCCACCTGAACAGGGAGTCCCCATCTGGGCCTGGCTCAGAACTTGTTGCATTTCTACCAAGCTCATTCTCCCTGTTCTGAATCGCCAGCCTATAAGCTGACTTAACTGAGAAAGTCCCCTTTTTCTCAAAATGCCAAGCCGGTCTATCTACCATATCTTGGTTCACTCTCAGTTTTAGGATGGCCTCAGCATCAAACTCTGAGAAAACATCCTGCACTAAGATCTCATCCCAAGATCCCAAGCTCGGGTCCATCAAATCAGCCACCTTTGTCAACACCGTCGTCCCCCTACTTGTAACAGGACGTCTTGTACTGCCGTGAGGAATCCAAGGATCCGTCCAGATATTCACCGATTCACCATTGCCAATGCGCCATATGAGCCCCTGTTTCAGCAGATTCACACCTTTGAGAATGCTCCTCCAAGAGTAAGAAATCCCATCCTGTGCCACACATTGCAGGATACTGCTATTGGGAAAATATTTTGCTTTAAGCACTTGGCCACACAAAGTATCCGGAAAAACCAGAATCCTCCAAGCTTGTCTAGCCAACATGGCCAAATTGAACAAATAAAGGTCCCTAAAGCCCAAGCCTCCCTTATTCTTAGGGAGTGTCAACTTATCCCAAGCCAACCAATGAATCTTGTTTTTCTTATCATTCTGGCTCCACCACCACCTGCCAATCATAGAGTTCAACTCATCGCACAACCCTTTTGTCAGCTCAAAACAGGACATAGCGTAGGTTGGGATTGCTTGGGCCACAACCTTTACTAGAATTTCCTTGCCCGCTTTAGATAGCAATTTCTCCTGCCACCCTTGAATACGAAGCCATACTTTCCTCTTTATATACTCAAAAGCTTTCTTTCTTGATTTACCAATAGATACTGGTAGCCCCAAATATCTCTCACTCTTTGCTTCTTGCATGATGTCAAGGACTTGTCTCACCTCATCCTTATCAACAGAGCTAGCGTTTGGGTTGAGCAGAACGGACGATTTATCCCTATTGACCACTTGTCCTGAGACTCGCTCATAAGCCTGTAAAATCCTCCTCAATTCCTGAGCGTCTCCTCCACATGCTCTCATCAGAATCAGAGAGTCATCAGCGAAGAAAAGATGGTTAATCCTTGGAGCTTCCCTGCACACTCTAATACCCTCAATCTTGCCCTCCACTTCTGCCTTCTGTAACATTGCTGATAATCCCTCCGCACAAAGAATAAAGAGATAAGGCGATAAAGGGTCCCCTTGGCGGAGACCCCTCTGAGGGTGGATGTTGTTTGAGAATTCCCCATTGACCTTGATACAGTAGTTCACTGTTGTAACACACTTCATCACATTTTCCACCCATTGCACTGTGAACCCCAATTTTAGCATCATCTTCTCCAAAAAGGTCCACTCAACACGGTCATAGGCCTTACTCATGTCTAACTTAATTGCAGCCACCCCCTGTTTTCCCCACCTCCTTTGCCTTAGATAGTGTGTGAGCTCATAAGCCAGCAGGACATTATCAGTAATAAGTCTACCAGGAACAAAAGCACTCTGAGACGGTGAAATGATCTCCGGGAGCACCAACTTCAGCCTGTTTGCTAGCACTTTGGAGGTGAGTTTGTACACTACATTGCATAAGCTGATTGGCCTAAGATCCTTCAATTTCTCCGGTGATTTGGTCTTTGGGATTAGAACAATAACAGTATCATTCCAACCTTCCGGCATAGCAGCCCCATTAAGCACAGCAAGCACTTTTTCTTTAACCTAATCACTCGCAAGAGACCAGAATTTCCTATAGAAGACCACCGGCATGCCATCAACCCCTGGGGCTTTCAGCTCACCCATATCCTTCAAAGCCACCCATATTTCGTCATTTGAGAACGGTGCTACCAGGTTGTCATTCATTTCTTGAGTAACCTTCACTTGAACACAATCAAGGACCTCATCAACCTGAGAACCTGCAGTGGACATAAAAAGTTGCTGGTACTGATTAGCAATAAAGCTCTTCAAGTGTTTTCCCCCACCACCCCCCACTCTCATCTTTCAGCTTGCTTATAGTGTTCCTCCTTTTCCTTTCTGAAGCCTGAGCATGGAAGAATTTTGTATTACGGTCGCCTTTGGCCAACCAAGTAGAGTGAGCCCGCTGCTTCCAGTATACATGTTGCTGGTCTAGGAGACGCTCAAGCTTATAGCGCAACAAGTGCTCCTTATTTATACACCCTTGGGAAATTGATGCCCTCCTGATCCTCTCCAGCTCCCTTTTGGCATTTTTAACTCTCTTCTCCAAGGCTCCAAGGACCTCACGATCCCACTGCCATAACTCCCCCAACACCCCGAGATTGGATTTCCATAAGACTAACCCCTCCACCTCTAATAGCTTTTTCCCAAGCCTCCTCCACCCGCTCGCTACACTCCTCCTCCTCCAACCATCTCGCCCCAAACTTCCTCATGACCTCCAGAGGTTTCCTCCATTGGACCCTTTCCTTCGCACCGGGATCCACAATGATGGGCCTATGGTCTGAGTGCCGAGGATCACCATTAATCACACGGACCAAAGGAAAGCGAGCCCGCCAAGCACTACTCGCCACTGCCCTGTCCAGTCTTTCCCTAGTGTAGCTGGATGCATTTTGATGGTGGTTCCTCCAAGTGAAAGCATCCCCCACAAACCCCAAATCATGCAGGTCACACTCCTCCAAAACATCTCTGAACTTCAACATGCTGCTCTCTGCTTTAGGAGCTCCCCCTTCCTTCTCACAACTGAAAAGAATTTCATTGAAATCGCCACAGCACAGCCAAGGGAGCTTGCTGCGGTGCAGTAGAATTCGAAGCAACTTCCATGTTTTCTCCTTCTCTTCCCCCCGGGGCTCGCCATAAATCCCAGTAAACCGCCAAACACACCCATCCTCCTCCTTGATTTTGGCATCAATATGATACCTAGACCAACTCAGCACCCGCAAATCCACCTCCTTCTTCCAGAACAGCGCCAGACCACCCATCGCCCCTACACTATCCTTTACCACCATATATGGCATGTTCAGCTTCCACTTGAAACCCTCCATCCATTTTTCACCATGCTTTGTTTCAGAGAGAAACAAAACATCGGGGTCCTACTCCTTCTGGACATCCAGAAGACCGCGAACTGCCAGGCCGTTCCCCAACCCCCGGCAGTTCCACGCCACAAGCCTCATTGGGACCGGCCGGGCTGACCATGCAGCCCCGCCAACAAAGAGTTTTCCTCCCCCATCTCCACCTCCACTGGAACAAACTGGAGCTTAGCCTTCTTCTTCGCTTCCCCCCCCATCCGCATCCTCTCCCCCTCGCTTCCGCGAAACGGACGGGGAAGGAAACAGTTCCCCCTTCAAATTCCCGAGCTCGCGCGGACGGCGTTTAAAAGAAGACCTCATCTTTTTTGCCTCGCTTCCCCCAACCTTGGCCTGTCTATGCTCCTCCACCGGCGGCCCCCCATCCCTGCTTAACCCTGCTTCCGCACCCTCCCCTAAAGGCGTAGAACCCACCCCATCCACCTCCATGCCGGCCTTTTCAGAGCCCCCTGGCGAAACACACTCCTGCAGGTTGACCCCTCTTCCTCCTCCCTCCCCTTCTGCCAGATCAGATTCCCCCTTCCCTGCTGCAACCCCCGCCGGATCCCCCTCCCTCGCCTCCAGGACCACCCTTCTCACATCCTCCAGCCCCACCAACTCCACACTGCTCTCCTTGTCAGTACTTGTACTGTCCCCAAAAATTAATTTTTTTGGTACTCCTCCAGTTATAGTATTGTTAGACAGCAGCTTGAGCGGGCTCGACCCATCGTCACGAAGCTCATTGTCCTCCAAGACCTTCCCCCTCCTTTCTTCCTCATTCTGCTGCAACCTCCTCCCCACCTCCCCACGCCTCCAAGAACCCGACGACTTGTGCTGATAACTGCCCCCTGAGCTGCTGCCCCCCGACCAGCGGCTTCGCTGATCACATTTCTTTGCCGGAGAAGCCCTCATCCAGTCCCCAAACTGATGATCGTGCACCTTCCAAACCTTCTCATCACACTCCTTTTCCACATGACCCAACAAACCACAGGAATAACAGAAATCTGGGAGAAATTCATATCTGAAATTACACCAACAGCTTGGCTTACCAACCCCATTCTCCACCATCACACCCCTGAAAAGCGGCTTGCGCACATCAATTAGAGCTTTAAACCTAAGAAAGCTCCCCACAGCCGACCCGTCCTCATCAGTTTCTACTTCCGACGGTTTCCCCACCTTTTCCCCAATCGACCGACCTGTGCTTTCATTCATCAGACCTAGAGGCAGGTTGAAAACACGAATCCATACCGGAATATGAGTAAACTCCAAGTCCTTCAGCCTCTTAGTCTCATCAAAATCCACCACAATGAGCAGATCACCACCAAATTCCCACGGACCCTCCGTAACAGCTCTTCTCTTGCCCCCCGGCTAGAGGAAAGCAAACAGGAACATATTATCCCCCAGCTCCTTGCATCGGATTCCTTTCGCCGGACACCAGATTTTACCCAGAGTCTGCACCATCCCTTCCACATATCCAGCCTTCGTCGAGAACAGCTTGCCCACCGCCTGAGGAGGTCGACCAGCCTCCCTCGAAACTGATTGCCAAGCGCCTTTGACAGCCTTCCGCTCCTCCTCCGAAAGCTTCAGACCACCCAGCAGACCCTCCAGATCCTCCGTGCCCTGCTTCCGCCCATTCTCCATCAAACCCCCACCACCGACCAGAGCCTCCAGCTCCAAACCGACCCAAAAACCACCCCTACCGACAACACCCCAGCCACGAACCTCCTCCGCCACTAGCACTAGACGCCCTTCCTCCCCCGACCACCACCAGGCTCACCCGCGGACCGCCACACCAGCCTCCACACAGCACCGCTGGCTTCACCGCACAAACAACACCCCCAGCCTGCCCCAGCTCCGGCCGCCCCTCCGCCCTCTCCCTGCGTCCTCCAAACCTAGCGCCGGGGTCAGGGGAGAAGCCAGCCAGGGAGGCAGACAGCCAAAGGAGGGACCGAAGCAAGCTCTCAGGGAAGAAATTCCGATCCGAATCCCTAACCCTAGGCCCAGGCGCGGAAACAGAACTCTGACTCGAAAGACCGAGCAGAGACTTTGTCGGTGTGGAAGTTGGCAGCACCTCTCCCAAATCACTAGAAACTAGCCCAAAGAATCAGACATCTTTACAAAAGTTCCAAGTTCCAGCCATACCACATAGGCACCTACCACTGGTCTGAGGCTTTGAGCTCAACTAAATAGCAGCATTCATCGATTCACCATGGCCGGCTGCTGCCACAGCCGCACTCCCTAGACGCCACACCACACTCCATCTCAGCGCCTCCCCTGGCCAGTAGCCGCTTCACCCACCTCGCCCACTTGGCTGCTGGCTGACGCTGCACGCCCGCGCCCCTTACCCTTGGGCCTTGCCGGCGTTGCCACCTCTAGTGTAGCCGTCTAGCGTCTAGGGTTAGCGGCTACGCCTGAGAATGCCTTTGTTGGCTGCTCGCTCAGGGGCAACTCGATTGCATTGCTATCCCCGCATGCAGGAGACTTCTACTCACTCGGTGCTGGGCTGCCGGCTGCTGGGCTAAAGGCAGAAGCTGCTGGGCTGGACCCGAATGAGGATGAGTGGACAACCGAAGGCCGAAGCCTAATTGGTACCATGTCCTGACCCTCTTTTCCTTGATTCAGAAAGCATGGTTAGTACCAAAAGCTCGATGTGCAAGAATGCCATATTCGAAAGAGACCTAAAAGATCGCTATGAACCTCAAGTGACTCCAACGGCTCCATCTTCCTGTCGACACATGGCAGCATCATGGAAGTCATCTTCAAGGGCAGTCGCTATTGCAAGAAATGATAGTGACTAAAAAACAGACTCATTCTTACAGGCTATGAGGGCAAGACACCAAGGTTAGTCTTCAAAGCAAGCCTAAGAACGTGAAGAAGAAGAAGAAGAAAGTGATGATGATGAAGAGGATAAGAACTATTCTCAATGACACAATGAGAATGATGATGAGGACATGGTGGAGGCCAAAGAGCTAAGCATCAACTTTATACAAATCACAAGTGACAACTGTGCTCTCCTTCACCACCTAAATCAATTTGAGAAACAAGTAAGTTCTACAAATCCGATGTTCCACAACCAGTTTCAACAAGTGTATATCCAACTTTACAATCATCACCCACAGTTTGTGGACCACAAGTATGTGGATTAGCAACACTTAAAATCTCTTAATTGCTTTGCCGATGCATACCAACTCTTCTATGCTGCGGTCTTACAAGACATTGTGGCGCTCAAGTGTGATTATCAGCACTTCAGAAGCAATTTGAATGTCGTTTCCTCACGCTTAGATTGAGGGAGGATGTTGGAAGGCGTGGATACACATCTTTTCTTGATACTTGGTTATAAATAAAGTTTCTTGGAACATTACGGTGTAGTATGAGTGATTTAGCTTCAACAGAAAATGTCTGTAAGATTTTGTTTGCTGTCATGGTACACGGGTAGTTTAGAATGATCCTGTCGTGGTCAGTTGATGCGTGTTCTCAGTTATGAAGTTGCTGTTTTTTACCGAGTACTGTTTGTTTTTGAACCTGGGGAGACTCCCCATTTTCCATTAAAGAGATCGGAAAAACAGAGCTTTTACTACCAGAGCTACCTAATGCTGACACTGAAAACTGTTTGTTAATATGAACTTCATGACATAACTCTCCGATCTTCTAAATGTGTGGGAATTTTCAAGGGAGAAAGCTGACGTGGCCTTGGCCAATGGTTTATTACTGTTTTCTGACATAGCAGGCATGATTAACAACCCCGGCATTACAAGACATCTTGTATAGGAGGCTGAAGGAGCCCAGCCTTGTCATCAGCTCATCATGATGACCGCTGTACAAGAGTCCGAAGGATTGCCTAGCCCTGTCATCGTAATGACCACTGTCCTTTCTTTGTCCGAAACATTATCATCAGCTTATCAAGCCTGAAATTGATGCTTGCTGTTTCTTAACAAGTGATCATGGTGTAATTTTCTGCTGCAATCAAGACATGGATAGAAAATAAACATGTCATACAGACGATAACTCACTTTTTATTTCAATTCCGTAAAGGCCCATATATGGACTGTAGTATAGTTTTTGCTTACTTTGTGTTTACATTAAACTCAGGAAAAACTTGTTGTTTTTTGGGTATAACTCACCCTTCATATGATTGTTCAAACGTCCCTAATGTTTCTTATTTTCTTTTCAGGTTTCTTACAACCTATGTAGCACGGACACTTGGCAAAACAGTCGTATCCGTGTCCGACACCGTGTCGGACACGGATACGACACGGACACGTCTTCGACACGTGTCGGAGACGTATCGACCCGTGTCGGACACACTAAATACATGAATCAGACACGGCCTGGACACAGCCGGCCCAAGACACGGTCGGCCCATTACCCATAACGCACGCACGACGTGCCCTAACCCTAACGCACGCATCGCACACGAGCGGCCGAGCGCGTTATTCACGCTGCTCCGCATCGTCTGCTCGCGCCGCCGCCTGCTCCCGCTCCCGCACCTCGCTGCCGCCCGTCGGCTTCCTCCCCAAGCGTCGTCGGCTTCCTCCCCACTCCCCAAGCGTCGTCGGCTTCTTCCCCACTCCCCAAGCGCCGCCTGCTCGCGCCGCCGCCCGTCGGCTTCCTCCCCAAGCGCCGTCGGCTTCTTCCCCGCGCGCCGCCGGATTCGTCCCCGCGCGCCGCCGGATTCGTCCCCAAGTGCCGCCCGTCGGCTTCCTCCCCAAGCGTCGCCGGTTTCTTCCCCACTCGCAGTTTAATAAGCATGTGGAAACATAGAAAATAATACATACATATATATATATAATTTATTTATTATTTAAATATATATAGCCGTGTCGCCGTATCGATCTTTTTGGGAAAACGGCGAATTCCCGTGTCGGTGTCGTGTCGTGTCGTGTCGACGTATCCGTGTCCGTGCTACATAGCTTACAACTAACAGATAAAGGTATTGTAATGCATTAGGAAGCTGATGGTGCTAGTCTGCCGCACTCTCATCTGGATAAGTTTGGGTTTTGTTGGAGTTTGCCGATAAACTTACTGTGGTGGTGATCAGTTCGGCTGAAAAGCTCGTGGTTTATGGCTGAAAACACTATAGATGGCTGAAAAAAGCACTGTAGCCGACAGAGACTTATTTAGTATAATTAAATTTAACAAAATTTAAAAATATAAAAAATATGTTAGCCCATTACGTATAATACAAACAAATACGGGAAAAAAGAACCGGCAAAAAAGCTCAACAAAAAGCCAAAAGTTCAGAAAAAGACGAAACTTATGAATAGTGAAAAATAAGTCAGAAGTCGAAGTCGAAGCCGAGTTGATCAGGGTGATATCTCGTTTTGGGAAAAATCTGGGAGTCGTATCAGAATTTCAATTCACACTTCGAACAGTCCAGTAGAATTGTCTCGATCAAGCATGTGACGACGAGCACGGAACAGCCCACATGCTATGTTTACTTGCTAGACGATACGCTCATCTTTTCATAGGAAAAGGTCGACGCATCCACGTCTTTAATTCTACTTAGTAGTACTAGCCTCATAGGCGCGGCGACACGCCGCGCCAGCCACCGTGTGTACCGAAGTAAAAGAGGCGATAATTCGTGAGGAGTTTTTTAAAAAAATCGAGGGCACATACGTATTTTCGAGAAAGATAAAGGGTTTTTTCGGAAAAAATCGAGGACTTGTAAGGACCTGTACGTAAGTAAATAAGGACCTATACGTAATTTCGGGAATCTGCGGGGCGCTATCCAAAATTTTTTTGGAAAAAAACTTACAGGGACCTTTTCGCGAGGAAAAATGACCTTTACGTAATTTTCGAAAAACTGGAGGAAACTACCTCCTCCGGCCGTACAGGAATTGCCCCGCCACGCGCCGGCCGGACACGCGGGTGGGCGACGTGGACACGCCCGGGGGCCGGGAATCCCCCCAGGTTTAGTATCTGTATGATGTAGAAATCTTATTTTGAGATCTCCTCTGTTTGCTCGCCCTCTACGATATGAGCAATATCTGATGATTGTTTCAACTTTCAACTGATCAGCATTCTCGTCTGATGCTAAAAGAATAAAAACAATATCACGCTTAGAGCAATTCCAAAAGATTAGCCAAAAGAAATATCTAAATTTAGTGATTTAGCTATTCTCTAAAATGAATCTCACCCAAAAAAACAAGACTACTCCAGCAGGCTATCTAAACTAGAGGGCGCGCGGTGGGTCGCGTACGCGCGGGAATGGGGCGCAGCATGCGGGAAGGAAACGTCGACCGCGCCAAGAGGCTGGATCCTGGATGGTGAGCGAGGTAGGCTATCCAAAAATAGAGAGCGAAGGAGGAGGGATGGAGAGCTACTAAATTTAGAGAATCATTTACAGAGTCTATTAGAGACGTTTTTTCTCCAATAATAGCCAAATTACCTTTAGAAAATGATTTAGCTCTTCTCTTGGAGTTGCTCTCGTTATCTTCTTTATAGTTTCTAAAAACTAATTTTCGATTTTTCTATAGTAACTAACTTTTAAACAGAGTATCTTTTCAAGATAGAGTCTATAAGTTAATTGTAGTACACATTGTAGCAACTTTATTTATATAGACCAAAATCGCACAAGTTTATGTTACTCTGTAGTCTCTCTCACGAACAACTTAAAAACCATAAACCGTAGCCAAAAGCTATAAACCAAAGAAAAAAGAATATGGCCACTTATGTGTACCAATCTTAATATTGTTGAGAAAGTTGGTGCATAGAGCTAGTTTTTGGCTCGTCGCATCGTCGCCGCTCACGAGCGTAAGAATATTAATCATGCCTCCTTAATTGAGGGATATCTGGAGCTGGGTTACATCAGTCCTCATCCTGAGTAAGAATGTGGTTATCACAGCTGTTGGGGAAAATTCTAGACAAAATTGCAAACCATTCAAACTACAGAGGTGCAGAAGAATTGCCTCATACTGCAAGCAGATCCAACATCTAACAGCAAACTTCAAGTGCAAAATATCTCAGATAACTAAATCGAATCGATTCAGGACAGGTGCACCAGACAGATGATCGGTTCTTGTGACTTAATACTTAAATAACTAGCTTTCAAGCGGTGTGTTTTTTTAAGACAAAGTCAATAGGAAGATTGTAGTAAAAAGCGTATTGAGTTCAGCTGTACCGGCCAAAATCACATGCGACAATTGTCCTTTGCCTACTGTTTCTGGCGAACTGCCAGAATTTAAAATTTTAAATAAATAAGCCACAGCCCAAAAAACCCACCCAATATTCGCTCAACAAAGCTCAAGAGCCACCAAATACTCAACATGTTTCTTCCACTTAACACAGCTCTACACAATACTCGAGATGCTTCGCTAGTTATGAGGTTTTGTTCAACATTAAGAACTAGCCCACCGAACCCTGAAACTGCAACATGCTGAAACAAAACCACCCCAAACTTAGATGATGCCAATTTTGTTGGCCACATCAAGAGCATCGTAGTCCGGCGTGAGCTTCACATAGGCCTTCTTCTTCCCGTCAGGCCTGCAGAGCAGAAAATTGTTCACCAAATAAGACGCAGCATATTCAGCCATGAACAAAAGAGAAGTTAAGTGAGATAATGACCTGATCAGTGTGTTGACTTTCTTTGCCTGGATGTCATACATCTTCTTGACAGCTGACTTTATCATCTTCTTGTCTGCCTTGAGGTCGACGATGAAGACAAGGGTGTTGTTATCTTCAATCTTCTTCATCGCAGATTCGGTTGTAAGGGGGTACTTGAGGATTTGGTACTGATCAAGCTTATTCCTCCCAGGTGCACTGTTTCTTGGGTACTTGGGGTCCCTGGCCTTCTTGAGAGTCTTTGGCCGGTGAAACGTCACAGATGTTCGTATCTTCTTGGACTTCCTCTTAGTCGTGCCAGACTTAACTGCCTTCGCAACCTTCAAGGCTTGAGTCTTGCCATCAGCCTTCTTGGGGGCAGCTAATCAATTTAAATTACAGAAGAAAAGATGTGTGTTAGTTCAGAACACACCACATGGATCTCATGGTAAGAATGCTGCTATATATAGCTAGCAGCATACAACAGTAAAGTGTACCAACTTTCATTCAGTGACATGATAATAGCACCAGAAGAATGCAAGATAATACTGAACCAATTTATATGGTCCAAAATTCGTGTTGCTACCAGAGTTATACTGAAAAACAGTTAATATAACATATTCGAGGTAAAGTTTTGTAATCAGAAAGAGCACATCATATAAAAAACCATAAGTTCAGAGAACAAAAGGACCAAAAGAATGTGCATACCTTTAGGCGCCATTGAAGCTACTCAAAGGGACAGCCTATGAACTGCATGAAAGAGGGGAAACAAAGAAGAAACTTAGAAAAATAAACAAATAAAACAATCAACAGAGTAAAACGTTAAATTACTACTATGTGGACGATTAAGACATCGGGTCTAATGAGAACACCGGACCACAGAAACAGAAAACTGAAACAACAAAGAATAGCGAAACACAGAAACATTGGTCGAGATTAACACATGCTTACTCTGAGCTACAGATGATGCATATTCCATTGTTCATAGCTTGAGCCGTAGGGTAATCTTGCAGCTAACGATCTGGTACAAGGACCTAAACATCAACTCTACACATCCGCTCTCAACCAATGTACGGATAACTTAAGATCTACCCCGAAATAAGCTGTCCTCAGTTATGACAACAATTACATACTAGTATGTAAGAGCAACCAAAATACACCTACGAACCAGCCTACTCCACAAACCAAAAGGCCAGCCTAAACCCGAATCGAACCAATCAACCAGCCAACCATTAGCATGAGATCGACGCCAAAATGGGATTTGGTGCCAAGAAAAAAGAAATTCACCACGGCACTAGCGATTCATCCATGGAGCAACGAATCGAGCTGTTCACGAGAAGATTAGAGGAAGAAGAGGCGGACTGGGTTTTACCTTACCTCCGCGGAGACGGCGAGCGAAGCCGGCGGACGGGATTCGAAACCCTAGCGGCTGCGGCTGGAATGGTGCAGGGATATCTCGGAAGAGATTCCTTCTCCTGCTTATGGATCGGTAAGTTCGGGGCTCTGCATGTTGGGCTGGCCCAGATAAGGCAACATTTGTTTCCGCCGGATATCATCATCTGGCCCAACCGTACGCAAGCCGTTTTGTATGTGCTTTTGTTTTCCTTTTATTAGATCCATGTATGTTTGTGTTATGAAACCTACTCGGCTGTGTTTGTGGTTAAATACTAAAACTATTTTTGAGGGATTTTTAATTATAAATAGATAAGCCTATATATAAAAAAGAATAGATCTTGAGATAATAAAGACTTCGATTTCCCCGACTCTCCTAATTATTCTCTATTGATTCTCTGTTGATTGGTTGCATTGGAGATTATTATTTTTTAACACGTTATCAGCACGAATCGCTCTACAAGTTGCAAGATATGCAAAGCCTCAACCAATCTACTGTGCATTACAATGCCATGATTAGATCAGTTATTTTCCAATCCCTCTGTCCAATAGATCAGTTGTGTTTTAATTGATTCTAATCACAGATTGATCTAAAATTTGTTTGCATGATTATTCACTTCTGCAAATCCATTAGATCAAATAGCTAGACTTGAGATTGGATTGCCTAGTTAGATTAAAAAGGGGTTTTGATTGATGTTTCAATCATCTAAATTATGCATTGGATTGTGACCTATGCGCACGGATTGGGCACCATGATTGTGGGAGTCGCCATCGGGGCCATCCAGAGCCACTGTCACTGCTTGGCCTACACCCACCGATTTGCATGCTGCATAGTCGTGGCTACCCGAAGTCATCGCCGACCCCTCGATCTTCCCTCGCGCCCATGCCCCGCATGTCGGCCGCACGGCGCCACCACCGCCGCTTGGCTTCTCCCACCCGGAGTAGCCGCCACCTCTACGCCTCCATGCCCGAAGCCGCCGCTACCGCCTAGTGCCTCATGCTTGAAGCCACCCATTGCCACTCGGCTATACCCGCCAAGACCTGTCATCGCTGACACCGCCGGTTGCCTGCCGATTGCTGGAGAGGACCCCACCGCCGCCCAGCCTTGCGCACTTGCTGGCCCACCAAGTTTAAACTCCATTAAGTTGGTTTTGGTAATTATGACAAATATAATTGTGAAATTGACTTTTTTATCAACTATGATATTGCATAGTCTTATTTGGATGTGATTAATGACAAATACAAATGTGAGACTAACTCGTTTGTTAAATTTTGATATTACTTAAGTCTCATTTGGATGAAAAGGTGAAAATCATGAAGGTATGCATTCTACATTATATTCTTATATCTTATTGTATTTCTCAGTTCCAAAATATAGATTGAACTCAAACAAAAGTCTAGGATAAATATGTTCATATATTCTCAATTATACATTCCTATATGCCCACATTTAGGGAGAGTTCACTCTATGTTTTGTAGTTTCATTAAGTATTAATCTATGTTTCCTTTTCAACACATATTAGGATCTATACTTTAAAACGTATCCTTTGAGTTGAAGGCCATCAAGAAGAGGAGATGATCATGAGTCTCCGAACACCACGGTAAAAAGGAACTGTATCTTTGTGATTTGTTCTCTTGTGCTCAATTTATATTCATGGAATTAAATTGATTGCTTGTCATCCAAGGATTGCAACCTTTACATAGACTTAGATTGTTGGTGCACTTAGGTGAACCTAGTTGATTTAGACCTTATTTGTACTAAACCAATTGTATTATGTTTCCACATTATAAATTTGGTTTTAGCCAAATAATTGATAGAAGAGAATTTTAAACTGCCTATTCATCCCCCTCTAGTCAGCCTCCTCGATCTTACAGGTGGCTAGGGCCATGGAAAGGGACCCAAACAAAAAGGTGAAAAGCAGAAGAAGCTAAATGTGTAGAAGGGAAATGGTAAACCCTGCTGGATGGGACAAGGGAGAGGAAAGTAACAGAAGCCAGACTTGGGTAACAAGATAGTCTACCCCCTGTGCCTTGCTATTGGTGTGGATGTATGGATCATTAGTCATGTACTTGTTTCACCCTGAAGTATCTGGTAGATCTCTACCAGGAGTCTATTTGCAAGAGCAAGAAGGCGCCATGGAAGAAGGCGGAGGCACACTTTGTCACTCAGCCTGACGTTGATAAAAGTGATGCACTGAATGTAGAAATAGAGCTCGACACTACAACAGGGGTGATCACATGGAGCTGGACTCCCTTGAGCTATATGGCGACCTGCAGTAGTCCATAGGCAGCTCCTCTAGGCAACCCCAAATGTCATGTTTTTTTTCTTAATTTGCTTTATTAGTTTAGGTTATTCTAGGAGAATAATGGATTCAACATTAATTGTTTATAATTTAAATATTATTCTAGATGAATAAATTGGGTTGCCTGTTCTTTTGAGCTATATTCCCATTGAATTATTGTTTGATTATATTACGCTCTATATAGAACAACTCCTTAAATATGATGGCTGGGGAGGATATTTATCTAGTAGACAATGGAACTACCAATAAAATTATAAGGTATACCAAGTATTTCCAAACGTTAACTAAGAAAATGGAAAATGTCATGACCATCGCTTGAAGTGATGCTCTAATCATTTGCACTAGAAGGGCCACACTCATTCTCCTTGTGGGTACCCGAATAATGATAGAGGATGCTCTCCTGCATCCCGAATCAAAATGTACCTTACTAAGTTTCAAGGATATTCGCTTGAATGATTCCCATGTAGAGACTAATAATGGAAGGGGTACAGAATATCTCCTCCTGACTAAGTCTGACGGTGATCGGAAACGAGTGGTTGAAAAACTCTATTCCTTCTCATTTGGATTATACTATACCTACATCAAACTTGAAGAATATGTTTCAATGAAAATAGAATATAAAACCACAGAGTCCTTTAAGATCCGACATAATCGATTAAGGCATCCTAAGGTAGGAATGATGAAAAAAATTATGAGCAATTCTACTGGTCATAGCTTAAAAACTCTATCTTTCCCCAAACTTGAAAATTTCTTGTGCCTAGCCTATGCCAAAAGGAAACTCATAACTAGACTCCCTTATCTGAAAATTAAGGAGGAATCACCTATTTTCCTAGAGAGAATACAGAGTGATATTTGTGAACCTATTCAACCCCTGTCGGGCCCATTTAGATATTTTATGGTAGTATTGAATGCTTCTACTAGGTGGCCCCTTGTGTGCATGCTGTCTACTAGGAACCACGCCTTTGCTAAACTAATAGCACAGATTATCAGATTACGAGCAAACTTTCCAGGTGAAAGGATTTAGTCCACTAGAATGGACAACGCCAGTGAGTTTACCTCTAAGGCATTTAATGACTATCATTTATCTTTATGCATTAAAGTAGAGCACTCAGTACCACACGTCCACACTCATAATGGCCTTGCAGAGTAATTCATTAAAAGAATGAAACTTATTGCCACACCACTATTACAGAATTGTAGGTTTCCCACCAGTTGTTGGGGCCATGCAGTGTTGCACACTACCGCACTAATAATTTTAAGACTGGCGGCATACCACCAGGTTTTCCCCTTACAATTAGTGCGTGGAAAAAGAACCAAGTAGTTCCCATCTGTGAAAATATGGTCATGCCATATACGTGCCTATCTCACCACTACAACGTACGGCTATGGCCCCCCACCGAAGGTTGGGAGTCTATGTAGGATTTGAATCCTATTGACTATCCAATACCTTGAGCCTACTACTGGAGACATGTTTACATCTCATCACGCTGACTATATTTTTTATAAAGCTAATTTCTCGACATTAGGGGGGAAAGTACCTCACTGAAAAATATCAAGAAATAGATTAGAATGTCTCGGGTATTCAAACCCTAGATCCACGCACTAAAGAAACTGAAGTAGAAGTTCAGCGAATTATAAACCTGCAGCAAATAGCAAATAATCTACCAGATGCCTTCACTAATCAAAAGGGAGTAACAAAATCTTATATACATGTAGTCGATGCTTCGGAGAGAGTAAAGTACCCCAGATGAATACTCGAACCACTCCAACCCCTCATATGAAGAAGAAGGGGAGAGCACCAGAGAAAGAGGCCTCCATTCCGTGGAGATATCCGCAGACAAAGAAACTCAAAGAAAATAAGTCACCTCCCGAATCAGTAGAAGAGACTCAACCTGACGTTGAGAAAATCCTTGAAGCAAATGATCCTGAAGATAGTAACCCTGGTAAAATTGAACTCACATAGTCTAATATTGGGAAATCAGAACAACCAGACTCTATCATTATGGAAAATCATGAGGAGAAGGATGAACCAAATGAAGAAATATCCGCTAATTTTGTTGAGTCAGGGGAATTATATAAAAGAAAGAGTACAACTGTTGATATTTATTTTGCCTCAAAAATTGCTAAGAACCTTGAACTGGATCCAAACCAAAGTCCTTAGCTGAATGCCAGAAGCGCTCAGACTAGGGTAAATGGAAGGAAGTAATTGAGGCAGAATTACTCTCGCTGAATAAAAGAAAAGTGTTTGGCCCAGTAGCCCGAACACCACCTAAAGTGTTCCCTGTAGGATCTAAATGGGTTTTCATCCGGAAGAGAAATTAAAATAATCAGGTGGTGAGATATAAAGTGAGACTTATAATACAAGGGTTCATGCAGAGACCTGGCATTGATTATGATGAAACTTATTCTCCTTACATGAGTGGAATAATGTTTCAATATTTAATATCAATGGTAGTAGGTATGAATTTAATTATGCAGTTAATGGATGTAGAAGCCGCATATTTATATAGGTCACTAGACTTGGAGATTTATATGAAAGTCCCAGAAGGAGTAAAATTCTGGGTTCAAATAAATTAATTCGCAACATGTATAGCGTCAAATTGGAAAGGTCATTATACGGATTAAAATAGTTCAAAAGAATGTGGTACAACATGCTTACTGAATTCCTCCTGAAGAGATGGTACACTGATAATGAGGATTGTCCATGTGTGTTCACAAAAAATCTCAGAATGGGTTTTGTATTATCTTGGTGTATTTTGGAGTCGAATTGGTGAACTTGGTTCCCAATTTGATTACCATACTTAGCATATTCATATATTTGTGTGAGGCGTATCTGGGTACTCTGATGGACCTCAAGCTCTTTCGGTATTACTACGAAATAAGCCGATAGACCAGAATCATCCGGAGCTGTGGTTTGAAGCTCCATGATGGCAAGACGAAGTTGTATATCTAGATATTCACTCGATCTTCATGGCCAAGTTGAAAGACGAGGTGGTTCTACTGGGAGACAACCAGCGAAGATAGCCTTTCTTTCGTGAGAAGGCTATAGAGAAGACAACTTCATAGAATCTGGTCCTGAAGGACTTTACTCGGATAGCCCCCTACATCTCAGCTATCAAAGAGCTAACGGACAAGGGATTCACTGGCTAGCACGTGGTGAAAGACTTCATCACCCGTTGCATCAGCCCCCTAAAGCGATGAGCACATCCCATTTGGATGTACTCGGGAGTCTCAAATCCGTCCAGGGACTACAAGAATGGTAAGTAACAATTGTACTCGTAAGATTAAATTTCGAGCACTATTTGCTGACCTCCTTATATGTATAAATAGATCTTGATTTGGAGAAAATTAATTCCCAGGTCAAGTCTATCTGCAAGAAGACTCCACCACTCGAAGTGGAGGCTCCTCGTATTCTGGTGGATGTATACACCGAAGAAAGAGAAGAATGCCTAAAGGTAATCGAAAAATCGATTTCGTCTTTAGGGCTACGTAGTCATAGAGAATGACTGAATACCATTCTTCTTTCATGTAGAATGTAGGCATTATTAACCATTAGGATGACCAAGGGGTCGAATTGATGGTTATTAGAGAAGAGATAGAGAAAGCTAAATCTCCTTTGGCAAAACGGTGTCAACTGATGAAAGTTATCGACAAGAAGGGGAGCATGAGTGTTTCCATTCCTCTTACCATCCTTCCTCCTGCTGCTCCAACTGGCCCCATCGAGTAGTTCTTTGCGGAGGTGACTACCGCAGATGAGATAGGGGTAGCCGTACTCAAACAACGGGCTCCCAAGATCAAGGTTCCATTCTATTACGATACCGAAACTCACTTAGTAAGCACTTCTCAAAGCTTTATCAAGCAACTCGAAAAGAAAAACTAGAAATTTTTGTATCCTTTGAGAAGGAGACTGCTACAATAGCTAAACCTATGATTGAAAAGGAGATTGCCCCCAAGTAGTTGAAACTGGTTTCAACTACCATGAAGGGCAAGATGGGCAAGGAGCAGTAACTTTTACTCCAAACCTTCGACTGGACATAGTTGAAGATGTTCTCGTACGAACAGACATGGTCGAAGAGAAGAAGTCAAAGAAACTAATCTCCAGAAAATTTTATTCTAAATTTAAGATAAAGGGTGCAAAAGCAAGGTATGAAAAATATAAGCATAAACATAGTATTTTACCTCTATGTCTTCTTAAATACCAACTTACTTTTCATGATCTTAGCTTGGCCTCTCCACTGCTTGAGGATACTTCTGCTGAGAAGCCCCTGCAGCTCTGCCCGTGGTCGAAGACACGCTGGAGATGGTGGTGGAAGAGATGACCACCTCAACAATAGAAGTTGCTGCTGAAGCTGCAAAGACTACTGCCATAGAAGTGATCATAGCAACTGAAATGCAAGCGATTAAAGATAGGGTAGAAATACCTGGTCAAAAAGTTAGAAGTCCTTTCGACTGCCGCATCGAGGAGAAAGACACTTAGGAAACAAAGTCAATGAAGGCAATCCTCCATGACAACGTTATACTTCTCAACAATCTACTCAATGGGTTTGGTGCAGAGAAAATGAGTCCTTCCGAGGACACCATAACCACTCACGCGAGTATGATCGGACTTCAAGTCAGCCTTAGAGAAGTACTTATCCACCCTGAAGACCGATCAGGCAGAGTCGATTTGGAATGCAGTTAAATACGCTCTAAGTTATGCCTTAGCAAAACTCAAGGTATTCAACCAGAACCTCAACCTATTCTGTGGTAGAAGTAGCCCACCTAATAGAATAACTAGATCCAACTGGTCGAAAGATTGCAGAAGAGATGCAACTTGGCTATCCTTCTTCTTCAAAGTAGTTTATAAATAGGAACTTTGTAAAGACTTACCTTTAGATAATGAAGGAATTTCTTCCTTTTCCTGCAATTTATCTCACTGAGTAATTAGTATTCGTAAGACAAAACAGAAAATGAAAAAGAACAGACTTACGTCTAGGAAATAAAGTTATATGGATAACTCTATTCTAGTCCCCGACTATTTACTTAGTTTATGTGAATAAAGAAAACAAATAGTATAGAGTAAAGTATGTAGAGAGCAGAGTAGTTCATCCAGTCATCATTGTCGAATTCGATTGTTATGTTCTGGCAGCGAAAGTTAGGAACGAGTCAATGCTAGGAAGCTATTTCTAATGGGTAGGACCACGTGCAGAGAGGAGAGACTTCGACTAAGTGATGTTACCTCTCATCGACCAGGCTAATGAATTCGAAGATATAAATGATAAGAAAAATAAAAAACTTAGAATTTCTTCTTGTACGCCTGATCAACATTTTCGTAGTCAACTTAGTTGTTTTATGCTGATAGCAAGAGTCAGGAACAGTTCGTTACTACAAAGTTCCTTCTGGTGGGCAGGACCACGTGTAGAGAGGAGAGACTTTCGACTAGTGCTGTTCCCTTCTTCGACCAGTTAAACAAATTGGATGTACTAGAAATGGTTGAACAAACATAAAAGAAGTTCTACTGAGCATACAATAATAAAGATTGAAAAAAAATGAAAGTTTTAATGAAAGTTTACACGTAAAATTTACGTAGTTAGTTGATGTTCCAAGAGTTTGAGAGAATCAGGCCATCCTCCATAGCAAGTCGTACAGAGTCTGATCGTATGACTTTGACCATAGAGTGTAAGGACCTTGCTACTTGGGGGAAAGCTTGTTTCGATTAGACTGTGATTGAATTTTCCTCAATACCAAGTCACCTACAACAAGGCTGTGAGGTTGGATCTTATGGTCATAGTGCTTACACATGGCTTGCTAGTAGACTGCTGATCAGATTAAGGCTTGATTCCTCTTCTCTTTGAGCAGGTTGATGTTATCCGCTCGAAGTTGATCCTAGTTGGAGTTGGTGAAGTTCTCGACCCTTGTCGACCAGATCTTTAATTCTGAGGAAAGCATGGCTTTGGCCCCAAAACTAGAAAAAATAGAGTTTCTCCTGTCGCCCAACTAGGGGTCATGCGAATTGCCCATGATACTGAAGAAAATTTTGTACCCAAGCCCTCGAGCTCTTCACAAGCTCATCGAAGACTCTAGTCTTAATTTATTACATTATCTAGCCATTCGCTCGCTCGACTGCCCCATTGCTTTGAGGATGGGTGACCGAGGTATAACAAAGTTTGGTACCCAATTCATCACAAAATTCTTGGAATTTTGCACTAAAAAATTGCTTACCGTTATCTATAATTATTTGACTTGGGACTCCAATTCGAGTAATCATACTTCTCATCATGAACCTCTTTGCGGTTTTCATTGTTATCCCAGTCATAGGTTCGGTCTCAATCCATTTTGTGAACGTGTTGATAGCCACGAAAAGGAACTCGAAGTCCCCTGGTGCCCTTGGGAATGGTCCTAGGATGTCTAGACCTTAGGTCGCAAAAGACCACGATAGAGGAATTGTTTGAAGAGTCTAAGCCAGTTGGTGTATTTGTCTGCTATGAAATTGGCATTGCATACACTTCTTAACCAGCTCTTTAGCGTCATTGATGGCTGTTGGCCAGCAGAGACCTTGTCAATACCTCCATTCTGTAAGGGGTGTGTGCTCCACAGATACCCTCATGCATATCTTTAAGGAGTTGTAATCCCTCTTTTTGCAATATGCATCGCATGAGAACCCATTGAGTACTCTGTTTATAGAGTACTCCGTCGACCAAAGTATACAGTTTAGCCTTGCGGGATAGACGATCTACCTTGAGATCGTCGTCGGGTATTGAACCCTTCTAATGATTCTCGTAGATGGGCTCCATCCAGGTATCCTCGTACTCGAGAGAAGCTATCTTATTAGGAGTTATTTCCGGTACTTTGACCAGTGATGGCTTTTGAAGTTATTTTAAGAAGACTCCTTGTGGTACTTGTGATTGGAAAGAAGCTATTCGAGCTAACTGGTTAGCAAGAAAGTTATCCTTCCGAGGTATATACTGTAACTCAAGACTGAAAAAGTGCTTCTCAAGCTTGCTGACTTCCGATAAGTATTGAGACATGGTCAAACTTGAGCATTGATAATCTTTGCCGACCTAATTAATGACAAGTTGAGAGTTACCTCTCACGAGTAGTCGACGAATCCCGAGCTCTTTGTCCTAAAGTTGCTCGGAGAACCGAACGTGATAGGTAGGGAAACTTGGCCAATGGGCTTGGTCAAAGATCCTGGTACAATTCTATAAAATGAATATCGTACAGACTTTATTCCAGTAAGAGGAACTTGCATCTCGTCCAGATCACTAACAAATAAAATATTTAAAGAACAGCCACCATCAATCAGCATGCGATTCACTCAGCAATTGTTGATGGTGGGCTCAACCATGATCAGAAACCAATCAGTGGAGTCAAAGGGATCGGACAGTCATTCTTCTCAAAGATGGCGGTTTCTGACCACTTAGGAAGATTATTGATAAGGGGAGGGTCGATAGAGTTTACCTCTCGTTCGACAGCCTTATACTATTATTTCGACTCGTACGCGGATGAACCTCCATAGATGTGCTCTATGGTGTGCTTCGGATCCTAGAAAGGCATGTCCTTGTTCTCATCTGAGTGTTTTCGACCACTCAACTGCCCCACCTCATCGAGCGTGGGAAGTGGTCCCTTACCAGAATAGTAATCCTTGAGTTTCCATTAGAAAACTCGGCAGTTGTGAAGGTCGTGTCCCCATTGCGAAGAATACACCACCTAGGCTTGTTGTCCTTCCACGCGAGTGCTTTGCCTTTCCCCGATCAGAGTATTGCTTGGAGATCCGTGGCTCCTTATCGCCTACAACCAAGACTTCTTTTGAACTGTTGGCCTGAGGCTTCTGATCTTTAGCCTCATTCTTGGATTTATTGGCATTCTCCTTCCTCTTGCCGCCTTCCTCTTTGGGACTCCGATTGACTTGATCAATGGATTTAGTCCATTCAACTGCTTTGGCAGCAGTCGCATAACGGTCAGCCATCTCAAAGAGCTCGGCAAGGGTGGTCGGAGGATGCAAGGTGATGTCCTCTGTGAATCTTGTATTGTGGACACCCTGCTTTAATGCCCCGATGATAGAAGCATTAGAGACCTCCAGAATTGAATTACAAATCTGGCTAAAGCGCCTGATGAATTGCCGTAGGATCTGATTGCTGTTCTACAGCATCCGGTGCAGGTCATCCTCTTTCACAGGACGGTTGTACGTGCCTTGAAAGTTGGCCAATAGGAGATTATAAAGGTGTTTCCACGAGTAGATCAATTCGAGTGGTTGGTTGAGCAACCATGACCGAGCAGACCCCTTAAGCACTATTAGAAGATAGTTTGCCATAACGTTGTCGTCACCTCTTGTTGCCTGAATCGCGGTATGTAAATATGAAGGAACTTGATGGGATTTTAGGACCCATCAAATTTCTAAATGTATACTGGCTGAAACCGCAGTGCCCAGCGCACTACTCGAAGTTCGGGAATAAACACCTGATATCCGGTAACAAGTTCTTGACACCTCCTTTGCGGGAAAGGATAATTGGCATCACCAGACGATCTTACCCAACAATGCCAGCAATGAATGGACCTGGCTTGTAATGGGCCTCATCCATGCGTGGGTAGTACTCCTCGTACTCCATCTACTGCTGTAGATTCCTTGCTCGAAGCGCTGATCGATCACCTTCTCGGTAAACTCACCGATCCAGTGTCGTTTGAGGAACTCTCCTTCAGTTAGAGTTGTGGTTAGGAGACCATCTCGACCTATCATCATGTCGATCCCTACAAGGTGAGTTCTATGAATGACTATATATGGTCATACCTGTTCGACTCCTGGAGTTATGCCGGTAGGGCTACTCAAATCTTGCTATGACACCGCGGAGTGTTCGTGCGATCCTCTCGGCGAAGTGGTCATAGCGGCATAGCCTGGTGCCCAAGAAAGCTCTTCGGTCGGGTTCTCGAGCAAGTTATTGATGCTTGAACCTCTTGAGCCTCTTCAGACTGGTACTAGGCACGCACAAGCAAAGACCTTTGGGCAGCTAATCGCCTCTTTCAGGTGGTCTCGAGATCCTCAATCTCTGAGGCTAGTTGTGGCTACCTTAATGGAGAGTGATTATTCCTATAATTTCTCCCACACTCATCAGAGAACTAACATGGTTCATCACTACAGGTCTCTTCGCCATCCTCACGAGGGTGGCAATGTGTGATCTACGAGGAGGAGGATCCTCAAGTCTTTTTCCAAGAGAGTGATCAGAATCTGCGGGGAGGGCAAAGTCCTCATGTCTAAAATCTCCACTTCCGAGGGAGGACCCCTCGCTTGAAGATTGGTTCGGCGAGAGTGCATCGCGGTCTGGAGTAAACCCTACCAGGTAGGGAAATTCCAAGTTATAACCGTCTCCAGTGGGAGTTGAACTATACGAGAGTGCAGACGGACTCGCAAGGAGCCCATCAACGCTCTCTGCATGGACAACTGGAGAGTTGCAATGACAAGTTGGTGATGAATTCCCAGAATGACAGAATCCAGGGTTCGCTGAAACTACTCGAGCGGTCCCTGGGGGACTCAAACATTTGGGGATGGACCCCTCGTCATGTTGCGAGTCCTATTCATGGTCGGATTGATCCTTGCCCTTTGGAGAAACTGGCTCCTCCATCGGCATAATATCGTGGGGGATATGGATCCCTCCTCAGCCTTTCCTGTGGTGTGGTCTCCGAGATCCCAAAATGGATCTCCAGGGACAACCTCACCATTGGAAGAAAGCATTGTTTACTCATAGTCGTAGTAGGCATCCATGTCAAGATCTACATAGTTGGCCAGGTCAAGCTAGTTCTCTTCGTTCCATTCCCCTACCATGAGGACATCACAAGGAAAAGAAGTTGCTGATAAGAAAATTACCAGAGTCTTGGAAGAAGTGTCCCACGGACGGCACAAACTGTCGGTGTTTTAATACTGATCTTACGTATGATTTGTTTGAATTTGGGAATTTCTTAGAAGACTAGACTGTGGTCATGCAAAGTAGAGATGCGAGAATTTTTATACAGATTCGGGCCTTCTCCTAAGAGAATAATAACTCTACGTCCTGTATAACTATTGCTCAGAGAAATTGATTACAACTAAGAGTAATACAAAATGCCTAGCACTATCTCCTAATCTAATGTAGTTTCCTCCCTTTCTCTCTGGTGTTAACCTTTATATAGTTGACGAAACGACAGCCATTGTCTTGCGCAAGAGACGTCTTAATGCTTCGGGAGATAATCATTTGGCAGAAGTTATTGTTAGAGAGACGTGGTGACCCGTTCGTCGTGCGACGGCTGTTGTCAGAGAGAGATCATGTGCCGTTATTAGGAATAAGTGCACGTTCTAACCATCTTGTCAGATAGACCGATTATATAGTAGGTTATTGTAGGCAAACTAGTTGGAAATATACTAGTCGCAGAAAGGTCTACGATCTCGTGATCGCAGGAAAACTCATGATTTATATAGTTGTAAAAGGACTTACGACTATGTGGTTGTAAAAAGTCTTACAACTAAGCGATCATAGAAAGAAGTACGACTATCTTGCAGAATCTCTCAAAAAATATATTTGAAAAATATCTCTACCCCTAACATCCACCAGTTCAGTTCTTTCCTACGACCACCCCAAATTATGCCCCCAGCAGTCATGAGTTTTCCTGCGTCCACACCAATTCGTGTCCCCAGGAAAACCAACCAGTAAAATCAACGATCAAGGATCAATTCCCACCTTTCTCTCTCCTTACCCACTCATATCCAACGATCCAAATCTACCCTACTCTCTCTGATACCCCCACCTCGCGAAATTTCCGCCCGACGCTGCTCCCCCCCGGCGCCGCGTTCCCACTCCTCCCGCTCCGCCCTCCCTCCTCCTCCACCGCCGCCTCCCTCCCCTCCCGATCGCCCCGGAGTCCACGGCCTTCGCCACTGCCAAGTTCCTCCCGGCCACCCACCTCGACTCCTCCCCCCGCCTCTCCCCGCTCCGGCCCGCCCCCACCGCTAACCTCTGCTTCTCCCCGCTCTCAGCCGCCTCCTCGTCCTCCCTCCTCCGCCTCCGATCCCCTTCCCCGTCCGGCCCCGGAGGTAAGCTACCCCCTCCCCCGCGATCCTACGGTGGCGGCGGCGGATCTGGCGATGCCGCGGACTCCGGGGGTGACGGCCGCCGCGGCGGCATCCTCGGCCTCTTTCTCGCCGGATGGGCGGCCCGCGTCACCGTGGATCCCCAGTTCCCGTTCAAGGTCCTCATGGAGGAGCTCGTCGGTGTCAGCGCCTGCGTGCTCGGCGACATGGCCTCCCGCCCCAACTTCAGCCTCAACGAGCTCGACTTCGGCCCCAATGGCGGACGTGGACGACGACGTCCTGGGCGCGGACCCGACCGCCCACCGCTTCGAGACGGAGATGGCCAGGATCATGGGCAAAGAGGCCGCGCTGTTCGTGCCGTCCGGCACCATGGCCAACCTCATCTCCGTCCTCGTGCACTGCGACACCAGGGGCAGCCTCCTCCCCTCCCTCCTCCGCCCTCGCCTTCTCCCCTCCCTCATCCGCCGCTCCGCCCTCGCCTACTCCTCCCCACCTCGCGCCGCCGCCACCTCCTCTTCCCTCCACTTCTCCGGCTCCGAGACCGCGATGGCTTCCGCCGCATTAGCCTCCAGTGCGCTGCGGCCTCCGCGCCGCCACTACCCTCCCGTCCCCCCGCCACGCGCGCATCCAGCGACCACCACCGCTCCAAGGCCGCGCCGAGGTGCGGCCGCGGTCGCCGCGTCAGTGCGCTGCCTGGCGGTGGCGGCCGACGAGCTCTCCATCGACCCCTCCTTCCCCGAGGGTGAGGACCGTGCGCTCTCCGGGTACGTACGTGCCGCACCGCGCCCACCCGCACCATCTCTTCACCATTCAAACCGAGGCACGATTCAGTTCACCGTCGTTGCCTTTTGTTTTCTGGTCGGTCAGGGTGGCCGAAAGGCCGGAGGCGGACGTCGTCGTCATCAGCAGCGGGATCGGCGGTCTGTGTTGCGCCGGCCTCCTGGCTAGGTACAGCCAGGACGTGCTGGTGCTCGAGAGCCATGACCGTCCGGGAGGCGCAGCGCACTCGTTCGACATCAAAGGCTTCAACTTCGACTCGGGGCCGTCCTTGTTCTCCGGCTTCCTATCCAGAGGCCCCCAGGTAATCTCCTCGCCTCGGTGAGCTCAGGCGGTCCTTGATTAATTCTGCGTAACGCATCGCGCGGTGTGTCGTGAGTCAAGGCGTTCGACACCACCTCCTGCCTCAGAGAGTTCTGCTCTCCGTCCACAGGTAACTGAAGATTGGCATGCAAATCTTGGATTGTGCTTTTTGCATGCTGTCAAATATTAGAGATCAGTAATGTTAGTAATCAGATCTCAAGACTGGAGTGCAAGAAACATATAATCGATTTTTAGAAAGGAAGAAACGGATGATGATCTTGTGGTACGGGGCAAAATGTTGTAGGAAGATATTTAGATCAGATTAAGGATATGTGATCTCTTGTTAATCACTGTCATCTGGTATACTTTACATCTATACTATATACCGCTGTACGTATGATTAACATATCTGTCATCGTTTCCATTCTGTATATGCATGACTATACATATCTGTATGTATAGGATTACCAGGAAACGCATCTTGATATGTGATCTAGGCTGTATATGCACATACTTGATCTGTCAGTAGTATAGGCTTATAACATGGACATACTTGATAGTCTAGATAGTATTTTTATGGTGATGGAGTACATGGAGCATGATCTCAAGGGTGTGATGGAGACAATGAAGCAGCCCTATAACCAAAGTGAGGTCAAATGTTTGTTGTTTCAGCTATTAGAGGGTGTAAAGTATCTTCATGACAATTGGGTACTTCATAGGTAATGATTGATTTACCTTCCATTCTTGATCTGCATATATTATCCATTCTGTTCTGATGGTGACTATATACTGGTATTCGTCTGTCATTTTTCAGGGATCTGAAGACCTCAAATCTTTTGCTGAATAACCGCGGTGAGTTGAAAATATGTGATTTTGGTCTGTCTCGTCAATATGGGAGCCCACTAAAACCTTATACTCAATTGGTTGTTACTTTGTGGTACAGGTAGGTCATCGCCCAACATCAGATTCCTCAGCAGTGTTTTGACACTCTTCTTAAATTATTCACTGTAAGTTCCTTTTATCAATCATACTTACCTTTTTTCTCCTTCTGGCTACAGGTCACCAGAATTATTGTTAGGAACAAAGGAATATTCTACTGCTATTGATATGTGGTCAGTGGGCTGCATAATGGCAGAGCTTCTGGCCAAAGAACCATTGTTCAATGGAAAAACTGAGTTTGAACAGCTTCATAAGGTATTTCATTTGACTTTTGACTGTCACATCCATGCGGTTATTATTACTTTGTTATGACATATCATGGTGGATCTGTTTTCTTCTCGCAGATACCTTTAGCGCTTTAGATAAATTTTATTTTATGATATCTCATGGTGAAGCTACTTTGTTGTAGATATTTAGAACACTTGGCACACCTAATGAGAAGATATGGCCTGGCTATGCCAAATTACCGGGTGTGAAAGTTAATTTTGTCAAACAACCGTAAGTGTCTCCATTTATACTTTGTTGTTGTTCTGCTGAGTGCTTTTGTTGTTGTTCTGCTGAGTGTGTATATATTTGTATGACGAAATTCCTATTTTTGATATTTTGCAGGTACAACAGGTTAAGGGAAAAGTTCCCAGCTGCATCTTTTTCGGGGCGTCCACTCCTATCTGAAGCTGGTTTTGATCTGTTGAATAGAATGTTAACTTACGATCCTGAGCAGGTAATGCAATAAATGTATACTCTTCAATAGCAATTGTGACTATGTGATTCTTGTATCATCCTTTTATATCTGTCTGAACACACTTATTTCTCTTGTACAGCGTATATCAGCGGATGCTGCCTTGCAGCATGAATGGTTCCGTGAAGTTCCTCTACCTAAATCGAAGGACTTCATGCCAACATTCCCTGCTCTAAACGAACTGGACAGGTAATTTTCGCAACCACTTGGTCCACTTGGCTTGATGCTAAATATTTCTGTTTCATATAGTCAAAGTTATTTCTCATTTTATAAAATACACAGGCGTGTCAAACGGTATTTGAAGAGTCCTGATCCTCTAGAGGAGCAACGGCTAAAAGAACTGCAAGGGAACATAGGCAACAGTGGCCTTTTTGACTGAGCTAAAATCATTTGTTTGGGTGCTGTTGGTACTAACTGTTATACTTCATCCTGAATCAATGGTCAGATATCTTCCGAGGTGAGATGTGCCATGGCCCATCATAGAAATTTTGTTGCAGGATTAACTCTCTCCAACCAGATTGATCATAAAAGCAAATCTAATCTGCCTGCGTCGTAAGGTGTGGCGTGTTGGCTTTTATTGGTTACACAGTTTTACCTTTGGAGCTTATGTATGTAAAATATTCCAGATTGGTACGCCGTAAACAATGTTCAGTGTGTTAAAAAAAAGAACATTTTATCATTTTTTTCTCTATGCTCCCAGTGCCTTTTCCTTTGATCTTTGCACTTTGTTTGCAAGAGATGAAAGAAGCGAAGGGGAAGGATGCCTTTTGCTTTTCACCAGGAAACCAATGGACAGGAATACAACTTTAAAGGTAAATATATTCAATAGCCATTTACCTCAAGCGATGTATTACTGAACATTGTTTATGATAAGAGTGCACGTTCTGAAAGATAAGTTATACTGTAAGGGTCATAGTTGTAAGACTATTTGTGATTTCTTTGCCCTTCAACTCTTCAAGTGCTGTCTGGAGTCTCAATCATGCATAGTGTTTACATAGAGTAATAACTCCAAAATTTAAAAATAAAGTGAAAAACACATAAATGACAATTCCTGGAGTACTGGATGAATGCATTCTCCTTGCCACCTCAACAATTTCTACAAATCAATGTTGGTATCTAACAGACATTGCATATTCACCACTCTAATGCTTTTCTGCGCTTTATTTTCTCTCGTGTACGTTGTAGGCCAATCAATTGTAGAATGCATGTGTTCGTCAAGCAAATCATTTACTTGAAGCGAACGCTTAGATTTAATTTCTGTTCAGTAGTTAGCTTCCAATTTTCGTGTTGTGAAATCTTAGCCCCCAAAAAAAACCATCAATGGTGATTTCTCATTCACGTTATTCATTACACTGTGCATCCCCCTCTGCACGTGTCTTGACTATTTGCTCCCTTGCTGGTTAATTTCATGCCATTATCGATGGTTACATGTATTGGTTCTTTACAAATAAATGTTAGGTTCTTGTTCTGTCTTCTTCCAAGCTGAATGGTTTTGAACCTGTTGGGGAAAACAAGTTTGTATGTATTCAGTCATGCTTTCATGTGTTTTGTGTATGACGTAGTTTTGGGATGTTGAAAGGGCCTATTTTTTCAGTTCATGCAAATTGTAGGAGGCTAACTATTGCTACTGAAAAAAGTTAATTAATGATTTTGGTCAATACATGCTCGAGCACACCAGTAAGACTGTTAACTATTACTTAAACTGAAATGTTACTGGGTATACATGATGAGAACAAAAATGTAGGAATCTTGTGTTATTAAGCAATGTGGTTGACTTGTTACCTGCTGTGCATAAGCATGTTAGCTATTTCTCAGAATGTGTGAAAAATTGCTGTTCTGCTCTGAATTAGTAGCCAACGCTACGCTCTATTGTTATGTACGTTGAGTTTGGTGATTACTATTACATACATACTGCTTAAGTGCTTAGAGAGTTGGTTGAACTCACTACAACTGCTTTGTCTGTGACACGTCTGCAGCTTAAGCTGTGGCTGCTTCATGATTCCTACCTTGATGGCCGTCAGCTTGTTGTACATAAGTGACTAAATTTTGTGGAAGGTCTTCAAGAGTGTTCACCCGCTACTATAGTGAACCATAGTGGTCACTGGTCAGTCTACTATCCTTCCTTGTATGTTAATGCCTCATTCCTCTAACTGATTCGGGGACTGTTTGTCTATTATTTGTTTGCGTAGGTTATGGTTTTTCTTTGAATGGCAGTTCTGTCATTGTCTTGATGAAAAACGCTTTTCTATTCCAAATGTATCCCCGTTGACATTATATGAAAACTTTTTTTTGGGTCTATTAAGAAAAGGCACTAGGAACATACGACATTATATGAAAACTTAGTGTACATGACTGCATGAATTTGGGTCTATTAAGACGATAGTGGTGCATGTGAAAATTAGGTTGGAACTAGGTATTGCTTGCTCTGTTCTACAGAAACGACACCGTGACACACTGTTTAGTGGTGCAGAGCTGTTTATGCTTCTGTACTTCACAACTTCTGCTGCTCAAAGTGTATCTTGCGGTTTGTGTGTTGTTTCGGACCATGTAGATTATGGAGTTGCCACACAATTAATCCTACTTTCTAGGTGGTTGTAGACAATGGTCTTGATTTTTCTGTTTTGAGATTGGTGTTGCTTGCTACTTGGTCGTGCCTCTGTGGTAGTTTTGCTTCTGCGGTCGCGGAACTGCCAAGTGCCAGTGCAGTGATATGCTTTGCTTTCTGTGACCTTGGAGAGCGGAGTCTACTGGTATGGCCAATTCTATACAACGAATGATGGAGTTCCCTATTCTGTAAATACCATGATCATAATGGCTCATTTCTGAAGCTCATTGATACCAGAAAATAGGCAAAATATATTGCACATTCAGAGAGAACGATGCTTCATTTTCTTTTGTAATGTCGTGTGTAATCTTTAATCTTGCAATTTTATTTTGTAGAGCAAGATGACCCATTGAAACTGTCAGAGAAGACCAGACAACTTGGCCTCATTGTAAGTGCTCTTCTTAATGTTGAGTTTTAACTTGTGGAATCGATTCTTCCTCTGTTAGCTTGAATATTTTGATAGTGGATGTTATCCTTCATATTTTTGCTGAAGTTGAATTGTGCCATACGGTCCATAATCTTCTCAAGTAGTAGTGTCCCCCTATTCCCAGTGGTTTCTTCTGAGTATCTTGTACTTACCTGAAGGAAAACTACATGATTGTTAGGTGTAAACCACTCATCGACTATTTTTTGGGATCTATAATGCTTTGTTTCCTCCTTGTGCCTTTTCGTGTGTTTTGCTTTTGCAAATGTTGAGGTGATCTGTCATGCATCTAATACTTTGTCTTGTAGGTGTGCAGAGGCACAGCCGTCATGCTGGTGTCACCAACTGATGGAACTGACGAGATTGCCAACCCCTTTCTCACAGCCGATGGGGCATCATAAGCTAGCGGTGGTCGATTAGTTAAGAATTGTGTTATCCAAGTATGTTTCAGACGCGCTTACCTTCCAATGGAAAAAACTCCCATTATCTTCCAACGGAAAAACTCCCATCTCATGTATTACTGTACCCACATTTGACATGTGCTGATGAACTTATCTAAGATATATTGCTCTTTGAAAGAAATCTTCATGGCTACACATTTCAGTTATCTGATTTAGCATTTTTAATATAGCATGCAGTGAGGTTGTTGTTAATATATCATGCAGTGAGGTCAATGGCACGATAACTACGAGATAGAAGATGGCAGCAATCTCTTAGTTTGGCTTCTTTTACCTTCCATTACTTTGCGAGATTGTTTTTCTTTCGCACTTATGAAAGGTCTTAAGCAAATGCAATCATCTTTCTTCAATTGCATACATTTAGTATTGTAAGGTTTAATTGTTTATTTGTTTGGGGTTTTCTGATACAAGTGCTAGGTATGATTAGCTGATTACTAGCAAGGTGGAGTGGGGACTGTTTGCACATTCTCTATTGCTAGACAAATTTTGAGTTATTTATTCTTGACTTCCTTCAATTTGGAGTTTTAAGTTATGGATAACCTACAAATGATGATATGATCCAATCTTCAATAATATTGGGTACTGCATGCATTATCTATGTGATAATACTCGGAGTCCCTGATAGCAGAAAGCCAAAATACATGACCTACATTTAGTTTTTAATTTGCCTTTAAATTAGAACTCGCTTTTGAAATTTCATGTTTTGATGATGCACCCTGTTGGTTATGTGACAAAAATATTTGGTTATACAATATATGAGACGTGAATCTTAATGAATCTGATTGTTCGTTTTATTTTTTTACAAATTTTATCTTGTTTTGTATTTTACCGTAGCGTTAGCACGGGCACACTACTAGTAATGATATAATAATTGAAGAATTATTACACCACCCATGGCCGGTGTCGCGCACGGGTCAGGCCCTGGAACCGGGGGTTCGATTGCGCGGATCCTGACATCCTCTCATGTTTCGGATTAGTTAGGCTGTCCGCTGTCTGCCCGATGTACGGACTTTTTTGCCTTCTCGGACTAGGACTCATAATCTGACTACGAGTCCGCGCGCGGACCAGGAGCTCCATGCCCTGTGGCTCTTTATAAAGCGGTCGTGCCACACCAAGTTTTCTTCTCATGGCTCCTGCGTACGTGAACATGCCTGGCCATAGCTATAGCTACCACGCACACATGGCTCGCCGTCCCGACGCCGTCCACGGCGTTGCCTGGACCTATGGCGACGAAGACGATGGCTGCGCCCGCATCCGCGTCCGGGGAAGCAACACCTTGCGCTGCCCCGGTGTGGCCCTCCGCTTCAGCGCCGTCATCGACTGCACACCCGTCAAGGAGTACCCCATGCCGCCGCTGACGATCAAATTCGTCAAGAACGAGCCGGACGGCGCCAGCGGCAGCAACGCGCCGCCCACCCTGGTTGCTGAGTTCACGCGCGACAGCGGCGACTTCGTCCTGATCAGGAGGACTCGGGATTTCGAGGCGATGGTCGCGGCCGCGGGCTTCCCGCCGGAGTGCGTGCCCGTCGTGGAAGACTTCTGCCTCCTGTCGGCCACCAACGCCACGAACTCGTTCAAGAGGAGCATGGCGATCACGGTGGAGATGGGCCCGCCAGGGAGCCATATCGACGACGACCGTGACGACGAGGAGGAGGACGGAGAAGAATGCCCGATCTGCATGAAGGAGTTCGTGGTCGGCAGTGCGGAGGCCGTGCAGCTCTCGTGCTCGCACGCTTTCCATCGAACATGCCTGGATAAATGGGTGTCAAAGAAACGCACGTGTCCGTACTGCCGCTCGCCGGTGCCACAAGGAGTCGAGATCCTCCTGTACGAGGACTACCCTGAGCCCGACGAAGACGACAATTCCGGCGAGCACCCCCCTCTCCATGGCGCCAGCTGACGGCGAGACCTGGACTCCTGAGCTTCGACTTCGAGTCGTACTTAGTTTGACGCGTTGATGGACGTTGAAATATGGCATTGCACTTTGATTGTTCACGTAGATTGTATTTTCTTTGTATTTTGGTCGTGGCGTCTTTCTATATTACAATTTGATTAATGCACGTACGTATATTACAATTTGATCCATGGGCTTTTACGCCCATGTAGGAAATCCATACTACAATCTGAAAGCTAAGTATAATATAAAAGGAAAATCATAGCCTAAAACATTGTTAAGCTCATGCTGATTCCTCATTTTAGACTTTGTTCTTCTTAACTTATAATTTTTTCTGAACAAATAAACATGATAACTTTTTTTATATTTTTTTGAAATAATTTATTAGAATAATTTTGTTAAAATGACTTATCATATTTGATTTATTCGTATAAATACTCATGTTAAAACTAATATATATAAACTATCAGCCTGGCCCAATATAAGGGGGGGCTAAGTCCATTCCACGTAAAAACAACGGCCCAGATAAAGCCGGACTGCGAGAGTGAGACTAATTGAAGCCCAGCGGAACGGGGGTAACCAGCGCGAGATCATGGCCTACACACAAATTATTAGGGGAAAATTGAGTATATAGGACTGAGTTGGATGTGATTTTGTGGAATAGGACCAAGTTCTTTGGACTTGTAAATATAGGACTGAGTTCACCACCTCTTTGCAAATATAGGACTTTTCCCATTTTAATTTCATTTTCAATTTCCAGCCCCTTTTCTCCACGCGAAATGACTATTTTGCCCTCTTCTTCCTCCCTCGCCTGGCCGCGCCGCCGCTGGCCGCGCCGCCCCTCGCCTGGCCGCGCCGCCGCCTGGCCGCGCCGCCCCCTCGCCCGCCCCGCGCCGCCGCCGCTCCCTCGCCTGCGCCGCCCCGCGCCGCCGCCGCTCCCTCGCAGGCGAGGGAGTGGCGGCGGCGCGGGGCGGCGCAGGCGAGGGAGCGGCGGCGGCGCAGGGCGGGCGAGGGGGCGGCGCGGCCAGGCGGCGGCGCGGCCAGGCGAGGGGCGGCGCGGCCAGCGGCGGCGCGGCCAGGCGAGGGAGAAGAGGGCAAAATAGTCATTTCGCGTGGAGAAAAGGGGCTGGAAATTGAAAATGAAATTAAAATGGGAAAAGTCCTATATTTGCAAAGAGGTGGTGAACTCAGTCCTATATTTACAAGTCCAAAGAACTTGATCCTATTCCACAAAATCACATCCAACTCAGTCCTATATACTCAATTTTCCCAATTATTAGCGCGACGAGTAGGGTTTTGGCTTCGGGCATCCTCTCCCGCCGCCGCCTAGCGCGAGGGCCTCTCTCTCCACCGAGCCGCCGCCGCCGCCACCTTGGAGCATCAGCCATGGCGGAGCAGGTCAGTTGCCTCCCTTCTTCCACTGCATGCGCTCTCCGTTCGCTCCCGTTTGCCACATCCGAGACGATACAATTCGAGCTCTCGACACGTTCTGTTAAGCTGAATTGCTTGCTAAGACTTCTCACTGTTTCGTCTGATAGAGACTTACAGATCTAGCACGGCCTTGCAGCTCTGGTTAGATGCTGTAGGTGTTGAGATCTTTGCTTCAGATGTAGGCTTGTAATGGCTCGAGCAGTACTGATGCCCTGGGCTTGGTAGTGTTTACTATTTGAGTTGTATGGTTTGATTCATTGGCTTCGATTATCGCTAAGTGGCTTTAACTCTTGACGCTCTGAAATAATGTTGGATATACGTTTGAGTATTGCATCTTAACGAATTGCTAATTCTAATTCTGTGCAAGTCGATTGATGTAGTTTACATGCTAGCTTGTCATCATTCTGTGTGAAAAAGGCTGTGGAGCTTTGTTAAGTAGTTAAAATTTAATCATTTTCTGGCTTTTGCAGACTGAGAAGGCTTTTCTGAAGCAGCCTAAGGTGTTCCTCTGGTAAGAGGAAGTGGTGCTGTTTCATTATGAGTTGATTGCTGGTGCACACTGTGTGCAGAACTGCCCATCATGACTTGATTTGTAATTGCAGCCCGAAGAAGACCACCAAGGGGAAGAAGCCCGGCAAGGGGGGCAACAGGTTCTGGAAGAACATTGGCCTTGGTTTCAAGACTCCCAGGGAAGCCATTGAAGGTATGTTCTGGAGCTCTTTTCTCCCACTAATGCTATAGTTTAGATGATGTGTTGCTTTTGCCATTTTGTAACGTTATTAATTAGCGTCATATGTTCAATTGACTCGTTGCTGCATATTGTTTGGTTTTCAGTACTTTTCCAGTACTTTTCTGCTTGTATTCATATGCTATTTGACTAGATACATCATAAAACCTTAGTAACCTATAGTGAGCTGCTAGTGACTTAGTTTTACTTGGCTTGCAATATGTGATCTACACGTGTCAGTGTATTTTTTTGGTGTTCAGGCAATCAGCACTTGCATTTTTTATTGTTTTCTACAATGCTCGGGCTGAATTTTAAAAGAAATTTTTATCAAACATATTTCAAGGATCAAGGTAGATAGTCTAGAGTGTTTTGCATGTTTTTATGGTGATGACAACAAAAAGTAACGCTTGTTCTCTACAAGTTTGACGTTCCCACTGTACACAATTTTCCTTTGCTGGGTTACAGATATTATATTGTTAAATTCTTCCTTGGATGTCAGATGCACTATGCCTTAAGTTCTACAATTTTCTTCCAAACCTGAACAGCTGTCAACTATTGAGCATTTATTGATGCGTTATCTCATTTCAAGCTGAATGTATTTCTTCACTCTCCGTGATCCATTGTTCATCATAAATAACATTGTCATTGGGCTGCTCTATATCCCCAGTAGCTGCATAGGAGCATTTAATGCGACCCAGAGTAACAACTTCACTTGGGTCTCTTTATGCTCTTGCTTCATTATCGACCTGATTTGAAATGAATATATATGCTCTGTTTGTGCGTTGAAATTAGTTTCCTTCACATTTTTTGGCAGATTTTTGCAAGAAATCTTATTTGATTAGTATCTTCATGATATTTTTAAAACACCCTTCATAGCAGAAATGTTTTTTGTTTTATCATTGTCTGCTTGCTCAGTATTAATTATCCAGTTGCACCATAACTTGCATGATGTAGAAACCTATGTTGAAACTTGAGTTTTATCTGTCCTTCATTTGGCTCATGTTGCAGGAACCTACATTGACAAGAAATGCCCATTCACCGGCACTGTGTCAATTAGAGGTCGCATCATTGCTGGAACATGCCACAGTGCTAAAATGAACAGGACTATCGTCATTCGCAGGAACTACCTTCACTTTGTCAAGAAATATCAGAGGCAAGCCAATCTTCTTTATAGGCATTTTATTGTTTTACTTAGGTGTTACATCATAGTAACCAGTATAATGGTATTTGTGAATAGGTACGAGAAGAGGCACTCCAATATCCCTGCCCACATTTCCCCTTGCTTCCGTGTGAAGGAAGGAGATCATGTGATCATTGGCCAGTCCAGGTAAAAAAATATACTTGTTTATACTAGTATACCCTCTCATATAAGAGGCAATCTATTTAACTAAAATTAATTAAAAAGTTGAACATGCATTTGGTCAGGTAAGTTGTATTTTCAAATTGACCCCAACCTTGCCTTTTTTCTTGAGATGGAACATTGGGACTCCATTAACTTTGGCGCACAACCAAATCGTCGACAGCCACAGCTAAGACAAAGTCGGTAATATGCTCAGACCACAAGGAATCGGACTGATGCATCCCTTTAAACTTAGCATCAATAACATGAGCTGCATTATTACAAGCCTTTGGGAAATATTCAATACTAACTCTGTCAAACCTCAGAAGAAGAAGACTTTTAATCTCCTTGAACATAGCCCCATAATCTGAGAGATCATAAGCGTTGCGCAGTACAGCTTGTTTCAACACTAGTGCGCCAGTTTTGAGTGACTCTGCCCATACCCAGCTCACTCGCTGCTTCAATAGCTTTCAACATGGCCACAGTCTACCTGAAGGGCATCTGCTGCCAGGTCTACAAGGGTAAAATTTTCTTGTCAATTTGCAAGCACCTTTGAAACCAATTTATAAACCACATTAGTCTTAAATGAGCCCCTCTAAAGTTTGAGGCAAATGAACACATTTTTGTTCGTCGTCTCTGAGCTATATATCCTCGCGGAACTCTGGTCCGAGAACAGCGATGAAAAATAATCTGTTATAAGTACCTTTAAATTCTCCTCCTCATCCACCCAATTCCCATCATCTTTTTTCAATCTCCTTATGAAATTATGTTTCTTCTGCTTGGTTAGATTTGAACATTGCCTTTTTAACACAACACACTGAGGATCGAAAGTCGTAACATGACGTATTGACGTCTGCTGTTGTGTTTATGAGATCTGTTGGATGCTGCTTATAACTCGATAATATCATTATGCCATGCAGGCCACTGTCCAAGACCGTGCGGTTCAACGTGCTGAAGGTCATCCCGGCAGGGTCGAAGAGTGGTGCAGGGAAGAAGGCGTTCACTGCTGCCTGAGGAAGACATCGAAGATTCCGAAAGCTTGATCATGAGATTTTGATGACACTTTCTATATTATTCCATCTGTACTAGGATTTTTGACTCAAGAATTATTCCAAATTTCAAGTCAAGAGTGCTGAATTCAGTGAAGTTATGCTCTAAATGCTTCTTTGTTTCAATCAGAGGATTGTTTTATGCAGTCGCGTGGCTACCCCTTAGCGCATTATAGGTAAACTTTAAGATACATCAATCGTTTACTTGCTGTAGTTCTGCGGTTTTTCATTGGGTGTTCTATGCCATTTTTTAGAGCATTGGTGCTCTATACCAGATCAGGTAGGAAGTATTTCTGCCTCGTCGATGCCTTCGCTGGATGAGTCGGTAGGACGAGTAGTGGAGCTACGTGAGTGTTAAATGTTAGTACTACACGTGAGATCTCGACTTCATGTATTGCTGCCGATTTAGTGTTTCTTCCGCTCGGTTGGACTGAAAAGCTGTGGTTTATGATTAAAAGTACACTGTAGTGGGTGAAATTTTGCTGTAACTGAAGGTGACTTATTTGGCGTAATTAAATTTAAAAATAGGAAAATATGCTAGCTCATCACGGACAACGCAAACGAATACGAAAAAAAGAACTGGGAAAAAGCTAAAAAAGCCAAAAGTTCAGAAAAAGACGAAATTTATGAATAGTGAAAAATAAGTTAAAAGCCAGAAGCTGAAACTGAAATGAGTGGGCCTAGTGACCTAGCAACAAAGCTAGGTGCTCACTGAAAGGGCTAAGGACAGTATAAAATTTAGTGGTGAAAGAGCATCTTATCGACTTTAAAAAGTCAACGTAAGTCTTCTTATAACTGGATGGTGTGTTTAGCAACAAAAAAGCTACATCCTGCAGGTGAGATATCTATCTACCTGTGTTGCCCAAGTCTTGACAACGCTGTCCCCTGGTAGGAGTCCAAGTCAGATACCTACAGTTTATAGCGAGTGGTTTGACACAATTTGAAATTCCAATAAAATTCTTACATTCTAAATGGACCTTACAGTTTACAGTTTGATATGAAAGCATGTAGTGTTTTAGAAAAATCATGTAATAAATTGATTAATGAATCGAGGGTTATATATATAGACATCTTTATTTTATATCTAAACAACCAGTTTATATAAACAATACCCGAAAGATAAAGAAGGAAGAGACCTGAAAAAATACACGTGTTTCGTGGCACTTAACGACCATGGCAGGTCGACCACGGCGGATTAACCACGGCAAATCGATCGGTTCACTGTAGCTACGACCGATTTACTATAGCTACAACCGGTTTACTGTACGCTTGCCATAGTCAATGGTCGTATGCAGATATGTAACACTACCCCGCAATCGGAATGGTAGACGAACGAACATTCAGACTGGATCGAAACTCGGTGAAGACGGATGTGGCATACTGCGATGACGTTGGGACATGAAGAACACGCACATCACCAAGAGCAACACGCTCTCGAACAAAATGCAGATCAATCTCTACATTTTTTGTACGCTGATGCTGAACTGGGTTGGTGGAGAGGTAGATCGCACTCACATTGTTGCAGTAGACTAGGATGGCGTAACGAAGTGGATTGTGTAGCTCCATGAGCAACTGGCGCAACCAGCAGGCTTCAGCGACGCCGTTTGCCACGGTGCAGTACCCGGCCTTCGCACTTGACCGGGAGACGGTGTGCTGCCGCTTTGACGATCAAGAGATGAGGTTGTCACCAAGGAAGACGCCATAGCCTAAGGTGGACTTGCGTGTGTCAGGACAGCCCACCCAATCAGCATCGGAATATACAACTAGTTCGGTATGTGAAGTGCGATGAATGAACAGACCATGCTCAAGAGTCCCCCGAAGGTACCGCATAACGTGCTTCACCAAAGCAAGATGTGGCTCACGTGAATCATGCATGTAAAGACACACCTGCTGTATAGCGTAGGCAATATTAGGGCAAGGAAAAGTCAAGTACTGCAAAGCGCCGGCAAGACTGCGGTAGTGAGTTAGATCATCAACTGAAGCGCCTTCGCCAGAGAGCTTGGAGTGCGTGTCAACAGGCATGTTGCAAGGCTTACAGGCGGACATCCTGGCGTGCTCTAGGATATCTAAAATATACTAGCGCTGGGAAAGAAAGAGAGCACCTTCTTGATGATGGACTAACATCCCCAAAAATGGTGAAGTTGACTGAGATCCTTTATGGGCAATTCTTGCTGGAGAGCTAAGATTGTCTCGCGAAGAAGACCATCATAGAAGACAGTCAAGACTATGTCATATGTCATCCACATAGAGCACTAAGTACTCTATGTCAGCACCCGAGTGGAACATAAAGAGTGATGTGTTCAACTTGGCCTCCACAAAGTCAATGGATAGGAGATGTGAGGCAAAGCGATTGTACCATGCACAAGGAGCTTGCTTTAAGCCATAGAGAGATTTGTTGAGCTGACAAACACGGTTAGGTCGAGCAGGGTGAACAAATCCAGAGGGCTGCACACAGTAGACTGTTTCAGATAGAGTGCCATGCAGAAAGGTGTTCTTAACGTCAAGTTGATGAATCGGCTAGTATCGAGAGAGTGCCATTGTGAGCATAGTGTGGATTGTAGTAGGCTTAACCATAGGACTAAAGGTCTCATCAAAATCAATACCAGGACGTTGTGTGAAACCACGAAGAACCCAACGAGTCTTGTACTGATCAAGAGAAACATCTGAGAGATTTGTACCGAAAAATCCATTTCCCTGTCACCACATTAACTCCAGGTAGACGCAGAATGAGCTCCCAGGTGTTGTTGGCTTGAAGAGCATTGAATTCCTCAGTCATAGCGTGGCGCCAATTAGGATCAGCCAAGGTGTCTCGGTGTGTTTTGGGCATAGGGGAGAGCATTGTGGCCTGAAGATTGAGCTGTTGAACTGGAAGATGAAATCTTGACTTTATGTGCGTAACCATGTGATGATCATTGGCTGTCGGTGTAATAGGACGGTTGTCCACGGGCGGGAGATGACACCGGCTCCATTGGCATCAACCAGAGTCATGGAGCCATTAGGGGCAGTAGGGCTAACAGAGTCACCTGCAGCAGCAGATGAGAGCGCGGGTGCCGAGGGTGACACACAACCGGTGCCAGGTGAGCTAATGGTTGTCATGCTGGGAGGAGCCAGTGAGCCAGCCGAGCGCGACCACAGTGGATGGAGCAGGAGAGGCTTCGGTAAAGGGGAAGGAGGACTCATCAAAAGAGACATGGCGGAAGATGATGATTCTATTGGACAAAAGATCAAGACACCAGTAACCTTTGTGGTTGGATGGATAGCCAAGGAAGAAAAAAGGTGGAATACGGCGAAAGCTTGTTTGGGGCCATGGAGGTTAGGTTGAGGTAGCACTTGGATTTGAGGACACGAAGATGCAAGTAGGAGGGGGCAACACCCTAGAGGGCAAAAAGGGAGTACAAAATTAAGAGTTTTAGTGGGGTAGCAATTAAAGAGATAGGTGGCAACGTGGAGGGCTTCCACCCAAAAGGTGGGAGGGAGGCTAGTCTGAAACATGAGCGGTCACATGATATTGTTAGCGGTGTGAATGATACGTTTGGCTCTCCTATTTTGCACAGAAGTATAGGGACATGATATGCGGAGTGCAATGCTGTGGGTAAGGAAGAAAGTGCGAGCGGTGGAATTATTGAACTCATGACCGTTGCCACACCAGACATTCTTTATGGTGGCACCAAACTTGGTGCAAACCTAAGTGAAAAAAATGAGAAATGTGAGTGAAGGTGTCAGACTTAAGACAAAAAGGGAAAGTCCAAAGAACATATGAGCAGTCATCAAGAATAACAAGATAATATTTGTAACCAGACACACTGGCAACAGGAGAGGTCCAAATATCACAATGTATTAAATCAAAAATATGACTAGCCTGAGAGGAGGAAGTGTTGAACGGCAAATGCACGTGGCGTCCAAGCTGACACGTATGACAGAGGGGTTCGAACACAGTTTTATTATATAAAAAATACTAGAACTGGTGAGCTTAGACAAAACTTCATGACCAAGGTGTCCAAGACAATGGTGCTACAACGTGGAGGAGGAGGTGGCAGAAAAGCATGGGGGCTGGCGAAGAACTGGTGAAACGGATGTAAGTCCCCGAAACTATTGCACCTGGCGATCACGCTCTTGGTGCGAAGATCCTTCACAGAAAAACCATAATATCAAATTCAACATAACAATTATTATCAATTGTGAACTGACAAACGGAAATAAGATTTTTGATTATCTATAGAATGACAAGAACATGACTCAAAGAGAAGGGGTATGGGTGGTGGGGAATGACAGTGAGCCGGTGGAGGTAACGGGCAGCATTGACCCATTACCAACAATGATGCTAGAAGAGTAGACATGGGAGGGGGTGAAAAGCAGAGAGAGTACCGGTGTCTGAAGTCATGTGCGAAGATACACCCAAATCCATATACCACTCAGTGGTGGAGGGCGGCGGTGTAAGCATCATTGTACTGAAAGTGTTGGCAATGTGTTGTTGGTCCCAGGAGCCGGCACCGGACATAGGGGTCCATGGTGTCGACTGGGGCAGCTATGGAGGCCCGCCAAAACCGTTGATGTTTCTAGGAGAGGACGATACATTGAATTGGACATCGGGATGGCCGGGAGGGGGTGTGATGGCGAGAGCATGGGGCTCCGGGCGTGATGGTGGAGTTGGCGCATTGGGCCGAGGACTAAGGACGCCATCGATGCGGTGTGGCTACACCTAAACAGTCTCGATCCATGGGTTAAAAAAGGAGGGCCACCCCATCTGCTCGGCTTGGCCTACCGCATGGCTGCGTCCATCGGCACTGATGGTGGGTGCCCTACTGGTCCCGCTCGAGCTGTCGTGCCCACCGTTGTTGTCGGTGTACTTGTTACGGTGGCGGCTATGGCTATTGTTCTTCCCGTAGCCGTCGTTCCCGCCATTGCCGCCACCACCCCCGGCTAGGCTCAGAGGGAGCCCTGTTGTCCAGCAGCGAGAAAAACAAACGGCGGCACGGTGTTTGGAGTTCTTGGTGATCTCTTCGAGGAGAAGATGCGAGCGAGTCTCCACGAACGTAGGAAACGACTATTGAATCTTGAGGATTGGCACCGTATGAGTGAACTTCTCGTTGAGGCCATGAAGTACATACAACACGAGTGTCCGGTCGGAGATAGGTTTGCTGAGATCGCCAAGACCATATGCCATACTCTTGGGTTTGTGGTAAAAATAAGAGATTGACAAATCACCTTGAATGAAGCTACAGAATTCCGCCTCCATGTACAGAGCACGGGTCTCCTTGTTGCCAAGGAATTGATGCTCGAGGTTCATCCACACGATGCAGGTAGTAGTGGTGGGGGACATGACAATCTCTAAGAGGTCTGCAACCATGGTGCCATAAAACCAAGACAAGACCACATAATCCATGCGTACCCAATTCGCTCGATCGGGAAGGGGGGTATCATCGGAGAGGACGTGGTCTGTCAAGGCGTACTTGCTGAGCGTGATGAGGAAGAGGCCGCACCACTTGCCGTAGCTAGCAGAGGTGAAGTCGAGGGTGACCAGGTTGGTTGGCGACGTCGTGGGTGAGATCGGCAGCCAGGGCTTGCTGGTGTTTGGCAATGATCGCGGTAAGAGCCTCCTGGCGCGCGCAATCAATGTCAGCCACGACGATGGCCTGAACCCAACGATCCTTAGCGGTAGCAGCTTTTGTCTAAGCCGCGTGGGCAGACAAAGCAACCTACTCGGTAGAGAGGTCGATGGAGCCGACCATAGGAAGAGAGGGATAGATCAGCTAGAAGATGGAGGCCGATGGCTAGGGTTTGCTGAAACGTGCGGTCACAGGAGAGATCGAGTCCGATACCATGAAAACGTGTAGTGTTTTGAAAAAAATCACGCAATGAATTGATTAATGAATCAAGGATTACATATATAGACCTCTTTCTTCTATATCTGAACAGCCGATTTATAGAAACAATACCTAGAAGATAAGGAAGAAAGGAACCTGAAAAGATACGCATGATCCGTAGCACGTAATGACTATGGCATGTCAACCACAGCAGGTCGACCACGGCCAGTTCACTGTAGCTACAACTAATTTACTGTAGCTACGACTGATTTACTATAGCTACAACCGAGTTACTGTTCACCTGCCGTGGTCGATGGTTGTATGCAGATATCTAACATGATACAATGGAGCCCCATTGGCAGCTACAGAAACAGAAGCACAGGTGGTTTGACTTGTCAGCCGTGACACAAATCACACAACAATGCTCGGGCGCCAGAGTTCCTTCGCTCCGGTGGAGGATCCCCATCCTCGCGCTGCAGCCGCCGGTGGAACTGCGCGGACTCTGCTCTGCTCTGCATCCAGAAGGCCTACAAGCGTGCAAAGCAGGGTTTCAGACTTAATTCAGTGTCCAGAGGGAACACGTAACTGAACCATCCAAGGATGGTTAACGGTGACACACGTCTAGATTTTCGGTGCACACTCGAAGGAGACAAACGTGGTCCCATTCATGGACAATGACATGGCCAGGAAGATCCAGGCCTCGATTGTGAAACTAGTGTGTGTCAGATTACTTTCCTGTTTTCTCTTTTATGCTACTAGATACGTTTTCAACCTTCAACCTTCGGGAGCAAGGCATCAGGCAATACTGGGCAAGTGGAGTTATCATTCTGGAGTGCTCCAGAGCAATCTGATTTAACTTCGGTACAGTGTGAAAGGTGCCCAGTGTGAAAGTAGTCTCTCGGTCGTGCAGTAATCTGTGGTTGAGATTAATACAGTACTATACTTCCAACCGTAATGCTTTGCAGAAAAGAAAAGAACAGAAAAGAAAAAGGAAAGGTGATCCTTGAAGTTCAGGTGCGTGACCTGAACTTAAGATTAAACAGTGAAAAACCAGTAAGCTGCAGTCCATGAACAAGAGGGAATGAACTCAAATCACGTACATGGAGCAAATAGCGTGAGTTTCTTGAACTGCTCATTGGCAATGACAATGAGCCAGGCTATGCGATCGATCGCTTGGTCCCTGAACCCTGTCGATTTGGCAATGCGATCCATCAACCTGCCAATGATGCTAGCAGTCTGGGCCTGAGGCACGGAGCAGGAAGGCAGTAGTTACCTTCACGTGCAAGTCTCCACGTATGGCGGCAAAGCCCGACCCTGCACAAGCAAACAAACGCCGGTTAAGCGTTCCAGAGCCCTCCACGTCCTTCTCCTCCCACCACCCACCTTATCCTCTTGTTCCATTTCCCTTCCCTCCTATATATTCGGCGTCGCCACAAGCTCAATCCAGGTGCAGGCGTGCAGCAAACTAGCTTAGCCAATTCAAGATCGATCGAGGTCACAGATCAGGCGGCAGCAGCAGCCGCGCGAAAGCAATGGCGGCGAAGAAGAGCGGGAGCGAGATGGCGGTGGTGCGTGGGCTGGACGTGGCGCGGTACATGGGGCGGTGGTACGAGATCGCGTCGTTCCCGTCCTTCTTCCAGCCGCGGGACGGGCGGGACACGCGGGCGACGTACACGCTGCAGGAGGACGGCGCGACGGTGAACGTGCTGAACGAGACGTGGAGCAAGGGGAAGCGGGACTACATCGAGGGCACCGCCTACAAGGCCGACCCGGCCAGCGACGAGGCCAAGCTCAAGGTCAAGTTCTACCTCCCGCCCTTCCTCCCCATCATCCCCGTCGTCGGCGACTACTGGGTCCTCTACGTCGACGACGACTACCAGTACGCCCTCGTCGGCGAGCCCCGCCGGAAAAACCTCTGGGTAAGCACTAATCGACTCTACGTACCAGTTTAGCAGTAAGGCCTGGCTAGAAGTAGGAATTACTCCGTAAAAGAACATCGTTGCAATTGCGCTTCATTAATTTGTTGTGTGGCTTCGTGCATGCGTAGATTCTGTGCAGGAAGACGCAGATAGAGGAGGAGGTGTACAACCAGCTGGTGGAGAGGGCCAAGGAGGAGGGCTACGACGTGGCCAAGCTGCACAAGACGCCGCAGGACGACCCGCCGCCGGAGAGCGACGCCGCGCCCACCGACAGCAAAGGGACGTGGTGGTTCAAGTCGCTCTTTGGAAAATGATCCCATATATCATCCCTCGGCCGGTGCCGTAGTAGGAGTATACTATTAGTCCGCTGTGCCGTGGCAATTGGCGAATAAATGCATGGGACTTTAAAAATTAACCAGCTTGTTGTAGAATATTTGTGTGTGTTCTTAAGGAGCCTGTTCTGTTGTAGCTGCCTAGCTAGTAGATATGTGCTTGGAGAAATGAACTTGTACTTCAGCGCATGCATGCATGCATGGTTTAGTTCGTTGGTGATGTGTTCTGAAGACAGTACAAATTAATTAGATCTTGCTTGGCTTGGTACTACGTATTATATTACAGCAAATTAGATCTTGCTTGGCTTGGTACTACGTATTATACAGCAAATTAGATCTTGCTTGGCTTGGTACTACGTATTATACAGCAAATTAGATCTTGCTTGGTACTACTACGAGTTCCTCGACTCCTGTTAGATCACTCGTTTCTTGCCTGGCTTGTGGGAGGCAAGTCAGGTAGAACTTCTTGTCTTCTCAAAGCCACCCTTGCAAATGCAGCATGTGCAAGCCATTCGTTTTCCAAGCAGCTCAACACCTGGGAACCTGACTACTATGGCCATCAGGGGCTGGCTTTATCATGCGTCCTGCATCCTTCGTCATGGTCAGGCCGAAACGGGCCTACACCTTTGCCTGTAATGTCCTTCCGCTGCGCAGGCCTTCCATGGGGGTGCTCGCCTACGGAAACTACATTGCTCGCCCAATCGGTTCAACCCGCCGGCGCCCATAGCATATTTTACACTGGTGGTGGCAGCCGGCGGCGAAGACGATTCCGAAAGATCGCCGGAAAGGCTTCAACAGGGTCGTCATCTACACTACGTGGAACATCTGAAACGAAGATGGGAAGGGGAGAATATTCTAGAATCAGGCTCTAAATGCACAACAGGTGGCAAATGAAATTCGTGTGGACATCGAAGCAAGGAAGAGAGCAATAAACACCCACGACAAGTGCCCTCCGGCTTAGGGCCTAAACTGTCGCTTTTTCATTAGTTGCCTAGTTTAATTTGTAATCTCTTTTGAGCCGTTCCTCCTGTCTCAACCACGTCCGGCGGATCTGCGTTTGGTTGTATTAAACTCCTTTTCTTTTTCAATTCATGGGCAGAGCTCCTGCTCTCTGTCGCTAAAAAAAAGTTCCTACTGCTATATACAAGTAGCAGACTACAGGACCTCATATGCCAATCAAAGGAAAGATGAATAATGTCTTCAAATTCAATCTCCAAGATAGTATTTCAAAATCTTCACTCCACTAACTACTAGAAACTGGAAATATCAGATTAACCCACCAACAAAGAACTCATCAAAGCGCATAAACAAAATGGAGTTCAACTCATCAGAATTGATCAGACCGCTATACAGAGAGCGTTTAGATCGGCCTGGTGGTGGCGGTCTGACCGCTTGGTAAAACCGGTTTGATCGAACGTCGGTCTGATCGCTAGCGTGGGGCGGTCTGACCGTACCCCTGATTCAAATATGGAAATCAGCTCGAGTCAAAACCCAAAAAGGCACTATCATTAAAATAGAAGTTTAAATGACTTAAGACTTTACATACACCTTGAAAAGAATATCAAGAACCTAATCCATCTAAGGATCGTATGGATCTTGGCCAAAGTTCCAATATTTTCTAAAGACAAGCGAGATTGCACAAAAACCGGACAAAACTCAACAACTTAAGATATGACTTACTCGTGGGTTTGATATGGTCAAGATGACTCTAGATATATTCACACATGTCATAGCAAGCAAGAGTACTCAAAGATTTATGACCAAAACCCTATGAACACAATTTCACTAGAATGGCTCCAAAACGAATCAAATCGAGCAACCTCACACGATCTTGCTGCAGCTGGTCCCTAGATGGATAAGATATAATCCTCATGAGGTATCTTTATCACTTACATGTCCTTAGAACACAGTAAGACCAAGAGAGAAGAAAGGGGGCAAAAACATCAACGGAAGCAAGTACAAAATCAACAAGATCAAGAACACATTACGTAAAATGAACAAGATTGACATACTGTAACTTATAGATATTTGATTTATAGACACTCTATCATGGAGGATAGAGCTCCCCCCATCTCTCAAACCATAGAATGAGATGGTTGGTTCCTTCCCCTTTGCCTTCTTCTTACCCTAGCCACCAACCTCTTCCACTCATATAAATGGCGCAACTATCCCACATCTAACCCTAATAGATACTATCCATTAGTATAACTAGGGAAACCCCATTTACTCCACACACACACTAGGTGTTACATTTAACACATGATTTATGCACGCTTCTCAAAGTGTATAAGCCCAAACCCGCTAAAGAGTAAGCTTTCATCTATTTGGCCTCTTTACCACCTCCTTAATCTAAACTGCTCTTTGAACACCTTCCAAGCACTGCGATTTTGGTCTCTTCATTGTTTTTGGTATTTTGGCTTCCCTGCCAAAACACCTTCACCTTAACCGAGGACCTCACCTCTTCCTCAAGCCTAGTCCATGGTCATCTCCTCCTTTTGTAAGCAATCCCTATGCTTGCAACATGTAGATTTATCGATGGCTCACGCATCAGTAAGTTTCTCTGTATCGGTCCCCCCATCACGCCTCACTTGCACCGATCACACCATTCAATGAACTATTGCTCAAACTTTTCCTTCAACATCCCTTGTCTTCCCATGTCTTGCTTGAACCCAACCATACCACCTGGCTTGTTGGCTTGTTCCTTGTAATACATATGCAATATCTGGCAAGATAGTTCTAGAGTTACGAAGCGCTCTTTTGGGATGACCAATGGCTCACCTAGCACGAATTTTCAGGCCAACGGCAAGTAGATGATCTCATTATCTGTCTTCTTCAGTTTGCCCTTACCGCCTCGGCTTTAGGTCGACTTCATAGTAGTCGACCGGGCATGAGATGTAGATGCACCATGCTCTTGCTGTGTCTGTGCAGGTAGCGTTGGTGTGGATCACGCCTGTGAAATTAGCACCGGTGCAGATAGCTCCTGTGGACTTGGCACTGGTGTAGATAGCTCTCGTGGACTTGGTACCATGCAATAGCTCAAGTGGACTTCGCACCAGTACAGATAGCTCTCGTGGACTTGGTACAGGTGTAGGAGCCTCCAGGCAGATGTCCCTCTTGGGCAACTGGATAAATGTTCAAATGGCTTGCCCTAGAATCATGACCTCATCGTTAGGGGGCATCTGTAGCGGACCGACCTCAAAATTTGTATAAACACCATCCATATTTACTTTCGCAAAACCTGGCACTAGAGATATACCGTACACAAGGCCCCGGGTCCAGATGGATATGCCTAGCCCCAAGCAGCGCATAGGGCAACAGAGGTACATCTCACTTGGAAACTACTCCAACATGCCTATCAATAGATCGAGCATTCCAAAGATAATAATTATTACCAGAATGTCATCGACCGAAAATCAGTGGTCGTTTTCCGAGGTAAGGTTGGACGCACAGCTACTCCGATGGTTGGGGGCTACCTAGCACAGGAGTGGTGGGGGCTTCCTGTTAATTTTTCTATACCTTTGCATCTCATCTCTAACCAACCTTTGCGTCTCATCTCTATTTTTTGCCGTAATGTCCTCTCGTAGCTGTGTCTTGTGCTCAGCTTTGGCTCTCTTCCTACTCGATACGCTTCGGAGTCTTCTGGGAAGTCATATTTCCATGGAACATAAATACCAAAGGCCTCTCGTGCGACCTGGGTGCTCCTTGTTTCTCAGGGCAGCCGAGAGTATTTCTCTCTCCGTAACTACCTTGAATGAGCCTTTGGAAGATTCTACACTCAATACTTCCAGGTGGTGAGACACTTCATCGTTTACAGGGTTTCGAAAAGAGATGGCCCCTAACGACTCGGTAGATGACCACTCTCTTATCCAGTTTAGGGCGTGCTCATTAGGGATCCCAACAAATGGCAGGGAGGTCTCTTGTAGGATTGCCTACTCGTCCTCCTGCCTCCATTGCGAGATTTTACCCGCATACTCAGCGGTGCCAAGTCTGTAAGGGTGTGTGTTTTTTGTCACTCCTAAAATTATTTGTCGGCTTCATCGCCACAAACGCTTGCTATTGCGGTTCCAGGAATGGATACTTCTCGAAGGGCATTAGATTCTTCTCCATGTATTGCTTGACAAGCAGGCTCTTGAAGTTCTTCCACGCTTTGCATACCGCTAGCAATGCATGTCATCGCACAGAGGCTTGGTGTTATTCCAGGATCTCGAACAATCGAAAAATTTCCTTCAGTAGTTGACTTTTCTGATCTTCAACCACCGTCTTCCACGAAACAAACGTGATCTCAATCCATTTTTGTGTAACTATTCTGACTATTCTCTGGAATACAGACACTTCTTGGTGAGGATTGAGAGGGGTCCCAGACGCATCGACATCCGTGATGGTAAATTGTTCGACATGATAGATGAATGTAATTATGTTATGAAGATTTAATACAAAAATGGAAATATTAATTTTAGATATGCTATGAAGATTTTTCTAATAAATGTTTGTATTCAATGTAATTAGGTTTTTCTTATCAAGATAAGAGTTGTCGTAGTTGTAGCAATTATTAATGGATTTAATGAGAATACCTTAGAAGTAGCCAATTAACGAGAACCAAAAGATGGAAAATATTTATTTTAGATACGCTACAAAGATTTTCTTATAAATGTTTGAATTAAATGTGATTATGTTTTTTTATCAGATTCAGTGAACTTATCAAGATGAGGATTGTGATGTTGTAACTAATTGTTAATGGCTTTAATGAGAATATCTTAGTAGTACCTAATTAATGAGAACCAAAAGATGAAAATATTTTTTTATATTTGCCATGAGGATTTTCTCATATATATTTGTATTCAATGTAATTATGTTTTTCTTATCAAGGTGAGAACTGTTGTGGTTGTACCAATTGTTAATATCTTTAATGAGAATAGGTTAGAAATAACTAATTAACAAGGACCAAAATAACTAATTAACAAGAACCAAAAGATGAAAAATATTTATTTTAGATATGCTATGAAGATTTTCTCATAAATGTTCATATTAAATGTGATTATGTTTTTATCAGATTAATGTCTTAGTAGTAATTAATTAGTATGAACAAAAATATTATCTTAATATAACAAATTAATAAGAACCAAAAGATGGAACATATTTATTTTAGACATGCTACAAAGATTTTCTCATAAATGTCCGTATTAAATGTGATTATTTTTTATCAGATTTAGTGAACTTACCAATATGAGGATTGTTGTAATTGTAACCAATTGTTAATGGTTTTAATGAGAATATCTTAGTAGTACCTAATTAATGAGAACCAAAAATGGAAACTATTTGTTTTAGATATGATATAAATATTTTCTAATAATTTTTTGTATTCAATATAATTATGTTTTTCTTATCAAGATGAGAATTGTCGTAGTTGTACCAATGTTATTGACATTAATGAGAATATCTTAGAAGTAACTAATTAATAAGAACCAAAAGATGAAAAATATTTATTTTATAGTTGATATTAAATGTGTAGTTGTAACCTGTTGTTAATATCTTTAATGAGAATATCTTAGTAGTAACTAATTAATAAGAACCAAAGGAAGAAAAACATTTATTTTGGATATGCTATGATGATTTTTCTCATAAATGTTCATATTAAATGTGATTATGTTGTTTTATTAGATTTAGTGAACTTGTCAAGATAAGGATTGTTGTTGTTGTAACTGATTGCTAATGGCTTTAATGTGAATGTCTTAGTAGTAACTAATTAATAGGAACCAAAAGAATATCTTAGTATAACTAATTAATAAAAACCACAAGATGGAACACATTTATTTTAGATATGCTATGAAGATTTTCTCATAAATGTTCGTATTAAATGTGATCATATTTTTGTAATCAAATTCAGTGAACTTACCAAGATGAAGTTTGTTGTAGCTGTAACCGATTGTTAATGGCAAATATCTTAGTAGTACCAAATTGATGAGAACCAAAAAATGGAAATATTAATTTTAGATATGCTATGAAGATTTTTCTAATAAATGTTTGTATTCAATGTAATTATATTTTTCTTATCAAGATGAGAACTATCGTAGTTGTACCAATTGTTAATAGCTTTAATGAGACTAGTTTAGAAGTAACTAATTAATGAGAACCAAAATATGGAAAATATTTATTTTAGATATGCTATGAATTTTTTCTCATAAATATTCATATTAAATGTGATTATGTTTTTTATCACTTTAGTTAATTTACCAAGATGCGGATTGAGTAGTTGTAACCGATTGTTAATGGCTTTAATGAGAATATCTTAGTAGTAGCTAATTAATAAGAACCAAAGAAAGAAAACATTTATTTTAGATATGTTATGAAGATATTTCTCATAATCTTCATATTAAATGTGATTATGTTTTTTTATCAGATTTAGTGAACTTATCAAGATGAGGAGTATTGTAGTTATAACTGCTTGTTAATGGCTTTAATGAGAATGTCTTAGTAGTAACTATTTGATAGGAACCAAAATAATATGTTAGTGTAGGTAATTAATAAGAACCAAAAAATGGAACATATTTATTTTAGGTATGCTATGAAGATTTTCTTGTAAATGTTCATATTAAATGTGATTATGTTTTTTTATCAGATTCAGTGAACTTATCAAGATGAGGATTGATGTAGTTGTAACTGATTGTTAATGGTTTCAACGAGAATATCATAGTAGTACCTAATTAATGAGAGCCAAAAGATGAAAAATATTTATTTTAGATATGCTATGAAAGATTTTCTTATAAATGTTTGTATTCACTGTAATTATGTTTTTCTTATCAAGATGAGAATTGTCATAGTTGTACCAATTAGAAGTAACTAATTAATAAGAACCAAAATATGAGAAATATTTATTTTAGATATGTTATGAAGATTATCTTAAATGTTTGTATTAATGTGATTATGTTTTTGATGCAGATTCAGTGAGCTTCTAAGGATGAGGATTGTGGTAGTTGTGATTGATTGCTAATGGCTTTAAAGTGAATATCTTAGCAGTAACTGGTTAATAAGAACCAAAAGTTGGAAATATTTATTTCATATGTGCTATGAATATTTTCTTAGAAATGTTCATGTTTAATTTGATTATATTTTTAATATAGATTCAATGAACTTCTCAAGGTTAGAATTGTTGTAGTTGTAACCTATTGTTAATGGCCTTAACAAGAATATCTTAGTACTAACTAATTAATAAGAACCAAAAAATAAAATTATTTATTTCAGATATTCTCTGAAGATTTTCTTATAAATTTTTTGTAATTAATGTGATTCTATTTTTTATGTAGATTCAGTGAACTTCTAAGGATGATGATTGTTGTAGCTGTAACTACTTATTAATGGCTTTAAGGTGAATATCTTTTTAGTAACTAGTTAATAAGAACTAAGATATAGCAAATATTTATTTCAGATGTTTTGTGAAGATTTTGTTATAAATGTTCATATTTAATGTGATTATGTTTTCAATACATATTCAGTGAACTTCTCGAGATGAGGATTGTTGTAGGTGTAACCAATTGTTAATGGCTTTAATGAGAATATCTTAGTAGTAACTAATTAATAAGAATCAAAAGATACACAATATTTATTTTAGAAATGCTACAATGAATTTCTTATAAATGTTTGATTTAATGTGACTATGTTTTTGATGTAGATTTAGTGAACTTCCGAGTGTGAGGATTGTTGTAGATATAACCAATTGTTAGTGGATTTAATGAAAATATATTAGTAGTAACTAATTAATTGGAACCAAAAGATGGAAAATATTTATTTCAGATATGCTATGAATATTTTCATATAAATGTTTGTATTTAATGTGGTTATGTTTTTTATACAAGTTCAATGAACTTCTCAAGATGATAATTGTTGTAGTTGTAACCACTTGTTAATGGCTCTCTTGATAAAATTATAAGTTCTTGAGCTCAACCGAGAGCCTAAAAAAACTCAATCGAGATACACTAAATTTAGTTCCCAGCTGCAATCTTTATAGGATCATAATGCAAAACAAACATCTGTGCTATGTGCTTGAAATTTGAGAGTGTGCAATGTTGCGATAGCAATGCAGAATAGAACCATGTGCTGGAGTCTAAATATGTGTGTGATAGAAATTTAGAGCCAAAGAGTATTGTGTTGATCTGAATTTATGCATGTGTGTTGATATGTAAGTTCATATAAATTTTATGTTAAACATCAAGATTAGATTGTACAGTGTCATTTAACGCTCTAAGTATGTATAACTAGGGCATTTAAATCAAATAGATGGCATTTGTGTCGCTTTGCAAGCTTTGTGTTGATCTGAAATATGTTATAAGCATTTCAAAGATAGTGGCATTAATTGTGACTAGTATGTATCACAACTTTATTGCAACAAATAATAAACTTATGAATCCAGTGCACTGGACTATAAGAATCAAATATCTTCTTTCTTTTTTTTACAAATTCAAAATAAATTAAGGAAAAAAGGACAATACATGATCATGAAAAATATCAGTCACCTTTGTTGTATAAACCGCACATTGACAAAATTAAGTAATATGTGCATCAATTCTCTTTTTGGCTTGTCGCTATGAATTCATATTGCATTAAAGAATGTTATTTGCAATGATCAAGCACAAGTTACACACCTACTACTTGCATTAGCAATAGAACCAAATTTGCTACTTGTCTTAAAAGATAGAGTCCCTTTGGATGGCGGGAACAACAAATAGAACAAGTCACCGGTTACTCTCTCCTCCTGTTTGTTCCAAAAGGCAAAAAGATAACAAAAAAACAAAGCTACATGCTTGGCTTAAATAGTGGAGTAAAAGTTGGCTTGGATGAAGGGTAGTTGGCTGGCTGCATGTGTGTGTGTTTTGTGGTGTTGACATTTGCGATATGTGTGGTAGCACTACAAGAAATGTGGCCTTTAGTCAGTGAGGTCCTTGGTTGTCAGAAACCAAATATTGGTTATTGGCTTGGATGAAGGGCGGCTGCATGTTGCATGTGTATGGGTTTTGGGGTGTTGACACTTGTGATCTATGTGGCAATATTATGAGAAAATGTGGCCTTTACTCACCGAAGTCCTTGGCTACTAGAAACTAAATGTTGATTGTTGGCTTGGGTGAATGGCAGCTGGCTGGCTACATGTGTGTGAGTTTTGCGGTGTTGACACTTGTGATATATGTGATAGCACTACAAGAAATGTGCCCTTTAATTACTGAGGTCCTTGTTTACTAGAAACTAAATATTGGTTATTGGCTTGAATAAAGGGTAGCTGGCATGGTGCATGTGTATGAAGTTTGGGGCATTGGCACTTTTGATATATGTGGCATCACTACAAGAAAATATGGCCTTTAGTCACCAATGTCCTTGGTTGCTAGAATCTAAACATTTTGATTGTTGGTTGGGTGAAGGGCAACTAGCTGGTTGTATGTATGTGAGTTTTGGGGTGTTGTCACTTATGATATACTTCCTCTAGTCACAAATATATGTCATTTTGGGTTGCATATGGTCAAAAATTTGAAACTTTGATTATCAATATCTTTTAAATATTTAAATTGTATACTTGAAAAATCATATGTATAAATTTGTCTTGAAAAGTACTTTCATAATATCAAAATTTTATTAGGTTTTATAAATATATTACAATATAAATTAGTGGTCAAAGTTGTGTTTTGGGGATTATGTCAATGTTCAAAACAACATGTATTTGAAACTAGGAGTATATGCTATAATGGTAGCAGCATGATCAAGGATAACCGACTAGAGGGGGTTGAATATAAGATTTTTAAATTTTTTTTTGCCAAAATCCGGTTGTTGAGCAAGTATGAAATAAAAATTCCTTACCCCGCTCGTTTCAGCTTGAGCTTCTGGCTTTTGACTTATTTTGCACTATTCATAAATTTCGTATTTTTCTATATTTTTGGTTTTTTGAGATTTTTTACCAGTTCTTTTTTCTCGTATTTGTTTGCATTATACGTGATGAGCTAACATATTTTTCTATTTTTAAATGTTTTAAATTTAATTATGCTAAATAAATCTCCATCAGTTACAGTGTTTTTTCAGCCAGCTACAGTGTTTTTCAGTCATAAGCCACTAAAAAAAGCTTTTTTGAGGAGGGCCTAGGGCCTAAATATTCTAAGTCTCACTAAGTGCATCAATAAGCTAAGTCTAATAAAATCTTACAAATTTAGGATGACAAGCAAGCAATATAATCACTAGAAATGTAAATGCACAAAATAAAGAGCAAGAATATAAACTACAAGATGAACATAGGAGAATTTTTTCGTGGTCTCGAAGACATATCGGTCTCTCCTAATCCACGTTGAAGGAGCTTGAACAAATCAAACCAGCTTCGTACACAAATGAGACTTTCCTCAATTCAGAGGTAGCTCTTTCGTGCTCCAGGTAGGTGAGCTCCAACCTTCACACTAATACGGGCCTCTTCACAACCTTTTTAAAAAAGATCACCGGATCTCACACCTCTAAGCTATCTATGCAGTGGCAACCTCCAAGAGTAACAAGTCGATGATGCTTACTCGAAGGTCCTCAAGTGCCACAAAACTTAGTCAATAGATGCAATGAACTTAAGTGCTCTCAACATCCTCAAGATGATGATATAGATGCTCTAGAGTTGAAGAGAAAGTAGCAAGGGCTCAAGTATATTCAATAGGGGTTCAAGAAGGTAACCTTGATATAGGAGAGAAGGTATTTATAGCTCCCAACCACTCAAATAGCTGTTGGGGCCAAAATCCCCAACTTTTGCTTGAATTATTGCTACCAACATCAATGATACTATATTAAGATGCCAGTCGGACTAGACCTCACTGTAACAGATAGTTACTATGCATTTAATGGACCTAAACTAACCGTTACACTTGGGTCCGGTCGGACTGCCCACATAACCCTCGGTTGTATCAGTCCCGATGAAAAATTGGGAACCAAAAAGACCCTTTAGGAAAAAACAACTGCCAACTATAAATTGGTAGCACCATGGGTCCGGTTACACCTAAGAATAGTTGGCTGTAGCATCAGTGAAGAATCTAGTCTCTCCTTTATGAGTTAATAATGAGTTTTGATAATTAATGATAAATTGGTTTGTGAGACTAATATTTTTTATGAGTTGGTGAAATAGGTCATATCCCATGATGATAAAGACTTTGGATGATTTTATGTGTTGATCGTTACCAAGTCAAGCAATATATATCATGTGTTGATGATCAAGTCAAGATTCAGGGTGAAGGATGGCATCATGTGTTGATAGTCATCAAATAAATATATGATATGGTGGATAGCATCATGTGTCGATGCACAACAAGGTGAGGACCTAGACTTAGAGAGTAGATGTTCACCATCAAGCTCCAAGTGGACGCGCAAAGTAAATGTATAACTAGCATAGGCTAAGGACGTTCTAGTAATCTTTTATCAATCTCGATGTTTAGTTGGGACACCAGATTGCTAGTGTAGGTTGTCATACTATTAAGAGGGTCTTATTTAGTAGCTTGAATCTCATTTAGGGGTGAAAACGGCTCGGATAGTTTCCGACCAATCCGGATGAAAATGAATACGGATTGTGTTGGATCGGATTTTCTTCGGATAATTCTCGGATCTGAAATAGATACGAATTTTTTTTGTCGGAAACGAATACGAATACAGTAGGCCTGATATTCGACGAATACGAATATGAATACAGATTATTCGGATAATACGGATCTGGATATCCGAGATTTCAGCCCAACATTGCCCAGCCCAAGCCAGCCTCTCTCATCTCCCCTACCACCAACCCACTAGCAAATATTTATGTTTATTAAAAATAAATTTATTATTGTCGGTAGATTAAAATTTGTGCCAATTAAATTGATGTACTATCGTTTAAATCATTCTGATGTAAATTTAAATTCTTAATTAATTTTTTTGTCACATGTAAATGGTAGAAATCCCTTAAGAATTATTTAGGACTTTAGAAAAAATTAACTACCATTTGAAGATTTAAAATTTGTACAATGGTATGACTATTGTGGATAAAACTACTTATGCTTGTTTAGATTTCATTAATGTTTTGACAAGATAAATTATTTATGTGTTTTCATTGATTTTGGATGTATAGTTTAAGGGGTTTTCATGTTCCGATAAATATTTGTGACCGTATTCGTTTTGATTCGTATTCGTTCTGTATCTGTATTCGATATTATTCGTATTTGTATTCATATCCGATGTATCCGTATTCGTATCCGCATCTGAGAAAAAAAATATGAAAAAATATGGTAGAGGCATTATCCGTCCATATTTAATCTGTTTACATCCCTAGTCTCATTATGTGTTGATTGCACAATCCTACTTGCTTTAGCTCTCCGTAGCACGATGCTAGTATTTGTGAATGTATTTTTCAAATAGTTGGGGCTCATGTATATCTAATTCTTGTATCATGTGACTAGAGTTTACAAATATATTTTGTAAATGGTTGATGTCCATGCACCTACTCCTTTTGACATGGTGCCATTATTTACGAATGTGTTTTACAAATAGTTAATGCTCATTCATAATTCTTATAGCATGTGACTTAAGTTTATAAATGTGTTTTGCAAACGGTTTGAGTCCATGCCCCTGAACCTTGTGCCATGATTTTAAAGTGTGCGAATATGTTTTGTAACTTATTGTGAGTCATATTCTAACCTTTGGTTGCATGATACTACTATTTATAAATGTGTTGCAAATTTGTTGAAGTACATGCATTTTTATCTCTATAAGAAAATTTAGGGTGGTACGATCGGCTCTGTGTGAGCGGTTGAACTTACCGGTAGTACTATCAACTATGTGTGAGCGGCTGAACCACTTTTAAAGGAGCACTTGACCTTGTTGCCTTCGGTCCTACCGGCAAGAAAAATCCATAGCACCATCCAACTAGTCACACTGGCATTTGAATAGCGGTAGCACTACCTCAAGGGTTTCGGCCAAAGTCACAAAGACAACCATTCTAGAATATTGGTACTAGCAACTAGGAATTGGTAGCCCCGGGGAATCGATACTATTGGAGTTTGAAAGGTGGTTGCACCGGCCACAATTTTCATAGACTCCAAACTAAGAATGCAATATTCAAGAGCTAGCATGCACAAAGATTGAGCTGTGTGATATCAAAGCACTGTCAAGCTACTTGTCAAAGACCCCTCTTAATAGTGTAACATTTATTCTAGCAATCTGGCCTACCCCCAAACACCGAGAGGCTATGAAAAAGGTCCTTAAACATTTTACCTTTTCCTTGAGCTAGAGCCATCCATTTCCACCTTATGCCTACTTTCACATTCTCTTTTCCACAACTGGGATTACACCTTCGCTAATCATCTTAGAAATCATGTTAGTATCTTAAACACGATTGGTATTAATTACCAAAATATTTAATTAGGAGCCTAGATGCTTTAGATGCATGTATGTGTAGTTTGAGGCCTTGATAGTTGGGGTGCTAGATGTCTTGCTCTCTCTTTTTGCATGATTTAAGGACTTTGGTGGCTCGATAGTGGATTGGCACCTCATTAGACAAGTGGTTGATTATGGGAGATTCATTAATGAGTAAGACAATGATGGGTTGATAATTTTATGAAATGTTGAGGGCCACAAAGTAAAATTCTGGACTGCTTTGGCATTGTTCAGCAATAAAAAGGCTTGAATGCAAATTACTATGCAATTTTAATACTAGAATGAAAATAGATGTCTGTGAATTTTGTCATATAGGAATATGATTAGATGCAACTATATGCTTAACCAAGTCAGGGTTGAGCCACATCGGCATATTCTAAAAACTTCTTGATCTCTCGTGACAAACGATGGCTAGCACGTTCTATAGCATTAACATAATTAGCGAATGTTTTTGGAGAAAAAAAAGATGACCTCCAATGGTTATATATGAATGTCTTAGTTTTAAATGGGTAAAAATGAGGATCGATTTACACACACAACTCAACCCTCACCTAATGGTCCTATTGCAGATAAATAAAGCTTAATTCAATCCCAAATTAAAGGGTGTTTGGTTGCCAGCCACAGTTTACCACACCTAAGGTTAGGCAAGTTTGACCAACTTTGGGAGCTGTTTGGTTGCAGCCACAATTGTGGCAAGATTCTCTTCCAGCAAACTAGGCCCCACACGTCAATGAGTCAAAAAAGTGTGGCAAGATTCTTTTAGGCTTGCTAAGGTGTGGCAAAGAATTTGAGCACCTTAATTTAGGCAAGTGTGGTAATTTTTGTTGGCAAAATGTGGCTAGCAACCAAACAGCCCCTAAAAACCTCTAAGCCTAAACCTTATATCAACTCTTCTCGATCAGCTTTTTCAGGGCAATTGTACCTTGTAGCAAATGCATACACATACCCTTTATTTGGTTTGCTCAATTGTTCTAAGCATATTGGTTTCAAAAAAATTGTTCTAAGCATAAAAAACAAATCCCTCCAAGGAGAAGAGCGCCTAGTCTTGCCCGATTAATCTTTTTATTTACATTGCCCCAAAATACAGTTCTCTACCAAAATCATCATATGAGGCCACCCATCCATTAGGCCCAGTGTTGAATCAACCAAATCTTGAGTGTTGATTTTAAGTAGAGGGTAAGGAGGCACTTCATCCCACTGTGCATGACATGATCATCGCATTCACGAGAAAGGAACCAACCAAATATAGGGAGATCAGATAAATGTATTTTCAGTTATGTTGGACAAAATAAAATGGACATGTGTTGTGATTTGATTCAAATAAGGTTCGAAAAATATCATGTCGAATGCGACCCTGCAATTTTTTGAGTGTTACTAAGCTAAAATTTTCAATTGAAAATTGGGTTACCATTGTAGGGCCTCTTAAAAGTTTACGCTCCAGAGTTTTTTATTTGCACATAAAAAGCACGCATTAACTTTCATCCCGAGAAAGATATTGCAAGACATATCGTGAAAAAAGGCATCTTATTTATCACATGTTCATACAAAGTACCATTACGTGGATCATTGCTCGGATTATGCTAATCCAACGGACACGTGTCTTCCCTCACCGTATAAATACCCTTCTTCTCGGATCGTCGTCTCCTACCTCTCGACACACTCGCCCTCGCCGTTATGCCCCCTCTCGTCTTTCGTCCTCCCCATCCCTCCACCATCAACGGTCTAGCTTACTGCCGCATTTGACTCGTGGGCCACCGCCGCCGCGCCGCCGCACCTCCCTCGCTCGTCCATACCTTCACCCTTGTCACCGTCGCGGCTATCCCCGTGAAACACAAATCTTTCCCTTTTTCTCATTGTCAATGGGTGTGAAGTACAGCCCAGGCAGGCCTGGGCCAGGTTTACCATTTCGGCCAGAGCGCGCCGCGTGCCAATCATCGGGCTGTCCGCCCTACGCAAACGACGGCCGAGATGGTACGAAGGGTAGGGCCTGCGCAGCCCCGCACGCCCACCGCGAGGAGGCGGCTGCTGCTCCTCGGACGCCAGGCCGCCCAAGAGCGGAATTCCATCGCGCCGGACGCGTCCGTGGGAAATTTTGGGCAGGCCGCGCCGAACTGAGCCCAAGCCAAGCCACCCCCATAAATCGCCCGCCGATTCCAAGGCCGAGCCACAGGCCGGGGAGAGCCGCACCGAAGTCGCGTCTCGTCGCGGAGGGGAGTGGAGTGGGAAAGGTTGGGAGCGGGACAAATCTCCTCTCGTCACCACCACCGTCCACCGCCACCTCCGCTGTCGTCCCGTAACCTCGTCTCCCTGCGTGGGAGGGACGCCGGGGCCTTCTTCCCCGGTGTGTCATCCGTCCGCCGCGGGGGAAACCCTAGCGGCTGTAGATCTCCGCGGCGGCGCTCGGATCCGGGCGGCCCGCGCCCCGATTCGGCGTCCCCGAGGCAGGAAATGGCGGCGGGCGAGGCGGCCAGGAAGCTCGAGGAGTTCGAGGAGCAGCTCAGGGATGTTGGGGCCAGGCTACAGTCGGCGCCCGACGACGCCGAAGGCCTGCTCAAGCTCCTCGGCGTAAGCCTTCTCTCCGAACTCTTGTGTGTTTAGGTTGTTTGGTTTTCCCCGTTCGGGTTCCGTTTGTAGGATTTGTCGCTGTGGTTTGTATGGTTTTGGGATGGTTGTTTGGTATTAGTGGAAAGAGAGGTGAGGCTCTGGGCTATTGCCTCTTTGCGAGGATTGATTGGATTTGAGTTTCGATGATGGTTGGATTGGATTGGAGTTAGGCTTAGGCTTATTTAGTCGCTGTTCGTCCAATTTTTCGTTCTAGTAACAAAAGGAAGCATGTTCAATGGTTTTTAGAGCATTTTCCATTGCGGATTATTGATATGCAGAGCTACCGAGGTGGTAGCTTCCTGGAAATGCATTTGTACTGTTTAGCATTCGAGTGAATGTTGAGTCTGAACATGGCAGCTGCTATTCTAGCGTAGGCTTGCTTGTTTGCATTGATCAAGTTGATCGTTTGTTCATGCAGGAGGTCGAGGCGTATTTATTGAGAGTGGACCAATCACCTCCGGAGAGCACGGCTAAAGCTATTCGCCCGGCAATGGCTGCTCTGGCCAGGAAAGAGCTGTTGGGTCATGTTAACGCTCATGTGAGACTTGCTGTAGCATCCTGTATATCAGATATCACGAGGATCACTGCACCCGAGGCTCCATATGATGATGATGTGATGAGGGTACTGTGCCTTTCCTGATTTAAATGATTTTGTTTTGTATGTTGTATCCTGACCTATGCTGTTTTACTTGGTTTCAGGATGTGTTTTCCATAATTGTGGAGGCTTTTCAGCATTTAGATGAGACCGAGAGCCCATCCTATGAAAGAAGGGTCTCAATTCTTGACACTGTGGCTAAGGTCCGGTCATGTGTGGTGATGTTAGATCTTGAGTGCGATGATCTGATACGGGAAATGTTTCACCACTTCTTCATAACTGTGTCGTAAGAAACCTCTTCATTTATCTTAGTTTCATCTATTTCTACTCGTTGCTAGTTTTCCTGACATGCTTCAAATAACTTTTGCTAAGCTATATTCTCTAGGCATGCTCAAGTGCGTCAATTTTATTTGCCGAAAATAGCTCTTACCTGTAAGAGTTCTTAAGAAGCAAGACCATTTGCTGTACCTATTCTGTACCAAAAAGAACGAACTGGAATATTGAAGTAATCATGATATCTTGTTCAATGCATTTCTTGGATAAACATTCTGTATTTGAACTTGTTAATATGTGCTAAAGTGTCTATTAAAATGATTGGAAATTGTACAAGTTTGTAGCATTGCCTTTTTCTGTTGGAAATGCTCCATTTCTGCTTGTGAATCGGTAATAGGTACACAAGCTCACTCTGCTTTATTAAAAGCGATAAATATATCTTCTTTACATTGTTATGGGCTAAACTGGCTTGTGCTACTATGTTTGTTCAATTGAATTAACATTTTGATGGTAGATGACGAGGCGCTATAATTTCAGATGTATGCACAGTATTTTTTATACTAATTCTGATAAGTGGACTATTTTTCTTGTCTCATTTCAGTCCAAACCATTCAGACACTGTCATATCCCTTATGGTAACAACAATGAAACTGGTAATAGAGGAAAGTGAAGACGTACAAACAGAGCTTGCATCATGTCTTCTTCGGAATGTTAAAAATGAAAAGAAGGTATATTGGTCCAACTTTCCTCACATCAATAATATGGATTTACATTCCTTGCGAAAAAAGAGATTTACACCATCTAATTGTTTTGATTTTTTTCTTTCCAGGAAACTTCTCCAGCATCTTTTGAACTTGCAGAGAAGGTGATAGGCTTATGTCAAGAAAAACTAAAACCAGTCTTTCTCAAGTTACTTCAAGGCACTCCCTTGAATGAATACAGCAAAATTGTCACATCAGTTTGTGAAGGTGTTTCAGATGTCAGGGAAGTCAACAATGTTGATCCTTCTGGGAAGGACACGGTCAGTTAAATTACTAATATGTACTGATTAGTATTAGGAGATATTTTTTTAGCTTAAGGACTGTTATGGCATTCTTATAGGTACTAGAAGAGACCATCCTGTTTATAATTCAATTTCAGTGCATTGTTTGAGATATGGCTGTAATTCATAAATGTTCTCAGTTCTCTTGACTAGATTGAAATGGATCACTTGGAGGATGAAACTGTGATTGGTTTTAGCCTGTAGAATGAATTTAACAGTTTCTATTGGTGGAGTGGGAATCCTGGTCTGAGTAACTTAATAGACAGTTCATGTCAACACCTGATCTCGAAAAAAAGGATGCATCTGTCCTTACTTTTGAATTCTTGATGTTCAGGTGGATGATGGCAAACTTTCTGAAAGGACTATTTCTGATGAATTACCTCAGGTATGCTGATCTGCATCCTCTGTATTTATAGAAATGTTTGATAGTACACCAGCATATATTTATTTTCAGGACTCTTCAAAGTTGGAGCAAGATGTCAGCCGTCCTGAACAAGATGGTGCTCCGACTACTGCTATTAGCATTGGTGCAACTCCAGTTGACAATGGTGAGTCTAATCAAGGACCACCTTCTCCTAAAGAGAATCCTGAACAACCTTGCTACGCTGAAAACACAAATGATGTCGATCAGCCGAAATCTGGTAACAATGCAGGTGCAGAATCTGTTGCTGCAAAGCCCAAGAAGTCATCTGATCTTGATTCAGAAAAAGATCCGAAGCTCAAACCCTTGTTCAAGTCCGAGGCTGTTGCACATTCTAATGTTGATATTGACAACACAAAGGCGGTCAATGGAGCAGCTGTTGATACATCAAAGCCTGCTGATAGTACACCTGATGTAGTAAAGCCCAAACGAGGCCGACCTCCTGGACCAAAGTCACTGGAGAAGAAGGCTGCTGGAAAGAACCATCCTTCAGGTTTGGATGTGAAGAAGGCTGTGGCTACTGATTCAGCAGGAAAGTTAACAAAACGGTCGGCTAAGGATGATGTCAAGTCTTCTATAAGAAAGGCTGGTGAAGGAGAATCGTCAAAGAAGCAGCAAAAGATCAGTTCAAAACAACAGAAGGACGAAACCCTCTCCAAGGAAGATACTGCCAAGGATCTGAGTCTAAAGGTGATTTTTTTTATCAGTAGTAGATTTTTGTACAATTATCAAAGATGTCTGCTTTTAGCTGTGATTTGTCTGCATTATCCAGTATTAATTATAAATTTATCTGGATTTCTACTTTTGTGTATCTTGCATGATTTTACCGCTGCAAGATACCTAAGAACTGTTGTCTACTAATAAAATCACCTGTAGTTCAGATTATTTTGTTATTTGTAAGCTTTGGTACATTACTAGTATAAAGCAGCTATTCCTTGTGGTTCAGTGGCTGGTTTGATTCTATCTTTGCTGGAAGTTCAAACCTAGAGCTTCCATTGCATGAACAATTGGAATTTCGTATGGCACTGCAGCTTAAATTTAGTGAATGTGATATTGTAGTTTAGTTGCTTTTTTAACACTCTGATTTGGTGCACCAATTGTTTCATTACAACACAGGAAATGGTCTCTCCAAAGTCTCTGACCAAGGGGTCAGGTAGAACTAAGGGCCAAAGCGGGGAAAATAGCGGGTTGAAGAGGAAACGGGGACAAGAGGCTGAAGAGGTATGACTATATACTTGATTACACACGCATAATTGATTATGGATGTAAATAGTCTTTCCTTTGATTACTTACTCATAAAAGTGTAACATAAGTGAACTTTTGTTTTCCAAGTGAACTTTTGTTTTCCTTAACTTTTTGCAGCTAAAAGTTCAGTGTAATGTGCCTAGTGAACTCCTGTTAAGTACATCTGCCTGTCTTCTAGAGAGTGCAGATATTCTATATTTTGCTGCTGCTTAATTTGCTATGCAAGAGATCAAATATTTATACTTTCATTTGTTGCAATTACTTAAAAAAGGCAGCTATGCAATGTTGAAGTACATGTGTGAATACTAGAAATTTGTAATCTTGAAATAAAAAGAATTTGAATAAATTTCTTGGGTGCACCCTAGGGAACAACCTTCATAGGTTTCCTAGCTTATTCAGGTGATTCAGAATCAAAATCTCTTGATGCGATACAGTAGTTGTAAAAGCTTACAGTTAGAGCTTCAAGATGCATGGTTGTCTCAAAAAAAAAAAAAAAAAAAAAAAACTCGACCTGCGGGGTTGTCTCACTCGAGAATTTTCATGCTGATACCTGACAAGTTTTCTATGTTTCGTATATCCATGTTTTCCTTAATTGGATCATCTAGCATTGATCAGTACAAATGTACAGACCTTGCATTTTCCTTTTGCTTCTCTGTAGTTTCCTTTTACTATGTAATCATTATTTCTGCTCTCCTTATTTTTCTGACCACTCCAGAGATAGCATGTGATTTACTTTGTATTTATTTTTGGTATTAGTAATTTGATCTGATTCTTAATTTTATTTTATTTTATAGACTCCTCGTTCAAGGAAAAACAAAGGCCTGGATGGTAGTCTAGTTGGTGCGAAGATCAAAGTATGGTGGCCCGATGATAAGAAGTAAGTGGGGTGAACATTAGATGTTGCTGAAGTGTAACGCATCCTTAAGATGGTTAATTCCTGAATTTTCTAATTGTAAAAGCTGTAGTCATTGTTGCAATGTTTCTCATTGAGATATCTAAATGAAGCAGATAGATATGATATCACATGACATTAGTTAGCTCATTTCATTTTTACTACATTATGCCTGGTTATTTTTGAACAGTTCTAAATCTGCAGTGTAGATGCTTCAACTTTCTTTGGAATGGTGTTCAGAAATGAATTTGTCATTTAAATTTCGGATAGTCCTGCTTGCTGTTTAAGCTAAATATTTTGGCTCATTATTGATGTGGATGCCCTTTGCTCTGGTACACTTTGTTGGCTTATTATTTTGTAGTTTGTTTCAGATTTTTGAAGCGTTTCTTTTTAATTATTTGCAGGTTTTATAAGGGTGTTGTTGACTCATTTGATACTGATTCCAAAAGGCACAAGGTTTGTCTTCTGTAACCTGATGTATTATCTCCCTGCACTGGCTATTTGGCTTATATTAAGAACTAGGCTGATTGAAAATTCGTTTGTTCAATCTGTTTTTTTCTTGTTCGCTCTAATACTATTTGGAGCTTAGATTGCATATGATGATGGAGATATAGAGGTTCTACTGCTTAGGGATGAAAAATGGGAATTCATCAGTACTGAGGTATACACATTTCATTCACCCTATGATAATATTATGATTCTGTTTTCTTCCCTTCTGATTAACTGTTATTCTGGCAGGAACAAAGCAAAACACCTGATGTGGCATCTGAGATGTAAGCAAAATCATCTTTACGCCACTTTTGTGTCTGCAGCTTTGAGATCGCAGTTTTAATTTTGCCAGTAGCTAAACAGTTAAAGATTTGGATTGATTCATGCATCAGTAGGCAGTAGCACCAGGTTCCCCTACTGTTTGAAGAACCAACATGCACCCAGTGTACTTGAAGTTGCTAACTCAAATCAGAATAGGGTCACTATTGTAGGCCCTGATGTCACTATGTTAAGAATGCTCACATGCAGGTGTGCGCACATGCATATCTTAATTAGATCTACACACATAACTTGATTAGAATAACCAAGCTTTGGGGCATGGTGCAAGCAGCACAATCTTATGCTTTCAATTCATTTTCTTGATGATATATTTGTCTCCTTTTTCTTTGATGCTATAATGCCTAGTTCCCATTATTGTGTCAATCAATACTTAGCATTGGTTATGGGTTTTTGGTTTGTTAAGTGCAAGTCGGGGAGTGGAAATAGACTAGCATAGTGGGGGGTGTGGACTGCATAACAATCAGGTTCCAAATATCCCATCCTGGAAATGGTATAGATTTCTGATTTCTATTGGAACAAACTATTATCATAATCTCATCTTCTGAAAAAGTTAGGAAATATTTGTTCCTGACGAGTTCTCGGAAACCAGCAAACCCAGCTTACACCTGATAACTGGCCACTATCCAGTCCTGAACCCTGTTTTTATAATTTCTGATGTATTTTTGGGGCAAAGCGACCTCTCTCTCTCTCTCTCTCTCTGCCCCCAAGAGGTATTATTTGTTAAATTTGTGTTACTGATTCTTTCAACCAGGCCACGGGGCAGAAGAGGAAAATCGGTGCAGCCACTGAAGGAAGGAAATGCAGAAACACCTAAAAGGTAAGTAATGGATACATAGAAGCCATGTAGACATTTGCCTACAGCTTTTTCTGAGATTGCTGTTTTCTGCATGGTGTGGCAGCGATGGAGGGGATCTTCCAAAGAAAAGGGGCCGCCCGAAAGGTGCACGCTCCAGCAATGGCACACCGAATAATGGCAGCCCTGCTACTGCAAGCAAATCAAAGGGGAAAACTGCAAGTAAGGATGTCAAAGGGACGCCTAAAACTGGCAGTGACCTTAAAAAGGAGGGTGTAAAAGGCTCCAAGGACAAACCCACTAGGTCAGCTGACAAGACGAAGGATGATTTGCCTAAAGACAGTAGCAACCAGAGTGCCAGCAAACCAAAGGAGGCTGGCAGCAAAGGCAAGGAATCAAAAGATGAAAGCAAATCAGGTGAAGGAAAAGCCAAGCCAGGTCGGAAGCCAAAAGGTGCTGGTACTCCTGCAGTTAGTGATGGATCTGTCGAAGAGAAGCAGAAGGAGAAAGAAGGTGAGGCAGCTGAAATGGAGCAGGAGGCATCCGGCAAGGCATCTACTGGAAAGATGCGCAGAAGAAAGGCCTAAAGTTCGTAGCCGCCTCTGAACTTCTCTTGTAAATGATTTCGCTCCCTTAGTCTCAAAAGGTGTTGCACATTGCACCGTGTAAGGATTATAACTCTTGGGTCGGTTGCTTATTGAATTCTCGGCTGATTGGGCATGATGTAGTAGTTAGGGAGTACTGGAGTAGTAGCAAAAAACGTTCGCTGTAGTTGTAATGCTAAGTGTAACCCTGTGGTCGAATGGATGACTGCAAAGCCTCAAGTGAAATGAATCCCATGCTTGCCATGAGGCCCGTGACATCATGTGGCGTTGTAGCTGGTTTATTGATGTTCTATTTATTGTAGGCCATTTGAGCAGTGAATTTCGTAGCAGATGTGCCGGTTTGTCTGTCCTGGCCGGTACCCATAAGAAATGCTGTTCTGGAGAGCTCATGCTCATCCAGAAGTAGTATTCATTATTTTCTTTGATAACGTGTCTGTTTATTTTTGGTTCTGGCAGAGTCTGCCTACCAACGGCACTGATGATTTTTGCAGCGTGGTTCATCGCAATGTCCCCATATGTGCATGTTTTGTTCATTCAAACATTGGCATGTGCGTGTTTTAGTTCAATGTTATATCACTGAAGGCGGGTGGAAATTGTAATGTCATGGTGGCATCGATTTATCTGCATGCATTTTTCTGTTGGTGACGGTGAGGCTCAGGCCATGGACTGGCACCTGCAAATTGCAAGTATGTAATGTAGCCTATTTAACTGTTACATTTGATTCTGGAGCTGATCTGTTGAAGCTGGCTGTTGTTTCGACGCAGCTATGTCTGTCATGTGCCCTGCCAGTAAATCCACTCAGGTCTTCTGGAACTGAATATTATAGATTGCCCATCGTCCCCACAAAGGCTTTCTCTGCAGATTCGGAGGTGCCGAGAGGACAGTTCTACTTGCCTGTCAGATGGGTTGCAGGTCAATGCAACCACCTGACCATAGGGTCTGACGCAACAGAGAACGCGTGTGACGTTCGTAGGCAACTAAGACAAGTGCGCATCCTGGCAGCACCTTTTGCACATTCAGCATGGTCCACGAGTGGCTAACGAGTAAGGATGTTGCTCATGTCGAACTATTCACATAAATAGCAGTGGAGCAACTTTTTTTTCAATTTGGTCCTATATATCCGTTTTTTTGAAAATATAGCCCCCTTCTTAATCTCAACAGGTACGTGCCGAGCTAGGAGAGCTATTAGCTCGGCAGGACGCCGGCCAACCCCACATTTAATTAATACATACCTAATTAGTGTTAATCATATTTAATTAGTATTAATCATAAACTAATAGCCTGCCGCATTTGGAGGGCTCGGCTGCATCTTGTTGCCAAGCATCTGTGTCTCGGCAGGTGCAGCACCTGCTGAGCTCCTGTATCGCGGCAGGCAGCACATGTCATCTGTCGCAGCTAGGGATGGCAATCGGGCGTGGCGGGTACGGGTAGTGCTCGTCCATACCCGTACCCGCGACCCCGATTTACGCCCACGGGCATATCCATGAATTACCAAGGGTAAAAAACCTCGCCCATACCCGTTGCCCACGGGTATACCCGTTTACCCGCGAATTGAGTACATCACATTCAAACATCACCAATGCATCATAAATTCACACATTCAACACTTAGCATAAATTCATTTGAAATTTGAACCAATACTTAGCATAGCAATCATAGCACTCAGCATTCAGCACCATGGCATTTTAGTTAGGTAAAGAAAGCTAGGTGCATCCTTCTACAGATGTCATTGTCGCTACAGCTGCTTCAGAGAACCCAATTAGCCAAAACATATTAGAGATGGCAAGGTAGAAATGCTGCAGGAACTATTTACTTTTACAGAAAAGATTAGTAAGATGGGTAGGAATTGGGGCAGCCCATATGCTAGATGGTTGTAACCATGGCGATAATGACATGTGGAATTTACATGGATGCATCAATTCCTGAACATTTATATTCCTGTTAAGTAGATACAAATAGAAGGAAATAAAATGAAAAAAATATAATAGAACAAATGTTTCAAGAACTAAATACAAATGAGAATTCTGTATTTCCGATAAACATAATTTGTAGTTCCCACGGTGACAGAAATCTGGAGAATTTGCTTCACATTGTCTTACCTAAATGATTGATCAAGACCAAAGCATTGAGCACCAAATTAGTACCAAAGAATTAGAAATATCTTAATGATCCTTAGTTCTAATCGTCAATAAAATCAATCCCACTGTCAGCAAACTACCAACCATCTGAAAATATTTGCCTTCTAGAACATGCTGAGGCTTTCCATCCCAAAACAAAAGAAAGCACAGAAATAGAATAATAAAGGGTTGAATACAGAAATTATTAATCATAGGCGGCTGGATCTGGTCAGTGGAGAAAGAGGCGGCTAGAGACGGCGTCACTGGAGTGGAGTCGGGAGTCCGACGTCTCGGTGATGAGGAAGAAAGGAGGGAGGGCCAGAGGAGGCTCACCTGAGCTGAGCTGACGGCGGAGAGGGGTGGCAGTCGCGGCGGAGAGGGGCGACAGGCAGCCGGATCTGGACGATAGGCGGCCGGATCTGGTCGATGGAGAAAGAGGCGGCGTCTCGGCGAGGAATGACCAATGAGGGCGATTGGAGGAAATTGGGAGTCGGGAGCGGCGGAATGAGGAGCGGCGAGAAAATGGCGAGGAGCGGAATGAGGAGCGGCGATTGGAGGGAGTCGGGAGCGGTGGAACGAAAGACGGCGAGAAAATGGTGAGGAGCGGTAAGCGGAGATTTGGAGTCTCGGTCTCTCGGTCTCGGTCTCTCAGAGAGGCGACGGTTGGGGCTTTTGGTGGACGTAGCGAGTTATGTTAGGGTTTACTGTTTTTAGGATGGCCCACCTGTAAGTCTATTTCACAGGTAAACGGGCGAGACGGGTGCGGGTAGAGCTAATCCATATCCGTACCCGTTTACCCGATGGGCAGAGATTTCCCCCCATTTTCCTACCCGTGGTAAAGAATATATCTCATATCTGACTCCATTAGGGTATTTACCTACGGGTATATGGGTAAACGGGCACAATTGCCATCCCTAGTCGCAGCTGTCAGCTTGGAGAGGAACTAGATTTACAAAAACGGACGTCTAGAAGCTAAATTTGCAAACATATGACTACAGCGCCGTTGCGTGAACAGTTCGCTCATGTTTTATCTAGGGTGGCTTCCCTCGAAGCCTTAAAACTCAGTATGGCCTGAAGAGCCGTCTTTTTCCTTACTGCTAAAATCTATATAATCTTGCAAATTGATCATGATCTGTTCTATTTTAAAAAATCTGGTTACGATCTATCTCGCAAATTTATCAGAGTAGTGACTACCAAGTATTCTTTCCTCTTTTTACCCAGACCCAGTCCATAACCAACAACCAACTTACATCGACTTGGTCGCCTCATCTTATGTTAGATGTTACACGTCACTACATGGCATGGCAGATAGGGACCAGGTCAACAATTCCAACTAGAACATATCCACGTCGACAGGAAAACGTCCAGGTGGTCAACTAACACACAAAGGATAGCACCTAATGCCAGAACATCGTCGCCTTTGGAATTTCGTTAGTCATTTGGGGCCAAGCATCAAGGGTTAGTCATTTGGGGCCAAGCATCGCTCGAGAGTGGGATTCGGCCGCCGTCCTTGTTTAATTTGCACAAAGACGAAATGGCGTGAAGATTATCCGACAATACCAGAGTCGACCAAGATAAGACCTAAATGCGACGCTAGGTCAGCTCGCCACCCTCTCTGCTTCATCTGTCATTTTCTTTGCACAAATTTTCGTCTCTCTTCTCACTCGCACATCTCACTTGGATGGACGGCCAAGAACGCAAGCGAGGTGTGCATTTGCGCGCCATTTTTATCCGTCTTGGTAAGGCCAAAGATTAAGCTAGCGTAGCGTGGCTATCTCTTTCTTCGCAGAATTTGTAAGCTCGAACTCTTCGGACCCCAGGCTCCAAGAACGGTTATAATTGCGCTATATGCCTACACAACCTTTTGCATTTCCACTCTTTAAGTTCAATCCAACATCCTAAAAAGGCACTCTAGCCAAGTGCTCCTGGTAAGTTGTCCAGATTAAGCATTCTGGGCCTTTTTTTTTGCTACGACTTATGACTTTTGAGCTGTTTGTATAAGAGATTATAGAGTAACAGAAACTCACGTGTAGTTTTTACCGATATAAATGAAGTCAGTAAAGTATGTACTATAATTAACTAGTAGATCCTATCTTAAAAAATATTCCGTTTAAAAGCTAATTACTATAGAAAAACTAAAAAACAGCTTTTAGAAGCAGAAAAGAACAGACCTGTAACTTTGCTGCTGCTGGCGCTGCGAAAGTCACTGGATCAGAGCCTCCAGTCCCTCACATTTGCTATACCTGTGCGTAGTTGTGGTTGTTATTGTTGGAGCAAGTCGTAGGGTAGTGCTGCTCTCGAGAGTGGTTCAGGATCTTCAGCTCACCACCACGGGAACAGACAGTCGCTTTCGGAGCGTGCGATGTGCCGGTCCAACCGACCCACAGAGCTTTGTAATCCACTTAGTTCGCAAGCGCAGGCGGAGGAATCGGGGTTCGAGGCGAAGCCCCGTCCGCCATTCGACGCACCGCACTTTCCACCTGAAAGAAAACGGCGCCACCACGCGACGCACCCAGACGCACTCCGTGACCGACTCCCTCACGCCGCCCAAACAAATCCGTTGGCCAAGCGGAGCGGCCGGCAAAAAAGCTCACTAAGACTCGAATTAAAATTGATTTAATTACACTAGTTAATGAGTTGAAAGTTAGAAAAAAAGTTAACGAGTTCAATAGTGACTTGTTAGCTCAAATTTAAAATAATCACTTAAATGATAAATAAAATAATTTTATGTCGAACTATGGATGTACTCTTTTAGGCTGTGGGTTTCGCTTTTGACTTATGATTTTTGAATTCTGGCTGTTCGTGAGAAACAATACGAAGAGGGAAAAAGTCGCATACGACTTAGACCGGTACAACTCAACTCGATATAGTGTGTACTACAATCTACCTGCATACCCCGCTTTGAAAAAAAACACTGTTTAAAAATTAGTTACTATAACAACAGAAGTCAAAACTAAAATCAAGATAAAAAACCCACCCTATATTAAATTTAAAAAATCGATAATAGCTCGTTAAGCCTACCGTGCCGGCCACCGAACCCCAAACCCAAACGCCACTCCCTCGTCTCGCGTCAAAAGGAACAACCGTGCGTGGCCCGCGGGTTGGGTGTGACGCCCCGCGCGATCCAATCCACGGTTCCGTCGCCACTGGGACCTGAACCCGACCGGCCTCTTCCTTCTTCTCCGCCCCAGAAAAGCCGGCACGGCACGGCACGACTCTGCGGCCGCTATATAAGCCAAGCTCCCGGTCCGACCCCTCCCCCACGCCCCGTGCCGGTCAGAAAACGCGCCCGCCTCCTGTCCTGCCTGCCGCATGGTCCAACCGTCGTTGCACCCTCTGCATGCCGCGCGCGGGTCGTAGAATTGAAAACGGCCATGTGCACGCCAGCGCCTGGCCGCGGGCGCGTGCGGCTGAACGTTGGCGGGCGGGTGTTCGAGACGACGGCCGCCACGCTCGCCAGCGCGGGCCGGGACACCATGCTCGGCGCCATGCTGGACGCCTCATGGGACGCGGCCGGCGGCGTGGGCGTGGCCGAGTACTTCATCGACCGCGACCCGGCCTGCTTCGCGGTGCTGCTTGACCTGCTCCGCACGGGCGGCCTCCACGTCCCGCCGCACATCCCCGAGGGGGTGCTCTGCCGCGAGGCGCTCTACTACGGCCTCCTCGACCGCGTCCGAGCCGCGCGCTGGGGCGAGTTCGACAGCGACCGGCTCCACCTGGCCGCGTCCGTGCCCGGGCAAGCGCCAGGGGATGGGACCGCCGTCCGCGCGGCGCCCGACGGAGGGTGCTGCGTTGCGCACGGCGGCGCCGTGCGCGTGTACAACTGGATGCTCGAGGAGCGCCGGCCGGTCTACCTCGACCACGCGCCGGTCAACGACGCGGCCTACCTCGACGAGGCCACGCTCCTCGTCGCCGCGCGCGAGCGCCCCGGCAGGCGCGACGGCGGTGTGGCCGCCTTCTCCGCGATCACCGGCGACCTGCGCCACCGCTTCCGCGTCGCGCACGATCGCCAGGTCAGGTCCTTCACCCCCGGGGCACTGGCCTTCGACCAGCAGTGCAAGATATTTGCGAGCTGCAAGGGCCGGTTCAACGAGTACGGCATCGGTGTATGGGACTGCACCACCGGCGAGCAGGCCGATTTCTTCTACGAGCCGCCCGGCTGCGCACTGGGCGACGCTGATAAGCTTCAGTGGCTGGACGGCACCAACACGCTCATGGCGGCGACGATGTTTCCGCGGACCGACTCCTCTTTCATCAGCCTGCTAGACTTCCGGGACAAGAACGTCGTCTGGTCGTGGTCCGACGTTGGCACACCGGCATCGCTCGAGGACAAGCACATGCTCCACGCCATCGTAATGGAGGACGAGAGGTCGGTCTGCGTGATCAACCAGTACGACGACCTCGGGTTTCTCGACCTACGGAGCAACTCCGGCGGCGTGCGGTGGAGATCACGAAGCAAGCTGATGAGCAGGAAGAAGGCGCACGCCAAGGAGACGTGCTACCCGAAGCTCGCCGCGCACGGCGGTCAGCTCTTCGCGTCGACGAATGACACCATCTTGGTGTTCAGTGGCCCCGACCACGTGCTGACGTCGACGTTGCGGGGGAGCGACGGCGGCGCCATTTGCGACTTCTCGATTGGGGGCGACCGTCTCTTCGCCCTGCATAACGAGGAGAATGTGTTCGATGTCTGGGAGACGCCGCCGCCGCCGATCATCTGACATTCATACGGCCAGTGGATTAGTCTTGTATCAAGAGAGAAGGAATTACTGACAGAGGTTTTGACAGACGAACACGTTGAAACTTTCTCATCGTTGTGATTTCTGAAAAGATCAGAAAAGATATATTGAAGTGTGACTAAACTTGTTCCGTTTCTAAGAAAGAAAATACTTCATCTGTCCAAGTTTATAGCGCTTATTTTAAATACAGGATATGAAAATATTCCAATGTAAAATTAATGTGATATTTTTTAAAACCTCTAATAAATATCCACATTTATTTGTTATTCTCTAAATGCATATATTGAATATACTATCTAGAGATAATAATTAGAGGTAATCTAGATATTTTTACTATCTCTTTGGTTTATGTACTAATACAAAATATACTTTATAAATATAGTCGGAGGAAGTAGATATCTCTTTGTCGTCAGCTCCTGAGTTTTCTTAGGTTGTGTTTGGTTCAGGGGATATCCCGGGATGGGGTGGGTTGGACCCTTTTTTTGTAGTGTTTGGTTTGGAGACTTGGTGGGGTGGGTTGGACCCAAAAGAAAAGATTCTCCTGAAAAGTGGGTTGGAACGATCCGCCCAAAACGAGCGAACCGCGCCAACCCACTTCTCCTGCGCGCGCCTACGCCCGTCTTCCCCGCCGCCCGCGCCTCTCCCCCCGGCGCCCGTCTTCCCCGCCGCCCGCGCCCCTTCCCCATCTCCCCCGCCGCCCGCGCCTCTCCCCCCGGCGCCCATCTTCCCCGCCGCCCGCGCCCCTTCCCCATCTCCCCCGCCGCCCGCGCCTCTCCCCCCGGCGCCCGTCTTCCCCGCCGCCCGCGCCTCTCCCCCCGGCGCCCGTCTTCCCCGCCGCCCGCGCCCCCTTCCCCATCTCCCCCGCCGCCCGCGCATGGTGCTCCGGTCGCCGTGCTCCGGTCGTCGCCGTCGTCTCCACTGCCGGTATCCTCTGCACCAACCCATTCTATCCCTCCATCCAAACAAAAAACAGGGACTAATCCATCCTTACAACCAAACAAAAAGTGGGATTATCCCATCCCATATATCTGGGTTGAAGCTATCCCATCCCACCAAGTCTCCAAACCAAACACACCTTTATATTTTCAATTCCTACGAACACCAAAGCAAAGATTGTTGTTGCTGAGCCTTTATACGTCAGTAATCAATCGTAGGTGTTGTTCTGTCGAAATCAATTTCTTTTAAACGGTTCTGTCAAAATCATTACCCGGGCTACAGTGGGCCACAGTTGGAAAGCTTTTGAGCTCGGAAGATCTCCTGTACTGGTCGGGAGGTCCCATGATGCATAATAATAGGAAGAAGCTACGGAACACTATAGCTCCTCACCTGCTCTTCTTTCTCTCTCATCTTCACTGCCGTCTCCTTTTTCATTGTCATTATCGTGCCAATCACAGCTCCGCACATCTTCTCCGCCACTCCTGCCCCGCCTCCCCATGCGGCCACTAGCAAGCTTGCCGCTTCGCCGCGCAGCCGGCCACCCCGTCTAATAACATTCTCTCGGCTATCGCCTTGCCGTCCTGCCTTCTGCCACCGCCCAACACCCTCTGTCACCGCCCACCGTCTCCTTGACCTCCCTCTACATTTGGTAAGCGTAATGAACCCGTCGGCAGTGGCAATGCCTCAGCTCCTCCAGCTGCCGCTTCTCTTCCCTAGATTAGGCGGCCCTCCCTCCTCTTCTTTACCACCGGCGACTGGATCCAGCTAGGGTGGCCGCTGCAACCTTGCTAGTCGCCAGTCGTAGCCACCGTGCCTCACCAGTCACCATCCTACCTCGCTTGGCGTAGCCATCGTGCCTCACCGATTGCCGGACGTCTGTCGCTGGGCCCAAGGTTGGACTGGCCTCCGCGCACAAGGGACCAGATTGGCGACGAGCTCTGACCCGCTGGATCTGGTGGCCCTCCGCCCCGCCTCATTGGAGGCAACCACCACGCCGTCCGTAAGCTATACCATCGAATAGTAAGAAAACGGTATACCATTTTCTGGATTTTCTTGTAATCATATTGCATTACCGCGATGATAATGATGGACTTCTCTCTCAAGACTGACAAAACTGAATCCCTGTTTGTCTTTGTCCATCTCTGCAAATAAAAACAAGGAAAGAAACAAAAAGGAGAGAGAAAACAAAGATAACAAGAACAGATCTTGTTTGGATATCTCTCTTTTGTCCCACTAGTCTACTTATCTATTTTGGTGGCAAGTCTCCTCATCTTTTGAACTTGCTAGCTTTTTCTCGAAAGAAGCTGAACTAGATCCACATTAACAACTGATCATATTTGCATTTCTGTTTGGTGCTTTTGATGCAGCCCTAACAATTATGTAGAGAACATAGGAGTCGTGCTTGTTGCCGCTGACGAAGAGCAGAATATGCAGCAGTGCCGGCTACATCACCGAGCAACTGCATCTGCAGCTGGCCGTTGGAGCAGTCGGTGGGTGAGCATTTTGCTTCAGAGTCGGTACATACATACATCAAATACAACTCTCACGACATGCTTTAACTTGAATCGTAAGGCACCGGACACGGTAGCGCAGTGTGCAGGGAACTTCCTTTTCGTCGTACCTACTGACTGAAAAACTTATGCCGAGTGTAAACCACACAAGAAATGGTGGTGTGGAAGTTGTTTGCACATATCAATCTTTGTTTCATCGTACCTAGGCTACCTCCCTGCATTGGGTAGCTAAACAACATGAGTAAGAGCTGCAGACCGACAAAACAGAGTAGGTTAGTAGCAATGTCAGAACACCTTGAAGGGAGTCTTGCAAGTAATCAGAAACGTGTTTGGTACATAAGGCTTGTGAATGTGTAGAAGTGGTTCGGAATTCAGAAAGGGAAGCAACTTGAAGTGCTTGTTGCTCACTGTTAGCTCAGGGTGTGATACATTCTAGAGAGCGGCTGGTGTCTGCTACTCTGGTTATAGCATCAGTATCAGAATTAAATCTTTTGTACTGTACAACTAGTACTTTGCTAGAGCTGCAGCGCAATTGGATTTGAATGATTGGTTCAGTAAAGACATCAACATCAAGTAGGGCAAAATCTAAATTCTGAGCTTGAGAACTAATTCATGTCATATGAAACGCGAGCAGGGGCAAATCCATTCACGCCCAATTGAATTCGGTGATTTGACAGTGTGCTTAGCACCGCAACTACTCGCTCCGAATATTTGGCCCTTCAGGCAAACTTAGATCTTTGTTACCGCATCATACCCTTCATATTCCCGGAAGGTTACACGCGCGCTGAGCCCCTCCACGTCACCCCCGTGCGTTCGGTCGGCCGGCGCGTGGCGCGCCAATTCCCGTACGGTCAGGGGACCCGTTTCGGAAGGTTTCACGCGCGCTGAGCCCCTCCACGTCACCCCCGTGCGTTCGGTCGGCCGGCGCGTGGCGCGCCAATTCCCGTACGGTCAGGGGACCCGTTTTGCGAAAAAACCCGTGTTTTCCAGAAATTACGTAAAGGACCTTAGTTCTCGCGAAAAGGTCCCCGCCAGTTTTGTTTTTTTTAAACACCCCTTCACTTCACCGAAATTTTGTATCCTTTGCAGGATAACGCCTCGCGGTTTTCTAAATTACGTAAAGGTCCTCATTTAGTTACGTACAGGTCCTCGATTTTTTGCGAAAAATATAGTACATGGCCGGACTAGACGATCGGGGTCTCCCGCACTGACAGATGTTTTTTTAGGATAGGCCAGATGATTTCAACATACTCACGGTGTGCAACTTGTACATTGTCCCTAACACACTATATAGGGATGGGGACAGGAACGCCTAGTCCGTCCTCGCTCCCCGCCATACCCCAATATGCATCTATTTACATGCAAATTAATACATCTACATGTCTAAAATATGAGTTTTTTTGTCTCTAGCTTTATATAGGTTTTATAGTCTATTGTATATAACTCATTTAATATTGTTCTACCGTTTTGTGTACTATAAATTTGCTTGTTTCTATTTAACCATTTGATAAACTTGCGAAAATTATAATGCCAGTAGAAAGAAAAAGAGAAGAAAAGCGAAGAATGAAAAATAATCCAAGGGAGTATAAAAGGGTTTTGCCGTCACAACCCTTTAGCATTAGAATGCTGAATAGAGTATCGCTCATCGAGGTTCTCAGACCATCCAGGACCGATCAGCTTCTCTCGCATATGTGGACATCATCATTCGGCAATAAAAAAAATCCAATGTCCACATTTTTACCAACTTACCTTCTACTGTAGAAAAACCCAGAGAATAGTACAGAAACTAGCCCATGGACCAAAGAGGTCCTAGGGTTTACCTAGCAAAATAGTCGGCCAAGTGTCAGTTGAGTATAAGAGAAGGGCAGCCATGACATTGCACAGGCAGAGAGAGAGAGAGAGAGCTAGCCAACCATATACCCTTATAACCAAACACCAATACATACACAAACCTCACTCCCATTTCACCCCTCCACCAAGAGCTTGCCCAAAACCAAGTCAAGCAAAGAGTCAGCCGAACATCCTCACCATAACCCACAAAGTCAGGCACAACGAGGAGGTAAGGAAGAGAGAAGCGGAGGAGAGGAGCTTGGGGAGTTGGGGAAGAACGACGACGTGAAGACTGAGTCCACAACGACCACAAGCCGCCTAGGACCACTAGAACCACGTTGAACCGAGACAAGGAAGGGGGTGATAAGGCCAATGGAAATGTATGGAGAGGGCCATCGTCATCGTCTTCTCATCCCCACCCAACCTGAGCCAAGCAAGGATTTCCCCCAGCCATTTTTCTGTTGTCCATAGCACGACACAACCTAGTCGCAACGCACGACAACAAGCTCGCGAAAAAGCCGTAGCGCGCCCTCGGAGAAGTGACATGCTCCCCGGCACATGTCATCTCCCAAGTCTCGACGCCACAGCAAAAACCACAGAGCTCCCCAGTCATGCATAATTATAATAAGAGCAAGCAAAAATAGAAGTTAGAACAAAATACATGTAGTAAAGGGAGGAAGAGAGGACCATCCCGGGGTAGGGGTAAGCCGGCGAAGTCATAGTGAGTTAGGGGGAGGATCGAGACCATGGTGCCCGGACATGGCCGAGCCGGAGCTTGGGTGTCGGCCATGACAGTCGATGACGTACCGAGGTGGCCACGGCCAAAGCGTCAAGGGCCAGAACCAAGGACACAGAGCCAATACCACCTGAACCGAGGGGGAAACTATGGAGTAGCCACAAGCAGGCCGTCAGCGAGCTCAAGATAGCGATGATGAGTAGATCGAGAAGGGAGAGAGAGCCGGGCCGAGCGCTTGCTTATGTGCACACGCAGGGGGGCTACAACAGGGAACAGGAGGGGAATAGAGGCGCAGCACGGGGAGGATCAGGAGGAGGAGATCAATGGCGGTTGGCTGGCGGTGAGCTTGGGGCCGATGCGCCTGAGCGCAGCCGTGAGTAGTTGTGTCACCTGGAGAAACGCTAGACAGAGTGAGGAGAGTGAAGGAGGGGAATGGGGAAGGGATAAGGCCGTCGGAGGAAAAGGAAAAAAAAGCGAAAATAGAAAAGGACGGTGGTTCGGCCAAGTGAGAGGGAAAGAAAAGAAAAGGGGGGAACAGGGGTCTGACGTGCGCGACAAATCCTTAACCCTGAGCATTTTTACACCTGTGTCGGGTTTGATGTGCTGTATCAATGCCGTTCATTTAAGTGCATCATTACGGTGTTTTGAGGCTGGATGATTCTTGTAGAGGAGGAGGCTCTAGTTTGGTACCATCCACGTATCATTCTCGAGATTAAATAGGCAAGTGCATGTTAGAGTGACAAACGGTAATTGTAGTGGAATATGTGATGTTTATGTTATATGATGTTGCTTAGTTAATGATGAAAATAATGATGGAGTAGGGTAAGCAATGATGCTTACTTGCTAATGATGAATTATATTTATGACAATGGACATATGCATTTGCATCATGTAGAAAGATATCCACTGTGAGTGGATATGTAATACCTACTTCGGTAGGCCTCCACGGAAGTGGAGAGATCCCTTTGCCGGCAAGGAAGCCTATGATAGGGTGAACATCAACGGGTGTTTACTCAGACTACACCGATATATGTAATGTAAGGAGTAAATGAGCATGTAGATTAGTTTGCATGGCACTAATGGAATAACAATAATAAGACATGAGAATGATGATATGATCATAATGAAACATATAGAGAATGACATGTTTATGCTTATATTTATGATTATGTTGAAACATGGGGGGGACTGTCATGGCTAGGATAATGCTTATGCTAAGGTAGCATTTATCGTTCTATTATGTGCTTGCTAAGTCTTCGGACTTATCCTTGTTTATTTGTTGGTTTTAGGTGAGCATTGAAGACGACATACACAGGTGGAAGTAGGACATATATATTTTCACGTACAAGCAGTAATTCGCACATCACCTTCAGTTAATATATTTAGACTTTAATAACTTGCTTAGATAGCTAGTGTTAAAATAGTATTTTGTTTATCGTGTCGTCGAGATTTAAAAAGAGTAATTATTGCTGAAATCTATCAGCAACGGTTGTAAATGGTAATGTTACAGAATGGTGATAGTATTTCAGGTTCAGAGGATAAGCTAGGATGTTACAAAAATGAACCTAATTTCATCTGAATTTAGGATCTTACTGAGAAAATGTTCCCCGCGAATTCCCTAGTGGGAACAGGAACAAGAAGAATATTACCCCCGAAAGCTATATGGTAAATAAGGATGGAGATGGTAAAACATCCCCCGTGGGAAATAGCACCATCCCTAGGTCCATCCACTCTAGTATTTGGACGAGAGAGGACGTACGTAATCGGTGGAGGCCCGGCCTCCCAAGTTTGAGCAGTGGCAGCAACGGCCAGCACGGTGGATCCCGGCGTGGTGGGGTGCCGCGCGCCGTGCCGGAATAGGAGATACGGCGACGTGCCATCATCAGCGGTTTGGACACGCGACCGGAAAGGACGCAACGTTGGGCTGGGCGCGCTTCAGTCAGGGGTTCCGCGCGGAGCCGCCGCGCGGTGGTCGCGTTTTTTACGAGCATTAACGGCGCGCATGCACGGCGTCAACCAAGGGCACGCAAGCTGCTCGGTTGAGTTTGTTACCTTCCTCGCCGTCTTGCCGATGATTTCCGAACGCAGCGACCGGCTCTAGGGGTGTGTTTGGTTGCCTGAATCTCCTTCGTCCTGGCTGGATGGATCCGTATAATCTGATAAAGAGCCTGTTTGGTTGCCTGTATGAGTGGATGCAGCCTGCATGAGCGGATGCAAAAATACGCCCTCATCCTAGAGAGAAAATTGATATTATGCCACTCCTTTGGAGTGGTTTCGATAAAATGCCACTCTCTAGATGTCAATTGTTAAAATACCATCCAATACATGATTAACTCTATGATTTGCCATTTTTGAAGGTTTTAGCCATTTCTTTTTCATTTTTTATTTTTTTCTCCCAAAATTGCATAGCAAATGTCCATTATACCCTCCCCTCCTTCCAGGCACGAGTAGACGAGGGATCCTGATAGTAGGGATGTCAGAAAGAATCACAGATCGACAAACTTCTTCGTAAGACTGAATTTTTCTGTACTGCATAAATCCCTGGAGCAAAATCAAACAAAATGCTCGAGAAAGTGTAGAAGAGGTGCATCAAAGACACTTACTTGGTTGGAGATTTTCTATCATGTGAGGAAGATGAACGGCCGGCTGTGCTCGCACCAGCACCCTGTGCCCTTCGCCTAATCTGTTCCTTTAATCTTTCTCTAATTTCGAGGAACTCCTGCTGCCCCTCTGGTGGTTGTTCCTCCTCAACATACTCCTCCCCAGCACCTGAACCTTCCTCCTCATACTCATCTTCATCATAGTACTCGCCTTCATACTCATCCTCCATTGCCAAATGATAACCCTTCATAATGATTGTCATCATCATTGAGAAAGAAAAGCATTGTCACATATCAAATGACTGTAGTTTTTTTCCCTTTCAATGAATTAAGCTTACATGTTCATGATTAGAACATAATCTCCAGCGAACTATGATTCCCACTGCTTCTATGAACCATAGATGATTGAAAGTAAACAGGCTAAAATGTAGTACGAAACTAATCTTACATTGGTTTCATACTCGTAGCCCCTCATTTCCGAAGTGAATCGAACGGCGGAAGCCCTCGTCTACTCGTGCCTGGAAGGAGGGGAGGGTATAATGGACATTTGCTATGCAATTTTGGGAGAAAAAAAATAAAAAATGAAAAAGAAATGGCTAAAACCTCCAAAAATGGTAAATTATAGAGTTAATCATGTATTGGATGACATTTTAACAACTAGAGAGTGACATTTTATCGAAGCCACTCCAAAGGAGTGGCATAATATCAATTTTCTCCATCCTGGATGGGTGGATACGCTCAAAATGAGCTTCACTGGCCATCCTGGATGGGTTGATGCAGTGTATCTTATGCGGTCCCACGTGTCAGCATCTCAGGTTTGGTAGACTGCATCCGCTCATACAGGCAACCAAACATCATCTTAGTTTTTTTGCATCCGCTCATGCAACCTCACCAAACATCTTCTTTTTCTGAAATACGATTCCACACAGCCTGCATCCACTCAGTCAGATATACAATACAATCTCCATCCACGAACCAAACACACCCTAGATCGACGTACGCGCGCTAACGCGCCGCGTTGCGAACTTGCGACCCTGCTCAAAAGGGCTTTTGAGTGGCTTTTGGCTGAAAAATCAGCTGTAGTTGGCTGAAAAAACACTGTAGCTGACGGTGATTTATTTGGCGTAATTAAATTTTAAAAAAAAAATAAAAATAGAAAAAATAGGTTAACCCATTACGGATAGTACAAATGAATACGAGAAAATAGAACCGACAAAAAAACTAAAAAAACTAAAAATCAGAAAGAAAAAAAAGACAAAATTGTTGAATAGTAAAAAATAAATTAAAAACCAAAAACTCAAGCCGAAACAGCGGGGTCGTTGGCTAGATGAACGTGCTGGACAACGTGGGCTCACCAAGCGGGCAAGCCACGGTCTCTGATGGGCTGTCGAACTGGAGCATTTGGGCCAATCTCCCTCAGCCCATGTTTATTTTGGTCCAACGCACGGCTGCCTAGAAGCTAGTGCTGTATCTGCTATCTTATCCCGTTGAAGAACATCTTCGGAGTACCGTTGAACAACTAGAGCATGCGATGCTATGTTACCACTAAAATCTACTTGCCCTTTTCTCTAACCAGTACATAGCTCCAGATCAGGAAACACTTTGGCAGGCAGTGATAGTGAGGACCGAGACAAGGATTTATAACGAGCCTACTTTCAAATCCTGTTCCTCCCTCGAGTGGTAACTCTTTTCTAACCTTAAAATCCTGAACCAATTTGCTCCAAAGACTCTGTCATCGAAAGGAGTCCATTCACTCCCTTTTCTTTCCCTCTGTAAATGAAAATCCAAATCACAACATTGTTCGAACGTTTGTCTCGGGGGCGTCGTGTGTGCACAATACTCCTAAATCAGGTGAAGGGCGACTACTAGCTAACTAGAAATTGGCATGCATGCACGCCGTCGTTCAAGAAAAAAAAGGGAATCATATATCAAATCACATCACATAGAAACAACAGTGACCGATTCCTATTCCGATCCAATTTTGGCCAGCGCAAATTTCTTTTCGATCTACTGTTGGCTCGGTTATCATCCGACCAGCAGCACGGCCGGCCGGTGGCTCCACCTGAGAGACATGCTTAGAGCAAGTACAACAATGGTCTTATAGTCAAGTTAGTCAGCATTTTTGCTGATGTGGAGGAGAGAAGAGAGGAGAGAGAGGAGAGCTTGGCTCTCATGCAAGCAACAAGCTGCACACGGGAGCCTATGCAGTGGTGGGTCCAGATAATAAATGTATGTGAGGAGGAGTAGGAAAGAAAATGTGAGATATGGTACCATATAATAATAAAAAAATCTTTTGTAGACAAATAGAAGACAGATTATTGTATAACTTAGCTTTTATAACTTGGCTTATAGCCAAACACTTGGCTTGGACTTGCTCTTATAGGCGTTGGCCCTCAACAAATCTTTCAGATATGCGTTGCTGCATGACCTGGACCCCATCCTTCCATGGCCACTGGCCACATGTAGCTAGCTGCGTACGGGATCAGCGCCGTAGCACACACTGTCCCAATTCACCACCGCCTGACGCCCAGAGCTACAGCGTACGGCGCATCGCAGATCGGTCTCAGGCTTTAATATGCGCGCCAAATGACAGCTCGAGCGATATATCCTGCTCCTGGCTGGCTAGCAAGTGTGCGGTGGTGCCCACCCTAGCTACCGACGGACCAATCATGCGCAGGATCAAAGATTGAGTGAATTTAAGAACAGAGGATTTAATGTCCGTTTAAAAGTGTTATCGTTTTTCACGGATTATAATAGAGATTGATGAAAAGATACTTACGTTCAGATTATAAAATCACCTTGAGTTATTTCGTTCAAAATCGGTTTTTAAAAGTCAAAAGCTATAATTCATTTAGAACATAACTTAAAAGGGGTAAATTTTGGAAAACTAACGGTTCTGTTGTCAAAAATATCAAGTAAGTATGACTTTTAGTTTTTGACAATCAAGTAACTCTTTAACTTTTAGTTTGAATTTCACTGAACTACATATATAAGAGACAAAATTAGCTCCGTCCCATTGCCTCCTACCTCACAACATGGAGCTTCGCCTGGGTCAACTAGTGCTTGTGGACCGCTCCATGCATCCACCTGCGCGGCCGAAGGAAGGTCATCATCGCCGGCAACGACGGGACCCGTGGCGCCGCCACTGACGCCAGGCCACCCGCACCAATCGCGTCACCAGAGTATCCCCAACTTCCTGATGCTCTTCGACACCTCGGTCGGCTGGATCCGTCACGGGAATCATCGCTGCCGGCAGGGGCGGACTCAGGGATTTCAGAAGTATTCAAAGTTACAAAATATTATTCAATAGAAAATATAAAGATCTATAATAGCGAAAATTAAGTACAATTATTTATACTAGAGACAACGTCTCAAATAATATAAAGAAATTAAAAATAATTAAAAAATTACAAATTAACTCGACGATTCTTCATACCTTGAAACCGATTGAAAGATTATAGTAGTTCTATTGATATGCAATTCCACTTAGCTCCCATTGTCCCTGCTGAAACTATCTGTATTCACTATTCACATTCAAGATAATGAAAATTAACTTAAAACTATTTGTTCACACTTGTAAAATACTTGGTATTTGTTCACAGAATCACAGATAAGAAGTGGAGAATATGCATTTCAATTGATAAGCAATAATTCATTTGCTGCTAAGGATCTTATTTAACAGATTCATAGCAAAGTGCTCAGATAAAGGTATGACATGAAGCTCAATAGCTCACACCTCTTAAATACTTGGCATATAGATATAGGCTACCCCAGAATTAAGGATGCAGAGAACATGAATTTCAATTTATAAGGCACAAGCACTAATTTAAAGATAACTTAGCCAAATCCAGCAATCCATCGCATCTAAACAAGATCTAAACACCGAAAGTGAAACAAAGAACAAACATATGCCAAATCCACCATATCTATCCAGCCCCCTTGCTGCATACGCAGTCTCCAGGCCCGCTTGGCTGGTGGCCGCTCTAGCCTCCAGCACTCATGCCGCCTGCGCAGCCTCCAGAAGACCAGAACCAGGGGCACATGCACCTATCGCCGCCAGGTGCCGGCTGAGTGCCGAGAGATAGAGAGACAATCAAACACAAAATGAAGAGAGGAGAGACTGAGTGAGACACGGTCTCACAACTAGGTATGAATAGGATGACAGTGGGTCTGGACAAGTGTTGATGGGAGGGGGAATCGGCCAAAATGATCTGGCGTCAATTTAGGCTAACAGGGTATGAACGGGATGAATTTAGCCCAACTACTAGTGTGTGTATATATTATACCTCAGTGTGTAAGTCTTCTCTAGTGCTCGAGGGAGGGGGACGATGGTGGAAAAATTGAGAGGAGGTTGTGGCAAGTTCAATGCTCATCTCAGTTGTGGTTGGAGGCGAGGACGGCTTCGACATTGCGGTGGCGTGGCTACAAGGCGCATGCTCCACCGTGGCCACCATTGTTTCCAGCCACTATCCGCGGTGCCACCACCTCTATGGCTCTTCCTGCAGCCCGCGCATCCTATTTTGCTACTTGCCGGGGCTCCCCTCCCTTCCCTGGTCATCACCTGAGCCCCACCAGGACCATCCATGGCGGCTTCTCTCCTTCTCTATTTCTTCTACTAGGAGGAAGACACACATGAGAGAGGAGATGAGGTGGCGTGGGTTGGGGTAGGTAGACTCGGTGCAATGAACCTAAGAGAGATGAGGTTGTGTTGTGTGCGTAGTCAGCAGTTTATGCTTGCTTGGCATGTCCAGTCAGCACGGGGTAACCACGCCGAATGGCCCTGAGTGGCTGTCAGTGGGCCCGCCTGTTGTTCTGTCCATCTTGTGACGGAAGTATAGTCTTGCAATAAATTTTATTGTTAAATATGCAGTTGTAGTGAAATTCAAATCTATGTAGTTATTTGGTAGTTTCGCTATTAAAATTGTAGTTTTGCGAAATTTACTCTTAAAGAAAGTCTACAAGCACCCAAAAGAAAAGAAATGGGTACAATAACACCTGTCGAGTACTCACAATACATGCATATGTACATACGAGTATACAGCCGTACATATGTGCGTTGATGTGAAGTTACTGTGGCGATGCGCGCGTCTCAGCTCAATTTTGAATTGGAAAAGGAATCGCCGAGCTGTAGAAACCGCCGTTCAAAAATGGGAAAGCGCTCGATGGACCACGCTAGCTAGCTTATCCATTTCATTTTTATTTGCTTCAAAGAGGTTGAAAGGACCACAAAACCCATGCACCCAGCAATGTGCAAACCCATGGGTATCAAAAAAATGTTTGCCTTGGGTTACCGTGGAATGTGGAATTAGAGTAAATGAGATGTTGGTTAGATCAGGCCAATTTATCCATATCTTACTTTTTCTGTAAATATATTTATCGCAAAGTAGGTCATGTGACAGCCTGCAGGTTTATACATTATTAATTTCTAACTTTGGTGAAAGCAACCGGGAATCACGGCACGCATCGCTGTTAGATCGGGCTAAGCTTATCTACAACCATTGAATAAGGGGCTTTTTCACATATTTACTACAAAGCGAGTCATATGGTAGCATACTCTATATATTCATGAGTCATATGGTAGCATACTCTATATATTAATGTATTATTAAATTTTAACTTCAATAAAAGCAACCAGAATCATGTTATGCATCATGGGGGTGCATACAGCTTTTTTCTCTACGCGTGCCTATAAATTTCATGATGCACCTAATAGTAAGACATGGAATACACAAAGGATTGTATTATGTACAGTCTAGAGTAATCCACACCATTTGTGTCGAAAATTAGAGCGATGCTAGGAGGATGATTAAAACTAATATTTCCATAATCATTCTGGAGTATAGTCCTGCACGTTTTTTTTTAAGAAATGGAGTAACGAAATGTGATACTACTTCGCCTCTAGGTTACTTCCCCCCTCCATAAAAAAGCCCAAACCCCTCTGGATCTTCTTTAAGATCGTAGGAGTTCTATGTACTCCAAAGTACTCCACGCATGCTCTACAGTCTACAGCTCTTAAGTAAAAAAATGAATGTAAGGACCAGAACGTCGTTAGTATATAAGCCTAGCTAGCTAGGTGCATGCTAGCGCGCCAATCCAAAGCACTTATCATGTATTTGCTAAATTGCTAGCTTGTACCAATGCAGCATTTTAAACTACTACAAGAGGAGTACTTTCAAAAGAAAAAACATACAAGAGGAGACTGTTTGGTTGATCTGAAATTAGTTGATTTATGGCTGAAATTATATTGTAGCTGGCTGAAATTACACTGTAGCTAATAACCGCTTATGTAGTGTAACTAAAATTTAAAAATTTAAAAATAGAAAAACAGATTAGCCTATCACAAACAACACAAACGAATACAAAAAAAAGAACCAGAAAAAAAACTAAAATACCAGAAAAGAACAAAATTTAAAAATAATAAAAAATAAGCTAGAAACTCACCGAAATGAATGGTACCTAATTTGTGCTGGACATTCCAATCATGTCTCGGCATGATTTGTACACGTATAAGCTAGAAAATCATATATCTCAAAATATATAAGCCCCTACAGTACTGTACTTCTTATGATCGAGCAGCCCTTGCACGTTACATCTTATCACCAAATATTGATTATATTCAGAAGTGCAGAGACAGCCTCGTGTAGTCATGTTAGCTCGATGATCTACCTTAAAAACACCAAATCTTCATAAAGATCACGCAAGCTCTGTCATCACACAAGAGTTTCGACAAAAGTAACACATTAATTTATCTAATCTACTCCACTACTAATTCACTATCGTTAGTTCTGCTCCAATGATGTCCTGTGATCACACCGAGAAAGCCGCACTAAACAAGAACCTAAACGATAAAATATCGCTGTGCGATCCGATTAAACTAGTGGTTTAGCCAGGCCTGACCAATCCCTGATCGACAGCTCGCGGCGAATGGCATTCGCCGTGTTTCTTTCCTCGAAGCACCGCGATTTATCTTCTAGGGCAGTACAACTGCGTACAGGAGCGGGAGTATTTTTTGTGCTATGTGAGTGCGTGATACAACTTGGTTTCTGCCTCTGTAAAGCGCTGGTGGGAATAAATTAAATATTAATAAATTAATAAACTATTTTAAAAATTGTTTTAATAAATTGTTTCGAAAAGACCACAGAAAACTATCATATTTATTGGTCAAGAAAATCATAAGTAATAAATTGAAAAGAACAAAGTCTTAATCTCTATTAGAAACGAACCAAAAGAGGAAAGCCGAGAGGAAGAAGTGCGAATTCTTTTCGGCTCATGCACTACTATAGAAAAACTTATCATAGATGGTTCAAAAATGTCACCACAGACGGTTTCTTGAACTGTTTATGCTTATAGGTCAGAAATACTCTAAGGGCATTACATACGGTTTTTGAATCGTCTGTGATAACCATTATCACCGACGGTTCTTAACTAGAACCGTCTGTGATAGTCTATTATCACAGATGGTTCTAGTTAAGAATCGTCTATGATTGCGTTCTCGTGACATCATAAATAGGCCTCTTTAGTTCATCAATATTCTTTAATTGCGCTATAAAACAGCGCAATCAGATAATACAGATGAACCAAAGTAGACCTATTTATGATTGACGACATGTCTTTAGTGGCTTGTTATTTAGGTTGTATGTGCTATTATTTGGTTGCTTTGATATACTGTGATCGTAAGCCGTGGTTGTAAGCCGTTTATTGTTCTATTCCCTTCCTCACCCCCAATAGACAATAATCTAGCATTCCAGCTGCATCCAAAACCAACGCACTCAACTACAAGAGCAACAATATATTTACAAGGCAAAATAGAGTGGAACACAGAGACGGATCACCTCATGGCCGTCGTGGCAAGTGAGGCTGCAAGTGGTGTAGACCCCGGTGGCACCAGAGGCCATGCAGGTGAGGCAGGAGAAGATAGACTGGCGCTTGAGGTATCCGCTGCCGTAGGTGCACTCCTTGTCGTTGTCCCCGACCAGCACCAAATCCGCCACCAGCTTGAGGTATCCAAGTATGGTTTTAAAAAAAACTTCATATCCAAGCATCAAGGAAGAGAGGGGAGGAGTCACAATCTGAGGCGGAGGAGCTCGGGGAGGTAGTCGGCGTTGTTGAGGGAGGTAGCACTTCAATAAGTTGGGGGATGTAGCTAGGCGATGCTTCGGTTTGGAGTGTTTGGGGGAAGCGTATGGAAAATATATATAATGGTATTTGGGTAGTGGAACCGATTAGTAGTTGTGAGGTCACAATGCCATTGTAGTTTAAAAGTTTGAATAAAGGGGGCATCAAAATTGGGCGTCGAAATATCACAGACAGTTTTTTTAATACAAATCGTCTGTGATGACTTAATTATCACATACAATTTTTAATACAAACCATCTATAAAGTATCATAGACAATTTGTATTAAAATCCATCTATGATATTTGGTAATATCATAGGCGGTTCTTGTTAATAACCATATATGATAATTCACAGACGGTTATTAATAAGAACTGTCTATGATATTTTATCTTCACATATAGTTTGTATTGCTGGCAGCAACACAGATGGTCTTTAAATTAAAACCGTCTGTTATTGCATTTAATACTAACGGTTTTGGTCAACCGTTTGTGATAAGGTGTTTAGTATTAGCCTTTTTGTAGTAGTGATGACTTATGGCTTATGGTTTTACGCAATAAACAAATGGAATAATTTCTCTATCATTTTTTGGAGTAGCTTATCGGAACAGTTTTTTTTAAAGTGGCTTATCGGCATATTGATGTTTAGTTCGTTTACATAAGTATTTATGTTAGGATCGAAAACCATCAGTTGTAACCATAGCTCGGCTTGGGCTCATGAAATTTCAAGCTGAGCCGAGCTGACCATCCAGCTTGCACAGAAAATGACCCGAGCTTGAGTTGGCTTGCGAGCAGCTTGCAGGCCTGAAATAGCTCGGCCCACGAAGGCCCAGAGCAGCCTAACCCTACACTACACATGCGGACATGCCCCTTCATAATCCTTCCCCGATCCCCTTCCTTCCCCACGCACACGGCTGCCGTCCTTCCCCAATCCCCTTCCTTCCCCACGTGCGTGGCTACCGTCCTTCCCCAATCCCCATCCTCCCCGACCCTCTTCCTTCCAGATCCACCATGCCACCACGCAGATCCTTCCCGATCCTATTCCTTCCCCCACGCGTGCGGCCACCATCCTTCCCCAATCCCCATCCTCCTATTCCTTCCCCATGCGCGCGGCCATCATCCTTCCCCAATCCCCATCCGCCCCGACCGTCTTCCTTCCTGATCCACCACGCTGTCCCGCAGGTCCTTCCCAATCCTTCCCTATGCACTGCACCGCCGTGCTGCTCACCCCATCCGTCACGCCGCCGCGCCCCTTCCAACCCTTACATTCGCCACAGCCTCCTCCAACCGACGCGCATGGGCCACCAACAGAGCATGGAGTCTCGTGCTCGAGGGAAGAAGGCGGCCGACGTCGAGGCCTCCGCCTCGGCAATAGCGGGTGAGTGTGCAACCGATGGACTCCTCCTCAGCTCCCAACTACTTCCTAACCTCACTGAACCAAAAACCTCGGTGAGTGTAGTGTAACTATAGATGTAGACATGTAGTAGTGCAGATGTTGAACCTAGAAGTGTGCTAAAGCTTTGAGCAAGTTCACAGTTGGTACTTCACTTGGTTTATCATGTAGAATTGTAGATGTAGTAGTGCAGATGTTGTATATGTTCTTGAGATAGTTTGTTCATGTAGGGAAGGCTGCATTATGGATTAGCAAGAGTACTTTGCAGTTTGCAGTAGAAATTGATCCCCATTTAATTTTCTTTATGTTTCACTAGTGAACTCTCTTGACATATGTTGTATATATTATTGTTATTCAATTGTGTTTTTCAATTGTACAATTTTTTATTACAGTCATCGAGCAAGGATGTGGATTGGGAGGATTTGGCTGATGATGATCACAGTGGTGTACCATTTGATGAGGATTAGGAACATGTTTCGATGGACTCTTCAAGTTCAAATGGTGCTGAAGAAGCCGTTGTGACATTGACAACAGAAGAGGGTACTGTGTCTCAAGGAATATCAAAGAGGGGGCAAAAAGGAGGAAAGGATCTCCAAAGGCAACTGGTAGACAGAAACAGAGATTTGTTGTATGGACTTAGTTTGGATCCTGCTCAGCTTTTTTGGCGCTTCCTGCTCAGCTTTGAGCCTTTTAGTTTATCCTGGAGCTACTTCTGATCTTGTAGACTATAGGTATATTCAGGTATTAGAAATGTATTGTATGAAGGAAAAACAGATGGCTTATGGAATGCATAGATGTCATGCAAAGGCATGGTACCCTTAATATCTTCTTCTCTTGCTCTTTCTCCTGGCAATCAATAATTAGAAAAATTATCATGCATCCTCCGCGATGCATGCCACAGCGACCGCATCAATGCCGTAAGGGCTCACCGTTGCTCGGGAGCCGGCTCAAGTTGAGCTGAGCCTCTCTCCTAACTCGTTTCTGAAATAAGCCAAGCTAAGTCAAACCTTCTGTTCACACGAGTCGAAACAAGCTTGACTCGAGTCAACTCGGTTCAGTTTATTTTCACCCCTAGTCAAAAGGACCCGCTAGAAGACTGGTAAGGCTAGCTATTCCCGGCCCTCTCAGAACTCGAGAACTGTGCTAGGAAAATTATGTGGCTACTGCTTACCAAACAGCGTGTGGGTCATCGATCATACTGTCGCCCGTAATTGGAATAAATTTTGCAAGGACAATACGTGGTGTACAGTGAGTTGAGGCAGATCCACATTAATTGGTTAGGACGAATGCTTTTTAGGTCAGTAGTCAGTACTTACAGTAAAAGGCTAAGGGTCAGGTTGAAACATATGAATTTTCCAGAATTTTTATAGAAATTTCACAGAAAACAATTCAATTTACGCAAGAAAAATCTCAATAAGGTTAATTAAGGCTGTACTCAGTTTTAGATCATAATCAACCATTTTCAGCTTTGACTGCTAATATTGGTAAAAGTAACATGATTGAAGAACTACTCATATTATCTCAGCGTGCTTTAGAGTTTGTGCTTCTCATCATTTTTGTGGAGAGCATCGAAGCACTACTTATTTTTTATTCAATTTTACGTATTCACATTAATCTCTACATCACATTAGATAAAAAAAACCATAATTAGACATGCCTAAACATATGTTTTATCACATGGCTTCCTTACATTTTCAGATTAACACGGTGTTCATTTGATTGCGGTGGTGGATACAGGGTGTGTATACATTGAATTATCCCCGTCATATCGAGCAATATATGTACATCTGAATTTTTTTTAAAAAATTAACCGGTGATGCAATTCCATTCTCGAACATAAATGCAACAGTTTCTGACCATACCCTATTTAGTTTTGTATATGATCTTGCTCAACCAACGATGCAAGATCCAAATTTAACCTTTATTCTTTAATTTTGAATGAGATTGACTATGGTACACACACTTTTTCACTTTCCAGTAATCATCTCACAAGTAAGAACGGTGTGGGGAGTGGGGAAAATGTTGGTGAACGAAAAAAATTTAAAATAAATCGTAACTAAAAGTTACATATAAAAGATTTGTGTCATTACAACACTGGATGGCGGTTAATGAGACGAGCTAGCTGAACCCTTCCAAAATGTTCTCGCTATATATCCATGTGATTCTCATGAGCCAGTGAAAGTAACTTCAATTAACTCATGTTAAGTGGCTCAAATACTCCATGTAAACCACTCCTATATTTCATCTGTTTCAGAATATAAGGCTCTATTTTATCTTCAAATCTAGATCGTCTTAAAGGAAAAGTCCCTATGGAAATCACATGGAAATACGCTATAAATTATATATGAAAAGAAAATATATAGTATTTAATTTGTTGGACCCTAATTTTAGAGACTTAGTTTACTACTTGGTTTATAAGCAGCACTACCCACTACCACACTTGGGGTCATCACATATAGTTTGTAACCCTCATCAGAGACACTTTCTGATATATTTGATTTATTGTGTCAATGATAACAGGTGGTTATTACAAATGGCTTACAAACCATCTGTGATAGGTCATAACACATATGGTTTTTAAAAATAGCTGTATATGACATACGACATATCGCAGACAGCTAATACAAAAAACTGTCTGTGATTGTCTACGTATGACAGACGATTTTGTGTTAGAAACTATCTGTGATTGTTCTTTGTATAGCTAAAAAAATTCTGTTTTTCGACTAATGTCAGGAAATGCATGCCCTCTGAAAACACGCAAGTAGATTACAGATAAATGATAGATAAGTGAATTACACTCAAAGAGATTTACAACTCAAAATCAATTATAAAAGAATGTTCATGTATTGTTGCTAGAGTTACAATTAAAATACAACTCAAAGTGAAATATAATTAAAAGAATTACAATTGAATCAAATGTTTGAACATATATTAATCAATGTTGCTGAAGCGAAGCCCTTCTTTCGATTCAGTGACCTTTGTATCAAGAAGGTGGAAAGCCATCCTTGAGCGTATGAGAGTTCGTTTATATTCAATGTACTTGCTTTGATTGTCCTGCCCTGTCCCTAGGAGGAGTAAAGTAGTAAGCATATACATTTAAATTGATAATTAGAAAATAATTATTGCGAGATCGACAAACCTATGGCTCATTCATCTTAGCACTCATGATTTCTTACATATGACGCCAAACACCGAATGCACATAGGTTGCCTTGTAGTTGCTGGTGGCACTACAAAAATAGAATTACATACATAGATATAGTCAATTCGTGAGACTTTATTACGAAGTACGATATAGGATTATTGTGTTGTAGTAGTTACTGGAAATCGTGTTCTATGTTGCGGTGTGGCGCTCGATTTGTTGTGTCTCTCTCCCTAGGCAGCATAGGCACTGAATGACCTACGTGATTCTAAAAAGTTATTCATAGCCATTGCAAACGAAGAAAAGGCTACAATAGAGTTATCTATAGAGGAAATGAATATATTTATTGAGTGTTTGTTGCACAAGGTCAAATCATGGTTGTTCTTGAGTAGGGAATCAAGGTATATTACCTTGTTCCACTTTAGTACAATGACTGTAAAGATCCAGTGCCACCTACTTATGTATGTCACTATAGTCGTTAAACTTAAGTTCGAAAGTATAAATAAAATTTGTATAACAAGTAGTGAAGTACTTATCACTAGTTGTATAGGGCACAAGTATGCAGTCCTTGTTATCCTGAGCAAGCTGTCCTGTCGTTATGTAATTCTCGATGTCGGGTGTATCCTAGGTGATGCATTACTTAGAGATTAAGTGTAGGTTGAGGAAATCCACTGGTTGTCGCGATCGTTAGGATTTTTGTATCATGTATCTATATATAAACAATGAGTTATGATATTTATCAGTATTACGTGAATGTAGAACTTGATTGTACATACTATAGTATCCAGCATCGTACCATCTGTGATAAGTCTATACATCACAGATAGTTTTTTTTATTACAAACCGTTTGTGATAAGTAGGGGTCATCACTGACAGTTCTTACCATTGGCTGCAACATAGATGATTACACTAGTAAAATCGTCTGAGATAAATACGTGGCACCTTAACACTAACGGGTTCTGTAGAACCATATGTGTGATGAGACATCCAATATGGCCTTCTCTATACTAGTGACCTTTAATTCAAAGATTGATAGTGTAAATTTGCTAGACAAGCCTAGCTCATGACTGGGGACGAAAATCTCAAAATAAATTATGCAAATTAAATACTAAATCAATAAATCAAATATCAAAAATATATTTTGTTCGCAAAATAAGAACTACAAATTTTAAAATTGCTCAAAGAAAACTTTATATGTTATACTATATGCCCAGAAGCAACCCTTCGACGTTACTAGTCACATCTCATGACTTGGTCCATCCGTCAGCCTAGCTAGCTGCATGTACTCCCTCCGATCATAAAAACAAATCATTTTGACATCAGCATAGCCCTGAAAGCACAACTTTAACTACTAATTTTTAGTATAATAGATTTATAAAACCTAATAAAACTATACTTTTATAACAGTTCATTTCACGATAAATCTATACATATTATCTTAGTATGTCTAATTTAAATATTAAAAATTATCGATAATAATAATTTAGAAAGTTTGATAGCTCACACACCAATCGATATTCTCCTATAAGTAGCCGAAATAGTAAAATAAAGTAGGCAGCATTTGGCAAAATCTTATCACCAGGATGGCCTATCGCCTCGTGTCGTGTTGAGGGGCCACTATCCTTGGCGTGGTGCCCTGTTCTTTTAGGTTACGGTTGATGGCTTTTGGCTGCGGCTTTTGACTTTTATCTGCGTTTTTCGATATGGCGATGGACGACGAAAACGTTGACATGGACGTCACACACGGTTTTGAGCTTAAGCGGCCGTTTGAAGAATTCTCCCCATTTGTTTTAACTCTTAGAGATGCTAAAAGCCAAAAAGAACAGAACTTAGCCCTATTTGTTTAGGCTTAGGCTTTTTGGCTTATGGTTCAAAGCCAATTTTTTAGCTTAGGGAGCTTAAAAGATGTCACTTTTAAGCCAAGCCAGGCTGTTTGGTATTCTAGCTTTTTGGCTTTTGAGCTATGGCTTATTTGGTAAAATATCTAAAATACCCTTGTTCTAATAACATAGATGAATTCCATTCTATTGGGTTGTTGCTGCTGTCTAGACGCTATCGCTCTCACCGTCGGGATCTAGAGATGATCCGTCATGCGATTTGGTTTGACGGAAGGAAAAAACAAGGAGAAAAAAAAGAAGGATTGAGACTATATAAACAATGGTATTGGTGACTAATTTCTATGAAGTTGAGTGGCGAAGACCTATTTCCAACCCACAAAAACATGCAAATAGATTTCAGATAAATAATAGATAAGTGAATTACACTCAAAGAGATTTACAACTCAAAATCAATTATAAAAGAATGTTCATGTATTGTTGCTACAGTTACAATTAAAATACAACTCAAAGTGAATTATAATTGAAAGACTTACAATTGAATCAAATGTTTGAACATATATTAATCAACGTCGCCAGAGCGAAACTCTTCTTTCGATTTAGTGACCTCTGTCATCAAGAAGGTGGAGAGCCATCCTCGAGCATCTGAGAGTTCGTTTAGATCCAATGTACTTGATTTGATTGTCCTGCTCTGTTGCTAGGAGGAGTAAAGTAGTAAGCATATACATTTAAATTGATAATTAAAAAATAATTATTGTGAGATTTATAAATCTCTAGCTCATTCATCTTAGCACTCATGATTTCTTACATATGACAACAAATGTAGAATGCACATAGGTTGCCTTGTAGATGCTGGTGGCACTATAAAAATAGAATTACATACATAGATATAGTCAGTTCATGAGACTTTATTATCAAGTATGATATAGGATTATTGTGTTGTAGCGGTTACCGGAAATCACGTTCTGTGTTGTGGTGTGGCACTCGATTCGTTGTGTCTCTCTCCCTAGACAACATAGGCACTGAACGACCTATGTGATTCTAAAAAGTTATCTTTGACCATTACAAACGAAGAAAATACTACAATAGAGCTATCTGTAGACAAAATGAATATACCTGCCAAGTGTTTGTTGCACAAGGTCAAATCATGGTCATTCTTGAGTAGAGAATCAATGTATATTACCTTGTTCCACTTTGGTACAATGACTGTAAAGATCCAGTGCCACCTACTTATGTATATCACTATAGTCATTAAACTTAAGTTCGTATTACGTACAAAGTACAAATAAAATTCGTATAAGAAGTAGTAAAGTACTTATCACTAGTTGTATAGGGCACAAGTATGCAGTTCTTGTTGCCCTGATCAAGCAATCATGTCATTATGTAATTCTCAATGTAGGATGTGTCTTAGGTGATGCATTACTCAGAGATCAAGTGTAGATTGAGGAAATCCACTAGTTATCGCGACCATCAGGCTTCTTGCATCATGCATTTATACATAAGCAATGAGTTATGATATTTATCGGTATTCGTGAATGTAGAACTTGATTGTACATACTACAGTATCCATCATCGTACCATCTGTGATAAGTCCATACATCACAGATAGTTTTTTTATTACAAACCGTTTATGATAAGTGGGGTCATCACTGACAGTTCTTACCATTGGCTACAACATAGACGATTATGCTAATAAAATGATCTGAGTTAACTACATAGCACCTCAACACTAACGGGTTCTGTAGAACCGTATGTGATGAGGCGTCTAGTATGATTTTCTCTGTACTAGTGACCTTTAATTCAAAGATTGAGAGTGTAAATTTGCTAGACAAGCCCAGCTCGTGACTGGGGGAAAAAATCTCAAAATAAATTAGGCAAATTAAATACTAAATCAATACATCAAATATAAAAAATACATATTTTGTTTGCAAAAAAAGAACTAAAAATTTTAAAATTGCTCAAAGAAAACTTTATATGTTATACTATACACCTAGAAGCAACCCTTCCACGTTACTAGTCACATCTCATGACTTGGTCCATCCATCAGCCTAGCTAGCTGCACGGATGGCTCCACTTACTCCCTCCAGTCATAAAAAATATCATTTTGGATATCATCACCCAGTCATAAAAAATATCATTTTGGATATCAGCATAGTCCTAGAAGCATAACTCTTAGAGAAGTTAAAATTCAAAAAGAACAGGGCTTAGCCCTATTTGTTTAGGCATAGACTTTTTGGCTTATGGTTTAAAGCCAATTTTTTTAGCTTAGGGAGCTTAAAAGCTTTCCACTTTTAAGCCAAGCCAGGCTGTTTGGCATTCTAGCTTTTTTGGCTTTTGAGCTATGGTTTATTTGTTGAAATGTCTAATATACGTACCCTTGTTCTAATATCATAGATGAATTCCATTCAAGCGGGTTGTCGCTGCCATCTGGACGCTATCGCTCTCACTGTTGGGATCTAGAGATGATCCGTTGTGCGATTTGGTTTGGCAGAAGGAAAAAATGAGGAGAAAAAAAAGAAGGATTGAGATTATATAAACAATGGTATTGGTGTGTAATTTCTATGAAGTTGAGTGGAGAAGACCTATTTCCAAACCACAAAAACCAAAATAAGTATCTCTTTCCTGGCTTTTGGTTTATAGTTGTAAAGTGGTTTATGGCTCTTCAAAAGCTTAGTTAAAAAGCTATCTATTTATTTGGACTTTGACTTTTTAAGCCAAAAAAAATCTAAACAAACAATTAAAGCCTTGATAAATGCACGGCTTATGGCTTTGTGGAGAGGAACTAGGGCTGTAAACGAGCCAAGTTCGAGCGAGTTTGGCCTTTCAAGCTCGAGCTCGGTAGAAGTTCAAGCCGGGCTTGAGTTGGGTCAGAGTCTGGACTTGGACTCGAGCTCGGCTCGGCCTAAGCTCGAGTAGGCTCGAACTCGGCTCGTTGAAGCTCGACAACAATTAAAATAATATATTATGCACTATTTTTCAATAATAAGAAAATTTTGAGTTCGAGCTCGGCTCTAGTAAGCTCAGGGTTCTTTCTTTCGGACGAAATTTCGCAAATTGACCGAAATTTCGTTGCTTTCGGTGCCCCCCGAAATGTAATTTTTTCGCCCAAACTTTGGCCGAATTTGGTTCTATTGAAATTTTGTTCAAATTTTATCTGAATTTTGGTTGAATTTTATCAAAAATTCGAATTTTTTCGTCCGAATTTCCAACGAAACGAACGAAATTTCGTTATTTCGTTCGTTTCGCCCTGCTCCGAAAAAAATGCCAGCGAAAGATTAAATCCTGAGTAAGCTCGATAACAATCAATATAATTCAAACATACACTAATTTTCAACAATAAAAAAAGCTCGAGTTCAAGTCAAGTAAGCTCGGTAAGAGTTAATATGTATCACTATTTAAGCTCGAATCGAGGCTCGTGTACTATTCAAACTCGACTCGGTAAAACTCGTGAGCTCGAGATCGACTCGTTTAAAGTTTGAGCCAAGTTCGAATCAAACCTAAAACGAATCGTACTTGAATAATTGTGAGTTCGAATTTTTTTTACAGTCTTAAGAGGAACCCACTGCACACCCCATCCAGCCTGATCTCACGGCGCATTCCCGATTTTAGACGGAGCCGAGTTAGATGGGGCACGAACGCCTGCCTGCCTGCCTGGCCGGCGCGCGACGCCGCTCGATTCGATCTGGTGCAGGGGTCAGCCAGCGCGGCTGCTTCCGCAGCGGCAGCGGCGCCATATCATATCATTGCTCCGCGCGCACCACCCCCCTCGCTCGCGGTGGGAGTGGGAAACCCTAGCAAGCCTGCAGCCATGGAATGTTCCATCTAGAGCGCGTCCCCGTCGCTGCCACCGAGCCCCCCCACCCCCCGCGCCTATATAACCGGCCACCCACCCTAGCCTCCCACTCATCCTCATCTCGCCATTCACTTCCTCCGATCCGATCCATCTGCCCGGTGAGCTGCGTGCGGTGGTCACGGCAGTCATGGTTGAAGGCGTGCGGTGGGCAAGGTTCGGCACGGGCGCTGGAAGGTGACAGAAGAGAGTGAGCACACGGCCGGGCGGAACGGCACCGGCGGATGTGCCGTCGCGGCCGCGTGCTCACGGCTCTGTCTGTCATCCACTTCTCCCATGCCCTCCGCTCCGGCCGCCTTGCCCAAGCCGCCCGTGCTAACGTATGGCCGCCGCGGGCACCGCACCGGCCGGCCGCCGGCGCACTCTGCACTGCACATGGCCTCCGTCGCCGTACGTGCTTGCATGATTGTATGCCGCGCTGCCGCAGAATTGCTGCGCCTAGTTTTGTGTTCGTGCCTCTTTCTGCAAGTTTCTATTTTTGGGCGGTTGGTACGAACGCCCGCGCGGTTCGAGCTCGATTTGGGGCGCGCGCCCGTGTACTTGCTCGCACGGATTCCCTCTCTTTCGCTTGGTACGAAGAAGCCTTTGCTCTTGGATAATCTCTGTTAATCTTTTCCCAGGGATCCAACCGTAATCTGCTGCTCCTTGCTCCTTGGGAAGGTAAAAAAAAATTATCGCGCCATTGATTAGTCTCAACCGGTTCTAATAATTGGATCTCGGAGCATCCAAAGGTAAAATTACAACGATTTGCATAAAATTTGCGTGGATCTGTGAACTTTGACCAGATCTGCATGCATGTTTCAGTCCTTTTTACTAGTAGGAACTCCGGCCGGCCAGAATCCAGATTGGGAAGTTGATAGCAGAAGTTACTGGACGAGAGCTAGGAGCACATGAATATCTCGGATCTGCTTACTACTTCATTATTACTCAGATGATCAGATCAGGTAATTAGTTGCCATGGGTTACTGCAGCTTGCAGCTAGCTGCTTGTGGTAATTGCAGATTTCTTGTGCAGTTCTGTCCTTTTGTTCTTCATTTATACACGTGCTGGTGCTGCTAGTAGTAAACTTGTAATTGAGTGATATAGGAATAACCCATTTGTCTCAATAGCTCCAGAAAAGGGTATAGGGACTAGTAATTGAGTGATATAGGAATAACCCATTTGTCTCAATAGCTCCAGATAAGGGTAGGGACTAGGTCATTGTCGACACAGTGTTCCATTTGTGACGTCTGGTACTTATCTCTTGAAAGAAAGCCGCCGTACTTATCTCCAGAAATTTTCCTTATTGAAGACACTTGCAACTACGTCCATCGATGGGTGACTTAATTAGATCTAGATCGATGTGGAAACCCTCATGCTCTGGCTATATTTTTCATTTAAGGACATTGCCCCAACTGTTTTGATGATACATACCATTAATTCAACGGTCACATAATATTAAAAAATCATTGATCACCTTACAAGAATATCTATATATATAAAGCGCGCTTCTCTCTCTAATCTATTGCAACGAATGCTAAAACGATATACCATTTATAATTTCAGCACAATTTATATTTCGTTATCTTTCTCATGTACATCTCTCGCAAATTTTATCAGTACCATGTTTGCATACTTAGTCTCTACGCTTCTTTCTGAAACAATACTTCCTCTGTTCTCAAATAAAATGTTGTTCAAAACTCATGTACAGTCAAACTTTCAACTGTTTAGATTTGTCACAAGAAAATGAAAAGTACTTCCATATCATTATATTTTTATTAACATATAATTAGAAATAACAATGGCCAAATTAATGTGTATTAAAAATCGTGTTGATGTTCAAAATGATAAGTTAAAAAGAAGGGAGTGGCTTGCTTTGATCCTGGTCTAAAAAAAGTTTGTTTGACCCATATGTTCGGACTTCAGTTAAAGCATACTCTTGATGAATCGATCCTTAAAGAAGTGGTAACGTTTGGTATTAAGTTATCACTTTTTTGTGTTTATTTTCTGTAGGACCTAATATGATAATCAGAGGTGGTGAATGATGCTTTCAAATTTAACCTCTTCAGATTGTATTCCAAAACATGCACTCTACTAGCTACTAGAAGGTAGAAAGATCATATTAGTTTACCAACAAAGAACTCAACAAAATACGAAGTAAAACAGAGTTTAAAATCACAACATCAGTCTGACCGCTGTCGACAGAGCGGTTGGGCTAGACTGGAGCTAGCAGTCTGACCGCTAGTTGAATCCGGTCTCACCGGCCACTGGTATGCCCGCTAGCGTGGGGTAGTTTGATCTCTCCCCTGATCCAGACTTGAAAATCAGCTCGAGCAAAAACCTAAAATGGCACGATCCTCAAAATATAAGTCCAAATAACTTGAGATTTTGCACACATCTTGCCAAGGGTATCAGGAACTTAATCCGTCGAAGGATCATAAAGATCTTAGCCAAAGTTCTAATATTTCCTTGAAGCAAGCAATGTTACATCAAAGCCAGGCAAAACTCAACAACTTGAGAGAAAACTTGCTCGTGGGTTTGATATGGCCTAGATGCCGCTAGATAGATTCCCACATACCAAAGCAAGCAAGAACACTCAAAGATTCAAGACCAAAACTCTAGAAACATGATTTCACATAAAGGCTCAAAATCAAACTAAATCGGGCAAGCTCTCATGATCTTGCTAGAAGTAGTCCCTAGATGGATGCGATATGATCCATATGAGGCATCTTCATCACTTACACATCCTTGGAACACGGTAAGACCAGGAGAGAAGAGAGGGGGCAAAAACACCAACCAAACAAGAACAAAATCAAGAACACACCATGGATGATAAACCAAATTGATCTATTGCAACTTGTAATATTTGATTTACAACCATTCCACCATGGAGAACATAGCTCTCTCTCTCTCTCCTCCAAGAGCACTCACCCAAACCCTAGAAGGAGTAGTTGGTTCATTTCTTCTTTCTCTCCTTTGCAAAACCTAACCCTAGCCACAAACACACCCACTCAAATAGATAGAGCAACCAGCTCATATCTAACCCTAATAGACGCTATCCATTAGCACAACCAGGAAAACTTGTTAACCCCCCCCCCCCCACACACACACTAGGTTTTACACACAGAGGACATGCACGCTTTTTAAAGTGTGTAAGCCTAAACCTGCTAAGGAGCAAGCTTCCATCTACTTGGCCTCCTCAGCACCTCCTTGACCTAAATCACTCTGCAAATGCCCTCCAAGTGATGCGGTTTTTGGTCCCTTTGCCATTTTTTGGTATTTTGGCTTTCTCACCAAAACACCATCTCCTTGACCGTGGATCTCACCTCTTCCTCGAGCCTAGTCCATGGTCATCTCCTCCTTTACAAGCAATCTCCATACTTGCAATGCATAGGTTCACAAGTGGCTTATACATCGACAAGTCTCTCCGCGCTGGTTCCCCTGACTACACGTCACTTGCATCGACTGCATCATTCAATGAACCATTGCTCAAACTTTCCCTTCAATATCCCTTGTCTACTCCTATGCCTCGCTTGAGCCCAACCATCCTGTCCAGCTTCCTTAGACCGTACCTCAACTCATCCCAAGCTTAGTCTCGGTCCATGCTGTTGACCATAGCTACCTTGAAGTACATGCATATGAAAGACCAAGAAAATATTTTTGGACACAAGTTCTTCATAATTTGATTCACGTTAATCCAAACATGCTTCATGCTTCATGAATATAATGACCTAGACCCTAAAACTCAACCCACGACCAATTTCCAAAACATGTAGAACTCCTTTCGGCCAAGAAGTGCTCATGGCTGATTTGACCACCATTGTGTGATCAGTCTGACAGCAGACCCGGTCAGACCGCTTCCCTCAGGTCGGTCTGACCGCCAGTGTGGAACACCAGAGCAGCCTTATTTGAAAATTCGGTAAAATACTATCTAGTTTTTTCTCAAACCTCCATTTGAGGTGATACCTAGTGCAAAGACATCTCAAGACACTCCTACACAAGTGTTTGGTGTCTAAGAGCCAAAAGCCAATAGGGCTAGTCTAACTGTTTGAACCAAGTAGGTCAGACCGACATCTAGCGAAAATGCCTGAGAGGCACTCGGCCAGTTTGACTGGTTTTGGAGAGCAATCTAAGCGACCTACATAGTGTCAAACCCCCTAACAGGTAGCACTAAAAAAACACAAACTTTCAGCACATCTAAACCATGGACATTCTCAACATGGTTCTTCATTTTTCTTCCATCATTATCATTCCAATGATGTAATAAAGTCTAATTTATTCTTTTGCCATGCCCAGACTTAATAGGCAGCCCTTTTTATTTTGAGTTAAACATTTTCTCCTGTAATCAATCAAATCAATATTTGTCTATGTGATCAAAGCATAAATTTATTGCATATGACACTCTTGTGTTTCAAAACATTATTTTATGAGACTGACAATGTGAGTCTAAACCATATACAAGCTAGACAATTGGTGGCAAATACAAAATTTGGAAGATCGCAATGGCATAAAGAAAATATCCAATCCACTATTACTCTGTTTATTATTCCTACTTTGTAAGTCTTATTAGTACGTATTATAGCCTAATAACATTTTTCGATCGCCTATATATATATATATATATATATATATATATATATATATATATATATATATATATATATATATATATATATATATATATATATATATATATATATATATATATATATATATATATATATATATATATATATATATATATATATTTGTGTGTGTGTGTGTGAAAAATACCTTTTACACCCGGGTGTAATTATACCCACCTCTAATATACCACCTAAATAAACTTAAAATACTCCTTTATCACTTTAGGTATACTCGTATACTAATTATAAGATACTCCAATGTGAACCACATGAAAAACTTGTAAGGGAGTTCATAGTTTTTAATGTATTTTAGAAATACCTTCATATATGCACATAAAAAGGAGTATGTCGAAAAAAAACATACATACCACCTCTGAAAAATTGTTCATACCACCTAGATGGTCTTAAATACTCGTATACTACATGTACATATTCTCCGTTACGCGAGATACTCCCTACATTATGAGATACGGTATAAGGTGTAATTACACCCGGGAGTAAAAAAGAGGCTTCCTATATATATCTACTATTATATAAAGAGGAGTTGGTGGTTGGTACGTTCTCCTCTCCCCACTCTACAGCCATCCGATTTGATCTGAACCATTCATCTCTCTCCTCTCTCTCAGGATACAACCACCCACCCTCTCCACTTTCCCCATCTCCTCGCGCATTCTAGCCACCCTTCTATCTCTGTCGCTTGCTCTCTAATGTTTGATGTGTGAAGTTGACCAGGCAGTAAGTTCCGTCTCACCATTTTTATGACTTCGTTGCAACGCACGGATCTCTAACTAGTTATTATATATATAGTATCAAACTTTTTTTAGCTTTGACTACTTATATATAAATTGCTTTTCAGATTATTATGTTATTTATGAAAAATATTTCCACAATGTAATAATTTTATATTTTTTGATGAACATATTCATATGAAAAGTAGTAGTCAAAGTTGAATGGTGGAGACCGTGTCGATATCTAAATCGTCATCATTTGAACAGAGGGAGTATATGGTTTAATAAAATATTTTGGGAAAAAACCGTTTAATAGTGATTTTTAATCTTTTATTCATGTTCGCTAAGTTTTGGAAAAAAAAACCTTTCAATAGTGATTTTTAATCTGTTATTCATGTTCACTAAGTACTTAAAAAATTAGTAGTTATTGTAAAGCATCATCTATTATGTGGAGGATTGTCATTCCCAGATAATGCCTCGGCAACCGTCTGATGATGGGTCTGTTTGGCAATGGCTGTGGCTTATGGCTTTTGGTTGAAATTTTTGAATTTTGGCTGTTTACGGTACAGATTACGGAGAGACAGATACTCACTTGCGATTTTGGCTGGTACAGATGTTAGGCTTTTAACGTGTAGATCGTTTAACTTGTAAACCCCGTCTTGAGAAAATACTCCGTTTGAAAGTTAGGTACTGTAATAAAAGCCAAAAGCCGCCAGCTTCGGAGGAAAAGAACATGCCCGATATTTTGTGGTGATGTCCAATCATTTACACCTGCATAGGGCATAGTGAAATTAACATAAATAATAGATTTTAATGACAGAGCAATTGTACATCGAGAAGCAAACACAAATATCGTTCTTACAAAAAAATACATTTGATAAGAAAACTTTTAATGTAATATTCTGGAATACTTTAAAACATTTATATGTTGCTAAATAAAAATCATTAGCACATATTGTATACAAAAAATATTAACATATACTATATACAAAAAATGGAAGGGATAATTTATGATATGATGCCATGTTGTTGTGATTATATTATTAGTATCACAGGCACGTGCACACAACTTTGTAGTTATACAACAACTTTTTATATGGTTACTTCACATACTGAAATTCCTAATGTTCAATTATACTCCCTCCAAATTTTTTTTCTTTTGATATATTAATACATGAAAAGTGTTTTTTACTTAGCAACTAAAGTAAATTATGGCACAAATATTCTCCGTTATTCACATCAAGCATACAACACACAAACTTGATCCAACCGCAATGGAATTTCGAAAAACAAAATTAAGTAAAGAAGTTGGAGGGCAATTACCCCAAAACGCAAACTGCTCTGCTCTAGGTTGTGCCATCTGGTCCAGCCTCCTCCACTCCTTCTCGAAGCAACTTTCTTTTCTTAATAATAAGTGTGTCAGCCTGGGTCACCCTTCTTCTTGCGGCAAACATCTTACCATTTCCATTGGGGTTACATTTCATTTCAATTTATGCATTTACATAGAATAAAATAGGAGGAGGAAGCTAAGTAGTATTTTAAGTGGTTTGGACCTTAATTACTTTCATCTCAACAAAATCCATGTTCCCAAATGGTCATGATGTCTTTCTACTTCATTAATTGTTAGTGGTTTATATTTCATTGGTGAACTATTTTGTGGCATGTCGACATTAGTTACTTACTGGAACAATACAAAAGATGAAAGAGGGCACGAAGTGGCTTTTTTTTGTGTTTCCCTGCAGACTGAAATACATTATTCAACGACATGCTTTGCGTTAAATTTTATTACTCTATTCATTGATTATTAGTAAGCTAGCTCGGTGACGAGCTAACACTACTGATCCTTTGCCAACGTCCAGAGCCCGATGTCGATAGAATGTGCATTTGTAAAAGCTTTTCCCGACGGACAGTTAGCCCCCGTTCCATTTTCCCTGCAGAACGATTGCTCCCACAATTGGGTCGAGGTGTAGTGTAAGGAGACTGTAAGTTAGAAAAATCAGTACAATTAATATAATATATATTTAAAAAAACAAAAACTCACACTTTGTTTGGAGACCTAACTCTTTTCTTAAGCCTAGCCACGTTAATACTCTTCCCTGTCTTTCCCAAATTTGGCATGATAGCCTATTTACATGCGAAAAACTATGTTGAATTCTTAAGTCTTACACGTCAAGACCCTATCAATACAACACAGGATATAGTATCTAATCTCAAGAAGCTTATAGTATTCCTTTCAGAAAAATAATTGTTTTAAAAATATTCTAAATAGTTTTTAACTCTTGAGATAGTACACATTGCAATTTTGGTTTTGGTATTTGTAAGTTACAATACCTTATTTCTTTGTTAACTCAAAGTCAGTTTTATTTGCCTTCGGATTAGTTTTGGCGTGTGTGATTCTAGTTTGATCCGGTGATTAAAAAGTGTATTACAGTTAATAATCACAAGTCACCTTAATAGACCCCCTTGCAATTTTCCTTTTTAGGACACAAATTATCTAAAAGCTTAGCAACCGAGACGTTTACGGCATCAAACCCCAAACAAAACATACAAATAAATTCATCTTAACACTTATGTATAGTGGGACAATTGTAAGAAATGGTGTATTTTAGCTACTCAAGACGGCTGTCAGCCTGTCACCAACGTTAGAATATGCATTGCAATTCTTAACATTGACTGTATGACGCTACTTAGCAACATGGTGATAACCGACTGATTTTTGGAAAAATTGGTTTCACCGGGCACCCCCATTTAGAATACAAACTGGTCTCAAATATTTTGGTCAAATTTGAATTTACATCAATTTACACCGAGTTATACCAATTTATGCCAATTTGCATTGAAAAAATTTGGCCGAAAAACTCTAATATTTTCTGATTTTCAGTCAATTTTTTAAAATTCAAATTTGATTTGAAAATCTAGCCTGAAATCCACTTCGGCGTACCGGTTATCATAATCCTACATGGGATACATTACTATACTAGTTTGTTCCAACTTGCAATCACCTCTAGCTAAGGATACGATCGATGAACTCTCCTCCCTATAGCGCAGAAGAATCACAGAGCTGCGAGTATTGGACAGTGTGCATGTGTGAACACGAGTAGTTAGCTCATAGCAAATACCCAAATACGTACGTACATTACAAAATTGAAAGAGTTGTCCTCAAGTACCAGAATGCGACGGAAGTTCAGGTCGTGTGCTCCCAGACATGCAGTTATCGCCAGTATCCGATGGCAAAGCCGCCCAACGTAGCTTTGGCGCCGCTGAGGGTCGTCGAAACTCGAAACCCCTGAGAAATTCAAGTGCGTATATAAATGGAGCGTGGACGTTCTCTCATTCTCGCCTACTTCGGTCGACAGAGATATATGGCACAAGGCAAAAGGTGCACGACTAAGGGCCTATTCAGATAAGGGGAAATCTCTAGGACTTTTTAGAATTTCAATTTGAACTAAATCTTAAGGATTTGGATCCAAATCCCCCCAATCTAAAAGGGAAAAAGAAACAATACGTCTTCAACAACAACAACAACATATTTTGTATCAATGTCTTCTTTTTTTGTGCATGAGAAGCTTTGTTGGTGTAGTCTTCGGTTTTCAGAATATGCGTGTTTATTCAAAGTATTTTGTATCTGAACTAAATTAACCGATAAAGGGAGACATTATTTCTCGCTTCTGAGTTTATTGCTGACAGATACAAGGTTAATTTTACATTATGATTTTTACATTGAACAGCAATAAAACGGTCCGCAGTGATAATATATGGCAGCGTGTGGCATGCTGAGGGCCAGATGGCAGTGAACCAAGAAACATCAGCTAAAGAAATTTTGAAGGAGGCATTGGATTAACACCAAATATGTAATACGAATATACGATTTCCATTGTTGTGCCTGTGATGTTCTCCCACTTAGTCTACAGTGGCAACCACTTAATTTCCCCGGGTTCCGAGTTGCAGAAGATATTTCACTTTTCCTGGACTTTTGGAGAAGGGGGCGGCGAAGATACCAAATAGTACCAATGCTGACGCAAAACTGACAGTGGTGGATGTGTGCCTCCAGCGAAAAATTGTCGAGTATTGTTTTGCTGTAGCTGATCAGGTTGAAAATCTATTGCAAAGTCTTGAAATTGTGGGGAACAATCCGGTAAAAATTGTCTTTTCTCCATGCTGTCTTAATTTGTAATGCCCTAGACATCGTTTCGGTGTTTACGGAAGTTTTAGCAGGGGCACAGAGATTTTCTTTTCTTTCGTTGAATCGCGGAAGACGGGTGTAGGCTATGGAACTATTAAAATAAATAAAGAATTGATAGAAAATTATTTTGGGCTGTTTAAAGAGGGAGGCCGGCCACTTGGGCCTGGCTGGCCCATTAGGCCCAGCTGCACCTTCCTCCCCCCTAACCCTAGCTGCCCCCCTCTTTTGTCCCCTGGCTGCCACTTCCCCTTGCGCCTCCTCCTCTCCCATGCGCTACCCATTGCTGCCCTGCTGGAAAAGAAAGGGAGAGAAGAAAGGAGGAAGGGAAGAGAAGAAGAAGAAGGGAGGAGAGGAAGGAGGAGAAGAAACCCTGCGTGTCAACCTAGGTAAGAAATTTTCATTTTTTCCCCTATGTTTTAGCATGATCTTAGGTTTTTGGTTCGTCGTTAGAGGTGGATCATCTAGGGGAAACCGTCAATTAGCTACTAATCAGTGCTATGCGCGTAGTTAGATCTGGCAGCACGTCTGTTTGGGTGGTTTAGGCGGTCAAAATGTTTTTTCCTGAGGAACCCATGAACACGAAAGTTGTAGAGGATGCAGAGATCTAATTTCTATAAATTTTTCAGAATTTTTGGACGAGTGGTTTGGGCGCAATAGAGGATTGAAGTCTGCTGTATAGCAGAGTTGGATTCAGAATCCAGTTTCTGATCGTGGACAGATTCAGAGGCTCTAATGTTTTTTTATGAATTAACTCATAATAGCGAAAGTTGTAGATAATATCTAAATCTAGCTTTTAGAAAAAAATTATAATTTTTGGAGCAGTGGGCTGTCGGTGGTGGGCTATGGAAGTTGCTGGACAGAACTCGGAGGCAGAGTTTGTCCTCTGTTTTCTATTACGGCTTACGCCCTTTAAACGACATAATAAAATTATGGTGTCTTCATGAAATTTGTAGCTTTTGTTCTAAAGATTTCAAATATGTTAGTTTTGTTGTTGTTTGATTAGTAGATTAAAAGATGCAAAAAAGTCAAATAGCGCTGCTGCAGAGAACAGAGGGTGGGAACAGTTGTTGGAGAAGGAGTTGCGGGTTTTGGGCGTAAAGGCGTTTACTTCTCAGGTGTAAATGTTGTATTTTGGTTTTGTGTTGAGTGGTGCCTTGTGAACAGGTGGCTTCGGTAGAGGCAAGTAAACGTAGCAGTTGTTATTACAATTTAACTTATTAATTTTATTGCCTTCACCGTAATTGTTGAGATTTGGTAAATAATCTACCTTTAAAGAAAGATGTCATGCTGCGCTTTATGCCTTGTTATATATATTGTGGTTCATGTGGTTATATTCCTAAGGAATCAATTGTGGTCATATCATGCATGTCATTTGCATCGTGGATGTCACCGCACTCAGCCGCGACCGTACCGGTACAGCATTGTACATTACCGTAGTACGATGCACACTCTTATGTTGCTAGGTAAGGGTGTAGTGGATTATGTGCATACATATGCATTTCATGAGGATGAGTCTTATTAGGAGATCTTAAGAGGAATTGGCTCGTGAGAGTTATTTATGGTGTGGGATATTTTTTTTGTGGTACAATGTAGATGAGGAGAATCATATTTATGCATCCCATGAGGATAAATCTTAATCTAAGGTTTTAAGAGGTTTTGGCTCGTTAGAGTCACTCGTGGTATGTGGTATTATCTTATAGCAGAAATCATTTGTGGTTTGTGGTATTGCCTCATGGTATGTGGTATTATCTTATGGTGGAAATCATTCGTGGTTTGTGGTATTGCCTTGTGGTTTGTGGTATTATCTTATGGTGAAAATCATTCGTGGTTTGTGATATTGCCTTGTGGTTTGTGGTATTATTTTATGGTGAAAATCATTTATGGTTGGTGGTATTGCCTCGTGGTATGTGGAATTATCTTATGGTGGAAATCATTCGTAGTTAGTTGTAATGCTTAGTGGTTGTGGTTTTGGATATGAATGAGGTTACAGTGTGGTTGAGAAGAGCTATTTGATTTTGCTTTATCATTATACCACGTGATGTCAAATGGATGCTTAACCATCCGCAGTTTAATTAATTTGTTAAATAGTTTGCTTGCTGAGATTTTATCTCACCCTTGTTTTCCCTCTTCCAGGTGAACCTTGAGCATGTGTGGGAAGGGTAGAGCAGCACGGCACCATCAATCAAGTCTTCATGAATTTTGCTGTATATGTTAGAGGCTTAAATTCTTAAATTATTTCTCCCATCCAATCGTTGAATACTGTAATGTAGTAATGCCTTTTGTGGTAGACTTTAATGAGGTTGAACAATTCAAAATTAGGCTGATAAATGTTGTTTTATCATTCCCATTATTTGTTATGTTGTCATGCTTCTGCGTAGTTTTAGTATTTACTGGGAAGGTGCTATCGGATTTTCTTTTAATCTAGCTAGTGGTAGGTGTAGTTCAGTAGTATCCTAGGGTAATGTGGACCTAGAGTGTTACATAATTGGTATCGTAGCAGTGTGGTAGGGGGTTTATTGCTCTGTCGTCGGAAGTTAACATTTGAGATTATCTGTTTAATGGAAGACGAGACTGGGGTATGGCCCTGTGTTCAAAAAAGTCTCCAAATTCGAATCCTGCTAATCAGATACAACCGAGAAAAAGTTTACTGCATGCCACTATGGTTTACTAATGGCATAGTGTGTCATGTTAGCTCGTCTTTAGCGTATAATATCTAACTTGGGTCCGAAGCATTCACGTCTTGGTGTCCATTTTCCAAAAGACCACATGGCTGATCTGGTTCGCTCCATAGCTGTTGGTTAGACTGTTGTTGCCAAGCCAATCAGATCGGTTAAATCCTAACATCAACTCTGAAAAGCATCAAAATCAAACTCAAACTTCGATAAAACTTGCATATTAAAATAAAATATTTATCACACAATATGGGGTGGCCTACATATGGTCTTATAATCTCCGTCTTGATGAATAATTTAAGAAACACCCTAAAAGGCAAAATTTTGTGTTTATTTTTGACAAAAGAAGCTCACGAGTTGCAAAAGTTACACATGGTATATTTTCAAGAGAAAAAAGGAACATGACCATGTTGGTAGGAAACAAAGAAGTGCTAATACAAAAAAAGATCAAGTTTTCGACAAGAAGCTCCAAAACACTCCAAAGACATCTCAAGGGCAAAGTCTTGTTCATGGTCTAAAGAATAGAGCAATTGCTCAACTTGACTATTTTCATCGCAAGATAAGGATTTAAAAATGCAAATGCAATGCAAAAGAGCTACCCCTTAAATTTAAAGCTCATTTTGCATTTTTGTCGCTCTCTAACTCATTTTCTCAAAATGCTCTCTAATTGTCCCTCTTTTTTATTTTAGCCTTCTCATTCTCCCCTTTTTTTTCTTATTTTCAAGTTTTACCTCTCTAATTCTCCTACTTTTGGTAAAATAATTATCAAGGGCAAAGAGAAGTTGCAAGGTTCCTTCAAATGATGCAATGACCAGTTGGAGCAAAGAAGGGTATAAAAAGAGTATGTACGGGCATGTATGCATGAATGCATGCAAATGCAATGCCTACAAGAGCTTTAAAATTATCCAAATTGAGATATAAATAAAAGGATATCACGCAAGACCATAAAATAGGCATGCTAACCTATCAATATCATGACTAAGTATGGATATGCAATCTCAAGTAAGATATCGAGTAAAGTGATTACAATTTATGCAAGACTTCACAATGGCAAGTTTTAGAAAGACTGTCATGACAAATAGGAGCCATGCCATGTCAAAAAGATTAAATGAAGTCTAGAAGCTAAAGTTGAGACAATAGAAGGGCTAGAAGTTCTAGAAAGAGCCAATTATGCTCAAACACTTGATTAAAGCCAACTTTGACCAATATTTATCTAATGTAGGTCTTATCTTGGAAAAGTATGTTCTAGATTAGGAGTCATCCACAACCGCTTCCTAAGTTTCAATAATTTCTCAATTTTAGTTTGACCAAATTTAGAAGATCTCAAGCCTTAGTCGACTATCTCAAGATGGAGTTTAAAAAAGTAGTCTTGGACATACAAAACTCACCATGAGTTCATGCCAAGTACAATGCAGGTGAGGGACGCAGCGGCGCACGGCCGGCACAGCTCCCGGGCAAGCGAGTGGGTGGTGGCCATGTGGAGGAGAGCGGCCATGGGGGCGGACGGAGGGGGAGGGGGTTTTTCTGGTAAAATTTAATATATGCCATCGAGAAATATGTCTTTTAGGGATATGTCACTCAGTATATTAAAATTAAACATATGTCACTTCAGTTTATTCCTCTTTTAAAATTTACCATTATCTCTACTTTTCTTCTATTTTTTTCTTTTCCCTTATTTTCCATCTATTCATTAGTGAACTACCTATTCCCCCCTCATCTATCCAACTCATCCCTTCTGCCCCTTCTGTTAACACGCGCTGAACCAGGGCGCTGAGCTCAGGCAAGACCGGCCCAAAGAGCGCCTCCTTGCTCCAGATCGTTGGCGGACAGCCAGTGCAGGCTCCTCAGATTGGCAGCGAGCCGGTGGGATGCTCCGGCGACGGCAACCAACCTCATGACGGCGTCGATGAAGCATGCGTCTGCCACGGCCGCCCTCAGCGTCGTCTGCGACACGGCACGCAGAAGGTGGGCGTGCGCCGGGCCGAACCTGGACGGGTCAGGTGGTGTAACGGGCACCGTCTTGAGCCCCGTGCGCTGGCACACGACGAGGAGCTTGATGAGGCGGAGGCCCTGCGGGGCGAGCACGAGGACGGTGTCGGCTCGGCGGAGCGTTCTGAGGAGGTCGGATGCCATGCATTCGACCGCGGAGTCGAGCTGGGAGTATGTCAGTGCAGTGTACGACATGGCACCGGCGGCCGTGTCATTGACTCGTTGTCGGCCCACATGAAGGCCGGTTTGGCGCCGAACGCCGGCAGTTTGGCCCATACGGGGAGATATTGGTCCACCACCGGCTGATCGGGGTAGCACGGGTCATAGTTCTCGGTGGACATGGCCGTGTTGCCGACCAGTTCTGCTTATCTAACTGACTAACTCGCTAGATAGCAATTGAATCTTTCTGTAGTCACTCAGTTACAACTCATGCAATGCTATTTATAGCGGCGGTTGACGACAACTAAATCCGTGAAAATCTCGTTCTCTGCTGCAGAACGTCGGAGATTGCCAGATCATCAAAGAGGAGGAGGAGGAGGAGGAGGAGGAGGAGGAGGAGGAGGGATATCAATTAATCTCTGTTCATCCCAAAACAAATTCGCAGATTCAGCCATTAGGGAAAGGGGAACGGGAATTTAGAGGGGGGTTTGTAGAAGGATTGAGCGTAGTAGTTTACTTTTTAGTTATAATCCCTTGTTTGGTTGGAGAAATGGAAAATCATAGGGAATTAATCTCTTGCTAGAGATTTTAACATGAGTCGTAACGTAGAGTTAAGATGCATTGATCTTTTATTAGAGAGTAATTCCCTCTCAATTCCTATCATCCACCCTGGGTTTGAAATGGTGGGTCCCTTCCTCATCCCACTAAAGTCACATGTTCTCCAACCAAATAAGTAACTTTACAACCTCTTTCCCTTACATTCCCATTCTCTCCCTCTTATACTCTTCAAGCAAACAAGCTAACACAATTCCAAAAAAATTGAGTTATTAGTACACTATATCATGTAATTTCTACACTAACCTATTATGCTTTGATACCCCTACTTATGCGCAGCAGCTCTTAGTTTGGATCAGAATTTGTAAGGTACAATATAAGCTCTCATAGAGATAACCAAAATAACGGTGATGAAATAATCATGACAAAGAAGAAAAGAATTGGCGAAGCCCGCTGCAAATTTCTTAAACATAACCTCAAAAAAGTACAGGAAATTATTGCTCTCAGGCAAACAAGCGCAGGGGTGAGGGTAATGACCATGCGGAGGAGAGCGGCCATGGGGGGGTTTTGCTTGCTGCTCTATGGGATGCGGGAGAAGCGAACAACAGGGCACGAGATAACTCATCTCGGCTCCAATGGTGGATGGAGACGGGTGCTTGTGCTTTCTGGAGGCGGGGGCTAACTTGACAGGTCTATGGATGATGGTTGGTGGCTTGAGACGACCGTCGGGTCCTTTTCTTTTCTTGTTTGAAAGGAAGACGGGGATGGTTAGCTTATCTAGCACTCATCATAGGGGGTGGTTTTGTATGAAGTGATGTAGAATGCGTCGAAATGGTGTTTGATTGGTTGAATAAGCCGCAATGTAGTTCATGCATGGTTTGTTTGAAGACAAAATATTTTCAATAATCTGCATCTTGTTTAGCCTATGGCCAATGATGGAGCTGCTCGTTGCAATGGAGTTGCAAGTTGGGACTTCAAATTACCTATACGGCCTGTTCAGCTGAAACGTATGGCTTTAGCTGCGACTTGTGGCTTTTGAGTTGTTCGTGTGAGAGATTACAAAGTAACAGAAACTCACGTGCGGTTTTTACCGATATAAATAAAGTCGGTACAGTATTTACTACAATTAACTAATAGACCCTATCTTGAAAATATAATCCGTTTAAAAGGTAGTTACTGTAGAAAAGCTAAAAAGCAGCTTTTAGATGTTGAAAAAAAAACAGACCCTAAATTAGAGTTTATGAGGTACAACACAAGCTCTCGTATAGAGAGCCGAAATAATCACGACAAAGAAGAAAAAATTTAGCAAAGTCCACCGCAAATTTTTTAAACGCGGCCTCAAGAGAGTTTAAGAAATTATTGCTCTCTTACAACCCTCTCGAATCTTTTAGGACTTTCGGATTCTTACCCTGTATAAAAATCTAGTGCTAAAGAATAATTTTAGTTTCTAATCCTCTCGTGCGTCTCCTACTTTTGGATGAATTTCTCTTATTTAGCTTGGGTTCTTTATAGCCACACCTTATAGCTTTATATAATCCCTCTAGTCCTCCTTTAAGGAGAAGTAGTAATCATATTTTAAAGAGAAATATAAGTTCTAATCTTAATAGTATTTATTTAAAAACATTTATAGCACAGCTCTCTAAATGAGGATAGGATACGAATCACGCTATCGCAACGTAACCGCTAACCAAGAAATTCTGTTGATTTCGGACGGAAATGTACCATTACGGGTGTCTGGAGATAGGAAAGTGCCCACTGTAGTTGGTCAAACATGATGTTTGTCACGTCTTCTTCAAGGAGAACCTAGAGTTTAGATAGATTTTGGTTCATGGACTAATATTGTTAAGTTTATCGTTTTTTTTTGCCAAATTTATCTAAGATTAGATCAATAAAATTGAAGCCACACTTGGCTAGCAAACGAGAATCTTATCATACTTTTTTAGTCACCAACTTATGAGACCCGAAGACAAAGAATAAATCTTGCAACATGTGTGATAATAAATCAAACGGACGTCTATGGGCCTGTTCTTTTTGGCTACGGCTTATGGTTTTTGACTACGGCTTTTGGCTTTTGGGTTATTTATATGAGAGATTACAGAGTAACAGAAACTCATGTGTGTTTTTTACCGATATAAATGAAGTCAGTAAAGTATATACTACAATTAACTAGTAGACCCTATCTTGAAAAAATACTTCGTTTAAAAGCTAGTTACTGTGAAAAAAAACCGAAAAGTAGTTTTTAGAAGCTAAAAAGAACAGAGCCTAACTCGATTAAATTTATCTAAGATTATAGTAAAATATGATAAGGTGTGGCTAACAGACCCTAACTTAGTATGGTAAAATATGATAATGAGTGGCTGACAGACCTTTACCGGCTAATACTTCTTATCTCCGGGCCGGCGAGCGCACCAAAAACCAACAAGCAAGCTAGCAGCACACCGACCGAACGAGTGGTCGACGGTCGACCACTTCGGCCGGAAGCAGGAGACGGGCGGCGGAGCATATTGCGTACTTGATAACTTGATATTGGCATTTACCTATCGGCGGCCCGTCCAGCCGCCTAGCTCGGGCTCCCCCACCTCGATCGGTGTGAAGCCGCGGCCGACTGCCACTGCCACTATGCCGCTAGCCTTCACATGCCGCCCAGCGAAGGGTTCCGGCCCGGCAGTTTCGACGCCTAAATATACAGTTTCCACGCGCGCGACAGTTGAGGTCTTGAGCTAAGCAAACACTGGAACATACGACTGGGCCTGTTTTTCTTGGCCTCTACTTATAGCTTATGACTGTGGCTTCTAATGTTTAGGTTGTTCACGAGAGGGCACGGAGTATCAGAAACTTCCGTGCGGTTTTAACTGATATAAATGAAGTCGGTACAGTATGTAATACAATAAATTTATAAACATCTCTTTGAAAAAATATTCCGCTTGAAAATTAGTTACCGTAGAAAAACCGAAAAGAGATTTTAGAAACTAAAAAGAAGAGGCCCAATTATGAATAACCAATGATTATGAGAGACCAAGTTTTCAACTTGGGCAAAGAAGCATTAACTACGCTTTTGAGATCACCAACAATAACAACTTCAAATTATTCCCTTTACTGACGACCTACACATATTGACAAGCTTATTTGATTTATACCAAGAATCAAAATAATTGGCAAAATGACTTTCTTCAATTGAAGTGAAGATGCACTGCACCTATTCCAGAGCTTTAAACGGGACTAAGCCAAATAGCCTCTCATCCACCAGCCTACGGACAAAAAGGGGATGAGATCCCTGAGGAGCTAATCCAAGTAGAACAGCGTTACGATCTTCCGGAGGTTCTTTGCTTCCTGGCAGGTTTCCATCAGCAGCTTGCTGTCATGAAAGGCAAAGCATATCACCTGTTGGACCTTCGAGATGATGTCCATGTTGCATAACCTGAAGATAATAAGAGCTGCTAAGCATCAATAGCATATTTTAATTGCAAAAAATATCCTAGAGGGAAAAAAACGCTTCTTTTGTTACGCGTGAGAAGCAGGGTAAATTAAGTGTTACTGAACTGATAATAATAAGATATCTATAATGGCACAAGACAAATACCCGTTATCTAAAACAGTTTTCTCCGAAATAAAAATAGATTCACCAAAAAAAAATTGCCGGTCCTTATTACAGTAATAGTACAATATCAAGCGGAATACATGAACTGTTCTGAAGCCACCAATACATAGTAATAACATAAGTGCAAGCCCGGAAAGTGAACCAGAAGCTAAAAAAATAGGCCAATCAAGCATGGATTGAATATTCAATTACTACAAAATATCTTCTATTTTAATTATAGGTAAAGATGAGTGACCGTACCTAATGACACAAAATACATAGCACAAAAATATAAGCAATTTGAAAAGGTAGCTGATAAACCTGCTAGCCTCAATTAGTGGCAGATGATCATACTGGGGTTTCTCAATCAAGTTTTGTACCTACAAAATTAACAAAATATCACTGAATCATATCCAACTCACCATACGGAAACACAACATCAGCTTTACATGTTAAAGCAGAACGCTGTAATAACTTCTGTGAGGCAAGTTGTTAGAATCAACACATGTGAAAGTAAAAGTCTAGTTAGCTACCCATTGTAGGGTACTCCAGATTCTGACTCAAGATTCCTTGATTTTTTTTAGTTGTCATTTTGTTTATACTAGCCTTAACTCATATGGCCAGATAAGACATTACTAATCGAGCAATTGCGTCAGTTATAAAGCATATTGATGTTCAAGCTTGTAAGGACAGCAACCAAACATCCTAAGGATCAAAAACAGATTATATGAATATCCGTGGTAAGACCTGACATTCGACAGAACTAGAGGCCAGAGGTTAGAAGTGAGTGCACAGAGTGGCAGGGGTAATGATTAAACAAGCGTGCAGTAACTGAAAAATCCAACTAAAGAAATACATGCATTTCTAAGGTGCCTCGTAATGGAGACATGTCAGCTGAGAACTCCCCAGATAATGGGAGCATGCGAACTCACAATCCAAACCATTCAATCAGTGTGGTGATGATTACTGTTAAGGGTATTAGAGATAAGGGTATTAGAGATAAGTACTCTCCTTGTACTTAGAGAAAAAACTCTATCTCTAATACCCTTATCTCTAATACCCTTAACAATTACCATCACTTCGGCCATGATATAGATCCGATAAACACAGTTCATTCACAAGTTGATTGAAGGGTTCAGCTCATGAGTCGATGAGTTCATGTTCTCCCATTTTATGTGGAGTTCTCACCTAATGCACCTTCCTCATAATTTTCTGCCAATATGTTGGAAGTCCTGTTACAGTGGCAAGCAATTGAACAATACAAAATCACAAAATGGCAAGACTAAAACAACATGGTACAAAAGGCAAACTGGTGTATGTACGCTCTGTCGCTCTCCAGTAAAGAATTTGGAGTAAAATTAGGCTAGAAATACCATGAATTCTTACTTTGGATAACAGCTCTTGGCTTTCAGGAGGTTGTTTCTTTAGACTTTGAGGCAAAATTACAGTGAGCAACTCTGGCTTTTCAGCCCTTAAAGCACCCCTGATAACAGCTGCATTAGTCCCAGAAGCACCAGATGTGAATATATGATTTTTCTGCAATTAACACAAAAACATTCACTAGAGTGGTAGAGGAATCGAAGATCCAACAAATGAGTGTACCATATAAATCAGTGACATACTGTTATGACCATAGCATAGCTCAGGATCTCAATAAGTTGTTGATGCATAAACCCCATGTTGCGGGTACCAAAAAAACCTATTGCTCGAGGTCCTTGCTGCTGAATAGCCAGCAGCTCCTGCATTACCACCAATTCAACAAAGCCACTCCATAAGATAAATCAATTCATACAGTTATTTGGAATGTATCATTCATGACAGGTTTGAACCGCATAAAAAATATGGTGGTCCCAAACTAACTTTCAGAAACTAATGGCCACAAAAACTTAACTAAACTGAACAGGAAACAGTAGAAAATGGTAAAGAAAGGCCACCTGCAGGTAATCTAGATCTGGGAGTGGCTTGTATTCTGGAGCAGCAACCGTTGCAGTACCCTTAACGAGAGTCTCAACCTGAGTAGGAATCTTTGAACCATTATCATCATCTGGCCCAAACATAATAGCGTCATCTCTTCCTTGACTCCTCCCATCACCTTCAAACCCATCTCTCCGCATGTATCCGCAGAGCAACTATACGAGCACAATAAAAACAGCCCCTGGCAGTAAATCATTAGTGAAAACCAAATATAATAAAGCACTCTGGCATCAAAGGACCAGGTTTACAATTTTTAGTCTGTGCCCTTGCCCAATTGTCAAATTTGACCATACTCATCCAGTCGTCCCAGCCTCACAGGCATCAAACAACAAGCATAACCCAAAAGAGGGATAGTTCACCTGGTGGATGACTATCCATGCTGTCCGTTTTAAATCCAGAATCCATTGGATGGATTTACAGGGAACTCATGTTAACTTTTGCACTGCATAGTTCAACACCCTTTGAGCCTATATTTGGGAAGAGCTATAATACAAACACTTTTGACATGATGAAATGTAGTTTACAGCATTTATCTGCAAAAATGGTAAATTTATTAATCGTGCGTTTTATCAGCCGGAAAGATCCGTATCCACTACTACAGTAGGTGCTCGTGGGCCATTCAATTAGAAATCGACATTTGCGATTGAGGTGTGCGATTATCTGAGGCAACCTATGATGCACGGACACGGATACGTCGACACGACATGACATCGACACGGAAATTCACCGTTTTCCCAAAAATATCGATACGCCAACACGGCTATATATATTTAAATAATAAATAAATAAATTATATATATATATATATATATATATATATATATATATATATTATTTTCTATGTTTCCACATGCTTATTATCTGAAATAATGTAAATTGTAAACTTGTAATTTGTAAAGTGTATACTCGGAATATGTACCTCATGAATTGTTTTGTTAATCCTGGCGACAATTGTTGATGTGAATACCATTTCTAGAAATAAGAACTCCACTAACTTGGGAAAAAGTAACATGATTAGATCGGCAAGACTACACGGGAGGAGATGCGAGAGCCGGCGACGCACAGGAGATGTAGTCGGCGGCAAGACGCGGGAGATGTAGTCGGCGGCGAGATGCGAGAGATGTCGGCGGCGACAAGATGCGGGAGCCGGCGGGCAGAGGGGATGGAGTGAGGAGATGGAGGCGGCGGCAAGGTACGGGAGCCGACGGGCGGCAGCGAGATGCGGGAGCCGACGGGAGCGGGCGGCAGCGAGATGCGGGAGCCGACGGGAGCGGGCGGCGGCGAGATGCGGGAGCCGGCGCGAGCGGTCGATGCGGAGAAGCGCGAGCGAGCGATGGGAATGATGCACTCGGGAATCGGCGCTTATGGTTAGGGTTAGGGATGGGCCGGCCTGGGTCGGCCGTGTCTTGGGCCATTCTTGGGCTGGCTATGTCCAGGCCGTGTCTGACTCGTATATTTACTGTGTCCGACACGTGTCGAGAATTTTAATAATTAAAATTAATTCCGAAATCGGATGATACATCGCCGACACGTGTCCGAGACGTGTCCGTGTCGTATCCGTGTCCGACACGTGTCCGACACGGATACGGCGGTTTTGACACGTGTCCGTGCTACAGAGGAGGCAACCATAACTTCTTTCCCGCCTTAATCTCAACCGTAAGCATGGGATTGACGTGGGCAACAAACTGAAGATATCATAATTTCTACGAGAAAAACTGAATAATGGTATACTATTCCACTCAAAAACGGCGGTATAGCTCCCTACCATTCGATATATCTCTCTCTCTCTCCACTCTCGCTCACGCAAACGAGGGGGACGCCACCAGGTCCGTTCCTGCCTGGGCCTGTGTAGCGAGGGCGACTGCCCAGGGCCCTCGAAACATAGGGGCCCGGCCCATATAGTCTATACATATGTATATGTATCAATAATTTTGGATTGAAGTGAAGGCATATTAGCTACTGCCGCAAGGCCCTAGCAAGATGCCATTGACCCAAGAAGTGGCCCGTTACATTGGCCCAAGCAAGCAGCTAGGCCAGGCTCCTCGCGCATGGGCCCATCACGCTCACGGCTCCATCGCTGCACGCACAGAACAGAGAACGCCCTCGTGACCTTTCTTCCCCTCCACTGTTTCGTAGTTATCTTTCCCCGAATTTTGAAGCGAGTGCAGTCGCCGCCGCAGTTTGCCAACTTAACGGTTATTAATGGAAAACTCAGAAAGGCGCATTTTTTTGCCAGGCTGGCAGGAAGATTGCAGAACGCTGCATTTTCACGGATCCCCAACCAACACTCTTTCAATTCCTTCAATTTTCAACGGTTCTACTTGAATCCCCCTCTTCACACGGTTAAATACCATTTCGATGCAACATCTACGCTGTCCATTTCTTCCTCTCTCATTCACTATTTCTTGTGAGACACAGAGGATTAAGAAGGGGACTAGTTTATTCGCTTGCGTATGGTAAGATCTTCTTTATTTGTTTCGATTATGTAGCTTTGCACTAATTTTCTAAAGATATTGTGTGTTTTCTGGTTTCAAAACTTTTTTCACATATTATCTCATTGAATTGTTTATGGACTCATCTAGGTACTGCTTAAATTTCCATCCCATTATCAAAATCTAGGTCCTTTTATTCCTTGTCTAGTCACATTCTTATATAGTTGTGTTGTAAGATATTGCCTAGAAAGCATTTACTAGAAGAATCAATGGCACCCTTTTGTGATTCTTCTAACTCCTCTACTCGTTTTTTTCACATCCAAGTAAATGCTTTCTAGGTGACATCTTACAACACAACAATATAAGAATGGGACAAGACGTGGAACAAAAGGACATGGATTTTGATAATGGGATGAAAATTTAAGCAATACCTAAACAAGTTCATGAATAATACAATGAGACAATATGTGAAAAATGTTCTGAAACCAGAAAACACACAATATCTTTAGAAAATTAGTGCAAAGCTACAGAATGGAAACAAATAAAGGAGATCTTACCATAAGCAAGCTTCCAACCTTCACACTGCACATTGATCAAGCTTCCACCACTTGTGTAGTCCCAAGGTTATACCGAGCGTGAATTAAGAAAAAAGCCTATATTGAATATGATTTATGATCCAATACAACTCAGAACAAACATTTTAGAGTGCTCTTACACTAAATAGTTAAATATTAGGCGTTACTAGGCTAATTAAGTTAAGTATCACATTTATCCTACAATAAGGGGTGGACCCAGCAATCGCCCCCCCCCCCCCCCCCTCCATGGACTAGCACCGAGAGTTCTACTGTAACGCTGTGATGTATGCCCGCGTCGAGGGAGGAAGAAGAACAGGGCATTGGCTAGGAGCTCGCTTCTTGGGCTACCGCATGAGGCCCATTGGTGACTAGCGTAGCCTACCAAAGCAATTAAATTCACAGTCCCACACAGTCACTTTCTAACCCTAACTCCTCCCTTGTGGCATGTGGCGCGGCGGCATAGCGGCGTCTATGAGCTGGCGAGAAGCGAGAGTGCCAACGAGGGCCAAGGGGCGCCCGGGTGGCATGGCACAGCGGCAGCCGGCAAGGCGAGGCAGGCGGCCAGGGCATGCACTGCAGGGGCACACCGGCGCAGGCCATAGCAGCGACTAGCGAAGCAGCCTAGCAAGTATGGCTTGAGTTCAGTAGAATATCTCTTAGTGCAGTTCGTGTCCATTTTGCTTGTTTCATAGGCTCGTCCTTGATTTGTAGGCTCGTCCTTGATTTATGTGCTAGTGTCTTAAAACATGCCTAATGCAGACTATCTTTCGATGGTATGCCACATTATCAATGGTTACCAATAGCCAAGTGTGCACATGTGATACTTGGTTCTTGAAGGTAATCAGTAATCACAACAAGTAGAACTTGACCATTTGTATATGACCTAGAAAGTGTGGAGCAAATCCCGGTGGTTAGCGAGTGGTGGGCGGTGGAGCGGAGATGCGGAACAGCAGCGGCAGTGGGAAGTGGCGTCCAGCGAGGTGGCGGCAGCGCAGTCTTGCGGTGAGAGGGCGGCTTGGGCCTTGGTCCATGCCGCCCTAGCTAAGATTTAGTCTTGCTTCCACCACTGCCTACAATGCATATCAGAATTTCCTGCACCAGCCAACTAAAGGTTAAATTCAACCATTTTATCACCCACCAGCATTAACTTATATTTGTCCGTAAAATTTTGCGCTGACCATTCACGAAGGTGGCGCAGAACCTTCATACCACCCAAATAACGCACATAATAGCATATAGCAACAGCCGTTCAACTGAACATAAAAACAACTGACAAGGTATATGCATCTAAAGCCATTAAGCCCACACATCGGAAAATAATAGCTTAAATTAAATATGCTCTGAACAAGCTAGCTACCTAACGGCAAATAATTTGCGCCACAGATGTTAATGCAAAGCAGTCGAAGGTCATATCATCACTTAACAGATAGTATGCAAACTCGTGTATGCTCTGAATGAACAATCTGTGGTTTCAAAATCCTACTCCGCTATCTAATTTTCACCCGAGGCGATACAGCATTAGAAATCCAACAGCTTTTCTTTAGAACTAGCTGCTTATCCAGTATAAACCGAAAATTATGCGAGAAGCAACAAAATTTACAGCAGCAACAGGCAAAGCACCCCGGGGACGAGGATGCAGCCCCTCACCTGCGTCGCGGTCTGCGCAGCCTCGTCGGCCTCGGTGGCCCCCAGTCGCCGCAGCCGACTCGCGGTGCGTCCGGGGACGCGCCGGACCGGCAGCGGCTGCGCGTGAAGCAGCCGCGCCGGCGCGCGCCGCGGGCAGGCGAGGGACGCAGCGGCGCACGGCCGGCACGGCTCCCGGGCAGGCGAGCGCGAGGGGGCGAGGGCGTCGGCCGTGCGGAGGAGAGCGGCCATGGTGGCGGGCCGAGGGGAAGGGAGCGGAGAGGGGAGGAGAGGGGGGTTTTGCTTGCTGCTCTGTGGGATGCGGGAGATGCGAACAGCAGTGCACGAGATAACTCGTCTCGGCTCCGATGGATGGATGGAGGCGGGCTGCCATCGGAGATACGGACGATATCACTATTCTAGTTTTTTTTTAATAGTCAGTCAGAGATTGATAATATCAAATATATATTTCTCTGTTATGTATTTATTCTATAAACCTTCAAGTGATCGGTTGAATAAAAATTATCCTTTTTTTTATACTCCTACACAGGGCTTTAAACAGGAGAGTACAATCAGTACAAATATAGAGACTAATCGCCGAGATATTAAAGGAACAGCACTCAGATTCCCCGTATGTTTACATATAGCAATCTATCTATATATTATTTTGTTCCTAAGTAAAGTAATATCAGACTTCCTCATATCACTTGATATACGGATATCACTCATCCTGTATCCAATTTCATATTTTTTTTCCAACGGAGTTGGAGTCAAATACAGATAATACTAGACACCTATTTACCCCTTTCGTATTCGTTTCACAAGCATTCAGTCGGTTGGTCAAACAGAAATTATTCGCTCCGTTTGCACCCTAGAGACGGGTGCTTGTGTTTTTTGGAAGCAAGGGCTAACTTGACGGGTCTCTGGATGATAGCTGGTGGCTTGGGATGGCCAGCCCGGAGACGCGGAGGGTCCTTTTCTTTTCTTTTTGAAACGGAGACAGGGATTGTTAGCTCATCGGGGGAGACAGGGATTGTTAGCTCATCGGGCACTCATCATAGGATTGATTTTGTATAAACTGATGTAGAATACATCGAAATGGTGTTTGATTGGTTGAATATAAGCCGCAATGTAGTTTGTGCATGGTTTGTTTGAAGACTAAATATTTCCAACAATCTGCACCTTGTATAGCCTATGGCCAATGGCCAATGGTGGAGCTGCTCATTGCAACGGAGTTGCAAGTTCAGACTTCAAATTACCTATACGGCCTGTTTGGCAGAATTGGAAAGGGGAATGGGAATTTAGAGGAGGGTGTTTGTAGAGGGATTGAGCATAAGAGTTTACTTTTTAGTCATAATCCCATGTTTGATCGGAGAGATGGAAAATTACGAGGAATTATTCTCTTACTTACCGGAGATTCTAACATGAGTTGCAACAAAGGGTTTAGATGCATTGATCTTTCATTGGCAAGTAACCGCTAACCAAGACATTCTGTTGACTAATTAGAGACTCGTGTGTTACAATAAAGTTATAAAAATGGTGAGAAGAAACTTACTGTCTGACCAACTTCACACATTAAACATTAGAGAGCAAGCGACAGAGATAGAAGGGTGACCAGAATACGCGAGGAGATGGGGAAAGTGGAGGGGATGGGCGGTTGTATCCTGAGAGAGAGGAGGAGAGAGATGAATGGTCCAGGTCAAATTGGATGGCTGAGAAGAGAGGAGGAAGAATAGACCAACCACCAACTTATACTTTTATAATAGTAAAGATTTCGGATGGAATTGTCCCATTACATGTGTCTAGAGATAAAAAAATTGCGCACTATAGTTGGTCAAACGTGATGTTTGTCACGCCTTCTTCAAGGAGAACCTAGAGCTTAGATACTGTTTGGTTCGTATACTAACTAACATTGTTAAAGTTTGTCATAATTTTTTTACCAAATTTATCTAAGATTAGGCAATTAAAATTGAAGCCACACTTGGCTAGTAAAAGATAAACTTATCATACTTTTTTTTAATCATTGACGTGTGAGACCCAGATGATAAAGAATAAATATTGCCGTTGGTGTGACTATGAACAAAACGGACGTCTAACTCAATTAAACTTGTCTAATTTAAAGTATGATTGGTCTATTCTTTAACGGCTTCTAAAAGTGACTTTTGACTTTTACTATAGTACCTAACTTTTAAACAGACTATTTTTTCAAGAACAATATGGTGCATAGAGTAAAGTTCTCTCATTTGTCTGTATCCCATACCTATACCCCTTCATTTAGTGTCAGAAGATCTTCCACCAATGGCGCTAGATATACATCATTATCGTTCCTAGGTTGCTTCAGCCCTTGGATAAATAGTGACATCAAAATTTACTTCCGCTTCATACACAGCCAAAGAGGAAAGTTGTACACGATACATTCACAGGCCAGGTGCTATGTCAGCTGCTCATGTTACCGAAAGGATTCATTCCATCTATACTCAACCCAAACCTTATATTCCTCGGTTCTGCAGTGAAGTCTACAAACATCCTATCAATGTTCCTCCATTGGGCAAAATCAGCGACATATCTTATCATTCCATCTTTCTTACGCTCCTCTGAGTGACAACACAACAATCTTGCATTCTTTCGGTTCGTAAATAAACGTTTCAAATGGAGAATTATAAGCAGATACAACAACATCTTAGCAAGAGGTCCTTGCTTCACCTCGATGCCTTTACCGTCATCGAAGTCATTCTTACGCTTGTATCGGGATGCTTTGCACACCGGACAAATGTGTGATTTTGCATACTCTTTATGGTAGAGGATACAATCATTCAGACATACATGTATTCTTTCTACTTCCATTCCCAATGGACAGAGAACCTTCTTGGCTTGGTAGATGGTTCTCGGTAACATATTTTTCTCTAGAAGGATGTTCGCTAGGAGACCTAACAATACCGTGAAACTTTTATCGGACCAACCATTACTTGCCTTCAATTTCAGTAGTTCAAGAACAGATGACAACCTTGTGTATTGAGGCTTGCAGCCCGGGAATAAAGGTTTCTCTAAATCCTCCATCAAGCTCTTGAATTTACCAAACTCTCTCTCACTATAGCTTCCTTCCGCATCGTGTATCATCTGATCTAGATTGTCATCATATGACCTATCCTCGTCGAAAGCACAGCCCACAACGGGCATATCGTTGTCTCCCTCGACACCTTCCTTATAATCTTCTCTTCACCATAACTGGTCCAACATGTATGTCCCTTTTTGAATCCCTTTGAATCAAGTGAGATTTGATCTATGCTAAGTTGTAAACATCTTTAGATTATCACAATCAATGCATGGATAGTACATATATTCCATTTCCTTTTTCAACATATACTGCTCGGCTGCTCTTCTAATAGCAGACACGCTATTAATGTACCATTCATTCACACGGTTCTCAACGTACATCCAGCTTCGGTCCATCTATACTATGTATGTAACAAATTTATGTCAAATTGGATTATTAATACTACTATAGCTATCCAGCTACGTACTATTCATGAAGCAATATATATCAAGCAAGAATTAATATGTTAGAGTAAACTGGGAGTACTGACGTATTCTTAAATTACAGCAAACTACCAATTAAGTTAGATCTAAATCTAACTATCATCTCTCCTTATTACAAGGCATACAAATTAGAAATAAATACTAACCTTTAATCACCAAGCTAGAACAAATCAATCTACAAGCAGCTAGATTTATAATCAGAATGCTTCCCCAAAACCAGCCGCCTCCTTTATTACAGCGCAATGAAGATAGATCTGTCGGGACCGGTCTAGCTTGGTATTAATTAATAACGCGGCGTATCCCAAACACCTCCAACCAAAAACTGCCTATAATACGTAATTATCATAGACGGTTTGCGTTAATAACCGTCTGTGAACTATCACAGATGGTTCATATTAATAAACGTCTGTGATGTGTGCAAATATCACAAATGGCTCGTGTTAATAACCATCTATGAACTATCAGACGATTTTTAATATGAATCATCTGTCATGTCTTCAACTATCACAGACGGTTTGTATTAATAATTGTCTATGAACTATCACAGACGGTTATTAATATGAATCGTCTGTGATAGTGGCTCATCATAGACGACAAATAGTCACTCCTGTAAAACCGTCTGTGGTAATAACAGTACAGATCGTTCTCCATGAACTGTCTGTGATGAGGTGTCAGTGTAGCTTATTTTGTAGTAGTGAGTATTCATTTCAAACTTGTCAATGTACTTTGATGACAACTAGAAAAAGACTATAGAAACAACAAGCTCCCCGTCCTTTTCATCTTCCTCTACCCCAAGGTGATATTGATGCATCACCCAATTAGCTTTATCTGTCTTGCCACCTTCCCTTTTAGAACCTTTCTAAGGAACTAATATTTTATTCCAGCCTTTTATGACACCATTATCAAAGATAGGATTAGATTTTTCCCATCTTATGCCATCTTATTTGCTCATCAGAAATGGTACAATCACCATTGCTGATCCTGCAATGCTTGCGCTAACCACAATCATACACATTTGATATTCAATGGAAGAAATGACTACTGCTTCCGTCTATCTTACACCTAACAGAATAACGGAAGGGGATATGAATTAATTGACAAGAACCTATCACTACAAAACATGAGCTAACTGATTAGTTCAAAAGGCCTTAACTACTCAAAAATAAGAATTTCGTATCAGGGAGATTTTCTGGATGTGTATAGCAGAACCCTTTTGCCTCTTCTAGAGTTGGAATTAAGTCATCAATAAGTATATGGGACTCCAAATTCCCTGGGCTAACTTTTCCTTCTAAATGTTTAAGCCATTCCATATCAAAATAGCAAACATAACACTAGCAGGGAGCCGGCCTGGCCACTGTAAACAAAACCTGCAATGCAAGGTATGGAGTAAAACCTAAAGATGTCTAGAAAATGTGACACATCCCATACAATGTGAATTGAAATTTACGCAACTGGAATTTCTGTTTGGTTTAAAGCTAACTTTTCCACACCTAAGATTTGGCAACCACACCTTTCATGGCAATTAAATTGGGTCTGTGACATGTGGGTCATAGAGCTAAGAATGTGTGGTGCGTCACAATTGTAGAAAGAACCAAACACTTCAAGCACTGGGCATCAGACTATCAAAGTAATGCACCTCCTATGTGAACTAAGCTTCTTCCCATCCACTAGTAGATAGCATCTTTTTAGCTATGTGGACTCCACCAGCACTGGGAGAGAACCACCGTTGCACAATACATGCTGCTATACCACAAAGAAAAGGATCCATGGTAAATGACTTGCAGGAAGAATTATTGTTGATAAGTCTGAAATCGTAGAAGTAACTCTGCACCACAATTAAAGGAAGTCTCTAAACCAATATAACCAATGATGCATTAGCTAGCCAATTGGGTGATAAAAAATTATCATTGTTGTCATTTCTATTCAATAGATATGGCAAGAACTTCAAACATGTTTATATTGAACTCATCACATTTGAGATGCTACTGAAACATTACTTTGTTTCCATGTTGGGAAAGAGGAGTACAAAACATCACATGAATACCTGAAAGGGAGCCGAACCCTTTCAGCTAGTGAAAACATGATTGTAAAGCACATAATATTTCAAATACATAGAAGACTCTTGTTATCCGAAGAAGAAAAAAGGCTTAAACAAACAATGTCACATTGTTAGGGCTTGAAGCACCGTATGTCAAAGGCGCAAAGCTAAGGAATCATTCACTTCCAAAAGATGGAGAACAGAAGAACATCACATATTCAAACTGTGTGGCCAAGATCAGCAGCATGACACAAATAGGTTGAGCCAATATTTAACCAATAGACATGCAAAGAGTTTATAGAAAAAGCCAGAGGGTCACATAAGGTAAAATTAAGTGTAAACGTGAAGTTTTGCATTTTCCATGCATTGTGCTATTTGTTAGATAGCAGGAGAGGTAGCCATGTAAGCTATAATTCAGCTACTCATTGTCAAGGGTAATAGGGATTAATTGTAATACTCTGTACTGCCAACATCTAAAAGAATATAAACCTTTTTCTAGGCAAAGCCTTTTTATTAAAGAATTGTGGGACTGAAACTATCATTAGTTTAACTGGAACAAAAAAAGAACATGGTTGTAATAACATCATTTCAGTAATAAAATGTCACCCCGCCTAGCAGAAAATCAAATCTTATCTATGTTTACCAAATAAAACATAAACATGATGGCTAAATTTCTGTGCATACCAAAAAGATTTCTTGGGCTTCAGATGTGTTCTAATTTGACCTGCATAAATGAAAAGATAGGCTAATTACTACACAAAATGGCAAATTATATACCCAAACATAAAAATTAAACTTTGCATAGCCGCATTGAACTCTACAGCTCTACCTGAACAACCTAGGCATTGAGCAACTTTCTGGATCTAAAAAACCAGAACTTCACTTCTTTAGTCTTTCATCAAAAAAATCTAGGTGGATTTAATGAAAGTGATAAGGTTAATCAAGAGAACTATTAACTATATAACATAACACCAAAGGAAATCTAGGAAATTAATGTAGCAAGCAAGGTTATGCATATGAGCATCACATCTGCATCTATGGATTGGGGGTCTGCCATTTTGGTGAACAATCAATAAGCATAAAATCAGCCAATACCAGCTAAGTAAAGACAGGAGTTGATCCGCAGGCCCATTGAGAGGGGGAGAGAGTGAGTGAGAGAGAGACCTAGATGGGCGAACCCTATGGTGCCCACCATAGGGCGCAAGCTGCCTAGTTTGCCACCCGCACCAAGCCACCGTCCAGCACGCTACCGCCACGCAATCCCCTCGCAGTATTTCACCCTATAAACTTCAAATGGCCATGCATGCCAACAAAATCTAGGTGGATTGCTTGTTCATGAGATGGGGAATTCGTGAAGTATGCATGCAAGGGTGGATTTCAAATCATTCCAAGGAGTTTATTCCGGTGAGGAAGGGGTAGAACTCACTCTTCTAAATCACGGAGAGGCAGCCAAATCAGTGGGCACAAGAGGGATGGATACGTTGCCGCCGGATCCACCCATCTTCTTGTGTGCCATCACCGCATCTCCACTGCATCTCGTTGTCCTTGTCCATGGTACTACTCGATCCAACCTTCCCTGGCCACAACCCCACTAGATACAGTCATTCCCATTGGCTGGAAGAGTGGAAGACGCGAATCCGAGGCTACCGCAACCAACGGGGTGGAAGGTGGCATCGCAGTTGCCATCGGTTGTTGTTTGTAGAGAGGAAAGTTCTCCGAGGCAATGAGCTCAATGCCCACAAGCCATTGCTGCTTCTCACACTCGAAGAGCAAGGTCAGCCCCTAGTGGGCCACGGCATCCATCGCAATGGCGGAGATGGCAGAGGCAACGTTAGTGGAGACTGCGGCCGCGGAGGAGAAGCAGACAGGACAACACCAAGGAGGAGGTGGCGCAGCACGAGGGAGGTGGGGGCGCGACGCAAGGGTTCGGGGAGAGAAGGGGATCGGAGGAGACAGATGCAGCAGTGGAGTAGACGCAGATGAATATGGCGAAAGAAGTAGAGGGGAGATGTGGTTGTGAAGGCGGAGGATGGGGGGAGGGAGAGAAGAGGACGGGAGCATGTTCCACACGTCGTGCCCGACATTTTCTTCGAGGAGGAGCGTAAGAACGAACGTATGTACCATTAACTCCTCTTTTTAAGTAGTAGAGGTCTCTTTGCTCTCTGTCAAATCCTTTTTTTACTGAAATAATACTATAACAAATTTTAGTTTTTTGTATTCAATTAAAGAAAAATAAACAGGAAATAGAAAATAGAAAAACATCGTTATATCTCTATGATAATGCAAAAAAAGAGAGAGAGAAAAGGGGAAAATGAAGAAAAACATGTTAAAAGCCAAAATTTTTCAAAAGGCTTTTAGTTTCTGAAATCAAAAGCTGCTTAGAGCGGGATCAACATATCACTCTCCTGTGCGAAGATTCAAAAGCATAAAATTCAATAAATAGCAACGACTTATTAATTCTGTATCCTTCGAGTTTTTCATGGATTACCTGTTCGTCGTACAAATACAATTGTTCAAGTTGATAAGACGGCACAGAATGTGTACGTCCTGCCCAAAGTGGCAGGCAGGAAGGGAAAATGCGCAGAAACTACGTGTGTGGAATCAAAGAATCATTTGCTGCATCCTAATCAGCTGTAAGATCACCTCCGCCATAATTTTTGCTCCAGTGCCTCTTTCTACGTGCGCGTATGCTGTTCATTTCAGAAGTCGAAGATGAGCTTCCGGAACTTCTCCATGTGCTCAGCCTGCAGCGAGATGGCCACGGACAGGCTGCCATCGCCGCTGGCGCTCGGGAGCACGAACGCGAGCCCCTCGTACGCGATGCCGCCGGGGCCCATGAACACCGGCCGGCCCCAGCCGAAGTCGGCGTCGTGGATCGGCAGGCGCACCCAGCTGGTGAGCCCGAGATTGGGGCACCGGAACGTGTGCGCGCCGCGGACCAGCGCCGACAGGTCCGGCTGCAGCTCCAGGTAGTCCAGCGCCGAGCGGCAGTAGCCGTTGTCCATCCTGTCCAGCGCCGCCTGGATCGTGGACGCGCCGTCCGCCAGCGCGCCGGTCACCTTGCCGGCCTCGGCAAGCGGCGTGGCGGTGAGGATGACGTTGCCGAAGTAGCCGTTCGGGAGCGGGGGCTCCAGCCGCTGCCGCCCGTCCGTGGCGCAGTACAGCTTGGTGGGCTGCTCGGCGGGCAGGCCGCGCGCCAGGGACGCGCACCGCCACACGTGCGCGGCGAGCACCGCGTACGTGCTGAACCGCGGCGCGCCCTCTCCCTTGGGGAGCAGGGAGCGGAGGCGGCCAAGGTCGGAGCGGGACAGCCTGAAGATGTCCACGGCGGTGGGCGGCGGCGCCAGCTTGGCCGTGAGTGCCAACGGCTCCGAGGCCAGCATGGCCGGCGCGGGCTGGTACTCGACGTGCGGGTGGGACGGGGTCGGTGGGTCGCGGGCGCGGAGGAGGGTGCGGTCGATGAATGGCATGACGGCGATCGGGACGCCGCGGCAGAGGTCGGACCACGAGTTGATGAAGTGCAGGCCGGAGAAGCCGTCGGCGACGTGGTGCTGCATGCCCACGCCGAGGGCCACGCCTCCGCACTTGAAGTAGGTCACCTGCAAAGCAAAAGCGCGTGAGTTAATTATTTTATTCGAAACAGCAAATCGCGCGAGTTAGGCCCCGTTTGGCACAGCTCAGCTTCACTAGTGAAGCTATTTTTTTTGTTTCAGCTTCACGAGCAGCTTCACCGGTGAAGGTAAAACTGTTTTGGAAAACTGTTTGGCAAAACAGCTTCACCAACAGCTTCATGCATGGCTGAAAGAGGGCAATTGTCCAAGATGCCCTTGTCTACCTGACTTGTTCTAACATTTGGAGTTGTATGTTTGTATATGGTCATATGAATTAAAAAATAATATATTTGAATGAGTATGAATTAAAAAATTAAAATCATTAGAGAAGTGCGAACGGTAGAGAAGTGCGAACGGGAGGAGAGGAAACAGGCGTGGGGACCCAGTGGCAAAGTGCTGTAATTTCTGTCAACTACAAGGGCAGTGGGTTCCTAGAACTGCGAGCCTGAGGGAGAGAGCTGTGAAAAGCTATTATTTTCAGCTTCACCCCACCCTATTCCCTTGTGAGAGCATGATTTAAGGAGCTTCATCCATGAAACTGTTTGCAAAAAGGGTGTTTGGCAAAAAACAGCTCACAACAGTTCATAAAGTTGTTGATGAAGCTGTGTCAAACAAGGCCTTAATTAGGCTCCCAAAGTGTTTCATATTTTTCGAGCTACTCTAGTCTTTAACTATTTGAATACTATTGACCAAGATCCAATCTCATTAATACCTGTCAAATCAAGAACAAGACGAGATGACCGACGAGCTATTTCTTTTCTTACAAACAAATACGGGCTAAGGGTATCACAATGTTTAGAGGCTATATAATCTTTAAATTAAGATCTATAGATAGTCTTTTAAGTTTAGCATAATTTTATATAATATATGAAAACTATTATTGTCTTTAAGATTGGATCTATAACTATAATAAAAAGTTTCCTTTCCTATTAGCCTCTTTTATAGCAAGTGGGCATTGCATTTTTTTGTTGTTTTGAGATAGCCTCCAGAGATAGAGATAATGCTATATATTTTTGCTTGGAGATAGTCTCACATAAGTATATAGCGTCCTCTCTAAAATTTTCCTCTCTCTTCTTAAGACAGTTTTTTCAAATTATGGCTGCTCTAAGTGGCCGACAACTAATCGTAGTGCCATCAAGTAGTAATGATTTTCTATTACACCTGGATGCCTCTCCTTCAGCTACCATCTAAACCTCAATTGGCTAGACCCAATTAATTTGGCATCTTTGCATCACCAATGTATGTCATCAAGGCACTGTTGCATATGTTGCAAATGGGCAAACGGTCCCTTAGGAATATTCAAGGTCGTACTCATACCAAGCCAGTCCGGATGTTCCACTGCACCTGACTTGATGTGTGTCCACAATAATTGAAGTCGGCCATGCATAATCATTAGTAATACGAACATTGTATTGTTTATGTTAACTCCTACAACTGACTTTTGCTTTAAAAAAACAGAAACTAAAAATACACATTTAGTTCTAAAGATAAAGAGGGAGACACGGACACATTACGTACTTCACTTCTCTTACTTTCATCTCGTACACGTCTCTCCTTCACTTTCTCTACTGCTCATTCTCTCCTTCTAAAAGTCACTTTTTTCAACCACTGCTATTTATTTTCAGCTAAAATTCATCAAACATAGCTAATATGAACAACACTATAGTACAAGGCTCAACCAAAAATGATAGCTACAGAGCTACAGCCTACATACAACCTTAAGGAAATGCAGAGCAGGTAGAAGAATCAGTCTAAGGTTGCTTACTACCACAAGAAAAGTGACAGAAAAAACATATTTTTTGGCATTCCAGTTGGGTTATCATGTTCCTGCAAACAACATGCTGGTGCTCAAGACAGGGACTCGTGTGCGATTTCGATCGATATAAATGAAGTCGCTGCAGTGTATATTACGATCGATTTAAACCCGACTTAAAAAGACACTTCGTTTAAAATTAGTTATTACAAAAAAAATATTTTTAAAAGCTAAAAAGAAGAACCCCACATTTCTCTTATTGATGATGGACAAACTCTACCTCACCCACGTGGTTGCTCATATACCAGTTGGTGTAGTTGCGAGGTCGCACACGATTATGATCTGGCAACCTTACCGAAATATTGGCTCGCTTTCATGTTTGAAAAGTTGCCATCATCTGTAGAATCTACACAAATTTAGGTGTCTGGTAACGCCAAGGCAGTCCACGAGACTCGACAGCGAGAAGTCGGACTCAAGCAGGTAACACAACGCTCTCAGGAGTCGGGAATTCAGGATAGTTTTCTTCCCGAAGGCAGAAGGCTGTGAGAATAGTTCAGCCTAACAATTGGTCGATGCCGTTAATTACAACACCGATAATGGGGATGCAGCTGTGTGGAGGCCAAGTCATGGAAGAAATCGTCTAATTCTATTTTGGCATTTGCTTTACTATCCTCAATTGTTTGTTGAAGGTCTCTCTACCATACCAAGACCTATGAAAAGAAATGAATTCCATCTAATTAATGTGTCCCCAAACTGGAATGGTAAATCCAGACTAACAAGGCCAGCTGCAAGGAGATTTCAAGGGCGCAAACAAAAAGAAAACGATTCCATGTAATTACTATGTCCACAAACTGGAATGATAAATCCAGACTAAACAAGGCTAGCTGTTCAAGGGCACGAACAAAATCTATCTTGCCACGGATGAGGATACAGTATTATATTGCGTCGCATGATAACAAATATTTCCCAAAATTTGGCATGATCCATGGTATTCTTCGAAGAACAGAAAACGTAACACGTAATGTTTTGGCTCTTGTTTTTTTGAACTTCTTTGAAAATCAAAATAAATAAAGTAGATTCTTTAAACAGCTTTTTCATTCTGCCTTCTAACTTCTAAAGGTTGAAATGAACATGTTGATTTCTAATTTTAAATTTCTTTTGCTTTTTTTCTTTTTATAATCCATAAAGATGTAACCGTAATTTTAATTTTTTTTATTATTTTCTTCATATTTGTTTAACTGAATTACTAAAAACTATTAACCGTTATAGTATAATTTCACTAAAGTCAATAGCCAGAACTCGAACTCCTTAAAAGGAGCCGGATTGAACGGGGCAGACCAAAAGAACGAAGAGCTACGGCACTCCCAGCACACCGGTCGTGGGCTGGCGGCATTTCGCTAAGGTGCACTAAATAGCAAAATAGCAGCAATCAACAAAATTGACAAGACACTGCACCTCCGTGTTTTTAGTCCACTCCAAAGAAGTCAAACTTCTGGCTTTAACTAAAATTATACTATAATATTATTAGTCTTTTTAAAATTATTTAATTACAAATAAAAATCATTATATCATCACGATAATACAAAAAATAAGAAAAAAACTAAACTTAAAATTCGACATATTTTAAATAACTTTTAATTTAAATAAATCAAAAGGTAAAAACATCGGTGGAGTTCATTTAAAGCGGGGCTTTAATTGCGCTCGAGACCCGTGTCTCTACGCGCATCAGCGCCCCATAGCCCCATACGGCGCCGACGACGAGGATAAGGTCCCGAAAACGACGCGCGGCCATCCGTTTTGACCGCAACCTTGGCACTAACGGCGGCCGCTCAAATCCGTCCTCGCACGCAACCGCGCTGCACTCTGCTTCGACCGGCCCGTCCTTGCTAGCTAAGCTAATGGCGCGTGAGGAAATTTGAAGGGGTCGGGGGCTGAGATTTGATTTACCACCTGGAGCACGAGGAGCGGGAAGGAGGAGATGTCGTCGGTGTAGTGGACGGCGGGGATGAGGCGCTTGAGGTCCATGGTGGGCGCGAAGTCGCCGAAGCCGTCGACGGCGGCGTCGGGCGCGTCGGCCTCCACGAAGAGCACCCCCTCCGCGTTGCAGTCGATCTCCACGCGCCCGTCCTCGTCGCGCGCCAGCCGCCCCGCCATCGGGTAGAACGGCACCAGCGCCTCCGCCAGCGCCCGCCGCATCCTCTCCGCGTCGAAGTAGCGCCCGCCGTCCCCCGCGCCCTCCCGCCGGTAGAAGTAGACGCTGGGCGTGTGGAACCGCGGAACGACAAGGTCGAGGTTGGAATTCCACAGCCGCCGCCGCGGCGTCTCCCCCGCCGGCCGCACCATCGTCGACCCCCGCACCGTGATCTTCATCTGCATGGCGCGCGCATCCATCCATCAATCCCCATTAATCCACGAACAAACGAACAGAGAAAAAAGAAATTCAAGCAACAAGAACAGAGCGATGACCAACCTCGTTTGACACGATCGAAGCGCTCGCCTTGCCGCGGCAGGCAGATCTGGGAGGTCAGGTGGGCAAGCAAAAAAAGCGAAGGCCTTCTTCCCCTTCACGTGGAAACACGTGTGGTACGGACGGAGTGAGTGGTGGACGTTAGGTAGCTCTTGTTGGAGAGCTGGTGAGCGAGGTCGGGGTGGCGCGGCTTTTATAGCCGCCGGGCGGGGAGCTTGCAGCAATACGTGACTCGCTGTTCTCCACCTGGTTTTTCTTTTTTGGAACAAGGTTTTTATTCCGAGTTTATATTAAGAGAAGTGCTAAGAGCACTTGAGTATTTTTGGAGTTGAGAATATTCAGACTTTAGAACGTTGGATCTCCATCCAACGGATCCCCTATACTCTTCAACCTCAAAAAAAGAAACCTGGGGCATTGGATCACCATCTTACGGATTCCCCCATATCTCATTTTCTCCAAAAATATATAAGTGCTCTTAATCTCGGATGTTGTTTGAAGATCTAACACCCAAAAAATTAGAGTGCTTCCAACCCAAAATACACTCAAGTGTTCTCTAGACACATCCTTATATTAATTGATTGCCCGGTTGCTTCGGGGGAGAAGGCCACGGATGGGGGAGAGTTGGTGGGCTGGATTACCTGCGGAAAGCTAGCAGAGGTGGGGGAGATGGATTTGGGTCTCGCTCATTTCGGCTTGAGCTTCTAACTTCTGGTTTAATTTCCACTATTCCAAAATTCCGTCTTTTTCTAGCTTTTTATCTTTTTTTGCCGGTTCTTTTCCCCATATTTGTTAGTGTTACTCGTGATGGACTAACCCATTTTTTCTATTTTTAATTTTTTTAAAATTTAGTTATGCCAAATAAGCCACCATCAGCTATAGTGTAATTTTAGCCAGCTACAGTGCATTTTCAGTCATAAGCCAGCTTATTTCAGCCCAACCGAGCGGCACTTTGATTTAGAGGTTTGGAAGTGGCATTGTTAAATGCTCCGTGGACGCGGCCCACCCAACCGGACGATGGGTGTGCTTGCCTGACGGTGCACTACACATGGACCTCGTCTGGTCTCTGCATTGCATTAGCAGTGACAGCTTCAGAATGATTCTTCGCAGCAGCGTTTGTGACACTGAGTAATTCGTCGACGTGATTAGTGCAGTGCATCAGCAGCAGTGGCAGCCTCCAGTTTGTAAAGAGAGAACAACGACAGTTAAGCTAGGAGAATCAGCCCTTTTTAAGGAGTGCTTGATTGATTTGATTGCGAGCCACCGTATGCTAGAAGTGAGAGAGAGGGTTTACCACAAAAATACGGTGGTGTCTAACACTCGAGTGCTCTTTAAGATTGAGAGCACTCAAATTCTTTTAACATTGGATCTTTATTCAACACCTTAGATTCGGAGTACTCATATTTTTTAGGAGGGGTAGTATGAGGGGATCCGTTGGATGGAGATTCAACGGACCGGATTCGTTTTTTTGGAGGGGTCATGAAGAATCTGTTGGATAAAAATCCAACGCTCTAAAATATAAATGTTTCTAATCTAAAAAACACTCAAGTGCTCTTAGCATTTCTCCAAAAATATTGCCAGCCCAATAGTGACCGCTTCAATGGCGTTCGAGGACATGCGAAGCGATGGAAAAATCAAGGATGCGAATTGTTCGTTCTTCGGAAGCTCTCTAGCAGACCCGTTCCGAGTAATTATCATGCCAGGTTAATTTACAACAAATTGATACCCAAACAGAATTAAGGTTGTGATCAAAATGGCTGAAAAGCCCGTGGCTTATGGCTGAAAACACTGTAGCTGGTTGAAAAAAGCACTGTAGCTGACAGAGGCTTATTTACCATAATTAAATTTAAAAAAATTTAAAAATAGAAAAAACATATTAGCCCATCACGTATAATGTAAACAAATACGAGGAAAAAAAGAACCGGTAAAAAAACTCAAAAAAAAGCCAAAAGTTCAGAAAAAGACGAAATTTATGAATAGTGCAAAAATAAGCTGAAGCCAAAAGCTCAAGCCATTTTGATCACACCCTAAAACGATTTTCAAGATCAGCTGTCTTTGCACATGCATACAGCCGGCGCAGACCGTTTCCAGTCATAGGCCCGAAATCATAGGTTCTTTCGGACCTATTTGCCCTTTAAAAAAGCTTGCTGTCATCACGTTGACCGAACACAGGGTATGCACCTTGTGACTTTTAACTATAACTTATTAATCTAATAAATAATTATTATTATTAAGATAAGCTAAAAAACACTAGAAAATTAAAAAGAATAGGTCCACAAGAGTAACATGGAAGAAAGACCATGCACACATGTATGCCCACCTTGTTTTCGCGGTTGACGGCATCACCGTTCTCCAGAGCCAAGGAGGCTCAGAGTTAAAGTGTGTTTGATTGCTAAGATCAAGTGGTGCATGTATAGCATGGTTTAAGAAAAATATATATATGTTTGTGTTATGATTACTGACCAAACAATAAATAAGAGGGCTACTGGAGAGGCCACGAAGAGGCTGCCTAAAGCCTTACAAACTGTAGAGACAATGATAGAAGTCAGTGCTATCTAGATTTATCTAAAAAGAGAGCTATATTCCCTGACGCTTTAAGACATATATTTATAGCCCTAAGGGCTTGTTACACAAATACTCCTATCTGAATATATACTTACAGGGGTAAATATATCATTTCATTAACTTAGAGTTACATGAATACCCCTATCTAGGTCTACACATGCAGAAATAAATATGGCATTTTTTCTAGCCTGTAGTCGCTGCCAGGCTGGCTGGATGGTCTACTGGAGCAATAGGTTGATTGGGCTAAGGTGAGGCCGCTCCCCCTAACAGTTTAGTTGTTTGGACTGAACAAATCTCATTCTAGATGTTGGGATACAAATCTAAGGAATTTTCTCTTTATATATTGAACCATACCTTTCGTCTAAAAACAACTAAACCATATAGTGTGGATTGGCACCAGGCCACAAACCAAAAGGGGTTGCGTGATACGTAAGTTGAGTTTTCGGGGTGAGGTCAGGGAGGCCTCATGCTCATGGAGTCATGGTAGGTAATGTGTGTACGGTGGTCTTGCCGTGTTGGTGTTCGTGTGGAGCCAAGACCTTGTGGTTCGCCTGCGATGACGTCGTGGTTCCGTGCATGCGAGCTCCCTCAGGCCGCCGCAGCGCTGCGGAAGCCCGCAGCCGGACCGCGCGCGTGAAGGTCCGGAACCGGCACCGCACCGCCACGTCACGACTCACGATTGGGCACGTTGCACTGGAAAAAGATGAATAGGGTGCTATTTGATTTGTAGGATTCCAAATATATACTAATAGAAAAACACATAATTGGTATGATAAATTTTACTGAAAATAAAGTCACAGGAATTGTACAAAAAATGTGTGCCATGGTTACGCACCAAAAAGTGAGTACTAAACTTCAGAAGACTAAGAAGGGTATTGAAGCTTAAAATTCAAGGAGAGGAGAGGTGTAGAATGTGTCTTGAATTCAATTTCAAGTGTATTTCTTACACCAAAATATTCTCTCACTTCCCTGGCGTCCTACGAGTTATATTTATTATTGAAGTATAAGTGAATTACCCACCTTTCCTTATCAACTTAGGTTTTTGGGTAAACTGGCTAGTGCATGAACTCAATATGGTATCAGAACCAAGAGGTCCTGGGTTCAAGACCTAGCTGGCGCAATTAAAAAATGTCTTGAGTTCAAGACTCGGCTGGCGTAATAATAAAAAATAATTGCAGTCTAATAATTTGCTATTGTTTCTCAGCTTACCGATGACGATTTTTAGATAAGTTTTAAGAAAAATGCTAGTAAAATCCTTGATTCATCGGAAAGTCTAGTTTGCGAGATTCCTAAGTTTGAAAGGATCTTTTGTGTTGATTTTATCGAGTCTTCTAGTGATTCTCTTCGGTGCTTAGTTGCTTCCGAGTCTCGTGATATCTCCTTTTAGCATAGTAGACTTGATCACATTGATTTTGATCATTTGACCCATGTTAGTGGTCACAACCTCGTTCATGGTCTACCTAAGCTCAAGATGATCAAAGACTTGGTTTGTGCTCCTTTTCAACATGGCAAGATGGTTGCTATTTCTCATCCCTCGGTCACTGTGACTATGGCTGATGCACTAGGACATCTTCTTCATATGAACACTGTTGATCCAGATAAAGTGCAATTGGCCGGTGGGAAGTGGTACATTCTTATTGTGGTTGATGACTTCTCAAGGTTTTTATAACATCCCAAAATTTAGATGTTCAAAAATATGAAAATTTTAAAACTTTTTCTTGCAATTTGCTGGCATCCATAATTTCTTCTGAATATGTATTTGAAATCTTTTGAGTTTTGTGACATATAAATTAATATACTGAGAATAATATCCAAAGTAAAAAATGGAAATCCAAGGATCTACACACAAATTAAAAATTCAAATATTAGATAAAGGAAATAAAGATTTGAAATTCAATTTAACTAGGTGGAGAAAAGAAATGGCCAAAGGAATATTAAAATCCACGTTGCTCTCCCTGTTCCTCCGTCCCCTCCGCGTCAGCCTCGCCTGCCTCCATCCCCACCTGCGCTCCCTTGTCACCCTCACGTCGAACGTCACCATCGCCATCCCCTGCACAAGCCATCCCCTTACCATGCCCTGCGTACCCTCTCCTGGCGCCATGCCGGCCATGACATCGCCATACGGAGCCCTGTGTCCGAGTCGCCAGCTATAGCGTCTCCACAGCCTCCCACCGGCTATAAATAACATCCCCAGGAGTGCCTTCCTCCCTGTGCCCTCATATTCCCTCCTCTCCTTGCTCCCTCTGTTGCGGAGCCATGCGCCCGAGCGACAGGCGACTCGCCTCCTCGTCGTTCCCGGCCCTCCAGCGAAGCCTTCGCCAATCCGACCGCGTCACTTTGTGTCCCTACTTCTCTTCTTCCTCCCCCTCCGTTTAATTGGAGCCCCATCACCAGAAATGGCCACAATGTCCGATCTCCTTAAAATAGGCCGTCGCCGCCATTTTCGCTGCCAACTCCTCCTTAGGCAACTTGTCCCCAATTCTGCGCGGTGAGAGTAGTTCCTTAGCGCCCCGAAGCATCCCCAACTGCCGGCCAATGCCCTCGCCGCCCAAGCTCCCCCTCCGCGGTGACCCGACCACGTCGTCGCCCGTGCACGTTGCCAGCCCTCCTTGGCCTCCCTCCGGCTCCACCGACCCGCTGGGTGAGTTCCTCGTGGCCCACTATTGCTCGTGCACGCCCCACCTTCTTCTCTCTCCCTTCTAGCTGCCGGCGCCCCATTTTCCCCTTACCGCCGGCCGCCCAAAGCTGCCGCCAGCTCGCCTTGGCGCCACCCCGGCTGAAGCCTCTACTCCCGGAATCTCCTCGTCACCTGAGCAACCCGTTTTGCCGGTCACCGCCGCCTCCCCGGCCGCCCTTTGCCAGCGCCGCCGCTCGCTTCCCCTGGTCGTGCGCCCCTCCCTGCCTCCCCTGTTTTCTATCCGGCCGAAAGCCGATCCCAGCGCTCACCTCTTCAATATTCATCCTCCCTCTGTATCACAACCGAGCAAATGCCTGGTTGGTCAGCCCAGCCGACGGTTAACGCAGAGACGCGAGTTCGAATCCTCTGGGCGCATGTTTTATTTTTATTTTTTTAAAGCACATTTCAATTAGGAGATATTTAGGAAATAAATCAAGGAAGCTAAGATAATTAATTTGTGTTCAATTAAAATTTGTATATACATTAAAATATAGAATTATATGCATATGAAACATTAAGTGAATAAACAAAATTTAGAAATTTATTCATGGAAGCTAATAAATTTGATTAGGATGTAAATAAGATTATTTAAGATTTAAAATTGGATTAATTACTATATATGAGTAATTAATATGGTTTGAATATTTATTTACAGTCTAATTATTAAAAAGCATTAATAAAAGATGGCTTGGGTTAAATGTCAAATTTAATAAAAATCCCAATTATAAAGACATCCAAGTTTAAGTTAAGGAAAATAAGTTGATATTATGATTAACTATAAAAGCAAGGCTTCAAAATAAAGATTACCATTAATTATAACCAAAACATGTGCCCTAACATTTGACATGCCATCATTAAATAAATCTCAGTGGTAGATTTAATTAAATAGCAATATTGCGATATGACCCTGTATAGCAAGTTCGGCCCTAGGTAAATAGAAATATAATTAAGATAAAATTTTGCCTGATGATAAGGAAAAGGATGAAATATTAATGTCAGTTGATTTTCAGAGTGCCTTCAATTAAAAAGATCATAATTAGGTATTAAAATATAATGCCTTTGGAACATCAGACATTGGATTAATCCCGCCAATGAATAATCTGAAGGACAATGTAGTATTATGACCAATAGTCGCAGATGAGTAGTAAATAAGAATGTACTAAGATTTACTATTAAAACATCAATTAGATAATTAAATATCCCCATACTTCCATGAATTATTGAACTAATCATTCAGTGAATAATTTAATAATTGGTAAATAGAACCCCATAAAATACCACAACTCAAGTTGCCACGAATGCATACTCTAAAGATTAATTCAATAAATTAAACTCATATACCAGTTCATAGGTCTAATCTAACTCATGAAACTTCCTTAATAAATATAAAAATAATAAAATAAGTTATTAAATAAAAGATCGATCCATGGTATGCTACTGTCGGCTATACCCAGCCATCCTTGAACCGAAAGAGGAATATTTCTATGAATATTTCTTCACTATAAACATTCCTTGGCGCCCGTTTCGATGGATTTCCCTTAGCCATTTGTCACTCCACTCCAACCATGTTTGACTCTTTCAATACTCCGTGTCCAATCAACCCAATCTCAAATCACCTATTTAATCATAACAAAAATTATTCAAGTTTAATTGGATTTATTTGGATCTTTTGAGTTATGTGCATTTATTTGGATTCAGTTGTTTATCGCATAATTAGAAATTAGAGTCCTGAAGCATCAGTGGATCAAGCGAGACCAAGATCGAGGTGAAGATAAAGACCAGAAGCTCAAGATCAACAAATGAGAAAGCTTTGAGTGAACTCAAGACTACGGTAAACCGCACAAGGCAAGTCAATACTTTGATCAGATTGAACCTACCTTTTCTGCAAGTTATTTCCGGTTTAAATTATGAAACTGCATGCTGTTATTTTATGTGTAGATGTATGTTTGATTTTAAGCTTCTAGTTATATACCATTAAATGAACTTGTTAGTATTACACTCATTTGGAGCACTTGAACATCTGAGCCTTGTCGCCCTAGGAAAATTTATAGTGGTAACATTTCAAAAATAAGTCTACAGTTATTCGCTATGCTTAGTACTGCTTAGATAATCGGGGGCACCAAAATGCCCCAAGCATCACTTTTAAATCATGAGAAACTGATTTGAGAAGTCATGGTGAAAATGGCTGGTATATTTTGGCACGGTTATTTTATGTTCCCCTAAACCCCAACTTGCTTAAATATCTGAGCGGATGGTTCGGGGGTGTGGTGCAGTGATGCACGAGAGTGTGGTTAGTGGTAGAACCACCTAGATAACTCTAAGGACCGAATCTTGTGATGACCTTCTAGTGTACAACAGTACAACCACAAGTTGGCAAATTGTAGGCAGGGCTAACTAATTTACATTGCCCTAGCGTGGTTACATGAGGTGTGAACATGTGCAAAGGGAAGGATGGTCTCATCCCTGCCTCTGCACGTGATGGCTGAAGAGAGACCCTTCTCGATGGATGGTCACATTCTACAGAAGATAGACCTTAGTGGGCATAACCACATTAGGACGATGCATTGTAACAATCTTGTGATGATCTACTCAACCGCATGACTAAGAATCGTGTGGAGTAGCGAGCGAATTGTCTCTTATGGGTAAAGTGTACAAACTCTACAGAGTAAAAACTATTCGAATAGCCGTGCCCACAGTCAAGAGCGGATATGGGAACTTAACTAGATATAGTTCTATTTCAAAAACTTGTGGGTGGAATTGGAGAAGTGGTGAGCCGTGAAAAGCCCTTATTTGTGTTGCCCTGGGTGTCGCCCAGTGATAATGTAAGAAGTTATAACGCTGAAAGGTTAGCATATGGTGCAGAAGCCATGTAACGGTGGATGGAATGTGGATCGCTATTATTACTGCATTCTTTCACACATTATGGTTTAGTTCAAACTGCTAGGTCTTAGAAAATTTCTATGCATCATATTTCGAAAGCAATTTGTGGCAAGTAAAATAACCCGAGCCTTTCCTTGTTTAAGTCATGCATATTATATAATTACATCCTGTGTACTAGCTAGCAGAGCACGGTGGTTTGTGCTCACCCTCGCTCACTCAATTAATCTAGAATCAGGAGTTAGATCGCTACGCTTCAGCAATACACCTAGACAAGATGGTGAAGAAGATGAAGGTGTTAAGAACTAAGTCGCGTACTCCTATTTGGCTGCCTATGGGCGCGTCCTAAAGGTCCCACCTGTGTGTTTCGTTTTCACTACTGTATTTTATTGATTTCGGCCTAACCGGCCCATGAGTAAGTCTACTATTATATTTACGCTTCCGCATGATATGTATTTTGATGTTTAATACTGTATCTATGAGCACTATCTACTAATCTAGGGAATAGTGCGGTGGAATCACAAAGGATTCTGGGTTGAAAAATCTGGGTCTGACAATTTTCTTGGGTGTTTTTTAGCCTCGAAGGATGAGTCGTTTAGTCATTTTTAGGGTTTATTTCGTAGGTTATCTGTTGAGCTCCCTAGTGCCTTATGAGCGATTCGTAGTGACAATTGCACAGAATTCAAGAACTCCTACTTTGAGAGGTTATGTGATGAGACGGGTGTAAAACATCAGTTCTCTTCTCCATACGTCCCTCGGCAAAATAGCGTTGTGGAGAGGAAGAATTGTATTTTGGTCGAGATGGCCAGAACGATGCTAAATGAGTATGCTACACCTAGAAAGTTTTGGGCCGAGGTTACAGCCACCACTTGCCATGTTTCGAACAGAGTTTTTCTTAAGGCACAGTTGCATCGCACTTCTTATGAGCTGAGGTATGGGCGAAAGCCCACTGTCACATATTTTCATGTGTTTGGTTGCAAGTGTTTTATTCTGAAGTCTGAAAACCTAGATAAATTCGAGTCACGTTCAGGACATCCCCAACACATTCAATGTCTTCATCCTTCTAAGCAGATCATAGGAGATCTATCTGAGCATGTCACGCGCTTAAAGTCTAGCTTATCTCACTTCTATCTATACTTTGCGTTTGTCACCACTTTCGAGCCTAAGGTTGTTTTTCATGCACTATCTGATGAGTCTTGGGTCAATGTCATGCATGAAGAGTTAGAGAATTTCAAGAGGAATAAGGTTTGGTCGCTTGTTAAGCCCCCTAGTGGTCATAATATTATAGGAACCAAGTGGGTCTTTAAGAACAAGCAAAGTGAGGATGGGGTAGTCATTTGAAACAAAAGTAGATTGGTAGCTCAGGGTTTTTTTTCTAGGTTGAGGGTTTAGATTTTGAGTAGACCTTCGCCCCTATAGCTAGGCTAGTAGCTATTATGAGTTTACTTGCATTCGCAGCATCTAAGGGCTTCAGGCTATACAAGATGGATGTTAAGAGTGTCTTCCTCAATAGATATATTGAGAAAGAGGTCTATGTTAGAAAACCTCTAGGTTTCAAAAATCCCAATTACCTAAACTATGTCTTCAAGCTTTTTAAAGTCTTGTATGGACTTAAGTAAGACCCTAGAGCTTAGTATAAGAGGATTAAGTCCTATCTTTTGGGTCATAAGTTTGAGATGGGTAAGGTAGATAAGATCTTATTCATTCATAGACATGGCAATAACTTACTGCTCATTCAGATTTATGTGGAGGACATTATCTTTGGTGGCTCCTCTCATGCACTTATTTACCAGTTTGTTGATGTCGTGAGCACAGAGTTTAAGATGAGCATGATGGGCAAATCGAGTTTTTTCCTCAGCTTCTAGATCAAATAGACTCGGAAGGGTATCTTCTTGCATCAAAGCAAGTACACCCTTGGCTTCCAGATCAAGCAGACTTAGGAGGGTACCTTCTTGCATCAAGGCAAGTACACCTGAGACCTCTTAAGACGCTTTGATATGAGTGATGGCATGCCGATATCAACTCCGATGACGACCTCGACTACACTTGATCTTGACAAGGATGACGAGCCTGCAGATCAGAAGGAATACCGCAGCATAATTGGCTCCCTCCTATACCTCACTATTTCGAGGCTAGATATACACTTCACCATGTGTGCAAAACTATCACTTTCACTACCTTCTATCCATCTTTGTTTCATGGTCATGTTCAGCTCTTCGTAATCTTCTTTTGAGCATTTAGAGCTCTCTTTGCAAAATTCTTCTTTCCTTTTCTAAAACCATCTTCAATTTGTATTTTTGAAGAATTGCCAATGGGTTCATCCAGGGAAGATTGAAGGATCATGTGAGAAGGTCTAAAATATTATTGTAATAAACCATTGCAAGTTTCGTGTAGTGGTTAAGTGTTTTTGCAAAGATTTCATTTTGCTTGGGTTGTATTCCATAAATGTCAGGAAAATCGGAAGTACCGCAGGTGTTTATGCGGTAGTCCCATATAGCGGTAGTACTGATGTTGTGAGCATGGTTATACCGCATGAACGGTAGTTCTAGTCTAAGTTGTGGTACGTTTTTTCCAGCGGGGTCCATTTGGGAATGCAAGGCGCGGTAGTACCGGCTTGGGGAGCAGTAGTACCGTTATGTTGCGTGCGGTACTACCGGATTTCGTAGAAAAATAGGATTTTGGTATTTGAGTCATAGATTGAGTTAGGGTGACCTAGATCTTTGCATTAAGGTTGCATGATGCATGTTTTGGCTAACGTGCATCATGTTGTGAAGAACATGTGCTCGAAAACGATTTCTTTGTGTTTAGTTGTGCTGTGTCGCTTGAAGTCAACCGTGGTCAACGACGAGGATCAGGGCTAGGCTCATGGAGGAGCTCACTAGTAGGAATGTGCACATAGATGACTAACAGACTTCGTCATAATAAAAGCCCGATTCGTCATAAATATTCTTTTTGTGACGAATTAGTGACGAATTTCGGTTCGTCAAAAACGGAGCGTCACATTTGTTGCACGGTGACGAAACTGAATTTTTCATCATGGAAGTGCTTTCATCCGTGACGAAGACGTTTTTGTCGTAGAACTGTTTCCCTTCTATGATGAAACCAAAATCGTCACTGTTTTCGTCACAAATTGAATGCCGAGCCTTTGTGGGAGCTGATCTGGACAGTGGCACGTGGCAGCGTCCACGCTGGAAGCTGACGTGGCTGTGCCACGTGGCGGTGCCACGTGGTCGATGACGTGGACAGAACCACGCTGGAAGCTGACGTGGCAGTGCCACGTGGCAGAATCCACGATGTCAGCTGATGTGGCGTGCCACGAGCAGGCGCCACGTGTCGTCCATGCTGGCAGGTGATGTGGCACAAGGCACGTGTCGGTTCCTGGTTTGTCCACGTGGCTTTCCATTGTTTATTGGTCCACATGTACAGCGATCATTTCGTCACAAAATTAAACCCAGTTCGTCACAAATCTACTTGACAGAAATCACAGAATGACAACATATTACATTGTTCAAGCTAACAAGCACATATTTTTCAGTTCACAAGCAAATATTGACAGGAGTTCACCAATCACGACACCACTAACAGAGTTCACGCATCAAGCCATACAAGTTCACCGCATGAAGCCGCCACACGAGTTCACCGCATGAAGCCACAACAGAAGTTCAAGACTGAGAGTTACCAACGCCGCCGTTCAAGAGCAAGATACGCTTAAGGAGCATATTGTTCTCTTCCTGTTGCTTCTTAAACTCCTCAAACTCCCTTTCAGTCTTTTCTGTCTTCTTCTTCAGTTCGTTTACTTGTTGGTGGAGAGCAGTTGAACTATCTTGTTCAGCAGCAAGTTGTTCCCGAAGCGCTTTCTCTGTAGATGTCTCTGTTTTGGTGGAGCTTGTCGGGATACCAACATTCTTCAAAAATTGGGTGTTGCAGCTGCTCTGGGAGAGGACCTCGGAAACAACATCAGCACTAGGCAACGGTGCCTGCCCATCAGCAACAGGTTCTGCTCGCATAGTTTCCATAGTAGACTGTAAAATTCAAGGATTAAACATTAGGTTACACATAGTGGAAGATGACTTAAATTGAAATTAAAAAATCATAAACAGAGAGACCAAAGATACATGGATTAATTCAAAATAAGTAATGCATAGACTTCACTGATTCATAACAAGTACTTGACATAAGCATAATGAGGGGAAAAACCTATAGCAGGGCATAGGTGTAAAATTACAACTTGAAAATGATAATGCGACATTAGGTTACTCCTTGCTGTTGCTGCTACTGCTTACTGCTAATGCTACTCTTGAAAAACCTACAGCAGGGCTTGCTGCTTCTCCTTCTGTTATGACAATGACTTGAGCAGATTTCAAGGAAAGCAAATGAAGGTACTTACAATTGCTTCTCTTGCAGTGTCACTCAGGCCCTTTTTCCTACTGGTATGGAAGTCCTTGAAGACTTCCACTGCATCAAGTTCTTCATGAAGTTCATCATGTTCTTCATCAACTTCTTCACCGAGTTCTGCGTCCTTCTTCTTGTTCTTCTCCTTCTGTTTCAGATTGGAAATTGCACATGTGTGCAACTGTTATACAAAGGCAGTGGGTATTGAATATAAAAAGTAACAATAAAACACAACCATCACTTACATATGAGTGCAGCTGTGCAACATAGCTGCGAGATCCTGTAGCCTGATGGTACCTGACTTTTACACGGTTTCGCTTGTTCTGCTCAGAGATTGCCTACAACTTTCTTTGTGTTTGGACTCCAACACAAGTAGAAAATAGAAAGACTAGACAAGAACTTGATGAGTTCGCACCACTTGAGCAGCACATACCTTGTTCTTACCACTTGACCACTTTTCGACGAGTTCACACCACTGTGCATCAGTCATGTAAGGGACAGGAGAGGTCGTTTGGATCTCATCAGCAGGGACGCCATTGAAGTAGGCTTGCTTCAACCTGTACCGCATCTGCCGTACCCCAGACTGGAATACACTCACACATGCTTCCTTTGTTGGCTTGTCAGTGGTGTCAATGGCCAGCCTCGCCTGCCAAAGTGTTAATGCAAATCCATTACTAAGTTGCTCAAGGCAGAGTTGAATGTAAGAACAAGAGTGTAGATTTATACTTACAGATAGCCTGCCCACAAATCCCTCAAAATGTTCAGTCTCTTTCTTGTATTGTTTCCAATGCGTCAAAATCGGTACTTGAGACCTAACTACTACACCTGCCTCTGATGCAAACTTGGCAGCTTGCACTGGTTCATGTGGCCTTATGTTCCCCTCGACAACAGAGATGGCCATCCTTCTTCCCATCGATCTGGTCATTTTGTCAAGCAAAACTCCCCTAGTTGCTGACCTCGGCTTCCTCGCTCGTGTTTGCATTGGTACTACACAGTTTTCATACATTCAGATTGTTAGAAATCAAATAGTGATATCAAATAGTGAGAATTGATTGATGGTCATGTAAGTATAACCAACCTTCATCAGTGGGGTCATTCTGCTGACCGGTCTGCTCTTCGCCATGGCTAAGGTCATCTGGATATGTCCAGTCCCTTAGAGGGCTAGGATGGCTGTCCACACCAATGTCTCCAGTCAATTCATCAAAGCGTACAGCTTCACCGCCATTGTTTTCCGCTGCTGGTGGCAAGGTGCGTTCACCTTGTGCAGATGTGCGCTGCCTTTTAGACCGAGTAGAAACTCCAAGAGGCACCTCTGTTGGTGGAGTTGAATTCACTCTCTTAGATTGCCTTCCCCCAGGACCCATATCGGCGCTGCCTTTTGTCCTTTTGGCACAGACTTTTCTACGCGTAGTTGGAATAGGAGGCTGAAATTGGAGAAAAAAACATAACCAGTAAGCATGCCCACAAATTAACCAAGTATATACACAACAAAGAATTGCATTGCTATCTAACCCCCCCTCCCATCACAAGCCAAGATAGAAGAAGCACCTCAATTGCGAGGGGTACTAGCTCCTCTTCTAAATCTGTATCTGTATCACCACCTCCCTTAACTCCCTCTCCAGCTTCAGGGAGATATTTCGATGAATCAGAACCTTCAGCGTGACTACCCTTGCTGCTTGACTTTTTTGCCTTTGCAAATGCAGTTTTTGTGCACAATGATTTTAGACCAGAAGCTAAACCATTGACGCCAAGTTCTGCCATTCTTCTAACATTCTCCATGATATTTGCGGCCCGCGCTCGTTCATAACCATTTAGTGGCGGTTCTTACATGTGTAAACACATGTTTAGAAATAGAGTACTAGATATATTAAAATTTTAAGCACATGTCAACTTCAATCAACTACGAAACATGTAACCCTAGCACTATCCAAGGTTCAACCGCTAGAATACAGCACACATCGTCACGGTAAAAGGATTCTGGGGTACCTCTTGCTACGCTGCGTCGACCTCGGCCTCTTGTCATCGTGGTCGCAGATCCGGAGCGGCGGGCGTCGACGAAGGGGTAGTAGATCCGGTGCAGCGGGCGTCGACGAAGAGGTTGCGGCTCCGGCGTGGAAGCTGTCGGCGAAGGGGATCCGGATCCGACGGCGGTCATCGAGGAAGGGGTTGCGGGTCGGGTGTGGCAGCTGTAGGCGAAGGGGATCCGGATCCGGCCGGTGCCGTCGTCGAGGCGGTTCTGGCACCGTCGGCGGGGCTGGTGTCGATGAAGGGGATCCGGCTCTGGTGTCCTCGTTGAGGGGGTGGCGGCTCCGGTGTCCTCGTAGAGGGGGTGGCGGTGTAAGATCGAGGAGGCCGACTAGAGGGGGGGTGAATAGGCGGTTTAAAAATTCTCTACAAATTAATATTAGCAATTCAAAACCTTTTATATTTGCATAAACCAAGTATACAATGCGGAAGCTAAATTCAAGTTGGTTTAGCTCAAATAGCGCCTACAACAATTAAATTCGCCTAAGTGCAGTAATGGTTCTAGCCTAGGTCAAGGTTTGCAATTCTAAATATACAAGCAATCAATTTAATTCTATGAATGTAAATTGCTTGAATATAAATGGAACACAAGAAAACAAACCACAATTGACACAATGATGTTTTACCGTGGTGTTCGGAAACTTGCCGGTTTCCCCTAGTCCACGTTGAGGTTAGCCCGAACGAATCGGACCGGCTCCACGAATTAAGCCGAAACACCTCGTATCCACTATTGGTATCTCTTTCCCGCTCCGGGTAGGTGAGCTCCAACCTTCACAACTTCGCCGGGTCTTCTCATAACCTTCTTGAGAAGATCACCGCGCACGACGTCTCTCACGCCGTCTAGGAGTCGGCAAACTCCAAGAGTAACAAGTCAAGCCTCTCGCTTTACTCTCACCACGTGCAACGAATGCACAAGCTCAATCGGGACACAAAGTCCTGCTCTAGATGCAACACATGCACTCTAGATCACCTCTCCTCTCTCACAAAGTGCAACACATGCACAATTGAGTGGAGAGCCTCACTCTAGCTCAAGACAACAGAAATGAATCAAGCAACCACCTCTCCAACCGGCCACAAGGGGGTATTTATACCCCACACAAAAAAAACTAGCCGTTGGAGCCAAATCCCTGAAAAAAATCAGGAAAAACGGAACTACCGCAGTACAAATTGCGGAACTACCGTTTTTCTCGCCAACGGTCAGAAAACTAGCCGTTTCTTAGCGAAAACGGAACTACCGCAGTACAAATTGCGGAACTACCGTTTTTCCCGAGGCTAAGTCATTCAGAAAGTCGCTCTCTGAAAAAACATTCCGCTCGGAAATCGGAACTACCGGAAAATCGGAACTACCGCAAAAATCGGAACTACCGCAGTACAAATTGCGGTACTTCCGTTTCCAGTTTTTCAGCACATGCGACACTCAGTAAAACGGTCATAACTTTTGACTCCGATGTCGGAATTGAGTGATCTTGGACTCTATGGAAAGCTTATTCAGAGGGCTACACAACCCATATATTTGCATGATCTCAAACACATTAGATCAATGCAGAAAATACAAGACATCCAAAGAGTCATAAGGAGTAGGTACATGAACTTCTCACATTTGCAAAATAAATTCGCAAACCTAAGTCACATACCACAAGGATCACACCATGATTTCCAACAAGTTGCAAAACATATTTGCACACTTTTGAAATCATGACGCAAAGATTAAATATGAGCTACAACTATTTGCAAAACACATTCGCAAATATAAGCCTCATACACAAGGAATGGAAACATGGACTTCGAGCACATGCAAAACACATTTGCAATGCATAGTCCCATGTTACTACAATTCAATACATGAGTTTCGACCATTTGCAAAACACATTCGCAAATGCAAGCATCATGTCAAGATGAGCTAGAACAAGTGAGGTTTGAGCTATCAATACATGATGAGACTCAAACTACTAGACATGACCCCTCTTAATAGTACGGCAACCTATACTAGCAATCCGGTCTTCCAACCAAACACCAAGACCGGTAAAAGACTAGGAACACATCCTTAGCCCTAGCTAGCCATACCTTTGCCTTGGGTCATCATCTCGATATGCATCAACTCATGATGCATTATTCTCATCAACTCAATCAACACATGATGGTCTTTACTTGATCAACACATGATCGCCTTGGACATGCATCAACTCATGATGCGTCCTCTTCTCGACCGCCTTCAACACATGAAGCCTTCTTCATCTTGATAGCCTTCAACTCATGAAGCTATCTTCTTCTCGATCTTGAATTGATGACCTTCAACACATGAAGTCATCCCAAGTCGTTCTCATTTGTGGAACCTAACCTCTGCATCCAACTCATGGAAACCGTTAGTCCACAAAACAATTATCATCGATTACCAAACTTTACCATTTTGGTAATTCATGACAATCTCAATAATTAATGAGATATAAAGTTGATTTGTGAGTATACACCTTGTACACAACAAATGTATACTCTAAGATAAGCTTTAAACAAAGCTTACTTATCCGGTTGTCATTAGTCATCCAACCATTAACACATAATGGAGAAGTTAGATGACAACCCGATTGCACATGAGTATATATATATTGCACAAGCTATATATACTCAAGTATGTATTTCAAAGTAAAGATCTCAAATATGCATATGAAAGAAGCATGGATCAATACTTATGAAACTTCAAAATATAGAGAACTCCCCCTAAATGTGTGCATACAAGTGTATATAGTGAAGACATATGCACATATTCATTTTATACTAATTGAGGAGTTCAATCTATATTTTGGATCTAAGGAATGCATTTGTAAATGAGAAAATGATTTCGAATGCATACCTCTTTGATTTCACCTTTTCATCCAAATGAGACTAACCAAAGATAAACTCAAATAAACATATTAGTCTCATAAATTCATTTATCATTTTTACCAAAACATTATAAAGTATATGTCATTAATATCATAATGTCATAATGGCATTTGTCATTAACACCAAAACCAACTTAAATGGAGCTTTATCTTTCAGGCGGCTCCGGGTCCGAGCCCAGGGCGGCTAGGGTTCGGAGAGGGAGGCGAGAGGGTGGCGACGGCGGCAAGGATGCGGGCGGTTTTATTGGGCCACAACCAGTGTTCAAAATACCACAATTGCCCTTGACTGAACTCGATGGTGCGGTGTTTCTCTTTTTCGTGCGGAGGGCAAAAGAGAGAATTTGGTGTGGCGGCATTGCTCAGCGCACTGCTCAAATTTTCGAGCGGGGACCCGAATTTTTGGGTTTTATATTTGATAGAGTTCCGTGTCTTAGCATATTTTCATATAAAATCCTTATTTTTCATAAACTTCGCATTCACGAGTGGATACATCAGTTCTAACTTTTTTGTTGTATATTTATAAATTAATTATAGCGAACACTATAGTGTTTCTCTTATTCCATACTCTCTCTCATGGCTTCTCTATCAGCCGAAGGCAAAAGACACCACCCACAGCCCAAAAGAACATGTCCTATACCTAGCTACCCTGCTTCTTCGATCAGGTTGCATGCCGACACCTAATCTGACCAACGGGCAACAGGTATTGATCGCAAATCCCAATTCGAGTTCATCTGAAAATGCAATTCCAAAAATAGCATTTGAGAAGCCGTCAACCCAACATAAACCCTAATTTGGTGAACCTAAACCCTTTTTAGAAAGCATCAAACCCTACCTCCTTCTATAGTTGGCCCGAGTGAACCTAAACCCTAATCTGGTGAACCAAAGCCTTAACCAGAGCCCTAATCTAGTGAACCCAGTACCCTAACCTCATGGTGCCGCCAGATATTATGTTTATTCATATATTCAAAATTTTAGAGCTGTTAGCATGCGGCTGGTACCACTCCTATCACTAGGTATACTATGCACTAGAAAGGTCAGTCAGCATAGGCTTCTCCACTCAGACACTCGTTCTAATTTATATATTAGCAAAAAATATTAAAAATATAGTGATGTATATACTTCTTCCTACATGACAAATTGGAATATTTTTATACGTATTACTAGTTAAAATCTTTTCAAGCTTGCATAAGATAAGTGGGATATCCTCTTTCAGTTGTTTCACGACATCTTTCCTTAGAGTTCTACTACACAGTTGCCTGAAGAAGTTCCCAAGGTCTGCAACAGCTTTGTATACATCTTTGGCAACAAAACCTCTTAAGCCTGCAGGTATGATTCTTTGGAGAAGGACATGGCAAGAATGAGTTTTCAGCCGGCCAACTACCTTGGAACCATCTGCACTTATGAATTTTGCTAGGTTGGCTGCATAACCATCTGGAAACTTGACACCTTTAAGGAACTTGCAAAATTCTGCTCTTTGTTGTGGCGTCAAGACATAGCGAGCTTCTGGGATTTCACATATGTGCCTTGCTGCCTTGCTGCACACAGTGGAATTCATGCCTTATGCCCATATCATGCAAATCTAGCCTAGCATTGACTGTGTCCTTTGTCTTGCCCTCAACTTTCAGCAATGTCCAAAGAAGATTGTCACATATGTTTTTCTCAATGTGCATGACATCAAGATTGTGTGGCAGCAACAAGTCCTGCCAATACGGCAGCCTCCACCAACCAGCTTTGCGATTATAAATTACTGGCTCCACATTCTTTCCACGCTTTCTTTTCTTGCTTGCACCGTGCTTACCTGGTCTGACATCTTTCACCTTCTCGAGTTCCTCAAGGACCTCCTCTATAGTGAACTTTCCTGGCTCAACTTGGTTTTCACTGTGTCCATCAAAATCCAAGCTTCTCCGCCAAGCGTGTCCCCTTGGAAGAAAACGACGGTGGCCAAGGTAGCCTAACTTATTCCTTAGGGGTCTTGACAATGGATTTTTGTCGCAATGAATACAGCATAATAACCTTTTGTAGTTCGGCCTGACAAGGTGCTCAATGCTGGATAATTGTGTATGCACCAAAGCACAGCAGCACGCAGATCAAACTTTGAAGCACTTACTACATCATAAGTGCTGACACCCTTCCATAGTTGAAGCAGTTCTTCTATAAGAGGCTCCAAGAATAAATCAAAATCCTTTCCTGGAGAGGTTGGACCAGGGATCAGTAAAGACATAAAGCAGTTCGATGGGTTGACACATTCCCATGGTGGCAGATTCAAAGGTGTAACAAGAACAGGCCACATACTATATGCCGCGCTAAAGTTGCCAAATGGATTGAAACCATCTGTAGCGACGGCAAGTCTCAAGTTCCTTGCATCTCTTGCAAAAGTTTCATGGTTCCTATCAAAGTTCTGCCATGCCTCCCCATCTGCTGGATGGCTCATTTCATTGTCGCTCAGCGTACGCTTAGTCTTGTGCCATTGGGAGTCCTCTGCTGTTCGGCTTGAAGCAAAGATCCTCTTCAACCTTGGTATTAGTGGAAAATGCCTCAAAACCTTATGAGGAACCCGCTTGCTGCCATCTCCATCCTCCCATCTAGACTCACCGCATTTTGGGCACACTTCCATTTTGGCACAATCTTTCCAAAACAACACACAGTTATTCTTGCACACATGGATCGATTCATACCCAAGGCCCAATTCACGAATATATTTCTTTGCCTCGTCATAAGATTTTGGTAATTGGCTCCGAGGGAATGCTGAGGAAAGCAGCTTCAATAATGCATTAAATGCCGTATTGCCAATTCGACAGTGGGACTTGATATGGAGCAACCTCACAAGGAAGGAGAATCTTGAGTGGCTAGATCCAGGACATACTAACCGCTTCAAATCTACAAGCACTCTATCAAACTTTGGCTTTTGTCCATCCTGCTCTGCAGCTGTGTACAATTCTCCAACTAAATCAACATCTGGCACTCTGTTATCGTCGTCGTCGTCTTCCTCATCCACTGTGATCCAATCATCATGATGACATTCATGCAGATCTGATGGTTCTACAATGTCAGCAGCTAAAGATTCCCCATGATGAATCCATCTGGTGTATGTGGACGACATTCCAGAAATATGTATGTGGTCATGCACTTCTGCCTGAGGCCGTAAAGTCTGGTTAAGACATCGACGGCACGGGCAAAGGATCTGGGTTTGCTCCGGGTATCTTTGTCTAACAAACTCCATGAATTGTTCAACTCCATGGATGTACGCAGGTGTGAATTGTCTCCCATTTACCCAGCTTCTGTCCATCTGTTGTAGCATAAGTATGCAAATTCAGATAAAATAGTCGAAAGTGACAAATCTAACACTAGAACAAATAATACACAGTCTGCTATAGGTAGTTGGTTTCTTTTTTTGTACAGCAACCGTTGATTTGCATTGAAATTTGTTAATAGGGTGTGTACAAATCTGTAGTGTATATGACCTATAAGAAGTTGTTGAGGTGTACAAACTTCTTTTCCTTCCCTCTCCCCCTGTTCCCTTGTATGTAATATGAATCCTTCGGCCTCATCTCCATATCAACATAATACACAGTCCTATAAGTATGCAGGAACTAGCTAGAGAGCTATGAACACAAATCCAACACCGGGAACTAGTGAGCTATTACCAGGAACCACGAATCTAATACTAGAAGAAGGTACACATACCTTTCAGCTATGAACTGGAACGGCTCGGCTGCAGGGCGCCTCTGCCGCGGCACACACCTGACCGGGACGCCAACGCCGCCGCGCCCGACCGGGAAAGCTCTGCCGCCTCGCCGCGAAAAGGGCGCCACAACCACCACACCAGACCGGGGCGGGGCTCCTCCGCCGCAGCGCCCGACGGGGAATCCTCCTCCTCCGCCGCCGCGCCCGACCGGGAAAGCTCCGCCGCCTCGCCGCGAAAAGGGCGCCACAGCCACCACACCAGACCGGGGCGGGGCTCCTCCGCTGCAGCGCCCGACGGGGAATCCTCCTCCGCCGCCGCCGCGCCCGACCGGGAAAGCTCTGCCGCCTCGCCGCAAAAAGGGCGCCACAGCCACCACACCAGACCGGGGCGGGGCTCCTCCGCCGCAGCACCCGACGGGGAATCCTCCTCCTCCGCCGCCACCTCTCCGCAAATCAAGGGAGCGGACAGAGATCCAAGTTTACTAGACGGGGATTCCAATTTGAGTCAACGTGGAGGGGAGCCAGGGAGTGTACGGTACTATAATATTTACAATGAGACACCAACGCAAGTGATCATGTAGTGCAATGGTAAAGCCGTTCTTTGCTTTCTACAGGTCCCGGTCTACGCTATTACAAAAGGGTCTGTCTACGCTAATGAACAGCGTCTACTCCTCATCGCCCCCTGGTGCTGGGAGGGCAAGCGGGGCTGCCGGGCGGAACCGGGCATGGTACTCTACCGTGGTCATCAGCCGGCGCCTGCGCCTAGACTGCACTGTGGAGCACGAGGACTGGACGCTCGGCTCCTCACCGCGATCCAAGGCCTCGATCTCCTCAAAACGACGGAGAGAGGCTCTGAGCTGCTGAACCTGCTCGCGAGCCTCCCAGAGTTGCTCCTGGAACCTCCTGGACTCGGCGACGGCGCTGTCGTAGCGAACGACCTGCTGTGCCCAAAGGACGGCGATGCCCGCGAGGCGGGGATCGTCATCCTCACCGAACTGAGGCACGGCCAGGCCTCGGCGACGCTGCTGCGGCACCAGGTCGAAGGGAGTGAAGGAGAACTCGAGGGCGTAGTAGTCTCGCAAGTAGAACGCAGCCTTCTGGGCCGCGTCCTGAACTGCGTCGTCTTTGTCCATCCTTCTGGCGATGAACTTGCGCTCCTGGTCGGGGCGGGCAGGCAGGGGTGTAAGGACCACCCACGCCTTCCACTCGTAGAGCTGCTCTCCACGGGTGCGGCTCACTGCATGGAACACTGGGCTGCAGTGCTCCCTCGAACCAAGGTACCTCCTCATCTCCCAAAGCTTGTATGGCCATCCATCCATACGGTCAGGGCGGGAGAGAACGTAGTGCACCATCTGCCGGAAACGAAATTTTGAAATTAGATAAGCGAAACAATAAACATTTGCAAATGTAAATCTTAAGCAGAAATAAATTTAAGACAGATAAGGTAGCAACAAGAGAGGAAAAAGACAGCAATAAACCTTATATTTTTCGTAAACCGTTTTTATGGCTTAAATTAAGTTTTGCGATAAAATCGCTTCCTAGTTTGCCTTAGGTCTCAACCTACGGTCAAAGAGCCTGCTCTGATACCACTTCTTGTAACGCCCCCGTTTCCAGGGGCGCGTACGGACACGGCACTCCGCAACTATTCACGCATGAACAGTTATGGGATGTCGCGCAAGAGTATACCATTGCATGCTTACGACAAAAGTCCAGCATATATTTGACATAAGGATTAACATCCAGGTTTTCACAGCGGGGCGTGCAAGCCCAAAGTGTATTTACATTACAAAAGACTTCCAGAATCCGCTTCGAGCGCGGCGGAGACCTACAGCCAAGGGTCCTCGTCGAAGAAAAGATCCTCCGGGACTTCTTCAACGGGGAGACCTTCTCCTTCGTCTTGATCCTCTAAAGATTAGATTAAGCAAGCCGTGAGCCAATCAACCGGCTCAGCAAATCCCAAAGGGATCTTAACTTACTATATGCACGGAATATCAAAGCAAGGGTGTATATTTGGTTTATTACATTTGGTGGATGCAATTTTATTTGCAATCATTTTATAAAAGGGACCCAAAACTACTCCTCAAGATCTCAGGGGTTTTTCAACAAGAGTTCATTAACCAACCTAAACAAGTTAATCGTTTACAAAACTACTTAAGCTTTGCGATTGGAATCACCCAAGTGACACAGCTCCAATAACCGGGAGCACGGCGTATTCGAATACCATTTGTTTGACTCTGCAGAGTTTGCTCAGCTTTACCCACACGATCCCTTAACTCCCGCTAAAGAGTTAAGAAAGCCAGGTCGTTTCACTGCTCAACTCTTTATATAGGCTCTACCCGGTAGAATTCACTCGGGTCTGGATCTCACACACACACACAAAACGAATAAACCATTGTCCGCTTTGAGTGAACTCTACCGTTGTTAGGCACCCGTAACCCGCCCTGCCTAACCTCACTGCTACCTCCTGTAGAGTTTCAATCGAGTTGAGCAGCTACTAGACAAGTGTTGACAAGTCAACTCCTGTGGTTGAGCGATCACTGTGACATTTGCTCAGCGTAAGGGTTTGGTCCTTATTTATCCAGGGTCCGAAACCTCGCCAGGTCCGCGACCTCCAACCTAGGGTAAGCGATGGGCGAAGGCCGTCTCGCGACTCCCCACAACTCCCTTACCCTACTCCAAACTTAAGGTAAGAGATTGGGCAAAGACCATCTTGCGGTTTCCCCACGCACCCTTACCTCGCCCTGTGCACGCCGGCACTCTCCGCTCTAAGATACGGTGTCCCATACCACCCTACCTTAGAGTCGGGTTTGCAAATTCTATTGGTCCACAGCTACAACCTTATTAGTGTAAGACTTTGCATGGTAATAATAACTTACAGTTATCTAGATTAACAGATAATTATTTCTAGTGTTGCAAAGGCATGGCTACAAATTTAACAGGGCATTTGACAGTGGTAGGATTAACTACATAACAAGTCATTCTAAACATTTTATTTTATTTCAAATTAACATTTCACAATTAGCATAATGCAAATACCATATTAACATAAATAAACATCATGGGTTGCAATATGATCAAAGGATTTGGGACTTGCCGTCAATCTGAATGATTTCCGCTAGCTCGAACGAAGAACATCCTGGCTCCTGGGACTGCAACTGAACTTCTGGAGACTCCGACACTAGCGCAAACATACAAAACAAATTAAACCCAGCTTGAGACTAATCAAGCAAGGGAAAATAAACTATTTAAAAAGGAGTAAAATGCATAAATCTCCAAATGAGGAATTTTAGGAATTTATTTGGGATGGATCTGTGGAAATGGAGGTCACCAATGGGTCTGGAATATTATTTGGAGCAAGGTGGTGAAATTTGGGAATTTTTGGGATTTTCTGTGATTTTCTAAGATTTATTTGGATTTTCTGGCATTTTTGGAAATGAATAAATTTTCTGGAAAATCGGTGAACAGTGCGGCCCGGCCGCTTTGCTACAGTGCGGCCCGGCCCGCGATTTAAACGCGCGAGCGCGCGCGAGAGCGGAGCGGCGGAGCAGGCCGCGGGCTCGGCCCAGCAGCGCGCGCGTCCACCTGGCGGCGATGGCCGACGCGTGGATGACACGAGCGGCGGGGATGCGGGGTGGATCGAGGGTCCGGATGGAGCGGGCGGGGATCGGACGGCGGAGGGGACGGGTCAGCGGCGAAGCGGTACGAGGGATCGGGCGGCCTCCGTTAAATGGCGTGGGACGAGATCGACGGAGGGGAGGAGGCCACGTCGTCGTCGTCAACCTCCAGCCGGGTGGGGGCGACAGAGAAGTGGGGGCGGCGGAGCTGCGGCGCTCCGGCGACTGCGAAGGCTTCCGGGGCCCGGGGAGGGCTCCACTGGGTGCTTCTTGACACGGGGAACCCATTTTGGGCACTGGGGAGGCGAGGGGAACAACGGAGAAGGCGGGGAGCAGAAGGGGAAGATTCGGGGCCCAAGCAGCGAGAGAGGCCGCCGACGGCGAGATAGCCCAATCGGCCGCATTTACACGGTGAGGGGGATCAGGGGCTCACATCGGCGGTGGTGGCAGAAGCTGGGAGGTGGCGAGGAAGTCTGGCCACGGGAGAGGTGCGACGGCCGGGGAGGAGCTTCGGCGGCGGCGTCCCTCGGGCGAGTACCTGTCCGAACAAAGGTACCAGCGTGATCAGCACATCGAGGAGGAGCTCAGGGCGAAAGTAATTGGGGAATGGGGGAGGGGAGCGGAAGATCCGCTTTACGGGGTCGTCGGCGCAAGGGAAGACGACGGCGGAGCCTCGGGCGATGCGGCTCCGATTGGCAGCTCAGGGAGAGGCGGGGGAGTAGTGGGAAGGGGTTGGGGGTGCTGGGGATGTTCGGGAAGCAAAGGAGGGAGTGGGAGCCGGAAGGGGGGTTTTATACCCCGGGCGGGGAGAGGGAGTCCTTCGGGGAGAAGACAACGGCCGGGGCGCGGAGTCAACAGTGATGGACGGGAGTTGGTGGCGCATCTCCTCCGCGCAGACGAGGCGGTGACCGGGCGATGAGCGGCCGTAATGGCGAGGTGACAGTACGGGCGGGGGTGGAGCTGCGGCATGGGAGGGGAGTGCGTCCGCGCGCGGTGGAGGGGACGGGCGGGGACTGCCGGGTGGGGTCGGACGCAGAGGAATGGCGCCGCGTGGCGCGAAGGCTCTGCGGCGGTCGGGACAGCGCGGCGGGGCAGGAGCGGGGAGCTGCGGGCGGAGGGCGTCCGCGCACGCGAGAGGGAGAGGGCGACCGCTGCCAGGCGGGGCCAGGCGCAGAAGAGCGGCGACGCGTGGCGCAGGAGCGCCCACGGTTTTGGACCGTGGCGGTCGGGACGGCACGGGCGCGAGGAGGGGATCCGAGGGGCGGCGCTGTCCGCGCGCGCGAGGAGGCGGTTCAGGAGCGGGCGCAGGCGCAGCGCGCGTGCGCGGGGAAAGCGGGGAGGGAGCGGGCGCCAGCGGAGGGAGGAGGAGGCGTCCGCGCGGGAGAAGGCCGGGGAGCGGAGAAAGCGGGAAGGAGCGGGGGCGCCGGAGAGAAGAGAAGGCGCCCAGCCAAAAAGGGAAGGCGGAAACGGGGAAGACTTTCCCGAAAAGGAAAGTTTCCGAAATTCACCCAAAATGCAGCAAAAATTCACAAATTTTTGGATTTTGAAATTTTGGGGCTTTTCAACCTACCCCCCTTAAAAGAATCTCGACCCCAAGATTAACTTGGTCCAGGGAGTAAGTTGGGGAAATCCCGCTGCAAGTCTGATTCTCGTTCCCAAGTGGACTCATGTGCTGTGTGGTTCTTCCACTGCACTCTGCAAAATCTGATGTTCTTATTTCTGAGCTGTCTTTCTGACGTTTCAAGTATTTGTAGTGGTTCTTCAGCATATGTGCAGTCATCTTGTAGTTCAATATCTGACAACGGCACTTCATCTGTTGGCTGTCGCAAACACTTTCGAAGCTGGGATACGTGGAACACATTATGTATTCTTGACAAGTTTGGTGGGAGCTGCACTTGATAAGCAACCTCTCCAACTCTTCCAATAATCTGAAACGGTCCCACATATCTTGGTGCCAATTTGCCCTTGACTTGAAACCTCTTGACGATCTTGAATGGGGTAACCTTGATATAGACAAAGTCTCCAACTTCAAAGCTCAAATCTTTTCTGCGGTTATCTGCATAGCTCTTCTGTCGGTCTTGTGCCATTTTGAGTCTGTCTCTGACGATTTTGACATGTGCTTCCGCATCTTGAATAATCTGGGGTCCCACAAGTTGTCGCTCTCCTGTTTCTGTCCAATTTAGTGGAGTCCTGCATTTTCTGCCATAAAGTGCTTCAAATGGGGCCATTTGGATACTGGCTTGATAGCTATTGTTGTATGAGAACTGGGCAAATGGTAGGCAAGTGTTCCATGATGCTCCATACACTATCGCACAAGCTCTCAACATGTCTTCTAAAATCTGATTGGTTCTCTCTGTCTGTCCATCTGTCTGTGGGTGATATGCTGAGCTGAAATTTAGATCGGTGCCCATAGCTTCGTGCAATTTCTCCCAGAACTTGGATGTAAACTGTGCTCCTCTATCTGACACTATCTTCTTGGGAACTCCATGTAGTGTGACTATTCTGGTCAAATACAATTCAGCAAGCTTGTCCTTCCCATAGGTTTGCTTGATCGGGAGGAAATGGGCCACCTTGGTCAATCTGTCGACAATGACCCAGATAGCATCATATCCCTCACGAGTCTTGGGAAGTCCGGTAATGAAGTCCATGCCGATACTATCCCATTTCCATTCGGGTATTGGCAAAGGCTGCAACAATCCCGATGGCTTCTGGTGATCTATCTTGATCTGTTGGCAAACATCACATTTAGCCACATATTCTGCCACTTCCTTTTTCATCTGGTTCCACCAATATTTCTTCTTCAAGTCTTGGTACATCTTAGTACCTCCGGGGTGAATTGAGAATTGGGACGAATGAGCTTCAGATAATATTAATTCCCTTAACTCTTTCTTGTCGGGTATGCAATAGCGACCACGGAAGGTAAGGATCCCATGTTCGTCTATCGCATACTCTGACGAATCTCCTTCTTCAACGTCCTTTTTCAGTTTTTGAATCTCTTCATTTTCATCTTGCGCTGCTTTAATCTGATCTGTCAGTAGTGGTTGGATCTCTAGTGCTGCTTCTTCACCCTGTTCTGTGATTACCAAATTCAGTCGTAGCATATCTCTTTGCAACTCTAGTGGGTACTCTGTGGTGCTGACTTTGCTTGGACGAGCTTTTCGACTAAGGGCATCGGCAACGACATTGGCTTTGCCCGGGTGATACTGGAGATCCACATCATAGTCTTTAATCAATTCCAGCCATCTTCGCTGTCTCATATTCAACTCTGGTTGTGTGAACAGGTACTTCAAGCTCTTATGGTCTGAGAATATCTCACAACGATTCCCTAGCAAGTAGTGCCGCCAGATTTTGAGTGCATGCACTACAGCTGCTAGCTCTAAATCGTGTGTGGGGTAATTCTCTTCATGTGGTTTCAACTGTCTTGAAGCATAGGCAACAACTTTTCCTTCTTGCATGAGCACACATCCCAAACCTTGCTTTGAAGCATCACAGTAGATTTGGAATTCCTTTTCTGGATTGGGCAGAATCAACACTGGCGTTGTTGTTAGTTTGGTCTTCAGTAGCTGAAAGCTTTCCTCACATGCATCTGTCCAGGTGAATGGTCTGTCCTTCTTCAGAAGTTGAGTGAGTGGACGAGAAATCCGTGAGAACCCTTCTATGAATCGGCGATAATAGCCTGCCAATCAAAGGAAGCTTCTCACTTCAGTCACGGTCTTGGGCTGTTTCCATTCCATAACTGCTGAAATCTTTTCTGGATCAACTTTGACTCCATCTTCCGATATAATGTGACCCAAGAAGGCGACTTCCTTCAACCAAAAGCTGCATTTGTCGAACTTGGCATATAGCTGATGTTCTCTTAATCTTGTCAATACCATGTGCAGATGTTCTTTGTGTTCTTCTTCACTCTTGGAATATATCAGAATATCATCGATAAAGACTATCACAAATCGATCCAATTGGTCCATGTGCACCAGATTCATAAGGTTCATGAAATAAGCTGGCGCATTGGTTAAACCAAAGGGAACGACCGTGAACTCAAATAATCCATATCTGGTAATGAAAGTTGTCTTCTCTCGATCTTGCTTTCGGATTTTGAGCTGGTGATAACCCGAGCGCAGATCGATCTTGGAAAACACTTTGGCACCTTTGAGTTGATCAAACAAGTCATCAATCCTTGGCAACGGATACTTGTTCTTAATTGTGACTGCATTCAAGCCTCTGTAGTCGACACACATTCTCAACTCTCCATTCTTCTTTTTCACAAATAAAACTGGGGCTGACCATGGGGAAACACTTGGTCGAATGAATTCTTTTTCCAATAGTTCATCCAACTGCTTCTTCAGTTCTTTCTACTCACTTGCTGACATCCTGTACTGGTGCTTGGCAATCGGCTTGGTACCTGGAACCAACTCTATGGCAAGTTCCACTTGCCTGTCAGGGGGTCTTCCTGGCAATTCTTCCAGGAACACATCCGGATACTCCTGTACTACTGGTACTTGATTAGGTGTGGCTGCTATCATATTGATCATACGTTTTCTGGCATCTTTTAGCACTTCTCGATCTGTTTTCACTACTACCTTCTGACCTTCAGGGTTAACCAATGACACTGTCTTGACCTCACAGTCTACCTTGCCTTTATTTTTGGCTAACCAGTTCATGCCCAAGATGGCATCTAATCCGGACATATCTAATTGCAATAAGTCCGCTCTAAAATCTACCCCTTGGATTTTTATGTTTAGTCCAGAACACCCACGGTGGGACTCCATTTTAACCCCAGGGGTTTCAACCACATAAGGTTTTGGCAAAGTAACAGATGGCAACTGATTTCTTGAGGCAAAACTCTTCGAAATAAATGAATGTGTTGCACCAGGGTCAAATAAAATCAATGCAGGTATGGTATTGTTAGGAAACATACCAGCAATGACATCACTCGCTCCAGCGGCATCCTCTGCTGATATATGATTTACCCTCGCATAGAAGGTGGGTCTGCTGCGGCCTCGGCCTCTGCCTGCAGATGAGAAATTTGCGGTGCCTACTGGAGACTGGGGGGCTGGCTGCCTTAATCTGCAAGTAGCCTCCCTTGGGGGTACTAGGACTTGATTGTGTCTTTGTTTCTTGCTGTTGCTGGTTTAGGACTTGTAGCTAGGCTGCATCTGGTGGTAAGCTTTTCCGGGGACAATGATCTCTGAAATGCCCGATTTCTCCACAATGAAAACAAGCATTGGATCTGCGTGGGCAAGCACAAGCAAGGTGGTTTCCACCGCAAGTAGGGCACTTGAGAGCTAGTGGCAAAGGAGAGTTGTACTGCTGTGACTGGCCAGACTGAGTCCTCGGTAGCATCACATATTGGCGGGAGGATTGGGACCGATATGAGGGCGATCCCGATGTCCTGATTCGTTGAGCATTATGCGAAGAAGACTGGGATTTGTGTACTGCCTTACGCTTTCTATAGTCCTCCATTTCTCCTCTAGCTTCTTCTGAGTTGATTAAGCTATTCACCATGTCATGTAAATCCTGGAACTTCAGAGCTGCAATATGAAATTTCAGAGACTGCTGTAATCCTGCCCTAAATTTATTCATCTTCTTGTCTTTGCTGTCAACATCTTCTGGGGCAAACCTGGACAAATGGTTGAATTGATGTAAGTACTCCATAACAGCGCGTCCTCCTTGCCTAAGCGCAAGAAACTCCCGACGCTTAGCCTCCATGACGCCATCGGGTATGTGTGCCTTGCGGAAGGCCTTTGAAAAGTCTTCCCAACTAATTTCTCTGTTCTGTAGGGTACGTTGGTAGTTGATCCACCACGTAGCTGCAGCACCCTGCAACTGGTGGGATGCGTATAACACCTTCTCTTTGTCATCGCATTGTGCTGTTTGAAACTTTCTCTCCACGTCCACAAGCCAATCCTCAGCTATCATGGGGTCAGCGGAGGTGGAGAAGACCGGTGGACGTGTCTTCAGAAAATCCGCCCATCGGGTGGAAATTGGAGAACCATCCCGAGGAGCATTACTCCCACTAGGAAGACTGGGGGATCGGGTTGCAATCTGTTCGAGAAGCTGAGCTTGCTGATCTAACACTTTCAAGATATTCTGCTCTCCTTGATATCGATTATGTTCTAGCATTGCAATAACATCGGCAAGTGTTTTCGGGTCGGTGGCAGGTGCACCCTGCCCGCTGGTCTGACCCGTCTGCTCTGCTGGCTCCATCTGTTTATTGGGAACTTGAGGTTAGCTTTGCAGCGGCTTTGACAATTAAGAGCAGGTAAGTAAGACTTCGAATTTACAAGGTAAGTATAGGGCGAAACAAAGGTAAAAACAAGAACGAAAGGGGACAGGAGAAAGCTTTGAACACACAGGGGGAAATACTGATAATTTAGACAAGCAACATAAAGGATTAATTAACATAAGTTCTACAATAAAGCAAGCGGTACGCAGACCACTTAGGGTTCGAGTTTGCACTTGCATTACATAACAAAAGTACAGCTATTACAAAAGGGTCTGTCTACGCTAACGAACAGCGTCTACTCCTCATCGCCCCCTGGTGCTGGGAGGGCAAGCGGGGCTGCCGGGCGGAACCGGGCATGGTACTCTACCGTGGTCATCAGCTGGCGCCTGCGCCTAGACTGCACCGTGGAGCACGAGGACTGGACGCTCGGCTCCTCACCGCGATCCAAGGCCTCGATCTCCTCAAAACGACGGAGAGAGGCTCTGAGCTGCTGAACCTGCTCGCGAGCCTCCCAGAGTTGCTCCTGGAACCTCCTGGACTCGGCGACGGCGCTGTCGTAGCGAACGACCTGCTGTGCCCAAAGGACGGCGATGCCCGCGAGGCGGGGATCGTCATCCTCACCGAACTGAGGCACGGCCAGGCCTCGGCGACGCTGCTGCGGCACCAGGTCGAAGGGAGTGAAGGAGAACTCGAGGGCGTAGTAGTCTCGCAAGTAGAACGCAGCCTTCTGGGCCGCGTCCTGAACTGCGTCGTCTTTGTCCATCCTTCTGGCGATGAACTTGCGCTCCTGGTCGGGGCGGGCAGGCAGGGGTGTAAGGACCACCCACGCCTTCCACTCGTAGAGCTGCTCTCCACGGGTGCGGCTCACTGCATGGAACACTGGGCTGCAGTGCTCCCTCGAACCAAGGTACCTCCTCATCTCCCAAAGCTTGTATGGCCATCCATCCATACGGTCAGGGCGGGAGAGAACGTAGTGCACCATCTGCCGGAAACGAAATTTTGAAATTAGATAAGCGAAACAATAAACATTTGCAAATGTAAATCTTAAGCAGAAATAAATTTAAGACAGATAAGGTAGCAACAAGAGAGGAAAAAGACAGCAATAAACCTTATATTTTTCGTAAACCGTTTTTATGGCTTAAATTAAGTTTTGCGATAAAATCGCTTCCCAGTTTGCCTTAGGTCTCAACCTACGGCCAAAGAGCCTGCTCTGATACCACTTCTTGTAACGCCCCCGTTTCCAGGGGCGCGTACGGACACGGCACTCCGCAACTATTCACGCATGAACAGTTATGGGATGTCGCGCAAGAGTATACCATTGCATGCTTACGACAAAAGTCCAGCATATATTTGACATAAGGATTAACATCCAGGTTTTCACAGCGGGGCGTGCAAGCCCAAAGTGTATTTACATTACAAAAGACTTCCAGAATCCGCTTCGAGCGCGGCGGAGACCTACAGCCAAGGGTCCTCGTCGAAGAAAAGATCCTCCGGGACTTCTTCAACGGGGAGACCTTCTCCTTCGTCTTGATCCTCTAAAGATTAGATTAAGCAAGCCGTGAGCCAATCAACCGGCTCAGCAAATCCCAAAGGGATCTTAACTTACTATATGCACGGAATATCAAAGGAAGGGTGTATATTTGGTTTATTACATTTGGTGGATGCAATTTTATTTGCAATCATTTTATAAAAGGGACCCAAAACTACTCCTCAAGATCTCAGGGGTTTTTCAACAAGAGTTCATTAACCAACCTAAACAAGTTAATCGTTTACAAAACTACTTAAGCTTTGCGATTGGAATCACCCAAGTGACACAGCTCCAATAACCGGGAGCACGGCGTATTCGAATACCATTTGTTTGACTCTGCAGAGTTTGCTCAGCTTTACCCACACGATCCCTTAACTCCCGCTAAAGAGTTAAGAAAGCCAGGTCGTTTCACTGCTCAACTCTTTATATAGGCTCTACCCGGTAGAATTCACTCGGGTCTGGATCTCACACACACACACACAAAACGAATAAACCATTGTCCGCTTTGAGTGAACTCTACCGTTGTTAGGCACCCGTAACCCGCCCTGCCTAACCTCACTGCTACCTCCTGTAGAGTTTCAATCGAGTTGAGCAGCTACTAGACAAGTGTTGACAAGTCAACTCCTGTGGTTGAGCGATCACTGTAACATTTGCTCAGCGTGAGGGTTTGGTCCTTATTTATCCAGGGTCCGAAACCTCGCCAGGTCCGCGACCTCCAACCTAGGGTAAGCGATGGGCGAAGGCCGTCTCGCGACTCCCCACAACTCCCTTACCCTACTCCAAACTTAAGGTAAGAGATTGGGCAAAGACCATCTTGCGGTTTCCCCACGCACCCTTACCTCGCCCTGTGCACGCCGGCACTCTCCGCTCTAAAATACGGTGTCCCATACCACCCTACCTTAGAGTCGGGTTTGCAAATTCTATTGGTCCATAGCTACAACCTTATTAGTGTAAGACTTTGCATGGTAATAATAACTTACAGTTATCTAGATTAACAGATAATTATTTCTAGTGTTGCAAAGGCATGGCTACAAATTTAACAGGGCATTTGACAGTGGTAGGATTAACTACATAACAAGTCATTCTAAACATTTTATTTTATTTCAAATTAACATTTCACAATTAGCATAATGCAAATACCATATTAACATAAATAAACATCATGGGTTGCAATATGATCAAAGGATTTGGGACTTGCCGTCAATCCGAATGATTTCCGCTAGCTCGAACGAAGAACCTCCTGGCTCCTAGGGCTGCAACTGAACTTCTGGAGACTCCGACACTAGCGCAAACATACAAAACAAATTAAACCCAGCCAGGTCGTTTCACTGCTCAACTCTTTATATAGGCTCTACCCGGTAGAATTCACTCGGGTCTGGATCTCACACACACATACACACACACACACAAAACGAATAAACCATTGTCCGCTTCGAGTGAACTCTACCGTTGTTAGGCACCCGTAACCCGCCCTACCTAACCTCACTGCTACCTCCTGTAGAGTTTCAATCGAGTTGAGCAGCTACTAGACAAGTGTTGACAAGTCAACTCCTGTGGTTGAGCGATCACTGTTGTAAGATCGAGGAGGCCGACTAGAGGGGGGGTGAATAGGAGGTTTTAAAATTTTCGTCTAATTCTAATTAGCAATTTTAAACTTGATGGATTGATAGAGCAAGATAACACTAACACTAGCACAAGTAATCGACTAAGAGCAATAACGAATGGTAGAGAACAACAATTGCTACTCTAACTAAGCAAGCAATCTAGTAATATGATTGAAGAGCGTTGCTTAAATGAAAATGATCACAAGAGAGCAAACCACAATTGACACGATTACTTTTTACCGTGGTGATCGGAGACTTGCCGGTCTCCCCTAGTCCACGTTGAGGTAAGCCCGAACGAAACGGACCGGCTCCACGAATGAGCCTAAGCACCTCGATCACTATTGGATGCCCTTTCCCTCTCCGGGTAGGCGAGCTCCAAGCCTTCACAATCTTCCGGGCCTTCTCACAATCTTCTTGAGAAGATCACCGAAACTCCGCCAAGCCGTCTAGGTGCCGGCAAGCACCAAGAGAATAGGCCACTGCGGCTTGATCTCACTCAAGTGCTCAATGGATCAACTAGAATGCAATGCACTTGAATTTTGGGTCAACTACCTCAAATGAATGCACAAGTGAGTGAATGAGGTGTGAGAGGTTGCACTAGGCTCAAATGTATTCAATGGATGTTCAACAACATGTCTAAGTTCTGGTGGGGGTGTATTTATACCGTCACCAACCTCAAATAGCCGTTACAATAAACAATCCTGAAAATTCAGGAAATCCGGAACTACCGCAGGCAAAACCGCGGTACTTCCGGACCCTCGCTGACCGGTCAGAACGGCTATGTCAGAGAGTCAGAAGTAACCGTTGGTCAATGAGTGCGGTACTACCGCCGTTGAAATCGCGGTACTTCCGGACGTCCGGAAGTTCCGCTCCAAGACCCGGTACTTCCGATCTCAACGAGTCCAAGTCTTATTCTCGGCGCTCTCTGAAAAAAACGTTCCGCACAAGTATCCGGAACTTCCGCACATGCGGTAGTTCCGTAGGTAAAACCGCGGTACTTCCGTTTTCCGAGAGGCTAAGTTAAACTCCGGGCGCTCTCTGGAAATAAAGTTCCGCTCGGGTGCCCGGTACTACCGGCCATCCGGTAGTTCCGCAGGTCAACCCGCGGTACTTCCGTTTTCCGAGAGGCTAAGTCTGAGTCCGGGCGCTCTCTGGAAAAAACGTTCCGCCAGGGCGCCCGGTACTACCGGACCTGCGGTAGTTCCGCCCAATACACACCGGAACTACCGGATTTTCTGACAATGCACAGAATTGATTTAATTTTAATTTCTAAGTGCATGCATGATCCTAAATTGATCCAAAGGGCACATTTGAACATGATCAAGCAATCACCATGATCTCTCTTAATAGTACGGCGTCTATCCTATAATCCGGTCTTCCAACCTAACTCCAAGACCGGTAAAATAAAATAGATACCTAGACTATTTACCTTGTCGCCCTAGAGATCTTGAATCTTCATGGGAAATTTTGTGAGCCTCTTTCTTTGCCATTTGAACTTATCCATTCAAACACTTAATGCACACATTAGTCCCATATTCACATAAATTCATTAATTACCAAAACTAATATTTTTAGGGGCCTAGATGCTTTCAATCTCCCCCTTTTTGGTAATTGATGACAACAAGAGCAATTTATGAGAAGAATTTAAGATTTGGATATACTCCTAGTTTGCAAGATGTATATCACAAGGTCTTTGAAATTTTAGCAGTTTAGAACATGGGGAATTTTTGCATTTTTGAAACTAATAAGAAAGAGCTCCCCCTAAACATGTGCATCAAATTTTGCAGGGATTTATTAGGCATGATTACATCATAGCATTACAGCACATTTACCAAAATTCAAAGATACGCAATAGACAAGTAAACAAGCATTGCATTAAGAACATGACCTAGTTCATTACAATGCATCAGGAATTAAAATACTAAACATCCACAGAGTAAGCATTACATGGTTCATTTCACCATACTTTATTACAAAGCCCAACGGATAGATAAGACTTAAAACTTCTCCTTGCTACAATTTCTCCCCCTTTGGCATCGAAGTACCAAAAAGAGGAGCTAGTCCTGAGCTGCACTGGGAGAAGGAGGACCACGGCGACGAGTGCGACGACCATAGCGAACTGGAGAAGGCGGATGAACTGCACTCTCCAAGGCTGATACGCGATCACCAAGGGAAGACACAGTGGAGATCAGGACATCCTGGCGCTCCTCAAGCCTGAGTATGGCGGAGTAAATCTGGGAAAGCGACACATCGCCCTCACCCTGGGGAGGAGGATCAGCAGCTGCCTGATGCTGAGGCTGAGGCTGAGGCTGAGCACGGGTACGAGCAGGAGCAGGAACAGGAGGCTCTGCACGCGGCTTGTATGGCTTGTGCGGGGTGCAGAGTGCTCCTCGGTATCCAGTCTTCCGAATGATCACAGCCATGATAAATGGTGCAAAGTTGATCCTTTTCTGTTTGTCATTCTTATTGACGTCGATCCCCCTAATGATAAGATCCACCACATCAAACTTTTGGCCGCGCATAATGTAATCAATTACATTCCACGCATGGCCACGAATAGCATCATAATTCCCACTCTTGGGAAGAATGGTGTGGTTGATGATCCTGTTGACAAGGCTGGGAATAGGGAGTAAGCCAATTGTCGTCCCCAGTGACCGTTCAACAGCTTGGTCATAGTACTCTGAATATGCAGCAATAGGAAGAGCTCGCTTGCTGAACACCTTCTCATAGGCACTGGTTTCCGTCCCAAGTGCTAACTCAAACTCGTGCCTGGTGCACTCAATGAACTGGGTCCCTGTCATCCAACTCAGATGCTCAAAATTGGGAGAGATGTACAGGGTAGCATAGAACTGCCTGATCATGTTGTCCATATAGTTGCATTTGAATGCAACAAGTTGATGGATATCGGCTCGCTGAAAGAGCTGATAAGCACCACTGAACTTGTCGATCTGCGACAAGTGATCCCAGTCCACATACTTATGTGCAGCAAATTTGCGAGCCGGACCATACATCTTCTGGTACACCTTCTCTTGAAACTTGGAATGAAATTGGGGGTTCATTGAGTCTCGAGGGCGTACATACTGACTGCGGCGACGAAGAATAGCATAATCCTCATTTGTGATCTTGGCGAGGTCCACCTCTTCGTCTGCAGTTACCTCAGGCATCTCCTCATCTGAGACTGCATAATCCTCGCTCTCATGCGAGGCCTCAGATCCGCTCTCATGCGAATCCTCTGAGTCACTCTCAGGGTCGGAGGCGGGACCCTTGCCCTTGTGCTCCGCCGTCTGAGATGCAGGAGTCGAGGAGGAGGATTGACCAGCCGTGCCCCCATAAGACTTGTGCGAGACATTCTTCATCCTCGGCATCTTCAATGACACAATAGGATAGTCAAGGTATGAGGTAGAGTTACGCGAAAGTAGGTTTGAAATTGAAAGCAATGAATTTCTGCTGTTCCAGGAAAAACGGAAGTACCGGCGGCAAAACTGCGGAACTTCCGGGAAATCCGGTAGTTCCGGCATTAAACATGCGGTACTTCCGGAACCCCGGTAGTTCCGGCCGCTCGACCGGTAGTTCCGGTTTTTCTGGACATTTCTAGGGCATGATAAAAATTGAATCATTTTGGGGTATTTCTTGGATTGAATCCAGTGCATGTATGTATGAACATTCTAATACCCCAAACAAACTACTTTGCCCAAGAAAATTTCAGCAAAAATCATCACATTTCAAATTTAACCTAAACTCCACCTAGGGTTCTAAGAACAAGATAAAAGGTGGATTTTGATCCGATTTACCTTGTGAAGTCGGAGGAGGAGAACCCTGGGAGTGCAAGGAATCGCCCAAAAACGAAGAACTCCCCTCGGATTCAAAGATCGGGAGAGGAGAGAGGTTCTTGGGAGAGAGAGGGTGGAGGAGAGGAAGAAGAGAGGAGTAGGCGGCTGCGGTTTGGGAGGAGTGAAGATGAGAGAGAAAAGAGATAAAGGTAAAGGAGTAACGGTTGGAGGAGTTGGCGGTTTTGGAAACCGCATTGAATCCTGCAGAAAGCGGTAGTACAGCGCGTAACACGCCGGTAGTACCGTGTTCACAGAAATTCCGGAAGTTCCGCTGATTACACTGCGGTAGTTCCGGTTTTTCTGTCAGGAGCGGAAGTACCGCACAAAGACTTGCGGTAGTTCCGGATTTTCTGGAACTTTTCAGGATTTGACTTTTGGAACTGGAAATTTTGCAAATGATCCCTAGTTTTGCATCCAACTAAAGTCATTCAGGATCATTATGCATCAATTGAGCTAATGCTATATTTTGAAACTAATTTTTATGAATTTAAACGAATTTTTGACCAAAATAGGGGAAAATCCAACAAAAATCCACATGAGCACAACAAAAGAGCAGAAATGGATGAAATGAGATTTCAAGCTACATTTGAGTAGTCTATGACATTTAATTCATTCCTCAATTTGCAAAAGCGGCTTTCATCTAATGGTTTGGTGAAAATGTCCGCTAGTTGATTTTCGGTTCGGATGTGGCTAATTTCAATGTCTCCCTTGCTCACATGATCTCTCAAGAAATGGTGGCGTATATCTATATGCTTGGTTCTTGAGTGTTGAACGGGATTATTGGATATTTTGATAGCACTATCATTATCGCACAAAAGAGGCATTTTATCAAAATTGAACCCATAATCCAACAATGTTTGCCTCATCCAAAGCAATTGAGCACAACAACTTCCCGCTGAAATATATTCGGCTTCGGCGGTTGAAAGTGCTACGGAATTTTGTTTCTTGGATGACCAACACACTAGAGATCTTCCTAGAAATTGGCAACTACCCGAGGTGCTTTTTCTATCTACTTTGCATCCCGCATAATCAGAATCCGAATATCCAATTAATTCAAATTTTGCACCTTTGGGATACCAAAGCCCTATGCATGAGGAATGCTTTAAATATCTTAGAATCCTCTTTACGGCCACTAAATGGCACTCTTTTGGAGAAGCTTGAAAACGTGCACACATGCATACACTAAACATAATGTCGGGCATAGATGCGGTAAGATAAAGCAAACTACCAATCATGGATCTATAAAGCTTTAATTCTACCGACTTACCTTCTTCGTTGAGGTCTAGATGCCCGTTTGTTGCCATGGGTGTTTTGATGGGTTTGGCTTCTTCCATTCCGAATCTTTTGAGTAGATCCTTCACATACTTTGTTTGGCTAATAAACGTCCCATCTTTAAGTTGTTTGATTTGAAGTCCAAGGAAGTAGTTTACCTCACCAATCATCGACATCTCGAATTCCCTAGACATCATCTCACAAAATTCTTTGCAAAAGTCTTGATTAGTAGAACCAAATATAATATCATCAACATAGATTTGACATACAAAGAAATCATCTCCAATAATTTTTGTGAATAGAGTTGTATCTACTTTACCAATTTTAAAGCTTTTTGATACTAGAAAGTTACGAAGGCGCTCATACCAAGCTCTAGGAGCTTGCTTTAAACCATATAGCGCCTTTGATAATCTATACACATGATTAGAGTATTTAGCATCTTCAAATCCCGGGGGTTGTTCCACATATACTAATTCAGAAATTGTACCATTAAGAAATGCACTTTTGACATCCATTTGAAATAATTTAATGTCAAAGCATGATGCAAAAGCAAGCAAGATTCTAATTGATTCAAGTCTAGCAACGGGCGCAAAAGTCTCATCATAATCTAAGCCCTCGACTGAGTATAACCTTGAGCTACTAACCTTGCTTTATTTCTTACCACAATTCCGTTCTCATCTTGTTTGTTCCGGAAGACCCATTTTGTGCCAATGATATTGTGCTCCTTGGGTCTCTCCACCAAAGTCCAAACATCGTTTTGAGCAAAATTATTCAACTCTTCATGCATAGCATTTATCCAATCCGGGTTATCTAATGCTTATTCTACACGCTTAGGTTCAAGTGAAGATACAAAGGAATAGTGTTCACAAAATGAAGCTACTCTAGAGCGAGTTTGAACTCCCTTACTCACGTCACCCAATATTTGGTCAATTGGATGATCCTTGGCTATTGCATTGTGAATCTTGAAAATATTTTGCGGTTGATCCTTTTCTTCATCTTCAATAACTTGAACATCGTTTGTTGTGGAAGAAGAGGGTGGTTCCACTTGTCTAGATGAGCTTGGTGATGTTGGATCCTTTTTTGGCTTGATGTCTCCGATTTGCATGTTCTCCATTGCCTTGCGAAGACTTTCATCTCCTACATCATCTAAGTTCTCATGCTGTTCTTGAGAGCCGTTAGTTTCATCAAATTGAACATCACATGATTCTTCCATTAAAACCCGAATTTTTATTAAAGACACTATAGGCTTTACTATTTGAGGAATACCCTAAAAGGAAGCCTTCATCACATCGACTTTGAAATTTTGAGAGCCGAACACCTTTCCTTAGAATATAGCATTTGCAACCAAATACTCTAAAGTAAGAGATGTTCGGTCTCCTTCCAACAAGAAGCTCATAGGAAGTCTTTTTCAAGAGTCGATGTAAATAGAGACGATTTATGGCATGACATGCGGTGTTAATAGCTTCCGCCCAAAACTTGTCGGAAGTATTATATTCATCAAGCATTGTCCTAGCCATTTCAATTAATGTTCGATTTTTCCTCTCTACAACTCCATTTTGCTCCGGAGTGTAGGTAGTGGAAAGCTCGTGCTTTATTCCAAGTTCATCACAAAAGTCTTCAACTTTTGTATTTTTGAACTCGGAACCATTGTAACTCCTAATTTTCTTTATTTTAAAATCAAATTCATTTTGAGCCCGTTTTGAAAAACTTTTGAAAATCCCGGAGGTTTCACTTTTGTCATTTAGAAAGAAGACACATGTATATCTAGAGTAATCATCCACAATGACTAAACAATAGCTATTACCTCCAATGCTCTTATAGGTTGTTGGCCCGAACAAATCCATATGTAAGAGCGCTAATGGCCTAGAAGTTGACATGATACTTTTGGAAGGATGAGAATTAGCGACTTGTTTTCCGGCTTGACAAGCACTACAAAGTCGATTTTTCTCAAACTTTACATCCTTCAAGCCAACCTCTAAGTCATGCTTAAAAAGCTTTTTAAGTTGAATCATTCCCACATGACCTAGCCTTCTATGCCACAACCAACCCAACGAAGTTTTTGCAATTAAATAAGTTTTCAAACAAGACTCATTTGAAGAAAAATCTACCAAATAGAGATTCCCAAATCTAAAGCCTTTGAAGACTAATTCATTATTATTATCTTTTGAGATTACAACATTTTCTTTTGAGAATGAGCATGTTAAGCCTAGATCACATATTTGAGCAACGGATAGCAAGTTGAAATTTAATGATTCAACTAAAGATACATTAGAAATTGAAAGATCGTTTGAGATAGCGATTTTACCCAATCCTAATACCTTTCCTTTGCTATTATCTCCAAATGTGATTTTGTCATTGCTTCCATTCTCAAATGTGGTGAACATCTTCCGGTCTCCGGTCATATGTTGGGTGCAACCGCTATCCAACACCCAATGCCTTCCACCGGTTTTGTAGTTCACCTACAAAAGAAGATCAAATTCTTTTAGGTACCCAAATTTGTTTGGGTCCTTGGAGGTTAGTGACCAAGGTCTTGGGTACCCAAATGGATTTCTTTTTAGCACCCAAAATCGAGGTGCCAATGAAATGAGCAATAACATTTCCATTTGTGGATTTTCTAAGCATATAACAAGAGTCATATAAACCAATGGAATGCATGTTATTCTTAGAACAATCATTTTGCATATGTCCAATACACCGGTATTTTGTGCAATACTTACCATTTTTCTTTACAAACCTTGGAGGCTTGTATACCAGCTTCTTACCTTTTTGGGGGACATATCCAAGTCCCTCTTTGTTAAAAGAGCATCTTTGATCGCTTAGTAACTTATCAAGGGTTTCCTTTCCCTTGTAAGCCCTCTCTAAACTTTTGTTTAATTTTAGCACTTGTTCTTTTAAATTTTTGTTTTCATTAGCAATGATATCATCATGAACAAGATTTAAAATATTTCTAGAATCTACACTTGATGAACAAGGTATGGCAAGTAAATCGTCACAACAAGTAGATATGCTAGACTTTGAAATTTCTATACTAGACATTTCATTCAAGATATTACAAGTAACTCCAATGCTAGTACTAGATTTGTGATTTTCTTGGAGAAGCAAATCATGAGCTTCCTTTAGCTCCTCATAAGAGTCTTTGAGAGAGGTGTGTTCTCTCTTTAAGACCTTAAACTTTGATTTTTCTTTTCCAAGAAATTCATTCAATTCAACTAGCATATTCATCAAGTCATCATATGAAGGCTCATCATCATCAAGCAAGTTTACCTTTTCTCCTTTAGCCATAAGGCATGTAGGAGTGGAGAATAGTGATGGAGCCTCCTTGATTGCAATGCCCACAAGCCCTTTCTTCTTGGGAGATTCGTCCTCGCTTGAGTCGGAGTCCGAATACTCCTCTTCGGAGTTCCACTCACCAATATGGGCTTCATTCTTGCCATCCTTGTGAAGCTTCTTGAAAAGCTTCTTCTTGCCGTTGTAGTTCTTTTTCTTTGATGACTTCTCCTTATCATCCTTCTTTGTTGGACATTGAGAGGCAATGTGCCCCTTCTCATCACATTCATAGCAACGAATGTTGCTAAACTTCTTGTTGGAGGAAGAATGCCATTTCTTGGTCTTCTCATGGCTTGTACTCCGAAATGGGCGTCTTCTCATGAATTTCTTCATTCTTCTTACTAGAAGCGCAAATTCTTCTTCGGAGTCCTCATCATCATCTTCTTCGGATTCTTCACTCATTACCGCTTTAGCCTTGAAAGCGGTGATCTTCTTATTCTTGGAAGAAGATTGCTCCAAGAGCTCTTCCTTGTCTTTCTTGTAGAGCTCGTTGGTGATGAGGTTGCCCAACAATTGCGTTGGTGTCATTCTTGCCAACTCCGGTGAGTTGAGGAAGAGAGTCACCAACTCTTCATATTTCTCCGGCAAGGCCCTAAGCATCTTTCGAACAATATCAAGATCGGAAAGGTTAGTTCCAAGGCCCTTAAGCTCATTCACAATGTTGTTAAGTCTTGAGTACATCTCATTGATGTCTTCATGGGGCAACATTGTGAATGTCTCATATTTGATCCTAAGCCGATGCAATTTGGCCTCCTTGACCGTGGATGTCCCTTCGTGTATTTCCGAAAGGGTAGTCCAAATAGCATGAGCCGTCTCAAGATTGCTCACCCTATTGAACTCATCCGCGTTCAAGGCTCCAAATAAAGCATTCATAGCTTGGGCGTCTAAATGAGCATTACGCCCGTCTTGATCCGTTGGGTGATCCGGATCAAGAGCCATAACGTAACCCTCATTTACGACTTTCCAAATTTGAGGACTCATGGCCTTTAAATAAATAGACATTCTAATTTTCCAATAAGCATAATTTGAGCCATCAAATAGAGTTTCCTTTCCTATTGCTATACCCTCACTAGCCATCCTTTTCTCTCTAGATGGTTAAGTCTAAATTTGAGAGACCAAGCTCTGATACCACTTGTAAGATCGAGGAGGCCGACTAGAGGGGGGTGAATAGGAGGTTTTAAAATTTTCGTCTAATTCTAATTAGCAATTTTAAACTTGATGGATTGATAGAGCAAGATAACACTAACACTAGCACAAGTAATCGACTAAGAGCAATAACGAATGGTAGAGAACAACAATTGCTACTCTAACTAAGCAAGCAATCAAGTAATATGAATGAAGAGCGTTGCTTGAATGAAAATGATCACAAGAGAGCAAACCACAATTGACACGATTACTTTTTACCGTGGTGATCGGAGACTTGCCGGTCTCCCCTAGTCCACGTTGAGGTAAGCCCGAACGAAACGGGCCGGCTCCACGAATGAGCCTAAGCACCTCGATCACTATTGGATGCTCTTTCCCTCTCCGGGTAGGCGAGCTCCAAGCCTTCACAATCTTCCGGGCCTTCTCACAATCTTCTTGAGAAGATCACCGAAACTCCGCCAAGTCGTCTAGGTGCTGGCAAGCACCAAGAGAATAGACCACTGCGGCTTGATCTCACTCAAGTGCTCAATGGATCAACTAGAATGCAATGCACTTGAATTTTGGGTCAACTACCTCAAATGAATGCACAAGTGAGTGAATGAGATGTGAGAGGTTGCACTAGGCTCAAATGTATTCAATGGATGCTCAACAACATGTCCAAGTTCTGGTGGGGGTGTATTTATACCGTCACCAACCTCAAATAGCCGTTACAATAAACAATCCTGAAAATTCAGGAAATCCGGAACTACCGCAGGCAAAACCGCGGTACTTCCGGACCCTCGCTGACCGGTCAGAACGGCTATGTCAGAGAGTCAGAAGTAACCGTTGGTCAATGAGTGCGGTACTACCGCCGTTGAAATCGCGGTACTTCCGGACGTCCGGAAGTTCCGCTCCAAGACCCGGTACTTCCGATCTCAACGAGTCTAAGTCTTATTCTCGGCGCTCTCTGGAAAAAACGTTCCGCACAAGTATCCGGAACTTCCGCACATGCGGTAGTTCCGCAGGTAAAACCGCGGTACTTCCATTTTTCGAGATGCTAAGTTAAACTCCGGGCGCTCTCTGGAAATAAAGTTCCGCTCGCGTGCCCGGTACTACCGGCCATCCGGTAGTTCCGCAGGTCAACCCGCGGTACTTCCGTTTTCCAAGAGGCTAAGTCTGAGTCCGGGCGCTCTCTGGAAAAAACGTTCCGCCAGGGCGCCCGGTACTACCGGACCTGCGGTAGTTCCGCCCAATACACACCAGAACTACCGGATTTTCTGACAATGCACAGAATTGATTTAATTTTAATTTCTAAGTGCATGCATGATCCTAAATTGATCCAAAGGGCACATTTGAACATGATCAAGCAATCACCATGATCCCTCTTAATAGTACGGCGTCTATCCTATAATCCAGTCTTCCAACCTAACTCCAAGACCGGTAAAATAAAATAGATACCTAGACTATTTACCTTGTCGCCCTAGAGATCTTGAATCTTCATGGGAATTTTTGTGAGCCTCTTTCTTTGCCATTTGAACTTATCCTTTCAAACACTTAATGCACACATTAGTCCCATATTCACATAAATTCATTAATTACCAAAACTAATATTTTTAGGGGCCTAGATGCTTTCAACTGTGACATTTGCTCAGCGTAAGGGTTTGGTCCTTATTTATCCAGGGTCCGAAACCTCGCCAGGTCCGCGACCTCCAACCTAGGGTAAGCGATGGGCGAAGGCCGTCTCGCGACTCCCCACAACTCCCTTACCCTACTCCAAACTTAAGGTAAGAGATAGTGCAAAGACCGTCTTGCGGTTTCCCCACGCACCCTTACCTCACCCTGTGCACGCCGGCACTCTCCGCTCTAAGATACGGTGTCCCATACCACCCTACCTTAGAGTCGGGTTTGCAAATTCTATTGGTCCACAGCTACAACCTTATTAGTGTAAGACTTTGCATGGTAATAATAACTTACAGTTATCTAGATTAACAGATAATTATTTCTAGTGTTGCAAAGGCATGGCTACAAATTTAACAGGGCATTTGACAGTGGTAGGATTAACTACATAACAAGTCATTCTAAATATTTTATTTTATTTCAAATTAACATTCCACAATTAGCATAATGCAAATAGCATATTAACATAAATAAACATCATGGGTTGCAATATGATCAAAGGATTTGGGACTTGCCGTCAATCCGAATGATTTCCGCTAGCTCGAACGAAGAACCTCCTAGCTCCTAGGGCTGCAACTGAACTTCCGGAGACTCCGACACTAGCGCAAACATACAAAACAAATTAAACCCAGCTTGAGACTAATCAAGCGAGGGAAAATAAACTATTTAAAAAGGAGTAAAATGCATAAATCTCCAAATGAGGAATTTTAGGAATTTATTTGGGATGGATCTGTGGAAATGGAGGTCACCAATGGGTCTGGAATATTATTTGGAGCAAGGTGGTGAAATTTGGGAATTGTTGGGATTTTCTGTGATTTTCTAGGATTTATTTGGATTTTCTGGCATTTTTGGAAATGGATAAATTTTCTGGAAAATCGGTGAACAGTGCGGCCCGGCCGCTTTGCTACAGTGCGGCCCGGCCCGCGATTTAAACGCGCGAGCGCGCGCGAGAGCGGAGCGGCGGAGCAGGCCGCGGGCTCGGCCCAGCAGCGCGCGCGTCCACCTGGCGGCGATGGCCGACGCGTGGATGACGCGAGCGGCGGGGATGCGGGGTGGATCGAGGGTCCGGATGGAGCGGGCGGGGATCGGACGGCGGAGGGGACGGGTCAGCGGCGAAGCGGTACGAGGGATCGGGCGGCCTCCGTTAAATGGCGTGGGACGAGATCGACGGAGGGGAGGAGGCCACGTCGTCGTCGTCAACCTCCAGCCGGGTGGGGGCGACAGAGAAGTGGGGGCGGCGGAGCTGCGGCGCTCCGGCGACTGCGAAGGCTTCCGGGGCCCGGGGAGGGCTCCACTGGGTGCTTCTTGACACGGGGAACCCATTTGGGGCACTGGGGAGGCGAGGGGAACAACGGAGAAGGCGGGGAGCAGAAGGGGAAGATTCGGGGCCCAAGCGGCGAGAGAGGCCGCCGACGGCGAGATAGCCCAATCGGCCGCATTTACACGGTGAGGGGGATCAGGGGCTCACATCGGCGGTGGTGGCAGAAGCTGGGAGGTGGCGAGGAAGTCTGGCCACGGGAGAGGTGCGACGGCCGGGGAGGAGCTTCGGCGGCGGCGTCCCTCGGGCGAGTACCTGTCCGAACAAAGGTACCAGCGTGATCAGCACACCGAGGAGGAGCTCAGGGCGAAAGTAATTGGGGAATGGGGGAGGGGAGCAGAAGATCCGCTTTACGGGGTCGTCGGCGCAAGGGAAGACGACGGCGGAGCCTCGGGCGATGCGGCTCCGATTGGCAGCTCAGGGAGAGGCGGGGGAGTAGTGGGAAGGGGTTGGGGGTGCTGGGGATGTTCGGGAAGCAAAGGAGGGAGTGGGAGCCGGAAGGGGGGTTTTATACCCCGGGCGGGGAGAGGGAGTCCTTCGGGGAGAAGGCAACGGCCGGGGCGCGGAGTCAACAGTGATGGACGGGAGTTGGTGGCGCATCTCCTCCGCGCAGACGAGGCGGTGACCGGGCGCTGAGCGGCCGTAATGGCGAGGTGACAGTACGGGCGGGGGTGGAGCTGCGGCATGGGAGGGGAGTGCGTCCGCGCGCGGTGGAGGGGACGGGCGGGGACTGCCGGGTGGGGTCGGACGCAGAGGAATGGCGCCGCGTGGCGCGAAGGCTCTGCGGCGGTCGGGACAGCGCGGCGGGGTAGGAGCGGGGAGCTGCGGGCGGAGGGCGTCCGCGCACGCGAGAGGGAGAGGGCGACCGCTGCCAGGCGGGGCCAGGCGCAGAAGAGCGGCGACGCGTGGCGCAGGAGCGCCCACGGTTTTGGACCGTGGCGGTCGGGGCGGCACGGGCGCGAGGAGGGGATCCGAGGGGCGGCGCTGTCCGCGCGCGCGAGGAGGCGGTTCAGGAGCGGGCGCAGGCGCAGCGCGCGTGCGCGGGGAAAGCGGGGAGGGAGCGGGCGCCAGCGGAGGGAGGAGGAGGCGTCCGCGCGGGAGAAGGCCGGGGAGCGGAGAAAGCGGGAAGGAGCGGGGGCGCCGAAGAGAAGAGAAGGCGCCCAGCCAAAAAGGGAAGGCGGAATCGGGGAAGACTTTCCCGAAAAGGAAAGTTTCCGAAATTCACCCAAAATGCAGCAAAAATTCACAAATTTTTGGATCTTGAAATTTTGGGGCTTTTCAATTGGCAACACATGGCAAGCTAGAGGTGTACCTACACATGACAAGCATGGCGATTGCTTGCAATGGGAGATGAAGACTGGGTCAATGAAGGGTATTTTGGTAATCTGATCAAAATATCGGAAACCATCTTGGATTAGAACCATGGCACATGGGCGGCAAGTTGGAGAGCAATTTTGGTCAAGATGGAATTGGTTTGATCGAGACGAATCAAGGCTAATGATTTAGCGGATACAGACTTATGCAATTTGAAAAGCGTGCATAAGTGAACATGTGTGAGTAAAACCCGTTTGTGTGGGTTTATGTAGGACTGGACAGGCAATAGAGGGGGGGTGAATGGTGCCTTCAAAATCTCTCCAAGTATCCACTTAACCCTTTTTCTCTAATAGCTACTGAGCTATGAAGACTAGGGTTGAAAGCTCACTGGAAAACCGAGCAGTCAGACCGAACAGAGCAAGAAAAGCAAGCTGGTCGAAAACTGTTCAACGTGGTCGAAACTTACAATGTGGTCGTAAGTCTCAACAACATGGTTGAACTCTGGTAACAAGGTCGAGAGCAGACAGTGTGGTGTAAACCCGACTATGTGGTCGATAACCGACTACATGGTCAGAAATCGACCTAGTCGATAACCACAGAGACCAGAATCAGTGACTAGAAATGATTGTCGTCGAAACCGACGCTGTCGTAAGTCAACGAGTGGTCGAACAACCAACGTGGTTGAAGTCAGTCTACAACTCAAAGATCACCATGGTCTAAATCAGTGCAGTGTGATCTGGAACTTGATCTTGGTCGAAACCAATGTACTCGTAAATCCAATCAACGTTCCAGACCAGGATTTGCACCGACTAAGACTACTTCAGAATAGAATCAACAAAAAGAAGATAAGACACCGATAGATCTGACTGTGGTCGAAAAGATGAACTCTGCAGAGAGCACCTTGACCGTGGTCGAAGAAATGAACGTGGTCAAAGATTTCCCGGAAGAAATAGAGGAAAGGCAGGGAGGTGCACGACCGCAAGATCCAAATTCTAAATAACTTTTGATTCAAGGATCAACTAGTCATGAACCTTTAAACATAGCAAGGATAAGATCTTAAGAGACTGCTCTGAGCTTTAATTGAAAACTTATCAAGAGAATAGAGATTTTCTGGGATATATTCGAGAACGCTCAAAACTGAGACTGAGAAGAAAAGAAGATGACCAGACCTTGCAAGTGGAAATAAAATAGCTAAGATGACATCGAGTGAGATTTTCCAACACCAGGCAAGTCAGATCATCAATCAACCAACCAAAAAGATAGTCTCAGATAAGAACAGAGCTAGCAAATCGAAGAACAGAGAGAGAACATCCGGGACGAACCAAAATCCAATACAACTCCACGCAAATGAGGAAACACAAACATAGATCAAAATGATGATATATTACTCTAAGAGTTGATTCTACAGCTACTCCATCTCGGAGGACCAAGAGCCCGAGTGCTCCTTCACCAAAAACAAGAACGCACGCAAGAAGAACATAAAACCCTATAGACTCACTTGGATGGGTAGCTCTCCATCCCTATTTATAGTCTCTTGATACCAGGGATGACCCGTTAACCCCCTACTTACCACCGGGTTTTCACACACGCTTCTTACAAGCACCCGTTAACACAGACATGACAAGAATGCTTTAATAGAACAATCTCCTTTTCAGATCTTTGAGAATTTCTCCAAAATGCCCCTCTACCACCTTTCTGGAAGCTTCATGTTTTATTGCCGTCCAATCCTTGCAGCCACCTTGTAAGCCTCAGTCATCTTTGGCATCTCCCCAATTGTTCTGTACCTCAACACCTCCCTGTGCATAGTCCCGATTCTTTCATGTCTCACCATGACCTAGCTCCAAAGTCCTGCAACTATCACAAACAAGCAAAGCATCACATAGCATCGCACTGTAAACAAGATTAATCAATTTGCATATATCAGAATGAATCCCAGAGAGCAATCTCAGCAAACCGCTGGTCTTAACACAACTTACGACTACTCTGATGCACAAAACAGAGGTGCTCTAGCTATGCCAAGGACGTGTAAGAATTGGTGATAATTCTTGGGAATATATCTCCATCTATCTTGGCACTTTGATAGCGAGACTCATGAGAAAATCCGATTTTGCTTGACTTTGACCTGTATGATCCACATCTTGATCCGAGGGTTTTTGGCTAGGTTTCTTTGGTGATCTAACTTGCTGTAATATGTGAGAATACATCTAGACCCTTTTTGGTTATCATCCACATACGAGCAAGTTGTATTCATTGAATTTGGTTTTAACTCTGGCGTGGCGCACTTTTCTTTGAAACTGAAAAAGGTCTTAACTTTGGCCATGTTTTTCATGATCATTGTTGGAATAGGCTCACAATACTCCAGAGTAGATCCCTACCAATTTTTATGTCATTTGGATCTACGAATCAAAAGTTCTTTTAATTTTCGTTTTTGAACTCGAGTTGTTTCTCCCTGTTCATCGGGGAGTGGTAGTACCGCTGCTACCATAGCGGTAGTACCTCATCACGATAGTACTGGTTGTGCTTAAAATTTTAGAACATTTAGGTGCTTGTTCTCTAACTTGAGTTTTGGCTTTCCAATCTAAGCTTCATAGCTCTGTAGCTACCGGAGTAAAGGATTCATGAATTTTAGGAGGGAAATTATTAAGGCATCATTCATCCCTCTGTTACCATTTTCGATCTTTTAGATGTACCACTCGACAATATATCTCCCCCCTCTCTCTCTCATGTTCCCTCTCACTCCTGTCCGCCGCTCCCCCCCCCCTCACCGCCGTCATCCCCTCACCCTCCTCCATCGCCGGATCTGGCACCTCCGCTATGAGTTCACCCTTCCCCCTAGGCATAAAAGGAGGTCGGGGGGAAGCGGTGGCCCGGCAGTGGGCGGTGGGGCAATGGGCGGGATAGAGGGCGGTGGCAGCGGCAGCGGCTGTGGCAGTTAGGTTGGGCGGGGCGGCGTGACCAGGAGGGGGTCGGGGGGGGGGCGAGCTGGCGACGACCTTGTTGGCCACGGGTGGTGGTGGAGGGGGCAGGGCAGCGGAGGAGGCACGCGGAGTTGCTTCGGAGCAGAAGAGGAGAAGGGGAGGGAAGTGGCGGTGCTTCGAGAGGAGAAGGGAGGGAAGGAGTGGCGCAAGGGAGGTATGCGTCGGGAGGCAACCCGACAGCATACCGTACCATAGCAACTTCTATTCCAAACCAATTGAGAAGCCGCCCTCATCCTGCATCCGGGCCCACACCCCCACTCTGCAAAAAGGCCCGACTGCCATAACCTCAACCGAGCCAAACTCCATCCCACACTGTAAAAGCCCTAATAACGATACTTTTTCAGCTTTTAAATCTAATTTTTAATGTTTTTGTAGTAAATAGCTTTTAAACATAATATTTTTTTAATATAGTATCTATAAATTTATTAAAGTATATATTGTATTTTTTAATTTATATCGATAAAAACTATATATAAATTTACGAACGAAATAAACAACACAAATCATATAAGCCGTAACAAAGAAACAGAAACATCTTCGCGATAAAACCGCATCCCTCCCGGACGCGCACGCCTCCATCCCCCCCCCCCCCCCCCCACCTCCTCCGCCTGCATTGAACCCGTGCGGCGCCTCCGTTCGGATTCGCGCGGCTCAGGTTGGTGCTTCCGATCGAAGCGAGCATGCAGTCGGATCAGCCGGTGATCAGCCTGCGCCCCGGCGGCGGCGGCGGTCTGCGCGGCGCCCGCCTCGTCCCCAACGCCTTCGCCGCCGCCACGGACTCCGGCGACTTCCTCCGCCGGTACGGCGGCGCGTCCTCCGGCTTGGCCGCAAAGGTGACCGCTCGATCTGAGTTGGGGTGGGGGGTGTATGCTAGGGTTTTGATTTGGCTTGCCCCGGCTCCGAAGGCGAGATCTGGGGGAATGGCTGGATCTCTGCTGTTTGGGTTGTATAGATGGGGAACGTTCTATTCGTAATTTAGGCTCGGAACTTGACTATCTGATGAGCTGCGCGATGAATATTGTTAAGTGGAGGCATTTCTTTTGGTTACAAGTTTAGCTGTTGTTGTCAAGCTAGATTTGCAATTTGTATTTATAGAGCTGGACTGTTGTTTTTCTTAGCATTTGGGAACAGTGGTGATTAAAAAAGTACATGGGGCATTATCTATAATCTAGGAAATACTATTAATGTTAGAGTAGTGTTTCTACTCTCTCACAAAAAACTCAAATGTGCTTCTTTTATAATATTGTTAAGACGAGTTTTGAGGTCGGTCCATTTTTAATAATCACGCCGGAACTTTTGGACCTTTCTAGAAATATACTTAGACCAAACAAACCCTGATCACCTTCATCAATTGCATGCTATAAAAAAAAATCCTAACCTCCTTGTGTGTTTGCATGCTTCTGGACATAGCTATTGGCTATGGTAGCCTGCATGCCTCATTGCCTCTTCCACCAAGTCCTCTTCCATCAGCTTCTGAGCTAGCTTTGCTAAGGGCAGACCTATGTGTGTTAAATCATGCCATCATATCTGTGACCTGAGTCTAGTAGCCATTGCAGCTTAATTGGTTTGGTTGTTCTTCACTAAATGGATTATGGCAAGTGGGTATACAAAAGCTTAGCTGATGGAATCACATCTTGAAACAAACTTGAGCTAGAGCTACAAAGCCATGGTCCCCAACATTTGGTTGGACTCTTAGCTGAGCTTGCTTGCTAGTTTGTGCAAGAAGTTGAGCTCGAACTTGTTGAAGAGTAGCTCCATCGTGCTCATGTTCACCATGGCTGATGGCTATGCCTAGATTTGTATAGTGCAAGAGATCAGGGTTAATTTAGAAGCAAGCAAGCAACCTGTGGACGTAGTTAGAGTTTTAGATGTGTTTAGAAAGCTTGCAGTAGGATCTGTTTAGTAAAAATACATTCGATAGACACCATGTAGTATATAGGGTTCTTCAGGGTAGGGATGGAATAAAAGCCCGAGGTGTGCAAACCATTTGGTCTCGGCTCAAGCTTGCCTTGTGAGATTAAAAAGTAAGCCTATTTTGTAGCGTGTTGCAATAGTGAGCTGTTTATTAGCTCCTTTGTGGTTTGGTGGCCAGTTGTATCCGCTACATTGTATGTTGATCCTTTTATCAAATTACTAGTTGATTCTTGGTTTTTTAGGGGTACATGAATCCTAAATTCCTAATATGCTATCAAGATTTTCCAATGTGATTTTTGTTATGAATATTGTGTGTATATTCATAAGGCCCAATGGGCAGTATATATAGAGAGTACAAGGGGATATTACAAGAGAATATTCCATACACATGTAAAGAAATACAAAGGCATATCAGCAAATACAAAAGAATTCTTATTCTAACACCTCTCAAACTCATAGTGGATCACACACATTGAATTTGGAGAGAAAATACAAATGTTGTATCCTAATCTGTCGCTTTATGAAGAAGTTAGCAGTCTATAACTCTAAGGGCACAAACTGTAAAGCAAGTACTCTCTCCTACACCTGTGAGCGTGTGTATGAAGCATCCACACCAATATGCTTAGTGAGCTCATGTTTTACTGGGTCACGGACAATACTGATATCACATGTATTGTCAGACAAAAGACTCATAGATCCCATCACAGGCACTCTAAAATATGCAAGTAGCCATCTCAATTAAGTAACCTATGCTGTCACTACTACCATAGCCCTCAACTCAGCCTTTGCCCTCGAACGGAAAACTACAATTTGCTTCTTTATCTTCCAGGCAATCAGGGAGTAGCCAAGAAAAAATACAGTAAGCAGAAAGAGAACGACGATCAAAAGTATCACTAGCCTAGGTTGCTTCAGAGTACACCTGAAGCTGTAGTGAGTTAGAGTTAAGGAAAAACAAACGACAAGAGATAATCCCACGCAAGTAGCAAAGAACACGAAGAAAGTGACTGTAGTGAAGATGGGTAGGATGAGTCATGAACCGACTAAAGATATAAACAACATGAGCAATATCAGGATGAGTGCTCACAAAATACACCACACTCCTAACAAGATGGCGATATCAAGTAGGAGCCTCAAGAAGATCACATCAGTTGCACGAAATTGAAGGGATAGCTCCATGGGAGTCTCGGCAGTGCGAGTGTCAATCAGACCAGATTGATCAAGAAGATCTTGGACATACTTCTGCTAGGGGAGGTAGTAGCCCTCATGCGTGGAAGAGACCTCAATCCCAAGGAAGTACGTAAGAGAATCAATATCAGTCATTAGAAATCACTGAGATACTTCTTTACATATGTGATGAACGAGGAATCATCAACAGTTGCATTGAACAACTTTCAATAATTATTAGTCATGCTCAAAGTTCTTGCAATAATTGCACTGAACCCTAGTTGGTGCGAAAACAGGAATGGAAACAGACATCTGATGAGAGACCATAGTCGAAGTAGAAACCGTCGGTGTAATAGAAGAAAAAGGGTAGCAAGTACAGCCGAAACAGACTGTGCTGCTAACCCACGGCGAAACTCCTCAGTACGAAGTGTTGAAAGAGCCTTGGTGACTATCTGCGCTGGATGGCGCGGTGGTTAGATCAACGTTAGAAAGAACAGGACATATTTTTTCTTCTTTTTTTAAAAAAAATATCTGTTTTTATAGAAACCAAATCTGGTTTCTAAAAACAGAGGTCACTTTTATGAATAGCGCTTATATTCATCGTGAGGCCAATGGGCTAGTATATATACATGTACAGATATGGTATATATGTAGGAAACACCTCACACAATAGGGTAAATACACAGCTATATAATATATATCTAACACTCTCTCAAACTTATGGTGGATCAACAACATGAAGTTTGGAGATGTAGAAACCGTGCTGGGCTTTGGTCTGTGCCTTTATAAAGAAGTCTACCAACTGAAGCTCTGAAGGCATATATTGAAGAGCAACAACCTGGTCTTACACCTATGTCCGTATATAGGAAGCATCAACATTAATATGCTTTGTAAGATCATGCTTCACCGGATCTTTAGCAATACTAATAGCACCTGTACTATCAGACAAAAGAGGAGTCGGTGCAGAAATAGAAACACCAAAATCCTCAAGTAACCACTGTAGCCAAATAACCTCCATTGTCAACAAAGCCATAGCTCGCAACTAAGCCTCAACACTCGAACGAGAAACTGTTGTCTGCTTCTTAGTCTTCCAAACAATGAGAGAACCACCAAGAAAAGCACAATAAACAAAGAGACTGGCGATCAGAGGGATCACTAGCCCAGGTGGCATCAGAATATGCCCGGAGCTGTAAAGAGTTGAAGCGAGGGAAAAAGAGATGATGAGAGAGTTCCACGAAGGTATCGCAGAACACGGAAAAGATGACTATAGTGGAGCTGAGTGGGAGCAGAAACAAACTGACTCAAGATATGCACATGGTACAAAATGTCAAGACGAGTGACACCAAGATAAACAAGGCTCCCAACAAGATGATACCGAGTAGGATCAGTAAGAGGCTCACCATCAGTGGGACGAAGATGAACGTTAAACTCTATGGGAGTCTCAACAGTGCGCTGATCAGTAAGAGAGGCACGATCAAGAAGATCCTGAATATATTTTTCTTGGGATAGATAGAAACCCTCAGGAGTAGAAACAATCTCAATCCCAAGAAAGTAGCGAAGAGGACTCAGATCAAACATGAGAAACTGCTCATGAAGACGCTCCTTGACAAAAGTGATCTACTGAGAATCATCTCCAGTAAGGATCATATCATCAACATGCAAAAGAAGCGTCGGACCACAAGGTGAAGTGTGAATAAAAAAAGCAGGATCATGAACACTGCAGAGAAACCAGCTGCAGTGACAACGGGAGAGAAACTATCAAACTAGGCACGATGAGCTTGCTTGAGGCCATAGAGGGAACGACGAAGGCGACAAACCATACCCTTAGGAACAGAATACCCAGGGGCGGCTGCATGTAGACCTCCTCATGCAGTTCGCTATTGAGAAAGGCATTCTTGATGTCCAATTGAGAGATAGGTCACTGTCGAACAGAGGCTATAGCAAGGAGAGTGCGAACGGTGGTCATATGAGCGACAGGAGCAAAGGTCTCATCGTAGTCACGACCATGCTCCTGCTGATAACCACGCGCTACAAGACGAACCTTGTAGCGCTCAAAAGAACCATCAGAGCGAGTCTTAACCTTATAGATCCACTTGCAAGTGATAGGAGTAACACACGCAGGAAGAGGAACAAAATCTCACGTGCCAGAACGCTCAAGAGCACCAATCTCCTTTGCCATCGCATGCTGCCACTCCTGATGAGCAGCAGCATCACGGTAACAAGTCGGTTCAGCAAGAGCAGCGGCAGCAAAACCAAAACGCTCAGTAGGCCGAATAGACTGGCTATCGCGAAGAGCATATCGAGGAGAGGCTGAAGAGGATGACCCATCAGAAGGAGAGGGCACATAAGAAGAATCCTCAACTCGCGGACGACGAGTATAGTAGAGAGGATAAGAAGGTACAAGGTCAAGAGTAACCTCGGGAGAGGGTGCCGGTGGTGACGAAGGTGCTGACTAGGAAGGAGGCACCGGAGAGACCAAAGGCTGTAGTGGAGTGGTGACTATGGGGGTGGAAGGAAAGGTCAGGAAAGAAAGTGGCTCGACAAGAGATGCTGAAGTGGAGGAAGGAGAAGGGCGAGGATAGAAAGGATGAGACACATCAAAAGTACCATATCGAGAAATCCGTATCTGTCGGCCAACAATGATACTCCTTGTGCTCAGCACTATAGCCCAGAAAAACGCACTCAACAGACTGAGCAGTCAGTTTGGTGCGCTCATGAGATGCAAGAAGAACATAGCACACATCCAAAGAGGCAAATATTGGAATAATCTGGAGTCTTACCACGGAGACGCTCAACTGGGATCCCACCCTGAAGAGCAAAGGAGGGCTGAATGTTAATCAGAAAAGTGGCAGTAAAAACAGCCACAACCCAGAAGTGTGGTGGAACAGCAGAAGCAAGCATGAGAGCACGAGCTGTCTCAAGAAGATGACGATGCTTGCGTTTAGCCACACTATTCTGAGCATGAGCAACGGGACAAGAAAACTGAGAGTGCCCTGCTCAGCAAGAAAACCACAAAGAACTCTTGACAAGTACTCCCCATCCCCAGCGGAATCAGTGCAAAAAACACGAATAGGAGAGTCAAATTTAGTACGGACCATGGTGGCAAAAGTCTTGTAGATGGATAGAACCTCACTACGAGATGATATAAAGTATATCCACGTATGCCGAGAAAAATCATCAATAAAAATTATATAATATCGTTGATCTCCTTTCGAAACGAAAGGAGCTGGTCCCCATACATCAGAATGAACAAGATCAAAAGGACGTTGAGACACTGACTCACTGGAAGGATAGGGGAGTTTAAGCTGTTTGCCAAGCTTACAACCCAGACAATTGAGAGAAGTATCACCAGACACTGACCCTAAAAAATCAAAATGAAGTAATGAAGACATATGTGACCCACAAAGATGTCCTAAACAATGATGCCACTGAGCAAAAGATGCGGTGGAGACTGCAGCAGATGCGGAGGCAATGGTGGAGGCGACAAGACTAACAGGGGCAGCGGAAGGAAGATAAAGCCAGTCAAGCTCTCAATGCCGTTGTGAGTCACGGTGGTGAGGGCTAGTACCAACCAGAGTCCCGTGTGGCGATCCTGAACACATCAAGAATCAAAATCGAGAATAACACGACAACCATCATTAGTGAGTTGGCCGACAGATATGAGCTGAATGGTTAGTTTTGGAACATGAGAAATAGTAGGAATATAAAAGGAATTTGAAAGAGTGCCTTATCTTGCAATAGAAAGAGAGGTACCATCTGTTGTTTGAACATTGATAGGAGCAACTGAAGGACTAATGTAAGTGAGACTGGTGAAATCAAATGTCATATGAAAGGAAGCACCGGAATCAAGAATCCAAGGTGATATACCTGAGGAAGGAGAAGTAGGTGGCCTCTCACCGGAAGACTGAGCAGTAGAACTAGTAGAACCGGACGATGCAGAAGCAACCATGCAACCTAGTAGTGTGAGAAATTGCTGAATGTCAGAGGCACCAGGACTCCGCTAAGAAGAGGAACCTCCAGTGCCCCTTGCAGGATGAGCACCACGACGAAAATCCTTCTTGTAGCAGAACTGCTCCACATGTCCATCCCTTACCAACAACAGCTATCACTGGTGGAGGTGCAGATGGTGAAGGAGTAACCGAGGCGCAACAGGTGTAGAATCTGCCAAAACCGAAGGAAACGATGGTAACGACAGTAGACCCGCACCACGGAGACGAATCTCCTTAGTGTGAACAGCTGTAAGGGCCTCCAAAAGAGTTACACGAGGGTGGCAAGCTAGCAACTGAGCACGAGTCTGCTCAAACTCAGCACGGAGATGTGTCAAGAAGTTGTAGAGGCGGTGAAGCTCTAGGTGAGACTGTTGACGCTGACAACTCTGACATGTGTGACAAACATCTGGCCCCCAAAGAGTTAATCTGATGTCATACCACGGACAGTTGAGCATAGAACTCGTCTACAGTGGCATCTCCCTGTTGCAGCGACAGCTCCTAACGCACAACAGGAATGTACAAGGAATTACCAGATGGCTCGCAGCGACTACGCAGATGCGCCCACATCGCCTGTGCAGAAACCAAACCAACATCACCAGTGAGATGCGTCTTCATGCTAGCAATCGGAATAGTAGAAGCACGAGCATTCTCATCGATCCATGCCTTGTAAGAAGCATACTGAGTTTGAAAAGTCTCCATAGCATTCTCAAAAGCCTTAGATGCCTTTGTACGAGCGTCTTCGGAAGCATCCTTTGGGAGAACAGGCTCAACAGGTGGAGTAGGGTGAGACGAACAAGGTAACTCGCCAATACGAAACTCCCAAAGGCGCTGAACATGCATGTGGAGACGTATGTGCTGAAACCAGTCCCGATAATTGAGACCATCGAAGATCCCGAGCAATGAGGAACAGATATGGTGCCTGCAAAAGAAGACATTTTTCTTTTTCTTTTCCTTTTCTTTCCTTTTCTTTTCTTTTCCTTTTCTTTTTTTCTTTCTTTTTTTCCTTACGGTCAGTTAACAAAATCGACTGAAGGCCAACTGGATCGCACCCAAGTCTCAAACGAAATGAAGAAAGGGCGGTAGCTTTGGTGGAGACAGCGGCGGCGACAACTACGACCGGTGGCTCTGCTGGGACTCGAGAAACCCCTGGCGGTTGGCGGCGGTGGAGCACCGACGGCGTCAACCTCTGGCGGCTAGCGGCAGCAAGCCCTTGATCGAGCTCTCCGTTGGGTCGACCTCTAGATCCGTCAGCGGCAACGGAGAAGTTTGACCTCTTCGGCAGCGGAAGAAGCCCGGACAGGAGGCGGTCTCAGGCTGAGTGGCGGCGGGTGGAGGAACCCCGAGTGGTGGCGGCAGAAGAAAATCCGGATCCGAACGATCTGGACAAGCACGGGTGGAGCGGCAGCAATGTCGGGCAGAGTGCGCAGATCAGATCAGCACAGGAAATCGAGTGCACGATGGAGAGCTCGCGATGGTAGGGCGGATCAGTGTCGAGCGGGAGAGCTTGTGGCAGCACAGTCGAGTCGTCTGGTAGTGACGAAGACGACGAGCTGTGGAAAAAGCAAGCGGTGGCGGCCGCTGACAACGATGACGAGCGTAATGGAAGCAAAACCTTAGGTTCAGCTCTGATATCATGTTATGAATAGCACTTGTATTTATTATGAGGCCAATAGGTCAGTATATATACATGTACATGTATGGCATATATGTAGAAAACCCCTCACACAATAGGGTAAATACATAGCTATATCTAACAATCACCTGCCTGCTCGATTCAATTGCAAGGGCAGCAAGATACCGGGGGCGGTGATGGCGACCAGGGACAGTGGCGGCGGCTAGGAATGGCTCCATCAGGCGTGGGCGGCGAGCCGCTGGGTGACGACTCCGGCGGGAGCGGGTGGCGGTCGGGCGGGTGATAGATGTAGTGGACACCGACTGCGACCGGGCGGGCGACAGCAGCATCCTCGGACAACGGTGGTGGGATGGCAACGGAAGGAGCTAGGTTAGTGCCCTAGCTCTAATGCCATGTTATGAATATTTTGTGTATATTCATGAGGCCTAATGGGCAGTATATATAGAGAGTACCGGGGAGTATGTCATACATATAAGGAAATACAAAATAATTTCTATTCTAACAATTTTGAGGGTGTTGAGCGATGACCTTCGATATAAAAAAATTCGGAACTACAAAAGTTGTACATCTTATTGAGTCGATCATTTTGCATATTTACACGCTCAAATTAGAGTTCGTATATGGGAGATGTGTCTTTTAGGAAGACAAACTATGCAAAGGCATCCAAACCAAAATTTTGGAAAGAGTTTGCTCACAATCTAGTTGAGATTTTTTTTCTTCTCTTTCCAAAATTTTGGTTCGTATTCATCTGTGCAGTCTTCCTTCTATAAGCCATATCTCTTAAGTCCGAACTCTGATCCGAGCATATAATATTTGTAAGCTAACCAGTTCAATGTGATCCACAACTTTCTAGTTCGGACTTTTTACATCTGGGGTTTTCTAGGTCCTCATTTGTACTGGAATATCCTGATAGAAAATTTGGCCCTTCACTTGCCTAGCTGCCAGCATTGTACCTGATTAGCATTGTTCTAGTTGGGCAGCTGGGTCCTCGATAGAACGTTTTGGCATGGTGGTGTCATTGTGGCCACGGAGTCCCACCCAATTGGTTGATTGAGTTTGAATGCCCATTGCATGTGCCTCAAGAATCTGGTCATTTTAAGCAGAAGTATAGGGCAAAATAATAAACAAATGCGAATATGGGAGTAAATATGCAATAAAGTAGTGTCAATGGCTACCCCATGGTTTTTTTATCTTTATGTTATCCTTTCTGTTGTTGTTGCATTCATATGGTAATATGCATCTGAATTTGACACTGCTTGGCTGGGCTTGCGAGCGCTTCATGTTTGCATGTTTGAATCAAGTTGACTGAGACACCTTTTATGCTCGTTCAATAAACAAGTCATCTCCACTCCACTTGCTATTCTAGTCAATCTCTCTCAACCTTGGTTAATTTCTAACCCTACTTCATGGCATAAAACCCAAAAGGTTTTGCTGAGCTCACTATTCTAGTTGAGCCTGCTCAACTTCGGCTCATTTCCAACCCTACTTGAGGGCACAAAACTCTTTTTTGTTAAGCCCTTTATTATTATGTACACACTCTTGACAATTAGCAGCTCCTCACACAGCCCTTTCGACATTGCACAGTTCTGCCTCATACATCTTGGCTCATTTGTGTGATTTAGGGGCACAAGCTCTGAAGGTTTTAAGTTAAAAGTTAAAACCCCTGTAGACACTGCAGACACACTAGCAGTCACCAGCCTTCTATACAGCTCCTCCCACATTGCACTGCAATGTCACCACCTACAGCTCAGCCGCAACTGCTGCTATGGTGAGTGCTTGATCCAGGCGATGTGGGTGGTTGCTGTTAGGGTTTTGAGTGGGCTGAGATTGGGCTCTGAGGCTGATTCATGTGGGGAAAGGTTGCTTTGCTCTTTGAGTTTCTGAGGGTGTTACTTTCATGGATATGTTCTTACTAGCTATCATGAGCTCATCTTTTTATGGATACTGAATGTAAGAGGGTGTAGTGCTGCTGAATATGTATATATATTGATTGATTTAACCAGCAGTACAGGGAGAAGTATATATAGCCAAGGGAATCCAGGGTAGGTCTAACAAACACTGATGCCAGCCTGGAAAGCCCTAACAAACCCTAACAGAAAGGGAGTAAAGGCACAAAGAACCCAAGCCCATCCAAGCCAAACACCTGTCTAACAATACACCTGTCTAACACTGAACACTGTCCTAAAGAGTCGTTCATCTTTACATGGGTACCAATTGTTGCTGAAAGGAATTGCAACCATAATTGCTCTTTTTTTCATTGAAAAAGTTTTCTTTTGCCCTTCTTAATCCAACAAAATTCAAATTAATACTGCAAATAAAATCTTCAATAATACTGAATTGTGATGTCTTATATCATGCCTCTGTAGCTAGATTCTTGTTGTTGCATTGGTTTTCCCTTTTCCATTGTGGAGATGGCAAGGTACAGATAGATGGCATCAGATGTTTCTGCTGGATTAGCTAGAATACAATCCATCCTATGAACATTTCATGCCTAGCTGGGCCAAGCAAATGGTGCTAGACTCTTTAAGGTTCCTGGTTTGCATTGTGTGTTGGCTTGTTTCAATTGCACTTTGGGGTGTATTTTGCTGGGCCGGCCAATTAATTCTGTGAGCGACAAGAGATATTTATGGTTTATTGGTTTGCTTACCTTTGCTAGACTGACTTTTGTTATAATCCGCCACAGATTGGAGATTCACATTTTGAGCCTCTTGAACGGGTCCATTACTCAAGGGATCAGCTTCTTGAACTGCATGAGGTATTTATTCGTTGCTTCTTATTTTACCCATTCTTTTTATGTAGCTGCTTATTTCATCACGTGAAATTAATTTTTTGGATGGAACATTTGGTATAGCTCTCTTGTGTAATTAGACATTTGTCGAGTAGCATATTGTGTTCAATTCATTTCCGATTTTTGTCGGAACTACTAATAGTTTCTTAAATCACTGATAAAACAATGATGTGGCTTCACAGAATTCAAATCCTTTTAGTTAGATTTATGAAATGAAGTGCTTACCTATATTGGCAAACAATTTCTATATCTTGCATCTTGCCCGAATTGGAGGGAGAGGAAAACGAAGTATATGGGTAAGTAAGAAGATACACATTGAGAATTTAAAATTTGGGAGGGAGGAGATAGCAATATAGATTTTTCTAAACATCACTTGGAGTGGTCTATGACTGCTTGTAGCAATTTTAGGGGTGATGCCATTGCTTATACTTGCGTATGTGGAAATTGAAAGAGAAATGCCCTTCTTACTTAAGCAACTTGCCGCTTTTTATTTATACGTTGCCATGTTGATTCTTTCGTGCTAACTACAAGGAAAACTTGTTGCATAACAAACTGGTTTTGGTAGGGGTGACATGCGGTTCCATATAGAGGGGAGCATAATGTGTTCCTGTTCTATTACTCCCTTCAATTGCAAATATAAGTCATTTTAGCTTTGTGCACAATAATTAAGGAGTACATGAAATGGCTTTCGTTCCCTTCAATCATTCCCAAACATACTTCCTTTTTTCCTTACATACATAATGAATTTTCTCTCATTTTTCTATCCCACCATGCAAATATTAATTGAAATCCTCACCAAAGACATTTATTCACCAAGTGTATAATATGAAGTAAGGAGTAAAATGTGTTTGGAAGTGGAAGTTGTAGAGCAACTTATGTCTAGAGAATAGTTCACGTGGCTAAAACTATTTATATCTGCATTAGGAGGGAGTAATAAACGGTTACCATCAATTGTTGTATTTAGGGCCTGGTTGGCTGAGCTCGGCTTCAGGTTTTTGGGCTTTGAAGCCCAGCTTCAAGAGAAGCCAGGAAATCGAAGCTTCAAATTCCTAGTTCATTTTGGGTAAGCTTCTTTGTGGCCCGGCTTCGAAGCCCACACATTTAGCTGGGAAAATGGCTTCGAAGCCCAAAAACCTGAAGCTGGAGCCCGGCCAAACGGCACCTTATATCCTAACATTTATGTGTTTATTGCATTTTTTAAATTCTCTTGCTGAAGTGAACATGGCATTTTTTGCATTTACATGTCTTGATTATATGGCTTTGCAGGTTGTTGATGTTGTTGATGTACCTGAGGCTATCTTGAAACTTAAGCAGGATATTGACATAGAACTCCATGGTGAAGATGAAAACTGGGCTCGCAATGACTCAAATGTGAGAACTTCCGTTAGTTTCAAATGACATATTATTTTAGTTCTGTTGTGCAGCTCTAATGATCAGTGTTGTAAGTCTTATCTTGTACAGTAAGAATGTAAGACCATTGCAGTTTTTTCTTTTCCTGATTACACCATCCTTTTGATAGTTTATCATGTCTTGTAGGTACAAACTCAGTCATATAATCGCTATGCTGAGACAGACAGCCGTGACTGGCGATCACGGTCTGAACGGCCTACACAAACTCCCGTGGTTGTTGATGAAGAGAAATCTTGGGACAATATCCGTGCAGCAAAAGAATCCTACGCTTCAAGTGGAAAGCAAGACCAATTTAACAAGAAAGACCAATTAAGCTCCCAGTTTGGTGCTAAAGCTCAGGTATCAGTATTTGTGCTGTCAGTATGCTTGTTTGAGCACTCTTGTTCTGTATGGGTTTGTCACCACATATTTCTTACAATTGCTATGCTAAACTGTGGACCACCTGCCCCTAAGCTTGCCAATATTTGGGTTATATATGTTGATAGAAAGTGGTATGATGAGTGCACGTTATCACATACCTGGTTGCAAAAAGTTATTGATCTTTAGGCAATTCTTGCATAAATAAAGCACATACTCTGTAAACGGTGATGTGATGCTTGTATGGCCTTTATCTAAATCTAGTCCTTTAGAAGCATTACTCAAATTTGTTAATGTACCAATTTTGAATTGATTGGTTCAAATTCACACTGTAATTTTAACATGTATATTTGTTTGTTATCCAAATGCAAGAACGTTTGCCTCATCTTATTTTATGCAATAGAAATAGTCAACAATATGTTTAGCCTTGGTCTCTGGATGCTGCACAAGTAAATTTACCTGCGAAAGTAGTGTATGACCATTCACATCTAATATCTAAATGATTGTTTCTACATTCTCATTTATTGTAAACATCAGGTTGGTCCTACCCCTGCTCTTGTCAAGGCTGAAGTCCCTTGGTCAATCCGGAGAGGCAATCTCTCTGACAAAGAAAGAGTTCTGAAAACAGTGAAAGGGTATTATTTTATTTGGATTTTTTTTTTTGCTTGATGTTACTTTCCTAGTGCATTTTTTCCATAATTCCGTATTCAGATAGTACAATTTATCAAGTTGTTTTCTTGCACTATTTTATTTGTTGTAGTACAATTTGTCTAGTTGTTTTCTTGCACTATTTTATTTGTTGTTTGTTGCACAGTATACTGAACAAATTGACTCCGGAGAAGTTCGATCTTCTGAAGGACCAGTTGATAGAAGCAGGAATCACTACAGCTGATATTTTGAAGGTTTGGTTTATTCCTAATTGCTTATGCCACTGGCTTTACTTTTTGATTTTTTTTCTTGTCATTTACCTCTGCTTTGTTTCTTTGTCTATTCAGGATGTTATTACTCTCATATTTGAAAAGGCTGTTTTTGAGCCCACCTTCTGTCCAATGTATGCTCAACTCTGCTCTGATCTCAGCGAAAAGCTCCCCTCATTCCCTCCTGAAGAACCTGGTGATAAAGAGATTACATTCAAACGTGTACTGTTGAACAATTGTCAAGAATTATTTGAAGGCGCTGACAATCTACGTGCCGAGGTCGATAAATTGACTGGTCCAGACCAAGAGATGGAGAGACGGGATAAAGAAAGGCTAGTGAAGCTTCGAACACTTGGGAACATTCGCCTTATTGGTGAGCTGCTCAAGCAAAAAATGGTCACAGAGAAGATAGTACATCACATTGTTCAGGTACACATGCAAACTTTCTGACTCTTCAGTAGGGTAATACCATCGAATGGGAAACCATTGGGGCAACCTGGACCAAAACTGCTTTTAGCTGGGTGATCTGAGATGGTAATTTTTTCAAGGAAAATTTTAGGATTTTCCACTCCATTTGTTGGCACTTCATGATTTGCGACCCATTGTTGTTAGTGAAACATCGAGGGGCAAATCCTGAAGAGCCAACAAATATAGTGGCAAATCCTGAATTCTCCCTTCTCTTAATCCATCAGTGGGCATATGCTTCATTATATTCCTTTCTGCACACCCATTCTGTTATTGCTCAGTGAGAGATTTTCTAACCCTTTTGCTAACAGGAGCTATTGGGATCTGAAAGCAACACATGCCCTGCTGAGGAAAATGTCGAGGCCATCTGTCAGTTCTTCATCACAATTGGTAAACAGTTGGATGAGAACCCAAAGTCTCGTCGCTTTAATGACGTATACTTCAACCGGCTGAAGGGGCTAACAACTAATTCTCAGTTGGTGCCACGATTGAGGTTCATGGCACGTGATATCCTTGATCTCCGTTCAAACAACTGGGTGCCTCGACGTGAAGAGGTAAATGTCTCTCAGTTAGTTTCATCATGAATTGTATTTGGCATTACTGTTTAGAATGTCAAGTGGACCTCGTAGTTGCTTGTTGCTGTATAGTGTTATACTAAGAACAGATATAAATCCCAATTAGGTTCCTGATGGTGTATTAGTGGTAATAATCTTCAAATGTATGATGACATGCAATAGTGATTTCTTTTTAATGGAGTGTGTGCTGCAAAATTCGCAAGTATTGCCCTGTTGGTACTTACAAGTTACACAAAAAACATAAGTCACATGTTTCACATGCTAACACTTCACCTGACATTTATCCACTTCAAGTGCAATATACTTTTCTCCATACACTAAGTAGAAGCATAATAAACATTTAGACCTGAACTTTCTTTGCAGTTCTTGTGAAAATGTTGTCTGGTTTGATTTTCCTACTGTTCAATAGCTCTGAGATTTTGATATTTTTTTGCTCAGATAAAAGCCAAGACAATCAGTGAAATTCATACAGAGGCAGAAAGGAATCTAGGATTGCGAGCAGGGTCAACTGCAAACATAAGGAATGGCCGTAGTGGCACCGGAGGGCCACTTTCACCAGGTGCTTTTCCAATGAACCGACCTGGAATAGGTGGCATGATGCCTGGTATGCCTGGAGCGAGAAAGGTGCCCGGAATGCCAGGGTTCGATGATGATGACTGGGAAGTTCCACGTTCTAAATCGATGCCCAGGGCTGACCCACATCGCAACCACACATCGATGGTCAATAAGCCACCACCGCCTATTAATTCCAGACTACTTCCTCAAGGCAGTGGAGCACTAATTAGTGACAAGACAAGTGCACTCGTGGGCAGTGGTGGTCCACTATCACGTCCTTCAAGTTTTACTCCTGGTCCGGTTGTTACACCATCTCAAACCATGGGGCCACCAAAATCACTCATCCCAGCTCCATCTGTATCCTCTGTAGGTGAGAAGCCAGCTGCTGCTCCCAAGTCAAACTCTGCAGAGCTTCAGAAGAAGACAATTGCTCTTCTTGAGGAGTATTTCCACATTCGTATTCTAGATGAAGCACAACAATGCATCGAGGAGCTAAAGAGCCCTGCTTACTACCCAGCAGTTGTTAAAGAAGCCATCAATCTTGCTCTTGATAAAGGTGTCAGTTCTATTGATCCTCTTGTAAGGCTATTGGAGCATCTTCACAGCAAGAATATTTTCAAGTCGACAGACTTGGGAACTGGATGCTTGCTTTATGGATCTCTTCTGGATGAACTTGCTATCGATCTTCCAAAAGCTCCAGCACATTTTGGTGAAGTTATTGGGCGGCTGATCTTGTCATATAACCTGAGCATTGAAGTTGTTGAGGATATTTTAAAGAAAATGGAGGACAACTTCTTCCGCACAGCAGTTTTCAAAGCTGTGATGAAAACCATCGAAGCAAACCCATCAGGTCAGGCTATCTTGAGCTCGCATTTTGCTGAAATCAACGCTTGCAACAATCTTCTATCCTTAAAATAAATGACCAGTTCACGTGCTACCTGATTGATACCGCAACTGGGAAAGCGGCGTCCATATTTGTTATTCTTGAGTATTTCCCAGGTTTTGCCCCTGAGTCGAAACTACAGTACTGAAGTTGTCAGGAACAGCTATTTGTGAGCTGTGTATTTTTGCGAGGTCAGATAGTGCTTATTATTGGTTGGACAATGGAGGAAAGAAAAGATGCCATAGATTTTGCTGTGGTGACAGCAGGTTAACTTGCTGGAGCCTTAGATGAACAAGGCTTTAACGTGATCTTTTTGTCATCTTGATGTTATTAGCTTTCTGGCCTACACATTCTGTGACATTTTCTACTGTGTTTTGGCAAGTATATTGTTGGCTACAACTGTGTTCAGAAGTCAGAAGATGAGATCTAGTACGATTCTTTTAACCAATCTCATAACACTTCTTTTGAGAATTTCGTCTGTGAGTTTATTATCCTCCCAGTTGGGCGGAGGCGCGGAGCTTGACAGATTGGTTAGCTCCCGTGTGTGTATCAGCGTCCCCATGGTGAAGCAGGAAAAGGGGATTTTGTGTGTTCCATACTTCTGTTCGTATTCAGATCGGTACAAATAGGTTCTACTGGGAGGTGAATGCCCCTATGCCTCGGGAGGAGAGCTATTCTGTCCTACGAAATGTAGGTATTGTATTAACTGGCCAAATAGATTTCTAGTTTTGCACGACAGCTTCGTCACGATCAAACTAATTTAATCTCGTATTAAAATCCATTGGGTTGTAATGTTTTTAAACAAATTAAGCATCTTGATTACTGGATCATCCCGAGATTCATAATCCACCCTCACCCATCTCCTAACATCTTCACTGCCAACAACCCTTGTGGTCGTCCGGGACAGCACCACCACCTAACAGTGGAGAGGAGAGCAGGTGTAAGAATATCATAGCTTTATCAACAGGTTTAAAATTATACAAAAGTATTCATTGCTTGGACAACCTTATATGGATGAATAAAATTGGGCTGGCCGAAGGGTTGGAACCCACATGTCCAATATTTGAGCGATATATTTTTAAACCCGTGGCATCTGAGTTGTATCAATCGAATTTTCAACCTTTTTATTTAAAAAAATGTTGTCGCAACAATTTAGCGAGATCACTAGTCATGGACTGATCCAAAGGAGGATGGGAGATAAAGCCCACATATGTATAGTTGTGCACCCTGCAGTTTAAGCGTATTATGACCCCGTGGTCATTTTTATTTTGGATACATCACTTGTCTCATTTGTCGTGTAATGAACTAATAATAATGGCTCAACGCAAAATAACACATCCCATGCTATATTGCCTACTGTTTATAATTGATTACTGCAACCTTTGCAAACAGTTGACAAGAAAGGCACTCGATATGCCTCTATTATTTTTGACAAAATAATCACTGGAAGTTAGATTCTATATTAAATTGGAACCGTTAGTATCTGATCGCATGGTCCATGAGAGGCTCGGTTGTGGCGATGCCTAAACGGAATCGGATTCCAACTCCTTCTCTCTTAGGCTCTGTTCTTTTCAGCTTCTAAAAGCTATTTTTTAGCTTTTTTATAGTAACTAACTTTTAAACAGAGTATTTTTTCAAGATAAGGTTCACTAGTTAATTGTAGTACATACTTTACTGACTTCATTTATATCGGGCAAAATCGCATGTGAGTTTCTGTTACTCTGTAATCTCTCGTACAAACAGACTAAAAGCCACAAGCCGCAACAAAAAAAACAGGCCCTTAGCCTCTACCCTGCTTTCCTCGCAAAAACACAAACCCCCTATTCCCTTCCTCCCCGACCATCGCCTCCTCACTCCCCTCCCCTCCCTACCCCACTTCACTGGCTTATCCCGTTCGCGGCTCGGCGCTGCCTGCTCCCCTCCATGGTGAGCTCCCCTACACCATCCTCTTACTCTAGGGTTTTTTGGATGTGCGCATCGCTGTTGCTAACCTATGATCGGGGGGATTCGGGCTTCTCCCGATCTCGGCACTGCCCGCTCCCCTCCATGGTGAGCTCCCCTGCACCATCCTCTTACTCTAGGGTTTTTTAAATGCGCACGTCGCTATTGCTAACCTATGACCGGTGGAATTCGGTGAGTTTTGTTTGTTCGATTGTTCGCATGGCTTGCAAGTGGCAGGTGGTAGGTTGTGCAGAATCTTTGTGTGTCATGGCGATGGCTCGAACCTGATTGCTGGGGACCTAGCTGCCGGTGGTGGTGGGTAATGACGCGATGTAAATAACATTGTTGATTTTTTTTGTTCCATTATGCTTTTGTTTTATGGAGTGAATTTATGGACGGTGTTCGTTAATTTTATTATATTATTTTTAAAAATCTATACTTACATTGGTTTACAAAACTAGCAGTAAAAGTCACATCTCGAAACAATATAACTTAATGCAGAGCACATTTTTTTCTTAAATAGAAATTTACTTTTAACACTTTGATCCTTTTATTCTCTACATTGGCATATTAAAAATGATGAATGGTGCCTGCATACACCTTGTCTAAATTAAATGATAATTTAGTTCTCATATATGTAGACAAGAAAGTAGCAAATACTTTACGTTTTTGACATGTGATGCCTCTATTAATGATTTATCTGTCTCTATGACACTAACTACAATAAACAATTAACGCGTGTATTTGTGAAAAATATTTCTTCGAAAAGACAAAATGTAAGTATTTGCGAATCAAATCGAACTCCCTCAAATAATATTTTATTTTGGACTGAAGCGAGTATATAAATTCTTAACACCATTCAATTCATGGCAATTGGAACTATAAAATTCCTTGAGAAAACATCTAAAGTATGTAGATACTTCTAGGAAACTATCTAGGTAATAGAAAGATTTACAAATATTTTAATTGGATACTCTACAACATTCTTAGGAATAAAATATCTCTTAAGATTTTCAAGAAACTTGTTGAGTGCATGTGCGTTGATGATAATATTATTTTTTGCAAGGGCAAATAATAGTATTAGTATGGTACAATACACATTATCTTTTATGCAAGGACATAGAATCAGACTTAACTTTGTTGCGATTGATACGACAATATGGACTTAACTTTGTTGGGATTGATACGACAATATGAGAATCTTCATGTCTCCAAGCAAACAACCATCATATAGCATGATGCTATAGACCAAACTACTCTTTTCTAGGTATGCAATCGGACACGTTAGTTTCATAAGATGTCTTTTTCGGCGGATAATTGATGCCCATTTCAATGCTATTTAAGGGGTGACAAGAGAAGATAGAAGGACAACAGGAAACACCCAAATCAAGACACGTTCAAGGGGATTGAAGACATTTTAGAGTCAAGTAGATTGTGCGAACCATAGTCTTCTATCTAGTAGAAAGAACATAGAGACTAGGGCTAGTTTTTAGGCTTTCGTAAAGTTATCTTGTAACCAGTTCATAGTAATAAAGATCATCCTCATTCTATCTCAAGGATTTCAATCATCTTTCTCATATTATTTCGTAAGATCGGCGACTCGATCATTGACAAACGTAGCACCTGAAATACTGGAATAAGTCTAATTTACTTCCCGAACTTTGAAGGTGTGTCTAATCAATCCCCTTAACTACAAAATCATCTAAATACATGATAAACTATGCAGAACCGCCTAAACATCCCCTTAATGTGGTTTTAATGGTGGTTTGGACATTATGGCGGATGATATAGCTGACAGTTATTGCCACAATGTTAGCCATGTCATCCATCATGGTGGCAGAACCAATGTGCTAATGCCACAATATCAGTCGTGTCATCCGCCACAATGGCAAAATTGTCTTCAAAACCGTCTCAAGGGGTTATTTATATGGTTTTACATAAGTCGGAGGGACAGTTTTATTGTTCAGAGGATAGAATAGGCTCACCCCAAATATCAGGGTAAAATAGACCAATTCCTGAAAGATTTATATTGGGTTTACGGTTGTCCTACAAGCAAACCTTTATTCTCCTGAGTCCCAGAGCGTCCAAAACACTACATAAGACTTCAGGTCATCCATATCACATTACACATTAAATATCATCAGCATGTCCTTACACACAAACAATGGTTGCTCTGTGGCAAGCAAGAGCGCGTACATATATAAGACGGTCATCCATGTCACATTAGCTATTGTTCAATCCCCCAAAGCATCCAAAACACCTCTGTAAAAATTCCCAAAAAGGCCAGCGAAGAGTGAATTGACCAGTCCAGGGACCAGGGAATTGACATAAGAATCCGCTATGTTCGTTTGACTAAGCATAGTTTGATCTTATTTGGGGGAGCAAAAGGAACAAACACATTCATAAATTTTTGAAGTGTTCATTACTTCATCTGTACGCAGACAATTGAAATTGGAAACTTGGAGTGGGCGAATCCAAACTACCGTTGTTGTATAACTAGCATGTCTATAATGCCACCGCAAAAATGCTTTGGAGTCTTGGACTTTAAAATCGGAGAGATCATAGAGGCATGATTAAGCACAGTGCAAAATGGTGAGGGGAAAGGCACGCTACGGCAGCAAGTTACTGTGCTAACAGACCACTGTGGCAATCGATCTTGGCGATCCAACTCCTATGCCTTTCACAATACAAAGGAAGGGGATGGCATTCCCTTCGACTTAGAGAGGTGGTCATTTGTGCTCGTGACAAAAACTCTATCTTCTCGTTTGGATCTTTGCGTTTTAGCAAAATCAAGTTTTGTTAAACTCATTTTGGAGAGTAACAATCTAGGGTGTTAACTTGCATCCTGCGACCTCATCTATCCGACCCCTAGCCAACTTAGTAGACCTAGGCAAATTAAGATCTCGCCCACTTAAGACATTTTTACATAAACGATCCACTTGCTCCTGTGGTTTCCTTGAAAAATCCCTCACCTCACATCCCCCTTGTCACATCAAACCCCATCCCCCTCCTCCCTAAATAGATCTAGGGTTCATCTCCTCCATCTCCCCCCCCCCCCTAATCACTTTAGATTCTGTTGATATCGATTTTTACTTGCAAAAACAAAAAATAATATTAATATCTAGCTTCTTAAAACAGTTTCTCCACTCCTCTCGCTATCATCTTGTTCCGAGAATAAGACGAAGAGTCAAAGGTGCATCACTTACACCATTTCTCTTGCTCCTGTCACACGTAAGTATTTCTCTATTACTTTTTGCACCGCTCACTTTCTTCTTTTAAAAATCTCTTCTTTGAACAACTACTGCTTATTTTCAGAAGAAAAAAAACATAAGCAATGATCAAAGCCCCCTCAGTCACCACATTTGTGCCGCCGCACTTGCCGCTGCGTGGCCGCCCCAAATCGTGTCCACGAGGCAGCGCCCGACGGCCACAAGATGGGTGCTCGGAGGAGGCATCGTCCACAGCGTCCGAAGACCCACCTGCCGTGTGCAACCGATCGCGATGAATATACAGTTGAGTAGCTAAGTTTGTCTTGTACAAAGTGAAAACATTCAGTGTTACGGGGCATATGCGAGATAAAGTACTAAAATGCTCGATCAAACGAATGTAGAATAAAACAATTCAACAGCACGTTAGAATCACGGCGGTTTATATGCGTCGATCACAAACAAAGCAGCCTTTTGTATGTTTTCCCCGTCCAAGCACTGTCAGCGTCACCTGGCAGCGTTTGCCTGTTTGGTAGTGTCTAGTGTTCTGTTTCGTTTGTGAAGAGTGAAAACGGTTGGAAATTGGTCCATATTGTCTAGTATCATATATAGATCAATTGGTCCTTTAGAAATTATAAAGTATATATGATTTAGTACCGTATTATCCAGTCAAGTACATGGAAGACAATTATGGCACGAGAAGAACTTTAGCTAAATACATGTGCGCACATGTATTCACGTATTTTCATGTAAAAATTGTATATTTTCGTATGAAAAATCGCCGTGTCATAGTGTGTCTTCCACCACATTAAATTCACCTTTTTTGCTAAATCATGCATTATCTTTCTCGTGTATTCTATTTAAATATGATTAAATCCACCTTTTATTTTGTTGAATCATATATTATCTCTTTTATTTATTCTGTTCAAATGTGATTTAACGTCAGTTACTAGTGAGTTAATCGGTTTAAATTAAGCTAATACCATTAGTTACTAGCGATTAATTGTCACGCGTATTTATAAGGACCCGATGATGTCCCTAAGAACAACCGAATTTCTTTTCCATTCTTCTTTCTCCTTGGTAGAAAGCTGTACTATGATGTTGAGTAGCTGAACCACACTAACTTCCTCCTCAAAGTGCACCAGAAAGGAGGGTGAGCAGTATATCTGAGCCGTTGTCGCAGAGAACACCCGCACGAGTGGAATAAGGTTTCTGGACAGCGTACATCTGCACAATCACTCATTTCACCGCTGCATATACATTCTGCACTGTATTGAGCCCACGCTGCTTCTGAAGTACACCGTATCATCCCACTGTAAGTCGTTCGTACGATCGATCGACTCTGTTATAATATTTTCTTGTGTATTTTCTAAAGTACAATGAGTTGATTGCTGCGTTTGCATGATCGACCGACTCTGTTATAAGATTTTCTTGTATATTTTGTAAAGTACAATAAATTGACCACTGTTATTTCCGCCAATTAATCATTAGCCTTTTACTATATTTATCTCTTAGTAAAATATAAAATTAAAATATCACCAACGTTTCTGTATATAACCCAAGGGGTCTTAAGGTAGGTCTCATCTAAACCTTAAGGCTGACTCCATAGTGTATATAACCCAAGGGGCCTTAAGACGGTCCCACTTGGCAGATAAAGAAAAATTGTATTTTAATGCTTATGGCCAGGTCTTTAGCTTGAGGACCAGCCTTAAGTCTTTTTTGCTTATAGCCTGCTTAAGGTCACCTCTGTAATGTATAAGGTTGACCTTAAGGTGGTTTAAAACCCTCTATTTTCATACACTGCAGATGACCTAGCAAAACCACCTCGTTCTCACGGGGGAGAGAGAGAAAAAAAATCCAAATCCAAATCCAAATCGAACGCAACGACCGAATGAAGCACCCGCGGGCGGTAAGAGACGGATGTGGGTGGGCCGACCGCCGACGCAGATTGGCACATGCTCGCGGCGGAAAAAGGCGCCCAAACGGAGCAGACATCCCACACGCATGTCTATTCGTGCAATCCTACCTCGTGGAATGGCGCGTGGGGACGGTACGCTCGGGACCCGCATGCCATCTGCTGCGCTGGCACGTCTGCGCGCAAGCGGGCCGTGCGCTCGTCCTCCCCCATTCTTAAATGCCGTCCCTGGTTTTCCCGCCCACCGCGCCACCATTTTGGCCCGCGCTCACGCCGGCCCGCCCTTTAACTTCCTCCATTTTTCATATTAGTCCCTCGAGTCAACTGCTCTGCAGACTTACACCGTTGACTTTTTGACCCATCGAGCTTTGGCCTTATTTTGTGGGTAACACAAGAACAAATAGCTCTAAGAAATTCATATAAAAATGTTAAGTCTGTATGGCACAGTCAATGTATGATGGACCTAACACCTTAATACATTCAAACTGGTAAAACCAAAACCAAATTACACAATTATAATATTAGTGGAAACATGTCAACAAAACTTGATCCAGCTCAAGTTGATCCCAAGATCTTAACAACCTTGCTAGATCATATTTAATTACAATAGAGACTATATAAGGTCATATACTCATATCAGATACAAGTTAGCACAAATAAATTGATTTTTTAGTTGTGACCCAACCAAGAAAATACTTTTGATGCTTTTGTTGAACACTGTAATTGATTGTGTATAGCAAAATGGCATATGGAAGATTGCACAATCGGTGCATCTCCATTTTGTTCGAAGAAGTTATCAAACCCATTGCATCCCAGGACTATTTTCTCTTGTTCCCCCAAACAATAAAGTAAACCTAGAGCCACCTTTTGGTGGATGGTGGAGTTGTGCGTGTACGACTTCACTCACTAATGTTCAAATTCTAGTGCTAACCTTTTATGTTCACGTGAGTGTACTTTGGTAGTAACTTTGTGAGACCGTAGATAAATCATCAGCTTTTGTATCTCCAGACGTGTGCTAAGTGGGAGCACTCGTGCGTGTATGTGTGGTGTGCATGTGCATCATAATTTGGAAAAAATCAAGCAAACCAAGCCATTATATCAACTATCGGAGTAGAAATTGCAATGGATCCCTCTCTAGTAACTCGTGGGGGAATTCTCCTATTAGGGGATGTATATAGAGAAATTTTATCCCCACCACCTTATATGAGGTGGGGCCATGAATGCTTTCCCCATATCTACCCACTATACCCCTGGTAAGCACTCATATACACATAGATTTATACATCTACACATGCAAAATCTTGATATTTTGTCTTTTAATTTATGACAGTTCTATATAATCTACAGTATATAACTCATTTACTGTTGTTCTACCATCACGTGTACTGATAAATTTGCATATTTCTATATAATCACGTGATAAAAATTCAAAATTATCTCAATACCATTTGAATTTAGGTTCTTATTAGGACACATTCTCCACCAAATCTCCAGTGGGGATGAGAACAGAAGGATTATCACCTCGATAACTAAATCAAGAGTGGGGATTCCTGAAGGGAGTAGTCCCCATCCCTACCTGTGAGTGCTTCGAATGTAAAACCTGAAAGAGAAATGTAAAATTAAATTTACAGTAAGAATTTAAATCCCGGGATGGTGTAGTTGTCATTTGCGGCCAAAAACGAATTTCGAACAAATAAGGCGGCCTCTCTGCAAAAAGTATCATGGGAAAATTTCACTCGCAAAAATCACCCCCAAATTTTACGAGGCACGAGAGTCCCCTTCTTCCCCAATTCACACTCCGGTCTCTACCCGACCCCAATGCCCTCCAAACCCTAGCCCGTAACCCCTCCCCCTCGCTGCCATGCCAGATCTGAGCACCGTCTACCTCCCCCCCTTCCCCGAACTCTCCGTCGACGTGGCCGGGGACGTCGTTGGCGACCGCGCCGGAGATGCCCCCGCCGCCCCCGCCTCCGACGCGGCGGCGCCAGAATCCGCCTCCGGCAGGGATGGCAGCGGCGGCGACGGCGCTCCCGTTCTTCCCGTGGAATGCCGGTGGAGCGGCCGCGTGCGCACCTTCGACGTCGCGGGCGCGGGCACTGTCACCGCCTGCCCCGCCGCGCGCCGCAGCGGCTGGAAGAAGTCGTCCTCTGTTCCGTCTCCTTCGTCCGCGGCGGCGCCGGCGCCGGCGTCGGGTCGGACGCTCGAGGAGCACGTGAAGGAGTGGGCGGCGAGGAAGGCGGCGGCAGGTGTCCCCGCGCAGCACTGCGAGCTGCCCTTCCTCACCGGCGCGCCCAAGGCGGTAAGGGTTTTTGCTCCTAACGATTCTCTTCGTTACACCGATGACTGCTCTGGCCTTACTTAGAATCGCCATTTGACTGAAATGTATTTTCTCTGTGTGGGCGGGCCGAGGGAAATTGGGATATTGGAAGTGATTTAGTTCTGTGCATTAGCCAACTCGGGTACATCTCTTCACAACATGTATATTCTGGCAATTGGCAAAATGCAGCTCAGATGCCTCAATCGGTAATGCACTGTTGCAGTGAAGCTTTGAGTATAGAAATGTGTCGTGTGTGTTCTTGTGATAGACATAATTTACTCCCTCTGTTTACAAATTCTTAAGACACGTTAAATAGCATGCTGTCAAACTTTTTTTTATCTTTCAATAATAATGCAAACAACAACAACAACATCAAAGGCTTTTGTTCCCAACAAGTTAGGGTCGATTAGGAATGAAACATTCTTAAGATCAAAGAGATGAGATCCTTGAAATAAAACATATAATGCTAAAACCCTAAGCCGTACATCCTGCTATCTGAGCCGAGAGCCTAAAACACTGTCTCTAACTTTCTTATGGTTCCGGTACGTAGATCGCTAACTTCCATGTGCTCCTATCTAAAGCTAATTCTTTAGATACATTCCAATCACTGTCTCTTTTAATTGTTTCCTCCCATGTCAGTCTTGGTCGATCTTTGTCTCTTCTTACGTTTTCAGTACGTCTTAAGATTTCACTACATACCAGTGCCTCAGGATGCCTTTGTTGGAGATGTTCAAACCATCTCAAGTGGTGTCAGACAAGTTTCTCTTCAATTGGTGCTATCCTCACCCTATTACGTATATCATCATTGTGGATGCGATCCCGCCTTGTGTAACCATAGATCCACCGCAACATCCTCATCTCCGCTACACTTATTTTTTATATATGTTGTCTTGTAGTCACTCAACATTCTGCTCCATATAGCATCGTGGGTCTGATCGTCGTCTTATAAAACTTACCCTTTAATTTTGAGGGACTTTTTTGTCACACAGGACACTAGATGCTTGGTGCTATTTCACCTGCTCTGCTCTTATTCTGTGGCTTACGTCTTCATTAATCTCACCGTCCACTGTAGCATCGATCCCAAATAACGAAATGTGTCCTTCTTAGGCACTACTTGTCCGTCCAATCTAACATCTCCATCATCTGCCCTAGCACCACTGAAATCACACCTCATATACTCAGTTTTAGTTCTACTAAGTCTAAAGCCCTTCAATTCTAAAGTTATTTTCCACAACTCAAGTTTCCTATCAACACCTATTCTACTCTCATCAACTATCAACATATCATCAGCGAAAAGCATACACCAAAGGATATCTCCTTGTATGTCCCATGATCTCGTCCATCACTAGGGCAAAAACGTGTGACCTCGTCCTTTCAATAATAATACATTTTTAAATATTTAGATTGGTCATGGGAAAATAAAACTAGTATGTTCATGCGATGGCGGTGGGAAGAAGTTGTCATCTGCTCCGTCACGTTCGTCCGCGGCGACCCGGCGCCTGCATTGAGTCGGACGCTTGAGGAGCACGGGAAGGAGTGGGTGGTGTGGAAGGTGGGGGCTGGTGTCCCTGTGCAGCAGTGCAGTACTGTGTGCTGCCCTTCCTCACCAGCTCACCCAAGGCGGTAAGGGTTTTTGTTGCTAACGATTTGCTTTGTTACACCGATGACTGCTCTGGCCTTAGAATTGCCATTTGACCGAAATGAGTTATCTCTGTGTGGGCGGGCCGAGGGAAATCGAGATATTGGGACTGATTTAGTTCAGTGCATTAGCAAACTTGGGTGTACTTATCTTCACAACATGTATATTCTGGCCAAATGCAGCTCAGGTGCCTCAATTGGTAATGCATTGCTGCAGTTAAGATCAACAAGGGAAATGCTGCAGTAGATTGGCAACAGATGTAAACAAGTGAAGCTTTGACTATAGAAACGTGTCGTGCCTCCTTGTGAGAGGCATATTTTACTCTTCTGTCTACAAATTCTTAAGATGCATTAGATGGCACGCTGTCAATTTTTTGAATCTTTGAATGGTAATATATATTTTAAATATCTAGATTGGTCGCGTGAAAATAAAATTAGTACGTTCGTCATAAAAGATACTTTTGTATTCTTACAGTTATCATTGTATGTTGTACTGTTGTCCACAGCAATCCGGTGTTTTGATTTTTTTGTTAGGATTGTTTCCCACACACCTTATGTCCCTCAATTAGACTGCTGGTAATTTTTTTGCATATTTACTTGTGTTTCATGATGAACATGCAGAGAAACCAGTCCCATTTGATGCAAATTATGTGCTCAGCAACCCAACAGTAGGGTCTGGGATATATGTATAGTTCTGAGCATTTACCAAATACCCTGTTGAAGTATTCAGAATATTGTATGACAATGCATGGTTGTTCTTTGATTAGTGTGAGAAGTTGTTTATACAGTTTAAGTACCAAGGTTGCTACCTGTGAATTGCTTGATGCTTATTTCTCAACATCCAACTCATCATACTTTATATAAGCCTCTGCCTGCCTGTTAAAAGTTAAAACTGCAGCTCATTAATGTTGAAGTGATAAGTTTTCATTAATTTGATCAACATCAGAACCAGGTTTGAATTTTGATTATTTTTTCATCTGATTAATATCCGACGCCATCTTCATTTGTGCTCAGGTTGAATGCCGTTTATGCTATAAGATTATCTATCCTGGAGAAGGAATACAATGTTCTGTTAACCGTTGTCGAGAGATGTTCCATCTGACCTGTGCGGCGAAAGATAATGTAAACCTCACTGCTGAAAGCTTCAAGTGCCCTCAACATGTAAGTTCCAATGTTATGACATGGGGTATGTTTTGATATAATGATATGTGCTGTTGCACGCTAGGAAACATATAAGATTTTCCTAAAGATATAAGTTATGTAGCTCTAAACAAACTTCAGTTGTGAAATTTTTAGGCTTCTCTAGTTGTCATAATCGAGTGTCCCTACTCTACTCCCTATCCTATTATAATATGCAGCCTTTGGTCCACATGGATACTTGTTGTATTCATATACAAGTAGGCAATATCAAATGGTTTGAACTTTGAAAACAAGGGATGCAGTGTGTATTGTAAATAGACACACTTACTGGTCATAAAAAGATGGAAATATATTTGAAACTGACTCAAATATACTGTGATAGTTTTGGCTGTCGCGATAAAGATGTATCACCAGTTCATGACCACTACATGGCATTACTGTTTGTAAAATGAATAAGTGGTGGAAATAAGGTAGTACAAATTTATGCTGTATATATGAAGAAGGAAGATATTTTAGAAGTCTTATTATGGTCTCCAAAAATTTCCAATGGTCCTATTTTGGTCCTTTTGATTAAAAATTCCCTAAATCTAATGAAGTTCCATGCCACTGACATAGTGACATGTAGTCCTTTATGGCCTGGGCCCACATGTCATGTCATGGAAGGTTATTTTTTCAACTAAGGTCAGATTTTATGGGACCAAATAGTACATTTGGAAAGTTTAGGTCGTAAAATGAACCAAAGCCCACAGTTAGCCGGCCAAGTATATTTTTCCCTAGTTAAAATTAGATGATTATGAAACTGTTATGCTAGAAAAGTTCCATTGCTATATGAAGTTACGTGCAGGCATAAACCTGTGTATTTTTTAATTATGTTGAGACTCATTTGTTTAACTTTCTTTCTCTTTAATTAGGGCTGTATGGTTTGTAAGCAAAAGATGTTTTTTTGGCGTTGTGGTCGTTGTACAGTTGCAGCACATACAAAATGTGCACCATGGCCACTAATCCATCTAAAAGATGACCAAGGAAGTGCAATTTGTTGGAGGCATCCCTCCGATTGGCTCCTTCAAAACGAGGTCTATCCTTTTTCCCTTAAGATTGATCACATCGTATTGCTATACATGAAATAAATAAAAGTAGTTTCCCCAGTCTAGTTTGATATTTATGCAAGAAGAAAAATTCCAGTGCAAGTATTGTTAAACAATTTTGTTATTTAGGAATCTACTTTGTTTTTGCCCCTTGGCTGACATGCATTTTCATTTTTTATTTTTGCAACTACGCTGAAGCTGCAAGTCTTCTAATGGTTTCATTTTTGTGGAATCATTTTATTTCCTCAATTGTTTTTTTGATGATTCTTGTGCTACACATGGATATCAAATTGGCGTTATAAAATTTTACTCTGTGATTTTGTTTTTGTTAATAAAGTCGCATGAACTTCCAATAAAAAATGATTTATATTTGTGGATTCCATTCTTAATAAATTCAGAATTTTCTGCCACAAGGAGCATTTTTTTGTTGGTTTAGTTCCAAGTAGAGAATAAGCTTTGATTCATGGTTTCATGCTCACCGCTGTTTCTCAATCACATTTTGAACAATATTTATTTCATCTCTAGATTATTGGAAGATTAATAATACCAGAATAAGTTGCCTTTTCAGTTGATGATTGGAGAACATCATCAGAAATCATTCCATATACCCTTTTTGTTAATATTTGTAATGGTTGAGGTGGCTGACAGGATTACTTTGTTTGATGGTGACAGAATGCTGACCTGACGAACAACACAGAGGTTAGTGCTGATATGATATACTGTTGCTACATTTTCTTTTCTATTTGTTTCACGTAAGTTGTGTACTTGTGTTATGTTGTTTACTTAGATAAGTCAATTTCAGCATTTTCTTAGTTACTTGTCTTTGGAGTGTTAATGCTTTGTAAGTTTTATAATGTTTTTTTTGTAGTCGTTTCAGAATTCTCTTAAAGCAACAAAAATTGCTGTCTTCTACTCCCCCCTGCATTCTAAAATAAGTGATGTTTTGGGATGTGTTTTGTCACTTGTTTGTGACTTTGATCACTTGCAAGTATTTAGAATGGCCACATATTAAATGAATTGCAATATTGCATAATATTATTTTTCTTTATTTTTACTTGCATATTATTACAAAAAATTAATGCTGAAGCTGTACCTAGGAGACTGGAAAGTCCAAAACATTGCTTACCTTAGAATGGGAAGCTATTTTTCCCTAGCAAAATTAGTTTTTACTACTCTCTGAAGAGCAACAGCCATGCAATTGGAATCCATGAAGATTTGTAACGAATATTTTAATATTTTGTTCATTGATGCTGTAAAGCCCCAGAAAATAATTCAATGACATGTCTTGTTCCAATGCAAGTAATATTGTCTCAAGAAGATGAAGTGTCTTGCCTATTAAATATTTATGCTGGCTATGCTAACATGCTTGTTTTGTAGGAAGTTTTTCGTCGGCTACCTCTTCCATATGTTAATGAAGATTTCAATATTGATTCAACCATTAGGCACTTCACTGCAATTGTGTACAAACCACCCCCCTATACACTTATCAGGCGCAGTATCCTAAAGTAATACTCCCTTTGTTCGTAAATGTATGACGCTTTGGACATCGACACAGTCTCCAACATGCAACTTTGACCACTACTTTTATATGAATATGTTTGTAAAAAAATAAAAAATAATTATATTATGAAATATTTTTCATGACTAATCTAATGATACCATTTTTACATGACCAGTGTAAATAGTTTATTTTATATATTAGTAGTCAAATTTAAAGAAGCTTGACTGCATGCTTTCTAAAACGTCATATATTTACGAACAGAGGGAGTACTTGTTATGGAATAAATCTTTCTGGAGCTATTTAATTTTGCTTTGTCATTCTGAAATGAGCTTCTTGATTGTCCGCCTTCATCTCTATATGTCATCATTGTTTTCTTAATTTTTAAAAAGATGTATATTTAATCAAGAAGAAACGTGCTGATTCTCGTGCGGAGGCTGGGTGCACAAACTGCAGTGCTGATTCTACTTGCAAAGATGATTGTGAATGCAGGTAGTCTTCTTACTCTGTTGCTGCATTTCAAAGCCATGAGAAAATTTTCATGAAACTGCCTCTAGTTTGGTAGTTGTGCAAATGTTTCATTGTGTTCTAATTTCTAAAGATGGAACCAGACATACTGTTCTAGTGAAAGAGCAAGCATATGTATGGGTTCTCACTTATGGGAATGCCTTAATACTCAACTATTGTATTGCCGATTTTAACTAAGATAATTTTATTCTTCTAAATTACATTTACACTTTTGAGGTATAAAGCTTATCATTTGCTATAATTCTCACATAAATTCATATTTCTATCACCTTAAATCAAATTTCTGTCAACTATATACAGCTTGGTACGTTATGTTTTGATGATATTATTGGCATAATAAACTGTTCAGTGTCTTCAAAAGATAGCAGTGTGGATAAGTTTAAACATTTGATTGTCTATTTTTCTACAAATACTCTTTTCCACATCATCTACTATAGCAAATGGAATGACATGGCATCTTTGCTTTTTTTTTTGAACAGTAATGCTGGACTGCTGGTACATGTGCATATTACAAATATTTGCTGAATAAGTTAGCTTGATTGCACACAGAGTTCTGTACAATGTAGAAATTTAGTCTAGCAACCATACTTTTATTCACTTTCCTCCCCCATGGACATGGGTATTGAAATTTGACTGCGATTTATCAGGGGTCTTTCTATGAGTTGTTCCAAGAATTGCCACTGCTCAGATCTGTGTACCAACAAGCCATTCCGCAAGGATAAGAAAATTAAAATTGTCAAGGTAATTCTCTCTTTGCAGATGATGTACTTAATTTTTTTAGAGTTCAGTTATTAAGCTCCTACTTGTCTAATTCGTTCAGCACATAAATGAAGTCGAATATTTTGGTTTTATTTACGTTGACTTTCTAAATCTATCAAGTTCCTCAGTTTTTTTGGCCCTTCAAGAGTTTGTGCGTTATGTAGGAGTTGTACTACTGTAAAACAGCTAAGGGTTGTATGAATTATAGTGTTACCTAAACATGGGGGCATTAGACATCTGAGTAATACTTACAAAAACACCTAACATAATTGTTAATGCAATATACCCCTACTTTCCTCGATGGCTGCCAAAGTACCCAAACCCACAAATCCCATTTATTTTATTGTTGGATGCAAAATGACTTGTGGCAATGGTAAGTGCTGCGTTTTGTTTGAGAATTAGTTGTGGTATTCATGCGTACGGAGAGATGGTGTTAATTTTCCTTCTTTGACTATAATCACAGCAACATTTTCCCTTTACAGACAAAATGCTGTGGATGGGGTGCTGTTGCATTAGAGCCGTTGGAGAAAGGTGATTTTATAATCGAGTATGTTGGTGAAGGTACAAGTTATTCTGCTACGTTAAACTTTTCTCAAATAAAAATTACAGATTATTTGGTAGATGCCTGTTTGCGTACCATATGCAGTGGTGGAGTCGCATTTTTGCTCATGCCCTCATTTGTCATTTCCACTGGCTTAAATTCACCAAATTTCGCTTATGCTTCTTATTGTTGAATAAATTGTAACTTACATTTATGATTGCTCTCCTTCTGGGGCAGCAGCAGCAACAGCGGAGAAGGGTGGCAGCTAGGGTTTGACAATCTGGTGCTCTAATACCATGTATTGCAAGAGCCCAAAGGGCGTATATGGTACAGGGGCACTACTCTAGGGCCTAGACTACCACTGCAATGCTACAAATTCCCTTAATACGCACATACTAGCACACTACTACCCTTAACAGTAATTACTATGCTTAATAGTAGGATGAATCTAGTAAAGCTCATAAAATAGCTAGGGCCTATCATCATCCAAATTCTGTCGATTTTCAAATTTTTTTTGGAAACAAAGGCATGAGCTCTGCCATTCATTTTAAAAAGAGAAATACACCAGTCCCGAAGGGAAAACACCAAAATTACAAACACCAGCCCCAAGAGGGGGGGGGATTGACTTTTTAAATATTTCGCCATGATAAACCTTGTAAGTTACGTTGTCCAAGTTGTGGTCTGCTATTGAAGGTAACACATGGGTATCATGGATAACCTGAACAGGCCTGTTACTCAATGCATTAGTCCAACTGAAAAGTAGCATTGTTTTGATGACAAGTTTCTTCAGTTGGTCTGATTATTTCAGCACTGTTTTTGGTTAGCCTAGTTAGTCTGAAAAATTCTTCAGCTATGAGGTTTTCAGACTACTTCGAACAGACTAACTGAATAAGTAGGCTTACTAGCATTGTTTTGATGAAACATTCTTCAATTAGTCTGATCAATGGAGAACAAGGGGATATTTTGTGGAATGGAGAACAAGGGGAGATTTTGTGCCAATAACCGTGAACGTATAATATGACTACAATTGAGAGCATGGGCACTTATTCATTGTTTGTGCCACATTATCTTAATATCTTATGAACGTGTTTACAATTTATCTTTTATTTGCCATACCATTCATTGAGTCCAGAACACAAAGAACAGTTTATTTGTCTTGAACCTACTGTTACTTTATAACCCATGTATCTTTGAGGTTGCAATGTTTCTTATATTATTATCCATTTCTGTTTGTAATTGACCAATATATTTATGCAATTGAATGGTAATGTTCATTTTTTGTGAATGAAGAAATTAGTTAACTAAACTTGTGTTGTTTTACTTCTGAATTATCTTTTGTAAATCTTATTGTGATGATTTAATGTTGCCCTCATGTTCTTTTTCTTTTTTAAACCTCATTTCAGTCATCAATGATGCAACATGTGAACAGCGGCTTTGGGACATGAAACAGCGCGGTGACAAAAATTTCTACATGTGTGAAATCAGCAAAGATTTTACCATAGATGCAACATTTAAAGGAAACACTTCACGTTTTCTAAACCACAGTTGTGATCCCAACTGTAAATTAGAAAAATGGTAATATTTTGTTTTTGGGACAGAAAAGGTGTTATATTTGGTGTTGGTGTACTTTGTTTTAAACGATGCATTTTCCTGATTGTCTATATGGCTTTATCAGGCAAGTTGATGGTGAGACAAGAGTCGGTGTTTTTGCCTCTCGATTCATTGATGTTGGAGAGCCCCTAACTTATGACTACAGGTATTTGCAAACAACAACTTGCGTCGTGAAAGTGGCCTGTTGCAATCAGCTATAATTGCTCACAGCGTTGCCATGTGTAGCGATAAGTTTGTACAGTCTAGTTTGGGCAGGTATCACCGAAGTGAGTAGTGACCAAACTAGCATTTAACTACTCATACAGTTTTTGTGTTGCCAACAACTTGCCAGTATAAGTTTTTGGGGTCTTAGCCTCTTAGATCATTTGCCTTGGATGGTGAATTTCCAGAGCATACTTCTGTAGCAGAAGCACGATGATCTCTTTTTTTTTATTAATATGTAATTTTCTTGAGCTTCTTTCGCCACACAATTTGCATGCATTATTAGGCCCCATTTGCAGGGGCTTGATCATTTGAACTTATAAGCCAGGATTTCCCCCCTTTTTTTTGCCGGGGGGGGGGGGGGGGGGGCGTGTACACTTCTGTTCAATGCAAACTGCTTATGTCCATTTGGAGTTTAATCTCAACCATATACAGTATACGATTTTTTTGGGGGGGGGGGGGCATGTAATGTGATGGACTTTCATGCTTTTCTGAAATTTTAAAAAACTAAAACTTCATAAAGATAAAGTTAGCTTGATATGCTTAACTAAAGGATATCCTTAAGACAGGATTACATAATTTATTGAACTTTCTTTTACTTCTCTAATTCATAAATTGATTTTTTCTAATAGAATAGAATATATTCCAATTTCTGTATTGAATTTGATTTCAGATATTTTTAATTTGGTATGGCTCGGATAAGTAATGTAATACATAGAAAAGAATGATATATATATATATATATATATATATATATATATATATATATATATATATATATATATATATATATATATATATATATATATATATATATATATATATATATATATATATATATATAGAGAGAGAGAGAGAGAGAGAGAGAGAGAGAGAGAGAGAGAGAGAGAGAGAGAGAGATGTGGATTTCTTCGCATTTTCATTCGATCATTATAGACATTTTTTGAGATATTTTGTTTTTTATTTTACAATAATTTAATGATTAATATTTCACTAAGGAGAACATAGAATCATAGCAAATGAAATTGCTAATTCTGATTCACTAAGGCAACAATTCAGTTGGTTCCTAGTGTTTCCTGGTCTCAACTATCCTGATTGCAGCACATTTTTTAGCTGGTTTCAATAAATTATGATGTTATTCAGAAAGGACGCAGTGCTTTAATAGGGTGTAAATATGCTAAGCAGGGGAGTTTATCAAGTGAGAATTATTCCACTTTACATCCATGCCTTTCCACCTTCCAATGAACCTATCAATCTTCCTTGAACTACACCATCTAAACCTGATTTAGTGCTTAATGTTTGAGTTCTAATTATCCTAACATTCCTTGCTAATAAGATATTAGCAGGATATTTTGCAAGACTGAATAGTGAGTAATTAGTCATATTTGCTGAGTAACAGTAATTTGCTTTGTTCTTACAGGTTTGTGCATTTTGGGGAGAAGGTCAAGTGCTATTGCGGGGCAAACAACTGCCAAGGATACCTGGGCAACCAATTGAAGAATCCAACGCAAAATGCTCTTGCAACTGCAGCCCCGGAGGGCCAGTTGCATAAATCTTTGCCCACACAAGTCAGCTCTGTTCCAAGATTCAAACCAATGACCCATTTGTTACCCTGGACCAACTGTATAGAGGTTCCTTTTAACTTGAGAAGCAAAAGGAAAATAAACCGGTTATGTTGGGGACGCAAACAGAAGAGAACATCCATTGCAGGTCCGTCTTCAACAAGCATACAGGCGTCGGTCCCTGAAGCTGCTGCATCTTTTCCATGATCCATAGAGCTTTTGGCTGAAGCGGTGAAAGCCAAAGTCGCGTGTTCATTCTGTACAATATGTCATGATACATTATTACATGAATTGATTCGAAACGATTCTTTCACATTGTTCATGCAGCCCAGCATTTTCGCTGTTGTAATCTGTAATATTGTTCATTTGATTACATAAGCTATCAAGTCAATTTATAGTTGAAGTTTGACTATGTCGGTCTCATCATCTCATGTCGTTAATCCTGAGCTACAGGTATTTGTTGACCCTTCCATTGAGGCGTGGACCTGGGGTTACTGCCTCGGGCATCTTTTCTTACTATTGTTCCCATTTTCAGGCCGTGTCAGGAACGTGGGAATTCCGCAGAGTTCCCACAAGAGATATGTTGTCAGCGTTCCAGCATACAGGCCATTATGTTGCACCTTTTACCATTTTCGCTTGTGTGAAATTGTCAATAACACGGTGTTATGAACCTTAGTTCATAACGGGTAAACACCACCAAGAAGATGGCCAGATAGCGTCGGCGTAGGGAGAGAGGAGAGACTATAGACTAGGAAGACTTTGTTATTACTCTGATTGATGACAATAGCATGCGGTAGCCCCTTTATATAGATGGCTCATCCCTAACAGATGTAATCTAACTTCAATCATATCTCTAACTATATCTCTAATACAAGGAAACCAATATCTAATTCAAATAGAAACCAATCTCTAATTCCTAATAATAACCCGGCTGGGCCTAAGGCCCACGCCTATAACACACGGAGAGGTGTGACCTGTGGACGGCCGGAATAGGTGTAGCCGGATAGGCGACCGCGCGGTGGCTACAGAAAAGTAGACTACGCGCTACGCGTTGCCGGTCGATCGCGTGGTATTTGCTTGCGCCAGGCTCTATCTAGCATGGAATCGGTGGGACGGCTAAACGTCCAAATTAAACCTGTTTTGTTTTGTTAGGGCTGATAATTTTCATAAGTGCTTCTCGACATATCGGAGATGTAGACGTAAACATATACATAGTTTTAGATTCGTAGAGCTATTTAGAAAAAGTTGTTTAAAGAAACCATCTTATTTGTTTCAGCTTTCGGAGGAGCTAAACTAAAAGCCACAAATAAGCCAATGGCTAGCAAATAGTAAGTGTACAGGACCAAATCGCATTAAGGCCCAGTTATAAATAACTTCCGACTTTTAGAAGTTGACTTTTGAACGGAGTGACATTTTAAGTTGGTTTTTATAAATCGTTTGTAGAAATCAATGTATAAGCCGTTTTGAACAGGATGCTTTCTCAATGCAAGTGTCCCTTAATTTCTCTCACAATTAATCAAAAGCTAAAAACCATAGCACTTTTAAACATGGGCTTAATTGGACGCAGCGTTCTCTTCTTAAACGATGAGGCTATGCTAACGCAAACTGAGAGTATTTACAGGATGGTAGCAACCGGAGGTCCAGGTTTGATCTGTATGATGGTACTACGTATCTATCATTCATGATCCTAACAGCCAAATCCTGAAGACAGTAGTTCGCGATAAGTAATCGCAAACACATCGTACAAACGTTTTGGTTATCTCGGTACCAACCAGTAGCATGATAGCATCTACCACTTCATCACCGATGGGAGAAGAAAAGATCATCTCAGAGGAGCACTAGCATCTGTCTGGTGTACAGAATCCAAATCAACGTGCAGAGAGAAGTGCCCGATCCATTGTCCCCACCAGCAGCAACCAACAACCATGCAGAGTGCCTTATCTCAATCGAATCAGATTCCCATGGAATTCGAAATTGGATTTCCAATTCCAAGACGTCAGGTACATGATAAACTACTTTCACAAAGCTATCCATCCATGTGTTCTCTTCATATTGAGATTTGAGAACAAGCCTGCAACAAGTACTCAAAATAACCCGGCACAATGGGCCTGCTAAAAACAAGCATATCTTGGGACGAAATATTCGACATGATGAAGAGCCAAGTGACGACGATGAAACTCCCACTACCACTCTCCCAACAAATAACAACGAAGGTCAAGAACAATACTTAAAAGACTTTCTTTGTATTAATAAATCATAAGTTCGTGACATAAACCATCCATACATTTGCTCAGTGTGGCTTGGCTTCGGCTTTTAGCTTCTGACTTATTTTTCACTATTCATAAATTTCGTCATTTCTGAACTTTTGGCTTTTTGTTGAGCTTTTTTGCCGGTTCTTTTTTTTCCGTATTTATTTGTATTATACGTAATAGGCTAACATATTTTTTTATTTTTTAGATTTAATTATGCTAAATAAGCCTCTGCCAACTACAATGTTTTTTCAGCCAGCTACAGTGTTTTTCAGCCATAAGCCACCAAAAAAAAAAAGCTGACCGCCTAGAGCCTTTTATTCGGAACATACACGCGCTCACCGTGGCAGACATAGCTGACCACCTAGAGCAATTTATTCAGAATATACGCATGCGCCAAAAACATAAGAACACATGCTATAACATAGGGATAACCTGGCTGGCTGCTTCACAAGGTGAAGCCAATGAAAAGGCTCCAAAACAGAATAGAACCGCCTCCAGTATCTTCTATCTTCAGAATAGAACACACCATCATCATCAGCACCTCTTCTTCTTACCCTCCCTCCCATCCATCTCCTCCACAGCATCCTCTTCCCAGAAGAGAAGAGCATCCATTTTACCGTCCTTCGAGTAATTCTCCACATTGTCACCGACAAAGCAATGCAGGACAGATCGTGGCGACCCAGTGGCGACGACGCCAGTAGCGTTGAAGCTCTGGTAAATGAGCAAGCCCCCGGAAGGCAGCTCCTGCTCAACCATGTTGCTGCAAGCATAGGCCCCAACATCCAGTTTCTTCCCCCAGGTGCCAGCATTGCCGCGCCCACCGAAGACGGTCACAGCAACAGAGAACTCGGACGGGCCGAAGCATCTCAGCACCCTCCCAACCAGGTCACCGTAGGCAATGGAGGCAGGGTTGAAGCCCATGACCTCATAACTGGCATAGCTGAAGCCGTCCTCGGGGGTCACATGAATGGTTGAGAAAGCAGAGCCATGGATGGCATTCATGGAGTAGCCGCAGGGCTCAAAATCGAAGTCACAAATCTCCATCTCCGGGATGATGTCAGAGATACCCGAGAGCTTGGTCATCTCCTTAGCGCACGGTGTGTGGCCATCGGCAGAGGTCTTGAAGAAGACGGAAGCTTTCTTCTGGTCCAGCCCAGTCATGCACATCTCAAGAGTGACCACAGGCTGCTCAGGGTGCTGGGTGGCATAGTAGACGTGCCACTTCTGCCCGGGCTTTGCAGGATCTCCAATCACATAGGCATTGCCGCCAGACTTGAGGCCGCCAAAGTAGCGGTTCAGTAAGACAACCTCCTCGGAGAAGTTCTTGTGCGGAGAGGGCTGTGCTTCAGGGAATATGAATGTCCCATGGGAGTACTTCACAGCAGCAAGCGGCAGCGTCAGCTCCTCGGCAAGCTCAAGGATCCTTGGAATGGCGAGCAGGAGCTTGGTAGTCCCACAGGTCTTGATCACAATCTTGTACGGGTACACAAACAGGCTCGACTCAGACAGGACGTACGAGTCGAAGTCCTTGTTGGAGAGCTCAGACACGACGGTGCACCTCGCAAGATCAAGAACAGAGTCAATCTGGGCACGCGAGAGCGCGCGCAAGCCCCTGCCGTCGGGGTCAGCGAAGACGGGCGCCTCCGAGAAGGTGATCTCGAGGCGCTTCTCGTACCCCTCAAACCCGATCGCAGAGGCCGGGGGAGGGTCAGCAGCTGACAGGACGGCCATTGTTTCGGAACGCGGTGCCAGAGACGGTGGTGGAGGGAGGACGAAAGGAAGCAAGACTTGCGATCTTGCCGGTCACCGGAAAGCAGCCAGCCAGAGAGATTTTGGGGAAAGCTCAAAAGGTAAATCCGAAGGAATTCTACGCTACTAGGACGGGGGGTCGCCGAGAGGGATATCAGGATGGCTTCCTCGCGCACTGCAAGAGACGAAACAATCGACATTGTGAGCAGCCAGTCGTCAACAAGAATCGCAAAAGTGGAAAGAAGCTCAATCGATCCGATGCATACGTTGGAGTAAGCAGCGGAGAACTTCTTGATGCCGCCGGCGGGTCGGAGGTCCTCGATGCTGTAGCCGAGGGGAGCTTCGTACATCAGGGAGGAACGACTACTGCTAGACTTCTTCTTGCCACCCTTGGACTCCATTAGTACATCAAATTCTTCACTGCAGAGAACCGACAGAAGTTTTGATGAGAAATTGAAGAGCTATATGACAGATTGTGGGATCAAAATCATCATCTTACGAAGATTCATTCATTTTCATCAGCCAAATAAACTGGAGGAATATTTCGCTAATTCTATTGGATTATTATTTGCTCTAATATTAAAATTAGTTGAAGTCCATTCCAATCGGGAGCATAACGAAAGAGATGAAATTGAAAGTTATACGGATACACAAAAATTATTGAAGATATCGAGCCAAAAAATCTACCACAAATTTATAAACAAAATCTACGGTAACACCGATAAATTAGTAGTTTAGAACCCCCTTGGCCCTTGCATAATTGAGAAGGCTGAACAAATTAGACAAGTCCTTGGTTTTAACCCCCCCCCCACTACGCTATTACCACGAACAAAAGAACAATAATTATAGAAACCACTCGCCATCGAAGATAAGATCGAGATCGAACAGATATCAAACAGAATACCAAGAACCGATCGAGAGAGGGATCTTACAATTCCACGAAGGTTGGTCTCTGCGCGACGAATTTGCTCCTAGAACAGATCCCAACGAGGAAATCTCCCCCTCTCCCCGAAAAAGCAGGCCTTCTTGGTTTCTCACACCGGCGAGATGGGGAAGGAATCAATTCCGAAGCAACGAAACGAATCAAACGATGACTCCGAGATGGGAAGGACGACGGACTTGGCGACCTATTTATAGCACGCTTATCGCATCCGGGTCGTGCGAGGAAAGAATCGGTCCACTGGACCATAACGTCTCCGGGGCCCACCTTGTGGGGACGTATTTTCACGGTAGTCGTGGACCACCGTGAACCGCGTTCAGGGAGCTTTTTCCTATCGCTGTTTGTTGCCGACCTTTTCTGGTGCTGGCGCCACGGCGACGTGGGGGACGCGGCCGCCTGGTTTGCTTGGCAGAGGCAGACTCACCGGATGCGGGAAACGACTTCTCTGGGACAGACCCCGCGCGCTCTTAATGGGATCTGCGTCGGATAGTCGACACGTCGCCGTACGGATCTCTGCGTGCGAGATGGCTCTCCTCCTCTTTCCTCCGCGCGATCGGCCCGTCTCGCTTGGCGCTTCTCTTTTCCCTTTCTTCACCTTCTCTAGAACCCCACAATCCGACCTCGCCCGCCCGCCGCCCGCCCTCCCCTCCCAGATCCAAGCGAGCCCGCCCGCCCCCCAGATCCGAGCGAGCCCGGCGCCCGCCCTCCCCTCCTAGATCCGAGCGAGGCCACCGCCCGCCCTCCCCTCCCAGATCCAAGCGAGGCCACCGCCCGCCCTCCCCTCCCAGATCCGAGGGCGAGGCCGCCGCCGATGCCTCCGCGTCGCCTCCCCGAGCTAGCACCAGCGTGTGGCCTCCCCGAGCCCTCGCCGGTCCACGCGCATGGAATCTGTGCCGTCCCCTCCCCGAGCTAGCACCAGCGCGTCGCCTCCTCGAGAAATGCCGTCCCCGGCCCGAGAATCGGCACTGGTTGGCTTCGTCCTTCCCCACCTCCCTCCTTTGGTTGGCTGCCGCCCTGTGCTCGGCCCAAATTGAAGAAGCTGACGAGAAGGATCTGGCACAGTGACTGGAATTTGTAGTGAATTGAATTGAATTTGTGGTGAATGGAACTTGTATGAATGGTCTGTAAGTGTTGTAAAGATGGAAATTGAATGAATGTGTAATGCAAATTGAATTCTGCCAGTCAAATTTTGTGCTTCTGTTGTGCCAAGAATTCTGCCAGTCAGTCAGCTCAGATGTTGTATGGAAGACAAAATACAAATTGAAATTGACAGTGCAGATATGTGACAGTATTGAAATTGTTAGTATGTGACAGTATTCAATTCATTGCCCTGTGAACACAATTGCCCTGTGAACAGTATTGCTAATTGCCCTGTTAGCATTGCCCTGTGAAGAGTATTGCCCTGTGAAATTGACAGTGGAGATATGTGACATATGTGACAGTATGGAAATTGTTAATATGTGACATATGTGGCAGTATTCAATTCATTGCCCTGTGAACAGTATTGCCCTGTGAATAGTATTGCTAATGTCTTCATATGTGAGAGTATTGCAGTATTGTTTGCATTGCAACATTGCAGTATTGCCATATCAACTAAAAATGACAAGACATGTAAAAATGCCCTGTTAGACAAGAATTGCCCTGATGGCTGGGTCAACAGAAAATGTACCAACATGTAAAAATTGGATGGCTGGGTCAATTGAAAATGAGAAGACATATCAAATGCCCTGATAAACAAAAACAGTTTTCAAGTCAATTGAAAATGAGAAGATATAGTTTTCATTTAGACAATCAAAACAAAAGGCACAACTAGTGCTGTTACATTTAGTTTTCATTTAGACAATCAAAGCAAAAGGCACAGCTAGTTTTCATGGGACTATTTGTTAGCTCCCTCGGATCTGGGAGGGGAGGGCGGGCGCCGGGCTCGCTCGGATCTGGGGGGGGGGGGGGGCGGGCTCGCTCGGATCGGGGGGGGGGGGGGGGGGGGCGGGCTCGGCGGCGGGAGGGCGGGCGAGGTCAGATTGTGGGGTTCCAGAGAAGGAGGAGAAGGGGAAAAGAGGAGCGCCAAGCGAGACGGGCCGATCGCGCGGAGGAAAGAGGAGGAGAGCCATCTCGTGTGCAGAGATCCGTGCGGCGACGTGTCGGCCATCCGACGTAGACCCCATTGAGAGCGCGTGGGGTCTGTCCCCAGAGAAGTCGTTTCCATGCTCGGATGCGTCGAGCGAGCCGTCGACGTGGCTCCCAACTCAAGTCAAGCGACGTGCCTATCCTTATCTTTTGAAAGGAGCTTCTGTTATGTATGGAATAAAGCCGCTTTGTATTTTTTTGTTTGACTTGTCCATCGAGAGAGAGGGGGCGATATAAAAGTCTATTGTTCTACAGTTTATGTTCTTTTGGAAAAAATTTGATATATGCCAGTCTCTAGTGTCTTTTTTGATACATGTCACTCTTCCATTAATTATTTAAAATATGCTACTGCCGAGTGAGATAATTTTGAAGAATAACGTCACGAAGGACTATAGGTTATTTCCTCTGAATCTTTACTCCTTAAAAAGAAGTTGGTGGTTGATCCGTCCTCTCCCACTCCTTCTCACAAAAAAGATTTGTTGACTGACGTATGGCCCCTTCCCACCCCGCCTCATGAAACCGTGCGCTGCCTCCTCCCACCGAATCTTCCTCCCACCTTCTCCCCCGTCTCCCCACGTTCTCCCGCGTCTGTTGAATATATAAGCACATGTAGGTTTAATTTATTCCATAAATAAATCATGACATCATGCACGCAAAATAACAGAACCATCACAGGCATAAAAGATCTAGACATGTAAACCAGGAAACTGTACATGAACAGATCTAATACGGAGAACATGACTGTTACGTACCGATGGTTCTGTTCTGATCGGTTTGCCGATGTAGACGCCGCAGGCACGGTGAGGATGACACGAAGTCGATGACGATTCGCCGAAGCCGAACGACGAGGAAGACGAGCCAGAGCTACAGCGAGCAGTCGCGCAGAGCGCTTCCCAAAAACCTTATTCGCCCTCTCCCGGTGCAGGACTTCGAAAGCGACGGTTCCGGAGACCTGCTCTCCCGAACGACAGTGCACGCCGGCGGACGGGACGGAGTAGACTACGTGGGACGGCGCAGCACAATGGATGGAGGAGGCAAAACCCTAGATTGATTTTCGCGTAATGCTGTATGGAGGCGGCGGCTCCGTATTTATAGAAAACCAGGACGCGTGATCAAGACGCCTGCACGTTCTCCATAACTCGTAACCGAACCGGATTAGTCGCGTAACCGATCCGGATTCACCGCCACACAAAACAGCAAAAGATAAAACTGCAAAAGGAAGCCGCGTCTGCGCAAGCACCTGGAGCGGATTTTGGCGGACCATTCACGCAGGTGCCGTGCGCCCACGCCGCCCGCCCAGCCCAGCCCAGCCCGGCCCGGCCCGGCGAGGCGAGGCGAGGCGAGCGAGCGCGCGCGTGTTATCCTCTAGTTCTCTCCCACACATGCCTCAAGTGACTCGGAGTGCACCATCCCTTTTAAGGTGGTCTTCCTCTCCTAGAACTAGCAATATGGTACTAAAGGTCACATGCATGCCTCCTTTGCATGAGTGGGCCTTTGAGATTTAATAGGAATTATTCTTATTATATGGGCTTGGCCCACATAATCCAACAATCCCCCACCAGATCTCAAAGTCCCACAGAGATTTGCCTGAATTCCAATGTACTGTTTATATATCAGTATTTCGATGGAGACCGATTAAGGTTGAACATCCACCTAGAACTCCAAGCTACACTTACTCACAACTTGAACAATGGACTATGCCTTGAATTGCAAGTTTGGTGCAAGCAAGCTTCACTTAAAGACTTAACTGATACTAGGCCGCCAGTAGGCTACCCCTCGGTTGGAGCGTATAAGTCATACTCCTTGGTCTCTTCATGAGCTTAGTAGGAGATTACCCAAGATCTCCATAGACTGCGACTAACAGTCGGGCTCATATAGGTGTGTTCTTTCAAGAACGCTCTGCAGGATAGCGTCTTCGCTTCTAAAAGCCAATGGAACACATTAAGACCTTAGTCAACCTGCCTTGCAGTTTCTGAGAGTATTGCATCTTCACATAGAGAGGGTTGAAATTACTCTCCTTCAGTTAACTAATGGCTTGTTTTTCCCAGATCCTAATTCACGGGATCTCCGATCACATAGGTTGGGTTACTACCATAGATAACTCACATGGGTCTCATACCCATCTCCTTCGATGCACTATCTATCACATTCCGTGATAGTCCCTTTGTAAAGGGATCTGCCAGGTTTTTATCTGTTTGGATGTAATCCAAGGTTATAACTCCGGAGTTTCTCAATTTCCTGACAGACTTCAATCGTCTCTTAACATGCCTGGACGATTTCATATTATCCTTAGAACTGTTCACTTTAGCGATAACGGTTTGATTATCACAGTTCATAAGGATAGCTGGCACTGGCTTTTCCACCGTAGGTAGATTCATCAATAGATCTCGTAGCCATTCTGCCTCAACAATAGCAGTGTCTAGTGCCGCAAGCTCTGCTTCCATGGTTGACCTCGTCAAAATGGTCTGTTTGCAAGACCTCCATGAAACAGCACCACCACCAATAGTGAAAACATATCCACTAGTGGCTTTGATCTCATCAGCATCAGAGATCCAGTTGGAATCACTATAACCCTCCAGCACCGACGGGTACCCAGTATAATGAAGTCCAAAGTTCGAGGTACCTTTCAGATAGCGCAACACTCGCTCAAGCGCCTTCCAGTGATCATCTCCTGGGTTAGATGTAAACCGACTCAATTTGCTCACAGCAAAGGAGATGTCTGGCCTTGTTGCACTAGCTAGGTACATTAGTGAGCCAATTATCTGGGAGTATTCCAGCTGATTCCTAGCAATTTTCTTATTCCTACGAAGTAACACGCTAGGATCATAAGGTGTTGGAGAAGGCTTGCTGTCAGAAAAGCCAAAACGGCTCAAGACCTTTTCCACATAATGAGATTGCAAAAGTGTAATCCCATCCTCACCTCTAACCAATTTAATGTTTAGAATAACATCAGCCACTCCCAGATCTTTCATATCAAAGTTTTGAGACAAGTATGATTTGACCTCATTTATCACACTAATGTTTGTCCCAAAAATCAAGATGTCATCCACATACAAACATAGAATAACTCCCTCACCCCCACCATAACGATAGTATACACATTTATCTGCCTCATTGACAGCAAAGCCTGCAGATGTCAGTGTTCTATCGAACTTCTCATGCCACTGCTTAGGGGCTTGTTTCAGACCATACAAAGATTTCAACAGTTTTAACACCTTGCCTTTTTGACCTTCTACTACAAATCCATCAGGCTGTTCCATGTAAATTTCCTCATCCAGCTCTCCGTTAAGAAAAGCTGTCTTAACGTCCATTTGATGAACGAGAAGACCATGTGAGGCAGCCAAAGCAAGTAGTACTCGAATTGTGGTCAGTCTAGCAACAGGTGAGTAAGTGTCAAAGAAATCTTCGCCTTCTTTCTGAGTATAGCCCTTGGCAACAAGCCGAGCCTTATATTTTTCAATAGTACCATCTGGCCTAAGCTTCTTTTTGAACACCCACTTGCACCCTACAGGTTTGCACCCATAAGGTTTATCTGTCAGCTCCCAGGTTCCATTAGTGATAATGGAATCCATTTCACTACGGACAGCCTCCTTCCAGTAGTCTGCATCAGGGGATGCATACGCTTCTGAAATAGACTTGGGAGTGTCGTCCACAAGGTACACAGTGAAATCATCACCAAAGGATTTGAATATCCTTTGTCTCTTGCTCCTTCTAGGAGCTCCACTGTCATCCTCCTCATTGACAAGTTCATGTGTATGTTCAAAAGGTTCAGGTGATGTGATTGAACTGGGAATTATTTCAGAAGGTTGACTAGTAGTGTTATGTGTATCCTTCATAGGAAAAATATTCTCAAAGAATGTTGCATCTCGAGACTCCATAATTTTACCAACATGCATGTCAGGTACCTCAGTTTTAACTATCAAAAATCTATAGGCAATGCTATGATTAGCATATCCCAGAAAAATGCAGTCCACAGTTTTAGGTCCAAGCTTGCGTTTCTTAGTTATTGGCACATTAACTTTCGCCAAGCACCCCCATGTACGCAAGTAAGAAAGTGATGGTTTTCTCCCAATCCATACCTCGTATGGTGTTTTGTCCTTATTTCTGTTAGGAACTCTATTTAATACGTGATTAGACGTTAGCAAAGCCTCCCCCCACCATGCCTTAGGTAATCCCGCAGTATCTAACATGGCATTCACCAAGTCAGTCAACGTGCGGTTTTTCCTTTCGGCAATCCCATTTGACTCGGGGGAATAAGGAGGCGTCCTCTCATGTATAATGCCATGTTCCTCACAAAATAAGTCAAATTCGTTTGAGAAATACTCTCCACCACGATCTGACCTAAGTCTTTTTATCTTTCTATTTAACTGGTTTTCAACTTCTGCCTTATAGATTTTAAAATAGTCTAAAGCCTCATCTTTCGTTTTCAATAAATACACATAACAGAACCTAGTTGCATCATCAATCAATGTCATGAAATATCGTTTTCCACCCTTCGTCAACACGCCATTCATCTCAGAAAGATCTGAATGCAGGAGTTCTAGTGGTGCCAAGTTTCTCTCCTCGGCAGCCTTGTGAGGCTTACGAGGTTGCTTTGATTGCACACAGCTATGGCATTTAGAACCTTTGGTGATGGAAACGTTTGGAATTAAATTCATACTGGAAAGCCGAGACATCAAACCAAAATTAATATGACATAGACGTGAGTGCCAAACATTAGCCTCATCATCCACACTGCCACAAATATGGTTTACAGTCTTATTGCAGAAATCTGAAAGGGAAAAGCGGAACAAGCCTCCGCACTCATAGCCTTTACCAATAAAATGTCCATGTTTAGACACGACTACTTTATTAGACTCAAATACCAACTTAAGCCCGTCTCTACATAAACGGGAGCCACTAACGAGATTCTTGTCTATAGAAGGGACATGCTGCACGTTCTTCAGCTGCACGATCTTTCCCGAAGTAAACTTCAGATCTACCGTGCCAACACCATGAACAGTAGCATGTGACCCATTCCCCATTAGGACGGAGGAATCTCGGGCGACCTGATAAGAAGAAAACAACGAAATATCAGCACACACATGTACATTAGCTCCTGTATCAATCCACCAATTGGTAGATTGACTAACTGAAAGAACAGTAGGTAAATTACCATACCCAGTCCCATCTCCAGTCTTGCCAATGGTCACGTTGACAGACTTAGAAGTCTGTCCTGCAGGTGCCTTCTTTCCTTTGCGTTGTGGGCACTTCTTGGCCATGTGACCAGGCTCACCGCACACAAAGCAAGTTCTATCATCCTGATTGTTGTTGTTCTTCTTCTTCTTGAAGTTGGTTGTCTGTTGGGCTTTAACAAATTTCCCTTTGTTCTTGTTTGAGGGTTTCTGTACCACATTGGCACTAGACTGCCCTCCATCACCCTTAGACACAGCGTCCTTTTCCCGAGCTTTCTCCTCAATTTCAAGAGACCCAATCAGATTCTCAACAGAGTACTCTTGTCTCTTGTGTTTGAGTGCTGTTCCGAAATTCCTCCATGAAGAAGGTAATTTCGCAATAATACATCCAGCCACAAACTTGTCGGGTAAGGCACACTTCAGGAGTTCGAGTTCCTTGGCAATGGCCTGTATCTCATGAGCCTGATCGACTACAGAACGGTTATCAACCATCTTGTAGTCATGAAATTGCTCCATGACATACATGTCATTGCTGGCATCAGTAGCACCGTATTTGGAATTCAGTGCATCCCATAACTCCTTCGCGTCTGTCATGTGCATATACACCTCGCACAGACGGTCAGCAAGAACACTAAGAATGCATCCAACAAAGAGAGTAGTGGCAGTCTCGAATTCTTTCTGCTTTTCAGCATCAAGAACACCTTCAGGCTTGCCATTACTAACCCAGAATACATTCATAGCAGTAAGCCACAGAGTGACCCTAATCTGCCATCTCTTAAAGTGCACACCGGAGAATTTATCCGGCCTTAGTGCATCGGCAAATCCAGCCATAGTAAAACCACAATGCCTACAATAAGGTTTTTGGATTGTTGAATATATAAGCACATGTAGGTTTAATTTATTCCATAAATAAATCATGACATCATGCACGCAAAATAACAGAACCATCACAGGCATAAAAGATCTAGACATGTAAACCAGGAAACTGTACATGAACAGATCTAATACGGAGAACATGACTGTTACGTACCGATGGTTCTGTTCTGATCGGTTTGCCGATGTAGACGCCGCAGGCACGGTGAGGATGACACGAAGTCGATGACGATTCGCCGAAGCCGAACGACGAGGAAGACGAGCCAGAGCTACAGCGAGCAGTCGCGCAGAGCGCTTCCCAAAAACCTTATTCGCCCTCTCCCGGTGCAGGACTTCGAAAGCGACGGTTCCGGAGACCTGCTCTCCCGAACGACAGTGCACGCCGGCGGACGGGACGGAGTAGACTACGTGGGACGGCGCAGCACAATGGATGGAGGAGGCAAAACCCTAGATTGATTTTCGCGTAATGCTGTATGGAGGCGGCGACTCCGTATTTATAGAAAACCAGGACGCGTGATCAAGACGCCTGCACGTTCTCCATAACCGAACCGGATTAGTCGCGTAACCGATCCGGATTCACCGCCACACAAAACAGCAAAAGATAAAACTGCAAAAGGAAGCCGCGTCTGCGCAAGCACCTGGAGCGGATTTTGGCGGACCATTCACGCAGGTGCCGTGCGCCCGCGCCGCCCGCCCAGCCCGGCCCGGCCCGGCCCGGCCCGGCCCGGCGAGGCGAGGCGAGGCGAGCGAGCGCGCGCGTGTTATCCTCTAGTTCTCTCCCACACATGCCTCAAGTGACTAGGAGTGCACCATCCCTTTTAAGGTGGTCTTCCTCTCCTAGAACTAGCAATATGGTACTAAAGGTCACATGCATGCCTCCTTTGCATGAGTGGGCCTTTGAGATTTAATAGGAATTATTCTTATTATATGGGCTTGGCCCACATAATCCAACAGCGTCTCCCCCCGTTCTCCACGCCGCCTCCTCCCCTCCCTCCTCCGCCCACGTCTCCTCCCCTCCCTCATCCGCCGCTCCGCCCTCGCCTACTCCTCCCCACCCCGCGCCTCCTCCTCCCCCACTTCTCCGCTCCGCCGCCGCCTCCTCCGCATGGCCCACGTCGCCCGCCTCGTCGTCCTGCCGCTTCACCCGCCGCTCCCTCCTAAACACCCCTCCGCCTCGCGGCAACACGCCGCGAGACGCCACCACCCCCTCCCCACTCGCCGCCGACGTAGTTGACTGCGTCGGAACGGGCACTGACGTCGAGAGCTTCATCGACCGCCCGGACTCGGGAGCCAATCCCCTCCTCGTGCGGCCCCCCGAGGCGGAGGCCAGGTAGGAGGGGGACGAGGAGGGGGTCTCAGCGGCGCTCGTGGGGAGGGAGTGGGCGTCGCTGGTGTCTCCCTTCTTCTTCTGGGGCACGGCCATGGTGGCCATGAAGGGGGTCATACCCAAGACCGGGCCCTTCTTCGTCGCCGCGCTCCGCCTGCTCCCCGCGGGCGCGCTGCTCGTCGCCTTCACCGCCGCGCGCGGCAGGTAGCAGCCCTTTGGTTGGGCAGCCTAGGCCGCCGTCGCTGCCTTCGGCCTTGTTGACGCCACCTACTTTCAGGTAATTTAAAAATGTGAGCTTTAGCGTGTGGTAGTGCGGTTGCTGAAGGAAGCTTGCATTGCTCTCCTTCTGCAGGGCTTCCTCGCGGAGGGCTTGCAGAAGACATCAGCCGGTCTCGGAAGCGTAAGGCGAATTCTCCGTGCTGTTCTTTTGGCTCCTCAAGCGAGCGATTGGCTTGCCATTTTGGTCCATTGAGCTGATGCCCTTTGTGGAACTATTCTCCATTGCAGGTCATAATTGACTCCCAACCATTGACGGTTGCTATCCTTGCAGCACTACTCTTTGGTGAATCAGTCGGTGCGATAGGAGTTGGTGGGCTCGTACTAGGCGTCGTTGGTCTTTTGCTTCTCGATGTTTGCCTTCTGGCAATGCGTATCATAACTTCTCGTATGCGATGTAGAGGTTAGCAATATTGAGGTGAATGTTTATGGATTGTCTAAATCCTCGTAGAAGTGCTTACTGCTTACAACAATTCCCTTCTGTGGATGTTCTGAATTCTTCCACTGTTGCTACGTGAAAACTAAAGATATAGTACATGACATATCATCAGTGAAATGGCGAAAAGTGCTCTTAATTTTTACGAGCCATTTTTAATTTATCAAATTAGACATGGCGTGTACCAATTTACTGTTCTTTTGCACATTATTTGCTTGTTTATGGATTGTGTTTAGTTGTGCATTAGGTTCCAGCACTGTCAGTTGAAGGAAATGACACGACGATCTGGGGAAGTGGGGAATGGTGGATGTTCCTTAGCTCAAAGCATGGCTGTAGGAACTATCATGGTCCATTGGGTGTCGAAGTATTCTGATCCAATCATGGCAATAGGATGGGTATGTTATCCACAGATGAATTAACAGTCCTTTTATTATAAGTTAGTTTATGTCACATGCACTAAATCACAACTGATACACTTTTTTTTGCTACAAGTCAGCCTTTTTTCTGTGAACTACTTTTGGCAAATGATTATGTATGTTTCCTGCAAGTGCTAATTTGTAGTTTATTCTGAGGAACTCAATGCATATAGATATTGTTCTTCTTCTCATTGTGCGACTTAATGCATGTTTCTGGTAAACTTACTCACGTACTGGAAAGGCAAACGCATACAGATTGCAACATTAAATGAAACTTGAACCACTTTTGTTGGATTCCTCAGATCAACTTAGGCCTTTCAACTTGTGTAATGGTCCCATCAGAATGTATATGTTACCTTCGTTACAGATTATTGTAATTTTTTGCCCCTTCTTTTGATGATTTTAATACTCCTTAAAATTACAAAAATCTGCCATCACACCGCATAAAATGCTAATGTTCAATTAATGGCAGCATATGTTAATAGGTGGGCTTCCTTTGTTGTTTATATCTGTTCTTAATCATGATCCTGGTCTGAATGGACATATTCAAGAGCTTACTTGGAGTGACATATTAGCACTTGGTTATACGTCTATATTTGGCAGTGTTGTCAGCTATGGTGTGTACTTCTACAATGCTACAAGAGGTAAGATCGCTTTCCACCAGTCCAATGCTGTTAAAACTTACTGGTATTCTCCAGGATTTATTCTTTTGGCATTCCATTCAGCCTATTACATGCTCTGAATCCCCTATTCTCCTCTCTGTTGTTCTATAGCAGCCTGTCTTGTTACTTAAATATTAAAAAATTTGTAATATTTGCATTCTTTACCTTTACTAATGTTGGTAATGCTAAATATTGCAGGCTTGTAATATCATATCCTGAATTAACAGAAATGCAAGCCTGTTGCATCTTTGAAGCTGCTATTGCCATGACCAACCAAGATATTCAAGTTTTTGCAGATATAATGGTTCCTCTTGTTGGAACACCTCAAGCATGCATCTTTGTTCTCCTGTTTACATGCATGTTATCTCGCTGGGTTAAATGGGTATCTGTGCAGTTGATGCAATTCAAAATGACAAAATCCATTTGATGTGAAAATTGCATAATAATTTCCATGCATGTGTAATATCAAAATTTCTGGAATCATACAAGCATACAACACATATTTATGGAAACATCAACTTCACCATTGTGTACTAATAGTAATATCGATTAATTGGCTTTGATCTGGAGGGTCAGGGAACTGTTGTGATTGGACGTGTTGAACAGGGACAATTAAAAGTAGTGATGATGTTGAGATCTTAGGTTTGACATAAGTCAGTTAGAATCTAATTGTCTTTTTATGTTCTGAAATCCATTTATGTTCTCTTATATAGTGAAAGTTTATCCTTGAATGATGTTCCTGAGTTTTCTTGAGATATGCAAATTTGAGTAGCTTCATGCAACTACAGACATAGAATACATGTACAAGTTATATGAAATAAACACATAAGTAGCTGTCACCTCTAGATGCAAAACTTTGAAGAAAATGGTGGCATCATTGTAATTATTTTTGTGTTTCTATGGTTTGCAAAACAAAAGTGAGGCAAAGTGTAATTTGAAAAAGGTAAGATAGCTGAAATGGAAAAACAGTAGGCTGAAATATAAAATGTTTTAGGGGTTTTAGAGCATGTAATATGTTTTTTTTATTCCGTAGCAATGCACGGGCACTCAGTTAGTACTCTAACTATATTTGACCCTATATTGATCTAAATGTCTTTGCACTCAACCTGATCTAACAAGACCATGGGTAGGTCATAGAACTCAAGCTGCATGTACAAATAGATAGAGTAGAGTTATTTATGCCAGGAGAGCCATGCACCACCTGTGTCCGCGTTCCCGAGGGCACCCCTCTAGATTCGGCATGGCTTATGGCTTGGCTTGCTATAATAACTAGTTGTTAAATGGAGTGTATTTTTAAAGCGGATTCTATAAATCAATTGTATTAGACACTATCCCGTTTTCATATATCAGTCAAAATCACACGTGAATATCTCTTTTCATATTTTTTCGCGCGAATAGTCAGAATTTAAAATTTTAAACTTCGCATGGCTAGCATAAGATCGCAACTCGATCCTTCCCTTCGTGCTCATCGAACCATAGGCAGTGGCCACCATGGAGCCACGGTAGACACGGCCAGGCCGCCAGGGTAAGAGCAACTCCAGCAGTAGCCCTCAAATCTAAACCCCTACTTTTCATTTGAGGGCTCCCCCTACTTTTGAGGGCCTAATTTTTTTGCTTCTACTCCAACAGCACCCCTCAAATCTAAGCCCTCAAATCCATTCTACTACACACTGACACATGGGACCCACTCCTGACAAATCCATTCGGGCAAGGAGGCAGGGGATTTTGGCGGCGACGGGCGAGGTGACGGTGACGGCGAGGGAGGCGGGTGGGCGGGGAAGCGGAGGAGGCGGGCAGGCGGGGAAGCGGAGGAGACGGGCGGGGAGGGAGGCGCGCGGGAAGGGAGGCGGGCGGGGAGGGAGGCGACGGGGAAAGAGGCGCGCGGGGGTGAGTGGAAACGGCGGCGAGGGAGGCGGGCGAGGCGGGGGTGAGCGGAAGCGGCGGATTTTGGCGGCGACGGCGTCGGCGACGGGCGGGCGGGGAAGCGGAGGAGGCGGGCGGGGAGGGAGGCGGCGGGGAAAGAGGCAGGCGGGGAGGGAGGCGGTGGGGAAAGAGGCGGCGAGGAAAGAGGCGCTCGGGAGGGGAAAGAGGCGCGACTCCAACAGAAATTTGAGGGCTTGGCCTAGAGCCCCCAGGAATGAGGGCTGAAGGGGGGATTTGAGGGGCTCCTCAAATTTGAGGGCTCTAGTAGAGACCCTGTTGGACCTCTATTTTTGTCTCAAGCCCTCAAATATGAGGTTTGAGGGCTCAAGTAGGGGCCCTGCTGGAGTTGCTCTAACGACCTCCTGCCAGACGACCAGGGCAGCGACCTCCTCCTAGGCAACCTCCTCCATCGTGACCTCCTCCCTGGCGACTAGGGTAGCAAGCTGGCGACCTCCTCTCCGGCCACGTGGGGCATACAAACCATATCTCGACAAACACGCAGAAATGGCCATGGAAACGTTTTACATACCATTCATATTAGACATACGAATAGAACCAAATCTTGGCATTGCAGTACAACCATGATCGATTGCAAAAAGAGAAATTTTATCATTCATAATTTGAAATAAAACCGAATTCTGAAAAAGAGTCAAAAGTTGAATTTGAGCTCAATTTTCATTTTTGTTTTGTCCTCCAAATTCCTCAACCTAATCCATACTCATCCCAACTCAAAGCCACTCCTAATCACTCCTATCACAGCCAAAACAAGGAGATCAAACACCGGTACTGTACATGTCTGAAAATTCCACCGCCTCCCCAAATCCCGCCGCCGCTCACGCCTTCTTCGTGACCGACCGCGCCTGCGCCTTTCCACCCTCCCCGCGTTGTTGGTCAGCCACCGTACCCCGCCCCAGGCCCGTGCCAGGCCACGCCGACCCGACCATCGCCGCCGTGGCTCAGCTTTTGCCGCCGCCCAACTCCTCTGCGCGCGCCACCGAATTTCCTGCGCCGTTTGATCGTGCCACCACCGCAGCATGGACATAGCTCCTTTACACCTCTCCTCTGCCGCCCTGACACCCTGAACCGACCCCGAGGGTGTGGCAACGCCGCCGGCCGCCATCGCCGCTCTGGATAAGCACGATCCCGAACCGCCTTATCCACGCTATTTAAACGGCCAAGCATCCCTAGCCGCATCCATCAACCCCGCCATCCGCCCGACGCCCCCAAAGCCCCCATTGCCGACCCCAACTCCAGTAATTGCAAAAATCCCCAAACTCGAACCCTAGACCAATGTCCATTCCCCGGCCACTCGTTCTTCAATTACTTTCGCTAGTAGCTCCCTAGTGCTCCCCAAAGTCACCCCCAACCGCCGCCATGACCTCCCGAAGCCCCCTCTCCCCTGACGCCGTGAGCGCCCCGCCGCCGCCAACCGTTCCCCGTAGCCGGCCCAACTCAAGCGTTTCTAGCTTGAGCCAGCCATTTCCCTAGCCTACCCAAATCCTAGTGATACTCTAGCACCGGCCTAATTGCCCTAGGAAGCTCCCATGAGTTCACAATGTCCAAATGGCCGAAATAGAGGAGAGCCCACCACCGGCGATTGCCGCCTCCGCCGGCCCGGCCACCGCCAAAAATGGAGTCCCCATACTATCACGAGTCCGCCCATGCCCTTGGTTGCCGTCGCACTTCACCCCACCGCCGCCACCCTCCCCTGTTCTTCTGCACGAGCGCGTGCGTTTGGGGAAGAAGAACAGTGCATGCGCACTGTTCCTCCGACCACGCCACACCGTCCCGGCTGAGCCGAGCCGCTTCGCTCGCGCCCGGTGCGTCCGATCGGGCCAGCCGAACTCGACTGGGTCGAGTCAGCTCGCCGCGCCCGCCGACCGAGCCGCACACACAGTGAGTCCAACCGGACCCAATCGACTTGGTTGAGCCGAGTCCGTCCACCCGAGCTAGCTGCACCCGACCAAGTCCAAACCAACGCGGTCGCACCAGACCGCTTAACCGGATCCGACCCGAGCCCGATGAACAATAACCGAGCCCGATGAACAGTAACCGGCCCGAACCCAAAAATCCATGTTTATACTCTCTAGATCCGTTTTGAGCCCGCCAACCCAAATCTCAGGCCCATTTCCCCATATGACCCTCCTATGAGCCCAAGTCTCAATTTATTTAAATTTTATCGGATTTTATTTCTTTATTCCTCGCTCATTCCTTCGGGCACGGAATTAATATTATTTTATTTGATTTGCGCTAGCTTCCGGAGTCGAGTTTGCACAGGAGCTAGAAGGAGAAGCGCAAGCCCAGATTCAAGCCCAGCCCACCGAGGAGTTTGAACTCGTTGAAATCATAGACTCGCAAGGCAAGTCGCGCATACTTTGATCATGTTGAGCCTATCTTGTCGTTATTATTTATTTAGCAGTATTTTTATTATGATATGTTTTAAATCATTATTTTGTGCATAATTACTGTTTAGAATGACATGATTTATTAGTTATGACCTACCACCCGAAAAGACCCTGTTTAACTTGATGACCCTATTCATGTTGACAAAACATAATAGTATTAAATATAATAGTGATATAAACATGATAGCTTAGGAATTCACTAAAATCTTTTCACTGTTAAGAATCTTAGTATTTGTTTAGAGCTTTTAAAATATGGATCTAAGGTAAGCGAGGATCACAGAGGTGGATCCGAAGACCTTATCCTAGGGTGGAGGCTTGGTTGAGGAATGGTGGCAGTACAGGGTGTACTGAATATGGGTTTGTGTACGGATGATGCCTCAGAGAAAAATATAAGGACTAGACCCTTATGCTGAGTAAAGAACATAGTATCCGCCCAACCACAAGCGTTGATTTTGTCAAACCTGGTTTAATAACTGCTCAAGTTCAATTGAACCTCTGCAACTGGCGGGGGGAGTCCGAGGGTGAGTTCGTATGGGAGGTGGTTAACCATACAACATTAGGATTGCTATGAGTCGGATGAGATCCGTGGGGTCATCCGAGCTTATGGGGAATTAGGACCTACTGGGTGGAGGCTATATAAAGAATTGAGCAGTGAATAACCTTGTTCTCTTAACTCTGTCGCTGGAGTTGAGAGATCTTGTGGATAAAGCAGGGCAACTCTGCAGAGTCATAAAATAATTGTATTCGAATACGCCGTGCTTCCGGTGAATGAAGCTGTGTTTAATGGGTGAATCCAACAACAAGGCATAAGTAGAGTTATGAATGGTTCGGAGATGTGGAATATTGATAATCACGTTTGAAAACCCCTTTACCTTAATGAAGTTACTTTTCAAGATTTTAATTGATTCTTAACTAAAACTGCATCTACCCAATTAATGAACCTGTTATCCCTTCATTTGATATACCGTGCATATAGTTAATGTTAAGCTCCGTGTGACTTGCTGAGTACGGTAGTTGTACTCATACTTGCTTAAAAACATAAACAGAAACTGCTAACTTTGAGGAGCCAGGCGAAGATGAAGAGGTGGTATACTATGAAATGGAAGAAGCTTGGGATTAGGGTCGTTCTCCGCTCAAGTATGCCTGTGGTGTCTCTTTTTATGTAATATATCTGAACGCCGTTGGCCTTACTGTGGAACTTGGCTTTAAGCCCTCTTATTGTAATAAAGTCGACTTTTGTATTTGAGCTTGCGTTGGCAACGTTATTCACTCGAATGATGTAACTTGCAACTGAACAATCCTGGGCAGTTGCGAGGGATTCATAACGCTCCCAGAAATGGGGGTGTTACAGAGTGGTATCAGAGCACGCTTGCTTGACCGTAGGATGACCCTAAGTATATTAGAAATTTTTACAAAAAATATTTTAGTATAAAAATGATTTACCCAAAAATTCTAGTAATAGTATTGTATATGCCTTCTTCTCGCCTATACTATTCTTGTATTAGCTAAGTTTGATCTCTAAAAATATTTATGTCAACTCTTGTCTAATCTCAAAATTTATCGATTTGAGCAGATGGCGCGTCATGACTTCCCTGATCCAAGAGCTCTGTTCGGATGGGCATCTCGGTTATGGAGGATGCAAAAGTACCCGTATGCGACTGAGCAGCTTCACCCGGTGTTCCATACGAGGGGATTAATGATCCATGGGAAGATACGCCAATGGAAGGCATGGGTATACCTGGAACCACTACCTTGGAGGCCAGACGTTCGGCGAAAGTTCACAGGATATCGCAACAAGGAGTCAGACGCCATTCAGGATGCGGCAAGGAAAGCAGTGGAGTATCTTCGCGGCTATTATGATGCAGAATTTGATGAGTCGCCATTCCACCTCACTCCACAGGAAGATGAAGGAGGGCATAGCTTTTCACTTCCGCCTCTGGACCCCGAAGATGATCCCAGAATCAAGGAAGCTGCACTACTTATCGTCTGCCAGGAGACCCAGTAATGCCGAATGGCTGAAGAAAACAAAGATATGCACCATCAACTCTTAGCAGCTCAACAAGAAGTCTGGCTTCTAAAACAGCATTTGCTACATTATCAACGGAAAGAGCAAGGCGAAGCGTCAAGATGTGATGAGTCTCCCCAAGGCTCCAACAAGCATAGGAGAATGACGGCGCCTCACTCCACAGGAAGATGAAGGAGGGCATAGCTTTTCACTTCCGCCTCTGGACCTAGAAGATGATCCCAGAATCAAGGAAGCTGCACTACTTATCGTCTGCCAGGAGACCCAGTAATGCCGAATGGCTGAAGAAAACAAGGATATGCACCATCAACTCTTAGCAGCTCAACAAGAAGTCTGGCTTCTAAAACAACATTTGCTACATTATCAACGGAAAGAGCAAGGCGAAGCGTCAAGATGTGATGAGTCTCCCCAAGGCTCCAACAAGCATAGGAGAATGACGACGCCTCAATACCGTTCATTCTTCGAGGGACCAGCACCACGCGTCCCGGATGAGCCCAAAGCTGTTGATGAGGAGCCCAAGGACAAGGAATCCATGGTTGATGAGGAAGAAGATCCAGAAGAAGAGGAATGGTGTTCCCCTGACAAAGCAGTTGATGACGAGTCCAAAGGCAAGGAGCCCGTTATCGATGACGAAGAAGAAGACCCGGAGGAAGAAGAGTGGTATTCCTCTGGAGGTTCCCCTTCAGATTAAAGGGCGTAGTGATGAGTTGAGTTGCGTTAGAATAGTTTGAGCCCCTTTTTGTAGTAGCAAGTTTTGGTATTATAAAATAAGTTGTGATATGAACTTTGTAAGATAGTATGTATCCAACTTATATAATGAATAAAGAGAAGAAGTTATCTTGCCTATCTGATAATTTGTTTGTTAATGATATCTCTAGCCTATCTATTTCAAAATTCCAACTCTCTTATTTCACTCTGGAATCTTTATCTATTTCATTCTGATCTTACCCTAAGTCTGAATTCTTACTTATCTATCTGACTTTCTAAAAATTCACTGCAGATCTGAACTCCTAATCTCATCAAAATAATCAAGATGTCAGGAAGTGGAGAAGGATCTCAGGGACAGGACAGTCCTCGTCAAAGGGAAGTGCCACAAATCAGCTTCGCAGACATTTTGGCCAAGATGGAAGAAAATAGATTCCAAACCGAACTGAATCAATCTCGCATGATGGAGCAGCATGCTAGACTGTTGAAACAAATTGCTATAAGAAACAGAGGGAATAATCAACAAGGAATACCTGGGCAGTCAAAGTGGGCAGATTTTAAAAAGACTCGACCTCCGGTCTTTTCTTCCTCACCTGACCCGATGGTAGCTGAAGATTGGTTCCAAGACGTAGAAAGGAAGTTAAACACTATTCAGTGCAATGACAAAGAAAAAGTATTATATGCCTCTCATCAGCTGCAGGGCCCAGCTGCAGCATGGTGGGTGAACTACCAGACTATGAATGAGGATCGGGAGATCACTTGGAAAGAATTTAAAGATTCGTTCCGCCAAGCTCATGTGCCCACAGGAGTCATCGAAGCCAAGCATCGGGAATTTCTTGCGTTAAAACAAGGAGGGCGAACTGTCACAGAATATCTTCACCAATTTAATGCACTGGCCAGATATGCCCCCGACGATGCAAAGACTGAGGAGAAAAAGATGAAGCGATTCAAAGAAGGATTACAGAAGTCTTTGAAGTACCATATTTCAATGGTGGACTATAAAGACCTGCCCACAATGGTAAATAAACTCATCGTGTCTGAAGAGACAAGGAATGAATTAGAGGACACTCGGAAGAGGAAGATAATACAGAGAACATCATCATCAGATAGATCTCGAAAGCAAATGATGCTAACACCCCAGTTTAAAGGACAACAAGGAAGGAAATTTGTATACATGCCTAAATCACAGTTTAAGACTAGCCAAAGTCCTATGACATCTCAGCAAAATGTTAGGCAAATTTCTATGCTGAAGTGTTATAACTGCGGAGGGAATCATTTACAGAGGCAATGTCCGCAGTTATATACTGTCTGTTATCATTGTGGCCAAGCGGGCCATTACAAGAATCAGTGTCCACGAGGAGGATTACCTTCAGAAGTAGCAAAAGCTCAAGTTAGGGCACAGGCATCTTCGCCACGTCAATTCATTGCCGTGCCAAAGCAAGAAGAAGGAGGACAGACTAGACAGTTTGCAGTGAAGCCATCAGGAACTCAGACGACAACCATGATGTCGGCAGTAGACAAAGGAAAAGGGATACTAAAGCCAGTCCAAGGAAGGATAAACCATATCTCCGCAGAAGAAGCAGCAGGAGCCAACGACGTCATCGTTGGTACGTACCCTGTTAACTCAAAGCCTTCTGTGGTTTTGTTTGATCCCGGAGCAACACATTCATTCCTCTCCTTGGCTTTTGTTGTGAAAAACCAATTGTCACTTTCTCCTTTGCAAAAGTCTTATTCCTTTCAAACTGCTGGGAATAAAGTGGAATCTCGCTTTGGATGCAAAGACCTAGATTTAGAAATCCAAGGAGTCAAATTTAAGACAGACTTGCTATTATTGGAGATGAAGGGATTGGATGTTATATTAGGAATGGATTGGTTAACTAAGTATAAAGCCAATGTGAGTTGTGAAAAGAAGCTAGTAACCCTGGTAAGTCCAAAAGGACAAAATATATTAGTAAAGACAGATCCAGCGCTAGTGGAGAAAATGAAGGCGAGTACTCAGAGTATAATGGTAGAAGAAGGAGTGTCCTAAATACCAATAATTCGGGAATATCCGGATGTTTTTCCAAAGGAGCTACCGGGAAAGCCGCCAGATAGGCCCATAGAGCTTGCCATCGAGTTGATACCAGGGACTAAACCTATCACAAAGCGTCAGTATCGAATGTCAGCCCAAGAGCTAAAGGAACTTAAGAAGCAGATGGATGAATTAATGGAGAAAGAATTTATACAACCTAGTATATCTCCTTGGTGGATTATCGAGGATTGAACGCAGTTACTATTAAAAATAAATATCCTCTGCCAAGAATAGACGACTTATTTGATCAGCTCAAAGGAGCCAAGGTGTTCTCAAAAATTGATCTAAGATCTGGATATCACCAGCTTAAGATCCGAGAGCAAGATCGTGAGAAGACTTCCTTCACCACAAGATACGGATTATTTGAGTTCACAGTAGTACCATTTGGCTTGACAAATGCACCTGCATATTTTATGAACCTGATGAATATGGTATATATAGAGCAGTTAGACCATTTTGTGATAGTATTCATTGATGACATATTAATATATTCCAAGACAGAAGAAGAGCATCGTCAACATCTGCATATCGCTTTGAGTAAGCTAAGAGAACATCGGTTATATGCTAAGTTCTCTAAATGTGAATTCTGGATGAAAGAAGTGGCCTTTCTCGGACACATTATCATAGAAGAAGGAGTAAAAGTAGATCCTGAGAAAGTGAAAGCAGTAATGGAATGGAAACAACCAACCACTGTAACAGAAGTCCGAAGTTTCCTTGGTTTGGCCGGATATTATCGTCGTTTTATCGAAGGATTTTCAAAGATAACAAGACCCCTCACCCAGCTTCTTAAGAAGGATAGCCCCTATAAGTGGACGGATAAATGTGAAGAGAGTTTTCAGGAGTTGAAGACGAGATTAACCTCAGCCCCAGTGCTTATACTTCCTAACCCTGAAAAAGATTTTCAAATCTATTGTGATGCCTCGAAACAAGGATTAGGTTGTGTGCTCATGCAAGAAGGGAAAGTAGTGGCGTATGCTTCGAGACAGCTACGGCCACACGAGATAAATTATCCAACACATGACTTGGAATTGGTAGCCGTGGTACATGCGTTAAAGATTTGGAGGCACTACCTATTGGGAAATCGTTGTGAGGTCTTTTCTGACCACAAGAGTCTGAAATATATATTTACCCAGCCAGATTTAAACCTTCGACAACGAAGATGGTTGGAATTAATCAAAGATTATGATCTGGATCTCCAGTATCATCCTGGGAAGGCAAACGTTGTCGCAGATGCACTAAGTCGAAAGAAGTACCCTAATATAGCTTCTATTTTAGAATGCTCTAGTTTGTTACAAGAAGAAATTCAGTATTTGAATCTATGTGTTGTTGAACAAGGTCAGATAGCAGCTTTGAAAATTCAGCAGACTTTAACTGATCAAATCAAATCAGCACCAGAAAAAGATGAAGAAATACAGCAGCTCATAAAAAGAAGTCAAGAAGCAAATTCGACTGAATTCGTTAAAGATGATCAGGGAATCTTGAAATTTAGAGATCGATACTGTATACTTGATGACAAAGAGTTAAAAGATCTGATATTGCGAGAGGCTCACTCATCTCAACTCTCTATTCACCCAGGAGGTACAAAGATGTTTCAAGACTTGAAAAAGCGGTATTGGTGGAGCAAGATGAAAAGAGAAATAGCGGAATATATTGCACGCTGTGATACCTGTCAGAAAATAAAGATAGATCATCGGAAACCCTCAGGGTTGCTAAACCCTTTACCAATCCCAGAATGGAAGTGGGATGACATTGGTATGGATTTCATTACAGGGTTCCCAAAAAGTCGAGACGGTTACGATGCTATTTGGGTAATCATAGACCGACTAACCAAAGTGGCACACTTCATACCGATCAAACAAACTTATGGTAAAAATAAACTGGCAGAGCTATACTTAACAAAAAATAGTAGTATTACATGGAGTTCCAAAAAGAATAGTATCTGATAGAGGAGCACAGTTCACGTCTACATTTTGGGAGAAACAGCATGAAGCCATGGGAACAGACTTAGCATTCAGTACAACATATCACCCACAAACCGGAGGACAAACAGAACGAGTGAATCAGATCCTAGAAGACATGCTTCGAGCATGTGCATTGGTCTACGGAGCAGCTTGGGACATGTGTTTACCGTTTGCAGAATTATCTTATAATAACAGTTACCAGGCCAGTATTAAAATGGCACCGTTTGAAGCCCTATATGGAAGAGAGTGTAGAACACCATTAAATTGGACTGAAACCAGAGAACGACAGTTCTTAGGACCACAAATCGTTCAAGATGCAGAAGCCCATGTCAGGATTGTCCGAGACAAAATGAGAATAGCCCAGAGTCGACAAAAGAGTTATGCCGATAACCGTCGAAAAGATTTAAGCTTTGAAATAGGAGATTGGGTATACCTCAAGGTCACACCCTTCAAGTCAGTGAAAAGATTTCAAGTTAAAGGAAAGTTAGCCCTGAGATATATTGGCCCATTCGAGATTCTTGAGAGAATAGGGGAAGTAGCTTATAAATTGCAGTTAACACCAAATTTGGCCAGAGTGCATAACGTATTTCATGTATCTCAGCTACGCAAATGTCTCCGCCATCCAATAGAGCAGATACCAGTTGATGATATAGACTTACAAGATGATCTGCCATATGAAGAAGAACCAATTCAGATCTTGGAGACTACAGAGAGACAATTAAGAAGCAAAAATATCAGATTTCATAAGGTTCAATGGCGAAATCATACAGCAGATGAGGCTACATGGGAAAAGGAGTCAGACTTACAGCGAGAATTTCCCAACCTACTCCTTGGCCTGAGTTGATGTCGAGGACGAGATCCTTTTTAAGGGGGGGGGGTAGGTTGAAATAAAACCGAATTCTGAAAAAGAGTCAAAAGTTGAATTTGAGCTCAATTTTCGTTTTTGTTTTGTTCTCCTAATTCCTCAACCTAATCCATACTCATCCCAACTCAAAGCCACTCCTAATCACTCCTATCACAGCCAAAACAAAGAGATCAAACATCGGTACTGTACAAGTCTGAAAATTCCACCGCCTCCCCAAATCCCGCCGCCGCTCACGCCTTCTTTGTGACCGACCGCGCCTGCGCCTTTCCACCCGCCCCGCGTTGTTGGTCGGCCACCGTACCCCGCCCCAGGCCCGTGCCAGGCCACGCCGACCCGACCATCGCCGCCGTGGCTCAGCTTTTGCCGCCGCCCAACTCCTCTACGCGCGCCACCGAATTTCCTGCGCCATTTGATCGTGCCACCACCGCAGCATGGACAGAGATCCTTTACACCTCTCCTCTGCCGCCCTGACACCCTGAACCGACCCCGAGGGCGTGGCAACACCGCGGCCGCCACCCGCCATCGCCGCTCTAGATAAGCACGATGCCGAACCGCCTTAGCCACGCTATTTAAATGGCCAAGCATCCCTAGCCGTAGCCATCAACCCCGCCATCCGCCCGACGCCCCCAAAGCCCCCATTGCCGTCCCCAACTCCGGTAATTGCAAAAATCCCCAAACCCGAACCCTAGACCAATGTCCATTCCCCGGCCACTCTTTCTTCAATTACTTTCGCTAGTAGCTCCCTAGTGCTCCCCAAAGTCACCCCCAACCGCCGCCATGACCTCCCGAAGCCCCCTCTCCCCCGACGCCGTGAGCGCCCCGCCGCCGCCAACCGTTCCCCGTAGCCGGCCCAACTCAAGCGTTTCTAGCTTGAGCCAGCCATATCCCTAGCCTACCCAAACCCTAGTGATACTCTAGCACCGGCCTAATTGCCCTAGGAAGCTCCCATGAGTTCACAATGTCCAAATGGCCGAAATAGAGGAGAGCCCACCACCGGCGATTGCCGCCCCCGCCGGCCCGGCCACCGCCAAAAATGGAGTCCCCGTACTGTCACGAGTCCGCCCATGCCCTTGGTTGCCATCACACTTCACCCCACCGCTGCCGGTAGCAGCCGCCACCCTCCCCTGTTCTTCTGCGCGAGCGTTTGGGGAAGAAGAACAGTGCGTGCGCACTGTTCCTTCGACCGCGCCACTCCGTCCCGGCTGAGCCGAGCCGCTTCGCTCGCGCCCGGTGCGTCCGACCGGGCCAGCCGAACTCGGCTGGGTCGAGTCAGCTCGCCGTGCCCGCCCGACCGAGCCGCACGCACAGTGAGTCCGACCGGACCCAATCGACTTGGTTGAGCCGAGTCCGTCCACCCGAGCCAGCTGCACCCGACTGAGTCCAAACCAACGCGGTCGCACCAGACCGCTTAACCGGATCCGACCCGAGCCCGATGAACAATAACCGAGCCCGATGAACAGTAACCGGCCCGAACCCAAAAATCCATGTTTATACTCTCTAGATCCATTTCGAGCCCGCCAACCCAAATCTCAGGCCCATTTCCCCATATGACCCTCCTATGAGCCCAAGTCTCAATTTATTTGAATTTTATCGGATTTTATTTCTTTATTTTATTTCTTTATTCCTCGCTCATTCCTTCGGGCACGGAATTAATATTATTTTATTTGATTTGCCTAGCTTCCGGAGTCGAGTTTGCACAGGAGCCAGAAGGAGAAGCGCAAGCCCAGATTCAAGCCCAGCGCACCGAGGAGTTTGAACTCGTTGAAATCATAGACTCGCAAGGCAAGTCGCGCATACTTTGATCATGTTGAGCCTATCTTGTCGTTATTATTTATTTAGCAGTATTTTCATTATGATATGTTTTAAATCATTATTTTGTGCATAATTACTGTTTAGAATGACATGATTTATTAGTTATGACCTACCACCCGAAAAGGCCCTGTTTAACTTGATGACCCTATTCATGTTGACAAAACATAGTAGTATTAAATATAATAGTGACATAAACATGATAGCTTAGGAATTCACTAAAATCTTTTCACTGTTAAGAATCTTAGTATTTGTTTAGAGCTTTTAAAATATGGATCTAGGGTAAGCGAGGATCACAGAGGTGGATCCGAAGACCTTATCCTAGGGTGGAGGCTTGGTTGAGGAATGGTGGCAGTACAGGGTGTACTGAATATGGGTTTGTGTACGGATGATGCCTCAGAGAAAAATATAAGGACTAGACCCTTATGCTGAGTAAAGAACATAGTATCCGCCCAACCACAAGCGTTGATTTTGTCAAACCTGGTTTAATAACTGCTCAAGTTCAATTGAACCTCTGCAACTGGCGGGGGGAGTCCGAGGGTGAGTTCGTATGGGAGGTGGTTAACCATACAACAGTAGGATTGCTATGAGTCGGATGAGATCCGTGGGGTCGTCCGAGCTTATGGGGAATTAGGACCTACTGGGTGGAGGCTATATAAAGAATTGAGCAGTGAACAACCTTGTTCTCTTAACTCTGTCGCGGGAGTTGAGAGATCTTGTGGGTAAAGCAGGGCAACTCTGCAGAGTCATAAAATAATTGTATTCGAATACGCCGTGCTTCCGGTGAATGAAGCTGTGTTTAATGGGTGAATCCAACAACAATGCATAAGTAGAGTTATGAATGGTTCGGAGATGTGGAATATTGATAATCACGTTTGAAAACCCATTTACCTTAATGAAGCTACTTTTCAAGATTTTAATTGATTCTTAACTAAAACTGCATCTACCCAATTAATGAACCTGTTATCCCTTCATTTGATATACCGTGCATATAGTTAATGTTAAGCTCCGTGTGACTTGCTGAGTACGGTAGTTGTACTCATACTTGCTTAAAAACATAAACATAAACTGCTAACTTTGAGGAGCCAGGCGAAGATGAAGAGGTGATATACTATGAAATGGAAGAAGCTTGGGATTAGGGTCGTTCTCCGCTCAAGTATGCCTGTGGTGTCTCTTTTTGTGTAATATATCTGAATGTCGTTGGTCCTACTGTGGAACTTGGTTTTAAGCCCTCTTATTGTAATAAAGTCGAATTTTGTATTTGAGCTTGCGTTGGCAATGTTATTGACTCGAATGATGTAACTCGCAACTGAACAAACCTGGGCAGTTGCGAGGGATTCAGCTAGGGAAGCGTGTTTTATTGGAAACGAATACGATCAGGAAGGCACGACGAAAATGAGCAGGAAAGAAACCAACGCTCTAGCACCGCTCCGCTCCCTTCCAAGTTGGACTGGGAATCCGGCCGCCGTCGCACGGCAACACAACACGGCCTACAGGCTGTAGAGGTGGAGCACGTGGCCCACGAGCAGACGCCGGCACGGTCTCTCGGCGCGGCGGCCCCGGGACGGACGCGCCGAGAAAACATTGCATCACGTGGTGTGCGGTCGCTTCGGGTGCCGAGGCGGGCGTACGTCTGGTGGGTGGTTACTGGACCGCGCGCGCCGCGGCAACGATGGAGTTAGCGGAGCGGCAGAGTTGACGCGCGTCGCCGCGCGCCTGGGCCGAGCTTGGAGAAGCGGAAACTACCGGTCCGCCCCCAAGCAGCGAAGTATTCGCACTCGGGCTCCTCTCGGACGCGGTGAGCCGGAACACGCGCGTTGCGGCCCACGTCGCACGGGTGTCACTGGCGCCGGCGCCTACCGACCCTGTGATCCCTTGCACCTCGTCCCTTGTGTTAGAAATAATGACAATAACGTCCGATGCAATCCACGTAATCAATCAGTAGATAATTAACAAAGAACAATTAAAAGAGAACATCATAAAATCGAAGTCTTTATTAATCTCAAGATCCACCTCTCCTTGTATATGGATTGTCTATTTATAGTTAAAACCCCTCAAGGGTAGTTTTGGTATTTGCCCATCAATGTAACCTTCTAGGTTTCAGAACACTCCCCTTGGGCAAATATCACGACACACACACATGCCTTATTAAAAACTCTTCCCAAAAACCTAGTGGAAAAAGGGATAGAGAAAAAAGTACATAGCATCCGCTTCTTATGTCGTACTTGTTGCCTTATTAAAAATCTTCACGTGAGAAAACTTCAGAAAAACTCATAAAGGAAAAAAGAGTATAACATTAGATAGTCAAAATCATGTAAGTTTTCCAGTCTTAAATAATGGCTATAGTTCAGAGATTTACTCTCCTTGAACCTTGTAACTCTCTAAGTCGTCTCATTCCTATGCCTCGCACGCATTTTTGGAGGCTAGAGGGTGGGAGACATTTTGTAAATATATATATATGCCAGATTATCACAAGATTTAGCTTTCAATATCTTTACCTCTCCATTCTTTTGGAGTTCATGAGGGTGAAAGAATTTAGGAAACAATATGCTTCATGATATTACTTTTAACGTAGCCTATTTGCATTTGTGTCATACAAGTTGCATTATCTGTATAGATAATAGGGGGGGTCATCGACGGTGTTTATGCCACATGACTTCTTGGTGTGGCTAATCATTCGCCTGAGCCAAACACATTCTCGTGAGGCTTCATATAATGTGATTATTTTTGAGTGGTTAGTAGACATGGCTACCAAGGTCTACTTAAATGATCGCCAAGAAATGGTTGTACCATCACAAAGAAATACAAATCCTGTCTGAGATTTTGCATTATGGGGATCAGACAGATACCCTGTATTTGTATATCCAACCATAGTTAAGTACTGATTATTCGGGAAAAATAATCCAAGCTCTTGTGTACCCTGAAGATATCTAGGAGAGATTTAATGCTAGCCCAATGTCTTCGGGTTGGGGCTGCGCTGTATCTGGCTAGCGAGTTTACTGCGAAAGCAATCTTTGGTCTCATACAATTAGCAAGATACATTAGAACTCCAATGGCACTGAAAAATTTAAGACATATGGTCCAAGAACTCCCTCATTTTTCCATCCTTAGTCTAAAAGGATCTTTATCCACTTCTAGGGATCGAACTACCATCGAGGTTCAAAATAGATGTAACTTATCCATATTAAATTTCTCTTACACTTTCTTAGTACAAGAGGATTGATGTATTAAAATCCCTCCAGGGAAGTGCTCCAACTGCAAGCCTAAGAAAAATTTATCCTAATCAGGATATGTGGGTAATCAATTGCAATGCCATATTTCTTCTGGATACAACTTATCAAAACCTTTCAGGGCCTTAATATTTAGCAATCATCTCTGAGTAGTACTATTACAACCCAAATTTGTTCTGCAGAGCTAAAAGTGCGGTCGTACAACCACATAGTCGATATAACTAGTCTTAACTTTGGCACTTAGGGGATTAATCAATTTGCCATTAACACCAATGTATATGATACCATCATGGTAATAAAAGATATTGCCACTCCATCGGTTTCTGGTAGGAGATGCACTACATATGTGCTCATGTGGCGTACTTCTGGTTTTTAGTTTCCTCATTCCATTCCATTGGGTCTTGGATGGGTTCTTATCCACTTCTAGGGATCGTATAATCATTGGTGTATTTTTGATCAACTGGTGAGTTAATTTCTCTTAAGGGAAATGCTCTCTCTTCTAGGAGATATTTTCCCTTTTAGGAGATACTCTTTCTTGAAGTAAGAGTTTATCAAGTGTGAATTTTATATACATATATACATGTTGCAATTTACTATCTTGTTGAAACACCGAGTCCTTCAAAAATTGAGCTTTGAGTCCTTTCAGAGATCCCATCAAGAATTTTCAAAATTCAATAATTGCATATCTTATTCATGTCATCTGCCAGTGTTATTATATGGAAGAACATTATTTCATTCACATCAGGAGAACATCGATCTCTACAGGGATCTTTGAACCATCTCTTTCACCACCTCATTATTTCATAATGATTCATCAAGTCCGAATTAACATGTTTTCATTTGCGATTATGGTTCGGCCTCAATTGCTTCCTTTCATTTTTACTCGATATGAACACTTCAAGTGATCGGCTATGAACTTCGGTTCTGTATTTATGTTCTCATACGAGAAACTTTAGCAATTTTAGAGGCAAACTAGTTGTCGACAACTTTTCTCAAACTATCCTCATAATTGAGTGTCTTTTAGTGTTAATCAAATCTTCATCATTTTCCAAACAAAAACTCATTGGTTGTGCTGTGTTCTCTAGTATTATAATATGCGCGCGTCTCATTATTGCGGGTTTCATCCTCATGATGAGCCTCTTTTTGAGGTATTTCACCTTCAAGGTGAGTTCTCTTCTAAAGTATTGAAGGAGTGTTTAACGATTATTTTGAGTAGTGTCACTAGACCTTAGATCCACATGTGTGCCCGTAGACTTTAGATCACTAACCAGTAAGTTAGCTTCGCAAAGATAGATATAGTATTCAACCTGGAGTATTTCAAACTTAGCGACGCATTTACTTCAGGTAAATACTATATAACTCCTCCATGCAATGAAAAAAGAAATTTGGTAGTCTCTCCGCTTCTAGCGTAAAAGAGTATCGACTAAACTTAAATTTATCTTGGTTAGTGTGTGAACCTTATGCTAAAGATCTTTCTTTAGAAAAATATCACGGCATTGAAAGATTTTGGGCATTTTCTCTCTTGATGCCGAGATTTGATCTTGCTTAAAAGCATACTTCGAAATCATCTTAGTATGGACATATGATAGATGGAATTTCAAATTCAAACTGATCCCAGCTACATGTGGTGGCCCAAATGGTGTATATTGCGGTGGTGATATTATATGGAAAATGATTGATTATTCTAATATGCACTAATCTTTGATTGGGGTTTTTTTAATACTTGTGCTAGACATTTATTAATGTGGTGGTATGAAAACTACACATCTTTACTACTAGTAGATTATCCCAACATCTGGTGGGTTATTAATATGTGACAACAGAAATATTCTAACTTCTTATATATTGTTCAGTATTATGCTCCAATTACTCATACCATGTTTTAAAATTTGAATCACTCAAACTTCAAGTTTTATGTTAATGCAATATGTTGTGACCTAGTCAAGAGTATTATATTTTTCACAGCATAATATACATCTACAGGATGCTCTCAAAAGCATAACATTGCCACATAAAATATGACCATCGATTAATCTCCATAGAATATAATATATTTTGCTAGAATATAATTCTAGTTTAACCACCCAAATGGAATAATTATGCGCCAGGAATATATGTGATTAATTGGAAGGTAATTTATATGCCTATTGTAATTTATGATGCCAAATAAGTATGAAAGATTTAAATCATTCGGGATCATTAAAATTTAATAGGTCATATAGTATTTTGAGAGTTATATTTTTCTTCATGCAAATGCATATAGCTTCCAGTGGCATTACAGTTACATATTGCATTTGCCAATATGCATGTGTAATATCGGATGGGTATGGTATACTTCAATGCGTACCAATCTGGCATATGTACGGCAGTTTCATTCTACCATGTAATTCCCATGTATGTGGTCACGTGCTGGCGGCTAACATATTATTGGGGACAGATCAATTACCCTTCGAAGGTTGCAATGATTTTCATTTGCCAAGAGTGTGGATAGCAATTTCAATTATCTCTCAAATAAACTATATTATTTATAGCTTCAAGTTTATTTACTTCTGGATTTGGCCTAGGATATACCACTATGCTTGACATGACTCTTATGCCTCGAAGGTTTCAATTTTCCTCATATGCCCAAATTCCTCTCCCTTTTCACGTCAACCATAAAATTCCAAGTGAGAGCGCCTACTTTTAGCATTTGCTTTGAATTAACCCAGAGTTTTAGCAATAAAGTGCTATTATACTACTTCAAGAGTAAAATTTTATTGGCGTGAAACCGACATATACTTTGTAATTTTTTTGCAAGTTTTGCAATGACAAATTAATATGGAAGTTGGGGTTATATATATATATATATATATATATATATATATATATATATATATATATATATATATATATACTTCAAGTCTTTGGGTGTAAGTTCTTCTGTACTTATTTGAGGTTCATAGTATTTTCTAGTCAAGATGATCCTTCTAAAATTTAACATTTGACTAGAGTTTCTTGTGTCTTCAAGAAGAACAATTTTCCTATTGCGATCTGGGTAATAATGCACAAAGAACATGTTTAACAACCTCAAGTAAGGTTTGGTATATCATTCCTTTCTAATGTCAAGCATAATATTTATGAATTTTTCCATGCATGATTAATTATGTTACTGCGGGTAATATATGCTACTAGCAATGTGTTCTATCAAGCAACTGTTCCGCAGGGGTAAGGCTTTAACAGAACAACTTAGACCAAATATATTGATGACATCTGGGAATATAATTATCTAATGCACAATTTCAACCTAAAGCAAAATATAAGAGGTGCTCTTCATGAGCAAGATCAAGCTCGATACAAATTGTATCTATACTATTGATGCTGCTTATGTAGGAAAATAACATCTAAATAAAGCTAAGAGATAACTAGGAGAATGCTACTAGTCTTCATATTGTTCACCATGTGCATATTCTTGCTTATGAATGCACCTGTTTATTAGTGACATATAGGTTACCTAAACTTAGTCCAGAGACAATATAGTGCAAGGCAGAGTAATACTCGCATGCGGACTTCCAGTCCACGAAACAGAAGTAAATCCTGGCAAAGTGCCTACAGGAACACCAGTAACATTTTACAGGTTTGGCCATCCTTTTAGAGAAGGCCGTTAGACCCAATGGATCAATCTAAATTATATAATCATTCTTCAGGATAGAGTAAAGGCAATACCTCATAAACTACAAAGTTTTTACCTTCCAGCAGCAAAAGGGTACAACTACATCAGCGTCAGGCTTAACAGTGGCATGACTGTATGACAATAAAACAAACATAGGTATACAATTACAACAATTTGGGGCGAGCGGATATCCACTTAGCGATGCCCAAAGTGCTACAATATTTATGCAATTTCCTACATGCTTACTTCTGGTAAATAATTTCAAGTGAATGAAATTAGTGTAAATAGTAAAGATTTACTTTTATATATCCAGTAGATAATTTATCATTTCTAAGATTTTTTCTAGCAATCTTTTTGGATTGTTTTGATAATTATTATGGTATTTAAGCAATTTTCAGAATTACTAACCCATTAAATAAATCCCCAAACACACAATGCCAAGAAGTAAACCATAAAAGAAATACGATACTTCCAAAGTGTACTAAGTCGAAGGTTTTATAAATTTACAAAAGCTCATATAATGTAAAAATAATTTATTTAGAGAGAAATTTAGTCTGCTAGACTTATCTGCTATTTCAACAAACTCCAGGGTCAAAATTTATAATTATTGTAGAATTATCAGCAAATATTCTTAATTTAATGAAATGTCAAGGGCTAATTTGCAAAAAAATGCCAGCCAGATTTTTTTTTCTTTAACCTTTTTTTCTTGCGCTATTTGGCCAGATTTGGCTCATTCAGCCCACTCGCCCTCGTTGGACCATAAGGCCAGTGGCTAGGGTTTTTAACCCTAGCTACTGGGTTGCCCGCTTTCTGGTGGCGGCGGGAGGGCTCGAGCGTGAGTATGGGAGTAGCGAGCGGTGCCGAGCGGTCTCGGGCGTAGCGGCGATGATCAGGGGTGGCTTTGGGTGCAGAGGCAACCGGGCGGCGTCGGCCAGAGGTGGCCAATAGGGTCGGGCGATGGTGGCCACATCTGAGAGCGCGACGGCACACCCATCACACTTCGAGGTGGCAGCGGTGGCCTCAGGCGTGGGTGAGCGGAGGCGGTGGCGCTCCCGACGGGTGACATCGAGCAGTCGATGGTGGCTTCAAGTGACCATGGTGATGAGATGCTAGCGCGGCGGCCGCTTCCGGTGGGCGCGCATGGTGGGTGTACGGTGCGGGCACGTGCGATAGCTCCGATGGGAGAGCATCGGAGTTTGGCCACAAGGCCATCGGCTCTAGAGGTGCACGCATCTGGTTTCTAGCCGACCCCGAATTGGATTACTTTATGTTATGAATAGTAATCCCATCTAGAACCCTAATTAGCAAGTGATTAATCTGGGGTCTTTGAGTGTGGATTACACATCCAAGAGGGTCAAGATGCATGTACCGAATTGTATTATGCAGTAGTCTGGTCGGTGGTTGCCTTAGTACTCTCGATGAGGGAGTAGTGGGCTCTCGGCCATGTGTGGCGGCGTCATCACCAGATGGATGGAGACGAATTGATTCCCCATTGATGATCAATGCCACAACGTCGATTTGTTGATCGTACATGTGCAACATCGAGTATAGATCAAATCCATGATTAGTAATCATGGAAAAGCAAAATTGATCTAATTGACAACAAATACAATATACCCGGATAGAAGAGCATTCATGTCGATAATGTGTTAAAAAGTCATAACAATAACCTCCGATGCAATCCACGCAACCAATCAATAAAGAATTGACAAAGAACAATTGAGAGGGAACACCTAGAATTCAAAGTCTTTATTAATCTCAAGATCCACCTCTCCTTGTACATAGACTTGTGTATTTATAGCCATTAGTAATTGTGCACGTGCAATGCACTTTTTCACAATATATATTACATGAAATAAATAATCACATTAAAAATTTGAATGTATGTCTATTGTAATGTAATATGACCCAAGTTTATAAATCCCTCTTAGATACTTACTGTAAAAATACAAAGTAACCAGTAAGTCACCAATGTTGTACAATAAAATTCACAAAGAAACGATTCTCCTTGCAATTTAATTCTAGGTAAGGAACTCAAAAAAATGGAAATTACAGTACATAAAGGTTGGTATTACCAAAGGTATTGTATTACTGGAAACATCACATCGCAGAAAAATTATTACTCTTATGTTCTAAAAAAAAGGATAGAAACTACTCACAAGTTGCTAGCCTAAAACCACAATAGGAAGAAAATATATCATGCATTTACCTAAATTTAGCAATTATACATTAGTTTGAAAGGCGTCTATTTGGCCATTTAATGAAAGGCGTCTATTTGGCCATTTAAGTACCATGAATAATATGAATAAACTATAAATATGAATGGAGGGCGGCCATAAACCTACTTGGCAAGGTTGTGGATATTGTTGCAAGTCACTACACCCTGGGTTGTCTAGTTATTGGACATCTAAAAAGAATACTAACAATAAAAGCAGTTGGGGACTTTTCTATTTAGAAAGTTGTTTCCTCTTCTTGTCTTTTTTTGTTTCACCTAATCAAATTCTTCATACTCTTTATGTGCCTTTGTTGACCCTAAAAAAAATAAAGTAAGACTAAAGTTCATAATGGATAGTGACATTTTAGTTTCCTTTTGCGCTCTTGCTATGTAGAGTTAGGGAGGGCAACACATTCTGCAAATAAATTGAACTGAAATAAAATGAGTTGACAAGACCAAGGAAAATCGTGACCGATCAGTATTGAACTATGTTATGAATTATCAACGCTAAAGGTGGCCTAGTTAATGCAAGAGTGGAAAAATCAAATAGCTAAATATGAATACTAAGATTTGTAACGATAGGCAATCCAAAACTAAACATCAAGAAAGAATCTAGTAAGAGTAAAACTAAATGCTAAAATTCCATCAGAAAAGGGAGTGATGTGATGATCTCATGTGCAAAACAAATTAGCCAAGCACCACTTGCTAATCCATATGAAGAATATAATGAGCATTTTCAGTTAAGCATTACCTAATAAGCTCACAATACAGTGGCAATGAACTCAATGCATTTAGCACATAAAATGGATATTTAGAAATAGAGTTTAGACTTTGAATCTAGTAGCAGCATCAAAGCCTTATGGTGTGTTCAGGAATCGGAGGACAAATAAAACAATTTAATTTCAACAAATCTATGGAACACCTAACATGCGGACAATACACGGGCATGGAGCATGTGTAACAGTGGAAGAATGTCCACTAGAATGACCTTTGACCTGTAGCAGGAAGATTCCAATTTATGTACTACTATATTTTGGTCCTTATTAATTTGCAATTTGATTAATACGCAACAAACTAAATCAAAGCTAAATTCGAGGCAAAATATAACATATAAAGGTATAGATTGCATATGGCCACCTGAGATGAGCGAGTTAATTATGTATAATGGACGAACTATTGTGAATTGTTTGATTAAACATTGAATTGCAGCACCTTGAGGCTGGAGTATACCAAATTTGTCAGAAGTGGACCATACCTTGTTTACTTTGGTGTTACTTCATTTATCACTGCATATAGTACATAGTTTTGTCACCACGCATGACTTACGTCTTTTGATCATGATTTCCTGCATCAAGAATCAAAGTGATACGGTGCTCGACAAATCATTATTAGGAATCCTACAAACATCTAGCATCAGTCTACCCAATTAGTCTGTTTGGTTAATTCCTGAATGGTTAGCAATACATATATAACCTGATTGGTTAGCAGCATGGACTCCATATCCATGTTAAAAGTATTGTAAATTGATAAATTACAGAATTTCCAAGAAATTAATCATCTTAAGCACATACTAAATGCATCATAACTAAGCAAGGATCATCAATCTCTTTCAAGGGATGATCAAACTGCAAATGGGAGTTGAAATTCATCCCTAACAATATGTAGAAAGAATAAAAAAAGGCTAAAACAAGGTTTACCTTCAGCTGGTGGAGTTAAATTGTAATATTCATTTGGTGATGCTTGACTGTGAGCTGTAAATAAAGATGTAACGTGTTAAATTGTAATATTCATTGACATAAGTAAAGCGCATGTTGATTGTACCTTTAGATAAAGAAGGTTGACCTCCAAATGGCAAAGTTACATTTTGTGATCCTTGATTGAAAACTATAATTAAAGATTCAATTTGTAATACCTTGAAGCGCAGATTGATTGTACGTTACGAACTACTGAAAAGAACTTGTAATGCCGCATGAATTAACATACCTTGTGTTAGTTGAGGCATGGATTCTTGTATTGTACTTGTGTCCACGTGAGTTGTAGATGTGTTTTGTTGCATCAGCAGTTGGTGCTCTTGAATTGTTACTACTGCCTATGCATATGAAAGAAAAATAGTCATAGTGCTGCCTAATCAATTAAATGATTGCTCTATGCTAGATGTTAGGTTACACACGAATGCTTTGTTCTCATGGAAACCATACAAATTTACTAATTTTTCAAGTAAAAAAGTTTGCACAGTGATGTAGAATATTTGTAGTTGGAAGTTTCTTTTGAAGGGTGAGCTCGCGCTGCATGTGCATCGGGTCGAAGAAGACCATAGTCAAATTATCTTTGGTTTGTTAGAATCAAGTGCTTTTTGGTCTTTGTCCTATAAGGTTGTACCATGCGATTGTTTAAAGCAGTTTAGAAGTGTTAAGCTAGCATACTGTTAAGGTAGCATTTTAGCCTGTTCATGAAATTAGATCCCATTTATTTGTATTTTTACAAATGTACACATAAGTAAAAAATTTTGCAATGTAAACACAAATGATTTCAGATGTTGTTTGGGGGGTCGTTGCTGGGGCGGAGGAGGCGGGGAGCGTGGGGCCGGAGTGGCGGCGCAAGGGGGCGGCGTGGGGGCAAAGTAGGTGGGGAGCGCGGGAGTGGGGAGCACGGGGACACAGTGGCAGCGTAGGGCCGAAGTGGGGAGCGCGGGGTTGAAGTGGCAGCGCAGGGGGTGGCACAGGAGCAGAGGAGGTGGGAGGCGGAGCAAGGGGACGGTGCTTGGGATTGGGGCGAGTCTAGGGTTCCTCGTGGGGGATTGTTGCCGGTATGTAAGCGTGTGTTTGGTTTGGAGACGTGGTGGGATGGGATGGACTCATTCCTGATTTCTAGGATGGAACCAACCCTGTTCTTGTTTGGTTGCTGGGATGGGATCGACCCTGTTTTCTGTTTGTTTGAGGGGATAAAAGGGGATGGAATGATCCCAGTCACCAGTTTGGATAGAGGGATGAGGATAGGGCAAAAGGTGTGGTGACATGTTGGTAAGGTTACCTCTGTGCTACTCATTTTTTGTCGCATGAATCAAACATTTGCTAGAATGAATGAAGCTCATCTCCGATGGTTTTTTTTTTGCATAATCAAATTCTCTCTGAACAAAAGGGTTGTTGTTTTTATAAAAGTGTTGTAGTTGTTGAAATTGGGTAGCATTTCATTGCCCAAATTAGGACAAATATAGATAAAGCTATCTGTATTTCCACATCAAAGTTCAAGTGTTTAGCCAAGTAAAATGCTAAGAGCAATAAAGGTTCTTGCAATGGATAACACAATGAAGGTTCTCACAGAAGGACAACAAAAAAGGCACTCAAAGGCGTACATAATACATCGAATTCAAACCACACAATATAGCAAGTTCAAGGCTTGTGACATTAGACAGTACATAAGTTATAGCATTCGTAATATTAGACCACAGTGCATAGTTATATGTGGTTCCACCAAAATAAACGTCCTACTCCTCCAAGGCGTACATAATACATCGAATTCAAGCCACACAATATAGCAAGTTCAAGGCTTGTGACATTAGACAGTACATAAGTTATAGCATTCCTAATATTAGACCACAGTGCATAGTTATATGTGGTTCCACCAAAAGAAATGTCCTACTCCTCCAAATCACCTTCACTGTCCTGGAAACCTCTCACTAATGAACATTGCAACCTAGTCTAGCTTGTGCTCGAACGGCAGGAGGTAGAAAGCCTTACCAATGTGAGGGTTAGCCACCAAATAAGCAAAGTAGAAAGATATGTGGGTCTTATCAAACCCAGGTAGGCTTTTCAATTGGTCAAATAAGTCTGCATGCAATTCATTCTCAGGTTTAGCGGCCATCTTTATTGCATTGGCAATGTTCTCACCTACACTTTTGAAAGCACTAATCAGCCCATCGTCTTCAATCTCAGCTATCCTGGCCCTCTTGTTGGTCTTGCTTGCAGAAGATGTTGCCCCATGATTATCCGGAATAGTACTCCCATCACTCACATCATGTGCAGGAACATCATCAGTTTCAGTTCCTCCATCCTCAGTACCTAGAGCTGCACTTGAGTCCTTCGTGAAGTTTCCTGTAGCCATGTTGTTGCCAAATATTGTTTGCATCTCACCATAGTGGTCTAGAGGCTTGTTCAGATACTCAGCATCTGCCTTGTGATCCTAGTATATGAAAAATAAATAAATTTTAGCAAGCCCCAATTATGAGCAGACCAAGTATTGAAGTATACCTGCACATGGTTATTGTAGTGCTCAGCATCAAGTGTGATAATGAAGTTATCTTCATCCCAGCCAGCAGCACTCAGCTTCCTAAGTCTATTTATCTTTGCAAACTTCCTTGACCAGGTTTTCAAATGGTTCTTGATTTGCTCACCAGTGCGCATAGTGCTGAACTTTTCATTGAGAGCCCTAGCACATGCATTGAGATGGACTTTCTTGAAGCCCTTTGATGTCTTAGCACCACCAGCCACCACATTGGCAAGGTGAGTCAGCATGAAAGCTGACTGAGCCGATGTCCATGTAGCATGGCCATTAGTGCCCCCAAGTCCTTCAACATGTTCATCCATTGTCTACCATGGCAACATAGAAAGTACACAAACAATTATGATAATGTCAAACACTCAGAAAGCATAGAATAATATTAACTTCAAGAAAGATGTTCATACACCTCAAATTCATGATGAATTATGTTTGTACAACTCAAATAAAACAAGCAATAGGTCCTTACAACTCAAATAAAACAAGCAATACGTCCTTACAACTCAAATAAAACAAGCAATAGGTCCTTACAACTCAAATACAACTCATATTGAACAAATACAACTCAAATTCAGTTAACATTGTTGTTTTGATGGTCTGCCCACATCTGGTCTGCAATTTGTTGCCTAAAATTGACCATAGCTACATGCTCACTTGCTTGACCAGTATACGTTGTAGAATGACTATAGTGTGGCCAATTAGAATCAGTAATAATAAAGTCATCGATCCCGTCTTGTATGACCCAATTGTGTATGATGCAACATGCAACAACAATGTCTACTTGAGTTCGGAAAGGGAAGAATGGAGTGGCATCATCAAGAATTTTGAATCTCCTTTTAAGTGACCCAAATGCACGCTCTATTGTCACACGAAGAGATGAATGTCTAAGATTGAACAACTCCTGCTCATTTTGCACTGGATTATTCCCCCATTCATTCAAGTGGTACCGAACACCACGAAAAGGGGGTAAAAATCCCGGCTTGGCTCCATATCCAGCATCAACTAGGTAGAATTTGCCTAACATATGGTAAACAAGTTGGTCATGTTTGTACATTTCAACATTTTTATGGACAATTGAGGTAGTATTAATCTATTACCTTGTGGCACTCGAAGGCCATTCTCACGCTCTAGAGCATCTCTTAAAACTAGAGCATCATGTGTCGTCCCCTCCCAACCAACCAAGACATAGGTGAACCGGAGATCAAAATCTACAACGGCCATTACATTTTGAGTGGCATAGGTCTTCCTACCACGAAAGGAGTGTTCCATTTCCTTAGGAACAGAGGCTCTTACATGTGTGCCATCAATAGCTCCAATACAATCCTATTATGTGTTCAATAAAATCATAAAAAGATTAGGGGTCAGATAAGATTATATTACTACAGAAACTACAAGGAAGTAGGGATGAGCCTCACACCTTGAAGTAAGGATCCCACCTTGGGTTCCCTGCTATTTTGCTTGGAGTGTCCAATGAAGGAGGCCTAATTAGTTCCCCTCGTAGCTCACCAATGGCACGAAGTACTTTGTTAAAATAACGGCTAACCGTTTCTCCGGATCTATCAAAATTAGTTCCAACTAATCTATTCCTAAGGTTATGCCCCACTGTATTTAAAAACATAGCCACTTGTTGCTCAACACACATATGGATGGAATCTTCAAGCAAACCACGGTTCCTAAAAAGGTTACAAAACCGAAAGAACTTTGCTCTATTAAGTCTTAGCATGTTCACACAAGTTGTATCGTCTTTCCAAATTTTGGTGTCGAGGTACTCAAGTCTCATCCTGTCCCTTTCATCCATAGGTCCATATGTTATTCCTACTCTCCTTGCATCCTGTTTACGTTTTCTAGATTCAATAATCATAGCCATCATTGCCAAAACCATATATCCAGCAGCAGCAAAAATTAAAAGCTTTCTCCTTTTGTCCATCTACAATAAATGAAGCAAACACTAAAAACATGTCTCCATGTCATGACATTTGCCCACCTTAGTTGCAACAAGTTTAATAACAAAACTAAGCATATGTTAAGTGTCACGCTGCATATTGTCAACTGCACAATCAAGCAAGTTTACAGTGGAAATCGATGTCTACTACTCAATATCAGTACTACTGCTCAATATGTCTACTACTGCACAATATCAATACTACTCCTCAAAATGTCTACTACTGCTCAATGTCAATAATACTTCACAAAATCATCTCAATCTCAATATTGTTTACTGCAATCATCTCAATCTCAATCTCAACATGTATATACAATGCAATTTTTGAGATCACACATCCTCTGCAAAGAAGAGACAGGGCATGTCCTAGGGTTTCCATACCTTGCACGGCAGCCGAGGTTGAGGGAGACCGTCGCCGGTGTGGAAGAACAGGTACGAATCAAGCCAAACCCGCGGCCGCAAGAATCCCTAGATCCAAACCCAAGAAAAGAAACATGAATCGCAGAAATCCAAACCCAAGAAGGCACAAAATCACCTAATGTTGATGCGCTGACGCCCTCCCAAGAACCAGCGACGCGCGCACTACGAGAGAAAGAAGGTGACGAGCGGCGGGATGGAGGAGGAGCTGTGTGTGCCAACTTCACCCGTCCCAGCCGGTGATGCGCCGCCGCCTGGCTTTCCCTTGAGACGAGCGGCCGTCGCTGGATCTCTGCGGGCGCGGAGGACCACCGCCGGCCTGAGATCGAGAAGGGGACGGGATGATTTCTCAGACGGGGAGGAGAACAGACGGGGAGGAGACGCGAGGGGCGGAGCCGCTGAGGGGGTGACCGCACGGGGATTTTTTCCCACGCGCTCGGCACGTGACGTGGCGGGGGATGCAGGACGGCCCCCGTCCCACCGATTTCTGGGGATGGCGCGATCCCCCCAAATCTACTGTTTTGGAATCATCCCATCCCATTTCATCCCAGTGACTCAAATCCAAACACTATGTTTTTAGGGATGGACCTATGCCGTCCCCCATGATCCCAGGAACCAAACATATGCTAAGGGTCTCGATTAGGGATTGGGGATTGAGAAGGTGAGCAGTAGGACTAACTTGCAACAGTAACTGCTAGATGATCTGAGTTAACGGTTTAGATATTCAAATGGTAGAACTAACTTACAATAGTAATCATTGAATTTAGGTGATCTAACTGTTAGGAGGGAAGGGTATTAACTTAGGTGAATGACAAAAAGTTTTATTAAATTGGTGCTGTTGTGGTTACAGACCAAACAAAGAGAGTATGATAGTGGGGAGTTGAGTAAATGAATGGCTTCGGGGTCCTCCCCGTGGCCTATGCCACATATATATATATCCAAATGATGAGTGTTTGTACAGTAATACCCTTACACATGAGTGTTCCCCTCAAGGGCACTCGTGTCATTACATATGTCTTATTTCATACCTTACATCCTCCTAACAGGCCTACTGGGCTTAGGTGGGGGCCACCCCTACAACAGGAGCCTCTCATGGTGAAGGGCTTCACGGGCTGAAGCCATGCCGCTGAGCCCTTTGGCCCCCTCCGTCCCATCGGCCTATGATCCTTGATGACTTGGATGGTTCGCGCGTCCACTCGTGCTTGCGCGAGGGCTGTCTTCGGGTCCCGAAGCTAGCGCGGCCTCGAGGCCGAAGGCACTGGGCAGGCCGAAGGCTTCGACGGGGCCGAGGTCCAGGCGTGCCCTACTTTGCGCTCCGGATATTTGTGGGCGCGAGGCGAACTTGGCCGGCTGCCCCGGGCAGCCGAGTCTCGGGGAATGCTCCGCATGATGCAGCGCCAGCGCGAGGAGACGGTTACGTGGCCTTGGAGTGCGCTTTAATGACGCCTGGAATCGTGCCGGCCCCTGTCAGGGGCAGGCTGTCGCGGCTGCTCCGTCTGCCCTGCACTGGGTGGGGGCACGCGTCCGGCTGTAATTGGAGCGCCGTGGGATGTCAGCGTTCCCACGACCACGGCCATTCGCCATTTCCCCAGGGAAAGTGGCCACGCGGCGGGAATGCGTCGGCGCATTACGCGCTGATCGCCCACCTACCGCCGCCTGCCGTGGTTGCCAGCGGTTGCACTGCCCGGTCGTGGGTAGCCGAACCGCTGTAACTCTGTCGCTCGATCTTCTGCCTGCGGGGGAGACGGGGGGCTTTATAAGTCGCCACTGTGGGCATGCAACCGTTCCCCTTGGCCGCTTGCTTGCTTGTGCGTTCCTTCCCATTTTCCCTGCGCATCGTGCTGCTACTCTCGCATCCGTGCTTGCGCGTTGCCGCAGTAGGAATGGCTGCGCGCGACGACCTCCCAGCTAACAAGGGTGCCGCCCTTGACGATCCTCCGCGTCGCCTTAGCGAGAGCGCCTCGTCGAGCCAGCGCTGCCTGACGCCCCCACCGGAGGAGTACCGCCTGGTTCCGCGCGACAAGAAGCAAACCAACCATCGTTGGGATGCCGTGAAGAGGTCCAAGGGTCGCTGCTCCCGTGTGCTGGGGCGGAGCCGCGTCACGGAGGAGACCCTCCAAACCCTTCTTCGGGAGAAGAAGCTGGAGGAGCGTGCTGGGGCTCGTTTGCCCGGGCCTGACGAAATAGAGCCGACCCCGGGAGAGTCGGAGGCGATCATCTTCCCGGCGACATACTTCGTTCGCGAAGTGCTGCGAACGTATGGGTTGGAGCTGGCGCAGCTTACTCCAGCCGCGATCGTTCGGTTGGCCATCTTTACTTGGGTGATGCGGACAAAGGGTACCCTTCCCAGCGCCGAATTGTTCGCCACCTTGCATGACGCCCGGTGCCAGCCGAAGAAAGTGGAAGGGGGGCATACTCGAACTTCGACAGCGTGGAGTTCGTGCTGAGGCCGGAGTGCTCGCACTTGTTTCCTGCGTTGGCTTCGCGGGAAAAGTGGGAGTCCGGTTGGACACGGCGGTGGTTCTACTACCTCGTGACGAGCACGAGCGGCCTCCGAAGCCGGGGAGGGCCGATATCATTCGACCGCTGTCCGTACGTGACGCTTCGGCCCAGCGACGAGCAACAGGCACGGAGACTTGCTGGGGTCGCACTCCGGTTCAACATGCGTGACCTCGCCGAGGAGTTCACCATGTACGGGATATCCCCGCTTTCTTGTAACTGGAATTACGAGCGGCGGGGGCCCGACCGGAAGGACGGCATCCACCCGGGGGTGTCTTCGCTCCATAGGCCCTCCAAACCCTGTAAGTATCCTCGCCGTAGGCCGAATACCCCTTGGTTGGTTGCAAACCCTTACGTATGATACTCCGCTCGCGCGTGCAGTACGCCGGCTAGAAGATGCGGAACGCGCCGTGGTTGCGGTTCCTGGACCGTACACGGCGAAGGAGCACAAGGCCCGTGAGTCCGCAACTTCCTTGGCAAAGCAAGGGCGGATTAATCGGGTATGCGAGGTTTTGGAGATTCCCGTTCCGGAGCGCCCAGTGCCTCGATGGTGGTGGCGCCCTCCCCTCGATGCGAGGTCCGATCGGAGACCATCGCCTTCAGCTCACCAGTCGTGCCGCCGATGGAGAGCGTGAGGATGGGGGGCGAGGCGGGCGCTGAGCTCGGATCGACCGGTTCGGGGAGGCACGGCACTCCCGACGAGGCCTTATGTGGTGGCGAGGCGACGGGCGCACGCCTCATTGTTCTTGAAGATGACGCCTCGTCACCTCCTGCGGCAACCGCAGCATTGTCTCTGACGACGGCTTCCGCGGCCGCCAAGGTAACCACGGAGGCTTCGCCTGCGACTCCAAAGGTGAAACGGCCTCGGGTGCAGTCGCCGCCACCTTCGAGGGACCGGTTCAGCATGGCAGGCCCAGTGACTGAGGTCCTAACATCTAGCGGGGTTGCTCCTGAAGCCGGGGGGTTGTCGCTCCTCAGGCCAGCGATGTGATCATGACCCAGGTGGAGGCCGCGGTAGAGGGTACTGGAGGTAGGTGTAGTTCGTTTTCCTTCCGCGACTTCGCGAAACTCTCCCCGATTTGCTCGCTTATTCCGTCGACATCAGGCGAGATAAGGTCTCCCAGACGAGGACAAGAATCGAGCAATGGGGGTGCCCGCGATGTCACCGGGCCGGTTGAACAGGGGACTACGCGCGCCCCAACTGGTGCCGAAGGCACCGAGGCGGAGACTATAGGGCTTGGCATCTCTGACTTTGTCCCTCGGTGGGAGACGCTTCGCGCCTGGAGCGAGGTGGCTGAGCACGCTGGCAGCCACCTGGATCGGCAGGCGCTGCAATCCTGTGGGGGCGACCTTTTGATGCTCGCAATCCTGTGGGGGCGACCTTTTGGTAACGGTCTCTGTCCTTGCTGCATATCCCTTGCTTATATGATGGATAACCTTTGTTGTTACGCTCGTGTAGACGCTTGCAATTAGCAAAGCCCTCGAGGAGACCCGCGCGCGCAAGCGGAGGGCATTGGAGGACCAGTTGCACGCCGCGGACGACGCCAACGCCGCCAAGGACGAGTACATTCGGGTGCTGATGGCGGAGCGGGACGAGGCTATTGACGACGCGCAGTTGGTGGGCGCGAACGCGAAGAACGCGGCACTGGCCGCACAACACGCGATGGAGGAGGCTCGACGCGCTGCGATGGAGGAGCAGATCGCCCTTCTTCAGCAAATCTCCGCGCTAGAGGCGGAGAAGAAACGACTTACTGCCTCTGTTGCTGAGAAGGCGTTATCCTGGGACAACGCGTGTGCTTCTGCGTGGAGTGCGATGGAGTCTTTGGAGCGGGCCCTCCGGGAGCTTTCCGTGCATGTGGAGGACGCCACCCATAGCCGCCAGGACCTGATGGAGACGCTTGGGCTAATCGAGGAGGGCTCGAGCGTCGCCCTTCCCGTCGCGAAGGCTTTCGGCACCCACTGTGGCTGTATGAGTGCTGGCCTCGCCCTCGCCTTGCTACACGCGGTGGGTGTGAGCATGTCAATGAGCTGGCTAACCCTCAGCTTGACTTGCCCGCCCAGCCCGGGGTGATATATGATGCCGTTCGCGCCGCCCAGCCCGCCACCCGAAACTTCCATGACCGGATTTGGAAGTACATCGGGGAGGGTGCCGCCACGGTTGCTTTACGGCGGACACTGCGGAACGAGGGGGACGTGCTTCGCTGGCTCGAAGAGGTCCCTCGGCGCAGCGAAGGCGGTGCGGGGCATTCGTCGCGGCGAAGATGGCGCGGACTCATAAGAATAAGTCGAGGTTTTGGCGCGTTCCGCGCCGTGCACCTGACTGCCTCTGTAATGCAACTGTCTTGGGCTAAGCAACAAATCTCCCGTGCCCTTTTTGTTATGTAATATGTTGTGAGCTGGGGGGTCACGCGCCTAGTCGAAGTAGACGCGCGAGCGCCCCGTCCCCTACCCTTCGAAGTGGTGGCAGCGGAGCTGGCGCCTAGTCAAAGTAGACGCGCGAGCGCTCCGTCCCCTACGCTTCGAAGTGGTGGCAGCGGAGCTGGCGCCTAGTCGAAGTAGACACGCGAGCGCTCCGTCCCCTACCCTTCGAAGTGGTGGCAGCGGAGCTGGCGCCTAGTCGAAGTAGACGCGCGAGCGCTCCGTCTCCTACCCTTCGAAGTGGTGGCAGCGGAGCTGGCGCCTAGTCGAAGTAGACTCGCGAGCGCTCCGTCCCCTACCCTTCGAAGTGGTGGCGGCGGAGCTGGTGCCTAGTCGAAGTAGACGCGTACGCGGTGTTCGCGTCTTGTTTATACTCCGTAGAGTGCGCAGGGATAGCATCCGCGTCTTTTCTTTATACTCCGTAGAGTGCGTGGGATCGACATCCACATCTTATTTATACTCCGAAGAGTACGCACTGGGGCAACGCCCATGCGTGCGCGGTGTTCGCGTCTTGTTTATACTCCGTAGAGTGCGTAGGGATAGCATCCGCGTCTTTTTTTATACTCCGTAGAGTGCGTGGGATCGACATCCACGTCTTATTTAAACTCCGAAGAGTACGCACTGGGGCAACGCCCATGCGTGCGTGGTGTTCGCGTCTTGTTTATACTCCGTAGAGTGCGCAGGGATAGCATCTGCGTCTTTTTTTATACTCCGTAGAGTGCGTGCGGAGGCGGACCTCGACACTACGTCTTATTTAGAGTCCGTAGACTGTGCGCGGAGGCGAGCCTCCGCGCGTTGCGGGCGGTGAAATTGCGTGCGGAGGCGAACCTCAACGCTACGTCTTATTTATACTCCATAGAGTGCGTGCGGCGGCGGACCTCGACGCTATGTCTTATTTAGAGTTCGTAGACTGCGCGCAGAGGCGAGCCTCCGCGCGTTGCGGGCGGTGGAATTGCGTGCGGAGGCGAACCTCAACGCTACGTCTTATTTATACTCCGTAGAGTGCGTGCGGAGGCGGACCTCGACGCTACGTCTTATTTAGAGTCCGTAGACTGCGAGTGGAGGCGAGCCTCCACGCGTTGCGGGCGGTGAAATTGCGTGCGGAGGCGAACCTCAACGCTACGTCTTATTTATACTCCGTAGAGTGCGTGCGGAGGCGGACCTCGACGCTACGTCTTATTTAGAGTCCGTAGACTGCGCGCGGAGGCGTCCCCCCGCGTGTATTTATTCATGCTCATGCACATTGCACGATGCACTTTATTAAATTCCCGTTTGCGCGGGTGAGCGGTTACAAGGGTTAAGGCACTAACCGCTAGTCGCTTGCGTCCGCCGAAGCCGTGGGAGACCCTTGCCCTCGTGTGCTTGAACTAGGCTTAATACCGCCGCAGCCTGTCTGCATTCCACATGTGGCGGAGCGTGTGCCCCTCCAAGGTGGCCAAGCAATACGTTCCCTTCTGCAGGGCCTCCGCGACGATGTACGGGCCTTCCCATTTGGACTCGAGCTTGCCTACCGTCTCCGCGTGGAGTGCCATCTTAAGGACGAGGTCTCCCGGTCTGAATTCGCGCGGGTATAGCGAACGATTGCGACCGCGCACCATCTGTTGCGCGTACTTTATGACGTGCTGTGTTGCGCTTGCTCGGTCTCCGTCAAGGAGATCCATGGACAATTGGCGTTCCTCGTTTGGTACTTGGACGAGGACCCGCCGCGAGCCAGCCTTTATTTCTTCGGGTGTGACCGCCTCGTCACCGAAGAAGAGCTTGAAAGGCGTGAACCCCGTTGGGTGTGTGACCGTTGTGCGAAGGGACCAGAGGACGCTGTGGAGCTCGCCCGGCCACTTCCCCTTTGGTAGCCCGACGAGGCGCTTCTTGATTGCGGCGGAGATGGCGCCGTTTGCCCGCTCCACCGCCCCGTTGGACTGTGGGTGTCCGACCGAAGCGAACCGGAGGGTGATGCCCATGTTGCCGCAGAATGCTTTGAATGGGGCTGCATTGAATTGCAGACTGTTGTCGACGGTGATCTCCCTGGGCACGCCAAATCGACATATGATGTTCTGCTAGAGGAAGCGCTGCAGAGATGCCGAGGTAATCTTGGCCAGAGCTACCGCCTCTGGCCACCTGGAGAAGTACTCCAGAGCAACTGCGATGAATCGCAGGTCTCCTGGGGCCCTGAGAAGCGGTCCCACGACGTCGATGCCCCACCGCGCCAGCGGCCATACCGGGGGTATGGGATGGAGGCTTGTCGGGGGCCTGTGGATAGCCCTTCCCATCCATTGGCAACCTTGACAACGGCGCACGAGATCCTGGGCATCCGCGACAGCTGTTGGCCAATAAAACCCTGCCTGAATGCCTTGCCCACCAGAGACCTTGGTTGGAGGTGCGAGTCGCAGAGACCCGCATGAATTTCTGCGAGGAGGCGTTTTCCTTCTTCGCGCGGGAGGCACCGCAGGAGGGTGCGCAGACCCCCTTCTTGTAAAGCACCCCGTCGAGCACCTGAAAGGACCTAGTGCGGTGTTGCAAACGCCGAAGCTCGGAGGGATCATCCGGTTCCGCGATGCCCTGCAGAAAAGCGAAAAGGGGTTCCCGCCAGTCACCCTGCTGGGTGATCTGGTGGACAAGGGCCGCATCCCGATTATCCTGCGCTATGGCCGCCGCTAGCAGGATTTCGTAAAATGCCCCTTCGGGAATCGGGAGCTGCTGACTGGCAGCCTTGGCCAGGACGTCAGCTTGTTCGTTGTCTGCTCGAGGGATGGCCTTCACCGTGACACCCAAAAAGTGACGTTCCTTTGCTCGTACAGCTGCTAGGTACTTGGCTAGCTCCGGGTCCTTGGCTTGGTATGACTTGTCCACATGGCCCGCCACTAACCGGGAATCAGTGCGGACGAGGACTCGCCTTGCTCCCATCGCTTTGAGCTTCCTGAGGCCGAAGAGTAACGCCTCGTATTCGGCCGTGTTGTTCGTGGCCGGGAACGCTAGGCGCGCCGAGTACAACAGGCGCTGCCCCTCAGGTGTGGTGATAACGGCGCCCACCCCTGCGCCCGCGACCCCGTACGCTCCGTCGGTGTTAAGCGTCCACACCGGGTCTTCGACTTGGAGGGCGGGCTGAGCTGGAGGGGTCCATTCCGCGAGGAAGTCCGTCAGAACTTGAGACTTGATCGCCTTTCGAGAGGCGTATGTTAGGGAGAATGGGGCCAGCTCGGCCGCCCATTTACCAATTCGCCCCGTGGACTCCTTGTTGTGCAGCATCTCCGCCAGAGGGAACGAGGATGGCACCATTATCGGGTGCGCCAGGAAGTAATGCCGGAGCTTTCTTGAAGCCATGACCAGCGCGTAAGCAAGCTTCTCGAGCTCGGTATATCGCGTCTTGGCGCCCTGGAGGGCTTCGGAGACAAAGTGCACTGGCCGCTGGAGCGCGCCCTCTTCGAGGATGAGGACGGCGCTGACCGCCGTTGCCGAGGCAGCGAGGTAGAGCAGGAGGGGAGCCTCTGGTGCTGGGGCCACCAGAGTGGGAAGGGTTGCGAGGTGTTTCTTGAGGTCGTCGAAGGCCTTGAAAAATGGTAAGCCCCGCTCCGCCGCTCTGGAGAGGAAACGGCTCAAGGCCGCCATGCGGCCTGCCAGCCTCTGGACCTCCCGCGTCGTCTTGGGAGGTTCCATGCCCAGGATAGCGTCAACCTTGTCGGGGTTCGCTTGAATGCCCCGCCCGGATACGAGGAAGCCCAAGAGCTTGCCCGCCTGCACACCGAAGACACACTTGTCCGGATTGAGCTTAATGCCCGCCTTCCTGAGGTTATCGAAAGTCTCCTGAAGATCCTGGCCGTGGGAGGCGAGCTGCCTGGTTTTTACTACCACGTCGTCCACGTAGGCCTCCACATTCCTTCCTAGCTGGACGGCCAGGGCCAGCGCGACGAGGCGGGTGAAGGTTGCGCCCGCGTTCTTCAAGCCGAAGGGCATCCTTACGAAGCGAAAGGTCCCCACCGGCGTAATGAAGCTAGTTTTATCCTCATCCTCCTTGGCCATGTAGACCTGGTGGTAGCCGGAGTAGGCGTCCAAGAAGCTCATGAGCTCGCATCCGGCGGTAGCATCGACCAGTTGATCGATGCGCGGCAGAGGGTAATCGTCCTTCGGGCATGCCTTGTTGAGGGCGGTAAAGTCGATGCACATGCGCCAAGCGCCGCTGGCCTTTTTGACCAGCACCGGTTTGGCAAGCCAGTCCGGATGTTGAACCTCGCGGATGACCCCCGCTCCAAGGAGCTTTGCCACCTCCACCTTGGCCGCTTGCTGCCTGTCGATGGACATACGGCGAAGTTTCTGCTTGACGGGCTTGGCGTCAGGGCGGATCGCAAGGTTATGTTCGATGAGGGCGCGGTCTACTCCTTTGATATCTTCTGGGGACCACGCGAAGACGTCTATGTTGGCCTGGAGGACTCGGAGCAAGTCTTGCTCCACGTCCGGAGGGAGGCCCTCGCCTATGGATACGAAGTGTCCCTCTGACTGGAGCGGCACCTTCTTCACTCCTCCCTCCGGGTGGGGCTTGGGTGTCCATCTCGGAGCGGATGGCGTGTTCGCCTGGTATTTGTCGGTGAGGGCGTGCACCTTGCGGTGCAAGCGTCCAGCTTCGGTTTCGATGCTCCGAGCCATGTCCTGATCGCCGAAGAGGGTGATAACGCCCCGCCGCCCTGGGACCTTCATGCATAAGAATGCGTAGTGTGGGACCACTTCGAAGGAGTTGATGGCAGGCCGGCCCAGGATGGCATTGTACGGGTACGAGACGTCCACGACGTCAAAGACGACATCTTCAGTCCTGGCGTTGTCGGCCTGGCACAAGGAGACTTGGAGGCGAATCTGACCCATAGCCTTCAAAGGATGCCCTCCGAGGCCCGGAGGGGGGCTTTCGAAGCTTCTAACAGGCTCCGAGGTATTCCCATACGATCAAGGGCCTCCGCGAACAAAATATTTGCGGAGCTCCCTCCGTCAATGAGGATACGCCTGACGTCGCAACCTGCAATGTCGGCCTGGATGACCAAAGGATCTTGGTGGGGGAATTCCACGCCCTGGGCATCGGCTGACGTGAAGGTGATGCTGCGATGGGACGCCCGCAGAGGAAGTTGCGTCGAGGAAGTGCTCGAGGAAGAGCCTCCAACGATGACATTGATACCCCGGCACTGGGTCTCTCCGGGGGACCCAGCACGCAAGGGACTGCCTTGCGTACGCTGTACGCGGGCTATTGCGGGGGTCCGTGCCTCCGAGGCCCGTACAGGGACCACCGCTTGCCGTAACGCCGCAACCTTGGTGCATGTCCGCGTGAAGTGGCCCCCATAACCGTGCACCTCGCACCATCTGCCGTATTCTAGGAGTTCCTGCTCCGCACGCGGCTTCTCATCACGGCCTCCTTCGCACCCCCCTCCGACGCGCGAGATTAGCGCGGCTTCCCGGGGGACGCCTAGCGCAGCGAGGACGTGGCAGGCCTTGCGGGGTCTTTGCCGGTTACGCCGGGGCTGACGGCCGTCGCCTGGTGAAGTTTGGTGTACCCCGTCGTCGACGGGCTCACGAGTGCCGCCCACAGACACTTTCCTGTGCTTCGTCCTCAGGTTGTCTCTTGCGCTGCTCCTTTGCGACACGTCCTCCGTTTGCCCGGCGTCGGAATCGGCGCCGCTGCGCCCCCGCGCGTCCTCCTCGGCTCGGGCGTACGCGTCCATTTTGTCGAAGAGCTCTGCCTCCGACTTGAGCGGCTTCCGCGCGCTATGCTCAGCGAGCGGTCCCGGGCGGAGACCTTGTATCGCTGCGTTGATAACGGTTGCCTCGCTAACGTCCCTGATTTGGCAACGTACCTTGGCGAAGCGTTTAAAGTAGGTCCGGAGCCCCTCCTCGGGTTGCTGTTTAACTGCGAAGAGCTGGTCCGCATCGATACGCTCGACGTAGCTTCCCTGGAAGTTGTTGTAGAGCCGATCGCAGATCTGTTCCCACGCGTAGATGGACTGTGGTTCGATGGTGAAGAACCAGGACAGCGCCGCTCCTTGCAACGCGAGGGGGAGTCCTTTTGCCTTCGTAGAGTCGTCTCCGCCAGCGGCTTCGATGGCGGTCTCGTACACGCATACGAACTCACGTGGGTCGGAGTCACCCTTATAGGCTTCGATGACGCTCGGGAACTTGAAGTCTTCGGGCCACGTCGCTTGCTGCAGGTGCACGGAGAGCGGGGACTCCGGGTCTATGCGCCGTAGGGGAACGTGACTGGGCGTACTAGCGTCGCGGCTATTCGCCCTCTCCGAGGTGGGCTGAGACGGCGCCCCCGGTGTTGCGCGTCGGCTCCGAGCCTCTTGTATGTCCCGCACAGCTCCGCGGAGGTCCGACAGCTCCCGTTGGCATGCGCTGAGGGCCGCCAGCAGGGCTGTTTCCACCGTGGGTGTGGTTGGGGCCGCCAACACGCTCAGCGACGCGACCGGGACGGCGGCGAGCACGGTCTGCGCGCTGGATCTGCCCGCGGCGCTGGCGCGGAGGACCCCGGAGCTGGAGACGAAAGGCACGTCGTCGCTGACCGCCGACCGCTCCCGCGCCGAGTAAAGACGTGGACGCGCCTGCGTTGTCACCGCTGGGGTTGGTGGTCGGGGTGGTGGTGGCGGGGTCGGGCGTCGCGTCGTGGATGCCGATGCCCGCGGCGCTGGCGCGGAGGACCCCGGAGCTGGAGACGAAGCGCGCGTCGTCGCCAGGACCGCCGACCGCTCCCGCGCCGAGTAAAGACGTGGACGCGCCTGCGTTGTCACCGCTGGGGTTGGTGGTCGGGGTCGGGCGTCGCGTCGTGGATGCCGGTGCTCACGGTCGTCACATCCACGCCGCCATCCACACCCGCAGCCACCAGAGCCGAAGCCTTGGTATTGACGCAAGATTTCGCCGCCTCCACCTCCTTTTCCCTTGCAACCGACGTTGAAGCTTTCCTTGGTGCCATCCCCCTTCAGATCTGGAGGCTTGCTCTTGTCTTCCCCACGGACGGCGCCAACTGTTGTGGTTACAGACCAAATAGAGAGAGAGTATGGTAGTGGGGAGTTGAGTAAATGAATGGCTTCGGGGTCCTCCCCGTGGCCTATGCCACATATATATATCCAAATGATGAGTGTTTGTACGGTAATACCCTTACACATGAGTGTTCCCCTCAAGGGCACTCGTGTCATTACATATGTCTTATTTCGGACCTTACATCCTCCTAACAGGCCTACTGGGCTTATGTGGGGGCCACCCCTACAACAGGTGCCTTTTATATTAAGTATAGAAAACCTTTCAAAGGTAGTTTCAGAATTTGCACACCAATGTAACCTTCTTCTGAGTTTGGTAACAACTTAGCCATGCCACTTACTGGTACACGACGTGTCAACAAAATTGATCTAGAGCCAAGCATCCTGGGTCGTGCCATTACACAAGTACATCCTACTGGCTAGGCCATCATCAAATAGCGGATTGCCCAGCCCATCTCCACTAGGCCAGTGCAATTGTACTTCTGGACTACTATAGCTAATACTACATAGGCTGACATTTTGGTTACCCTAGGTTATTGGCATTGGGCTAGGTCAAAAGAGCCCCGATTACACCTGGCCCAACATTTTGGTTCTCCTGGGTTGGAGCCCAGTATCTGCACCTATGCTACATTAGTTACAAGTGGCAAGTCATCGGGGTAGGAGAAATTTTAGTGTGTCATGATTGCATAGCGTGATTTGTGTCACGAGTGAATCAAAAAGCAACTCATGGCATGGCAACACTGAGCAGTACTGTAAATCATACGAAAAAATTACTTTTTAATACATGCTACAGCACTCGGTTGTACGGAAAAATAACTTTTAATAGCTGCTTGGCTTATGACTTATGACTTACGACCACGGCGCTTGTGATCACAGCTTACAACCACTGTTTGCGACCACAGCTTACGATCACGGTTTGCGACCACATCTTACGACTAGCAAGTAGCTATTAAAAATTATTTTTTCTATACAACTAAGTGTTGTAGCAGGTATTGAAAATTATATTCCCGTACGATTTACAATACTGCTACAATATACATTTCTACGTGTTGCTTTTCGATTCGCTCGTGACATAAACCATGTTGTGGAACCGTGACATAATAAAATTTCTCTCAGTAGACCGGGGCCCACGCCAACTCCTCCACCACCACACCACCAGGTCCACCGTCGCCACCTCCCGAAAAGCTCCGCCGCGGCCCGAAGCCGGCCGGCAACACTCCTCCGCTCCCCGAGATGGCCGAGGTGCGCACGCGATCCTTCTATTCACTCGGCCGAATGTCCCGCCGCGCTCCTTCTGAAACCTTCCGGTTCCGACCGTGGCTTTGCGCATCCGCTGTTAGGTCGCCGCCAATCTGTCCCGAACAGGAAAAAGATAATCCGGGTGATTATGCCGAAAGATTACCTGCTTTGGTCCGGTAGTGTTATTTTGGACCCTGGGAGAACATGGCTGGATGGGCGGCTTAGCGATTTGCATCGACAGAAGGTTGGGGTTAAGAATTGCGAGGTTCGGTTCCCTCATCCGTGGATATAGACGCAGCGGGGTGCGGTTGCATCTTTGTTCCGGAGAACTTTGCACTTGCCTCCTCTGGAAGACTAAGGAGAACACATTTCGATTCGAGCATCGTAGCGCTTGTACCAGTTTTTGTCATGGAAAAGTATAGCAAAATATTTGCTTAACATATTCTTGTGAGCAATGAAAAAGATAGAATATATTTAAATTTTGGATCATGATTTTTTCCATCAGACTCAGTCTTTATATGTCAGAATCAAATAATGATCAGAATCAAATAATGATATATCCTCAATTGATTGTTGTGATTTACTCCAGATATCATGTCAGTTTTATTTGAGACTAATCCTTGGGTCATCTAGTGTGCACTGTGTACAGAAGAAATTGCAATAATACTCTGCCTTCTTCTCTAACATTCTAGACGTTTTGGATTAAACTGCTTTTGTTGTTATTTTGCTGGCTGCCTCCATATATTCTTCTCTATATGTCTATTTTCATCATTGTTACCGCTTAGACAACGCATATAATTTTTTAGCATAGGAAAGTATTTTGTCCACTTCATGTCAATGGAAAGATGATTCTCTTATGCTTAGCGAACAGAAGTATGGTTACATAAACAGATCTATCCTAATAATACATTTCATCTGTGTTTTCTTTCTGAACCCTTTGCTGTCATATATAAACACTTTATTTCATTGCTCCCACTTTTTACATTACCCTCCATAAAGGTGTTTTCTTCTCATCTCCTAACTCATCTAATTACTTCGCCGTGTTGTTTATCCATTTCTCACCCTCAGAAGTTCCTTCTTTTTATAATCTGCCAGATTGACTTGAAAACAGCACCTGCTGATTTCCGCTTTCCAACAACAAACCAAACCAGGCATTGTTTTACTGCTATATTGAGTACAACATGTATAATGTGTAACAGTGAGCGCTTAACAATTTATTTAGCATTTTGTACTTCAACTTTATATGCAAAAAGCATGTGCGTACTTTCCTTACTAATGAACTTTCACTAATGAAATTACCAAAGGAGAGGATGCTGGTGACTGTGAGAAGTTTGCCAAGTAGTACAGATCTCTTTGCCCCAGAGAATGGTGAGTACTTGTGCTGCGAGTTGCCATTGTTAATTGTGCTCTTGGAGTGTGATATCTAATTCTGGTGGTTAGTACATACTACCTCTGTTCTTTTTTAAGTAATACTCTAGAATCCGTGCAACTTTCTTAAGTTTAACCGCTAATATGTTTATAACTATGTAGATTGGCTATATAAAAACTATATTATTAGATTTGTCGTTAAGAATACTTTCATAATATTAAAATTTTATTAGTATATCATAAGATAAAGTTACAAAAAGTAATGATCAAAGGCACATCTCGAAGACTATAAAAAGTCAAAAGCGTCACTTAAAAAAGAATGGAGAGGGTATTGATTTTGGGTTTTGTCACCTTCATTTTTTTTTCAAGTGCAAAACATGTCAGATAAGACATTTCAAATGTTGCCTTTGAGTCAAAGGGCGTAGATAATTTGAATGACAAGGTCATGTAAAACTTAACTGTGTAGTTATTGTTGCCAATACAAGACTTGGTAGTAGAACTTTGTAAAAATGGTTTCCCTCCTGTTGATATCTTCAGTGGATGTATTAATATGCTCTTCATGGTTGATCAAACTACGTCCAAGATCCTTGTTTTGTTTCAATCTTTTTCTGCATAAACCTCATTCAACAAATAGTTTGCTGGTGTCCAGTGGCTTAGTTAGTTGTCTGCATTCAGTAGCCTGGCCCAGTCAGTCTGTCTTCAACCTGAATTTTGTTAATCATCACTATGTCTTCATAATAATATTATTCATTCTCGGTAACTGTGTCTTGCACCTTTAGGATTCAGTGGGTGGGTACCAACATGGATGTGCTTGCACATGCAAACAGTGGCACGAGCATGCATATATCAAGGAGGTGTTTACAGTTTACACATTTACCCTGTCTTGATTTATTGTCGACCTGGTCCTTCCTCTTGTTCTGTTCTTCCCCAGTTAAAGATGCAGATAAGAACTATGTTGTGCGGCGTGCCCAGCTTGTGAAGCAGTTTACACATTTACCCTGTCTTGCTTTATTGTCGACCCGGCCCTTCCTCTTGTTCTGTTCTTCCCCAGTTGAAGATGCAGATAATAACTATGTTGTGTGGCGTGCCCAGCTTGTGAAGGATGCATTTTGAGGGTCCCTGTCCTTGGTGCTGAACAGTTTATGTTGTCTTGGTCAAAAATGGTGCTCTTTATGCGTTTTGGTATTCTAAGTTTGTTTCTTGCATCAAGGATACAGTGGTTGTGCGAATGATAAAAGAGGGATTAGTAGCTGTTGGTGGAGTGTCATGGTACCATTACATATTTTGCTCCTTGATGATGGGACAAGGATGACAATATTTATGCCAGTTAAACCTGTGCCTTATCTCCAAACATAGTTCAGGAAGGAGAGTACACTTGAATCTTGCAACTGAAGTACCTAAATTCCTAAAATTATTCATCTTGCAAACATACTTAAGAATTTGTTTCTGAACAGTCTCTAATTGGTCATCGGACATGGTCATAAACATTGGGAGAAAAAGGAATATACGGCCGGTATTGAGGCATGTTTGCTTTCATTTCAGAAACTAATATGATTACCATTTTACCGTACATTTGCTCCACTCATAGGTCATGCTGAAGCACTACTTAGTTTTGTCTATTTGTGAATCTCACTTAAATATTATTAACATGCCAAATATTAGAAACCTTTAAACATCCTCAGAAAATTATATTGGCTTCGACCAAGTGTTTGCAGCATGTACTTTCGAAGTGTTAAAAGTTACCTGTTTACATTTTAACCCCTGGAAATTATAACAGTTTAGCTATCCATGTCTTTGTTAATCTATTGTATTTCTGTTGTTAACTAGAAGCAATACATCTGTTTTCTCAATTTGATATCATCACTGTTTGACTGTTTGCTGAATCAGGTTGAGAAATGGAATGCACAGAGGGAGAACGGGACGTTTCCAGGACCCCTCTAAATCTTCTGCCTAGCTTCCCCTTGGACTAGTCAACTCTTTGATCAGCTGCACTGTTCCATCCTGGCTTGAGTTTGTCGATGCTTTTGTCCTGTGTTCTTCAAACATTCACTGCAAAACTGTTAGTGACGCTTTCCTTTATGTTGGTGTAATAATTGGCTATAGTTACTTCACACGAGGTCTTATTTGGGCCTCATTTTATTCGCATACTAGTGAATTGAACTTTGACTATTTCATGCGTGCAACTGTTTCGTCCCGTACTATACTTTTTGGGTCATCAATATGCCATAGTTGTAGTCTTGTTGGGAATCAGGGTAGGACAATGATTACATACTTGTCCATGAATGTTGCTGTACCTTTCTCGTGGTGAGATTTGTAAACAGAGCTTTTACTTGCTGTCTTGCTGAAGTCTAATTTTTTGGGAATAATCTTCAATCTCCATTGTTCAAAGTTTGTGGTCCTCTTTGGCCGAAGCAAATTCTGTGGGAAATTTAGGGATGATCACTCGTTGAGTTTAAGGTCCCGCTTATTTCAGTTTAAGTTTCTGTCTTATTTTTTACTATTCCTAAATTTCGTCTTTTTTTTTACTTTTTAGCTTTTTTTTAGTTTTTTTGCCGGTTCTTTTTTCCGCATTCGTTTACATTGTCTGTGATAAGCTAAGCTGTTTTTTTATTTTTAATTTTTTTGAATTTAGTTACGCCAAATAAGCCACCATTAGCTTATAATGTAGTTTCAGTCAGCTACAATACAATTTTAGTTATAAGCTAACTTATTTTAACTCAATTGAGTGACACCTGAATGTTATTTGTGGGCTCTTGATCGGTGTAAATGATCACCACATGTTTTTGTTGGACCTTGATCGGTGTGAATGGTCGCTTTATGCGCGTGATCTCAAATGTACAGCAGCAACAGTGTGCAGAAAGAATCATATCTTCAACTTTACTCCGTAGTTGTCTAAGTAGTCTTTTCACCAATGCCGGCTCATGTTGGTATCTTGTTTCCTAACTGTCTGGTTTGGTTCAACTGTTCGTATTGTGTAATACCACAAAAATACAAGAGAAGAGAGGAGGGGATTCGGGGTTGGCTAGCCCAGCCCAGCCTATACCACCCCCTCGTAAGGGCAAGCCGGAGGAGGAGGCAAACTCGATTCACTCCCTCCTCTGCTGCTGAACACCGCCACGTCCTCCTTGTTGCTGTTGCCAACGCTGCCACTCCCCTGCTGGCCGCCCTTCAGTTGCGCCTCACCTACATCGCCTTTTTCATACCCTAGCTATTGCGCCAACGCCTCCATCCTTTCGTGTTGCCTTCACTGCCGACTCTTGCTCCTGTCGCTGTGTTGCGCATCGCCTTCGCTTGCTACTGCTTCTCCACACTAGTCACGATGCATCGCCCTCAACCGCCTCCCTCTATGCGCGCCGCTCCCTGCTATGTTAAACTCGGCTTTTTCCCAGGGTTGAGCTGCGCAGGAGGGGTGAAGGGGAGAGCTGGCCGGGAGAGAAGAGAGGAAGAAGAGTCGATCGGAGAGAAGAGAGGAATCAACAGAGGAAAAAAGGAAGAAAAGAAGAAGCTAGACTAGGAGCATGCCGAGGAAAAGAAGAGAAGGAGAGAAGAAGAAGAGGGGGAAAAGAAGAAAAAGAGAAGAGAAGGGAAAAGAAGAAGAGAGAAAGCTTCTGGCGCCTGATCCGATCTGGCCAAAGAGAGGAAAACGTGTCCCAATCCAATTATTCGGGGCTAGGGTAACATCTCAAATTCCTTTTCACTATTTATTTATTGATTTATGCAGAGGTCAAAATGTTGATTAGTAAGATTGATGCATGGAATGGTTAGAACACGTTTATTAGGTGCATTGCATGTGTTGTACCCTTTATGGACATTTTGGGCATGTTAAGGGTATAATTCGAGAACTTGGTCTACTAGAAACTTGTAGTTAATATTATTAGCTTTCTATATAATGCTAGAACACCAATTTTGTCATAACGGTTTGGAAGTTATGCTTCCGAAATAGCTACTGCCCGATATAGGATGCACAGCCATTGTGGGTGAAAGCAATAGTTTCGATGACACGTAATCCTTAAATTGTGATAGCTAGGCCCATGTGAGTAAGTTATGTAGACTCCAGAACTCAAATTGCTTGCTATGTTGGGTTTCGGGATTGAAAGTTATAATCTTTTAAGCACTAGGACATCAGAAAGGTATCCGGTGAAAGTGTTGTATGTGTCGGGTTTGCGCGTAGGAACGATGTTGTTCGTATGTGTGCATGTATTGCTATGGTGTATTGAGTATGGATGAATGCTTGTTCAGTTGGAGGTTTTGTTCAGGTGAAAGGCAAGTGCATGGTAGATAGAGTATTGTGATGGATACTTGGGACTTGTTCCTTCATGCTTTATTTTACAATGTTTTATGAGATGATATTCATGATTACATGTTAATCATACCCTAAATGAGTGATGCTTATGGTTGAATATAAGCATTGGAAGAATGTTACATCATACATTACACTCATACACAAGTTGCATCATACGTTACACTCATACACAGGACTTACCTTGAGTAGAAATCCCACGGGAATGGAATAATAAAGGCCAACTTTGGTAAGCACTCCATGGGAGTGGAGTTTAAGACCTCGTAAGAAAGAGAACAGGGCGAGAGTGATTTATCGATGGGTAAACACTCCGCTAAGCTACAAGTACATATACATCGTATTGCATGAAAGAAACGGGAACTATGATACAATTACAGTGATTATGATTTATAGTTCACAGATATGGGATTTAATGACAGTTATAGAGATTGCATTTACCCATGCATATAAAAGGGGAAGCACATCCGCTCACCAAAAGACAGAGGGAGAGAGGACGGACATACCCTATACACATGAAGAGGCGGACGGTCCCTGAACGAGGCAGATGGTCCCTGGACAGAGAGACCCCTTAGCACCCATGAGAGAAGACAAATAGACGGGGAGGCATGCCGATAGAGGACGACAGTAGCGGGATGGCCACCAACGCCTGCGGTCACTGCTGGTGAAGCCATCGTGGAAGCACTCAGGAGCTCACCGTTGGGCGACATTTGGCGACAACGATGGGCTGGCAAGATTGCCGTCATCTCACCGAGTATGAGGCGTGCCTTAGCCAAGCCGTGCGGCTGTAATGATCTACCACGTACCAGGTTTGTCCCTCTCGTACTATTGATCTGATGTTAGCAGGGTGAGGCGGATGGTGCTATGCGCAAGTCCCTCTCATCGCCCATGACAAGCAATTTCCATGTGCGATTTCTCTTTGCACTTCGATATTCAAGACTTCTTCAACTATTCGCCAAGCCCGATCGCCATCGACCGCCCACAGCACTAGGACGCCATCGACAACCCGCTGGGCCAGTCATCTATTATCGCTTTCAACACCTGGACCATCGGCCGCCCATGGTACTCGGGTGTCATCAGTATTTGGATGTCCTTGACCATTCACTGCACTTAGGCGCCATCAACCGCACATAGCACCCGGTCGCCATCGACTGCCCGTTGTAATCAGGCGTCATCGTCCTCCTCAAGCGCCATCAACCGCACACCGTACTCAGCCTCTTACGACCACCGGTGATACTCGGTCATTTATGACCGGATGATGTACTGAGATGCCTCTCGATCAGTTGTTGAAGTTAAACGCCTCTGACCGCTTGTCGAAGATGGAGACGTCTGACTTGTTATCGAAGTTGAGCGCCCCTAATCAATTGTCGAAGTTGAACGCCTTTGACTGCTTGTCGACGACAGGGCCCTTTGAGCTGTTGTTGAAGCCGAATGCCTTCGACCACTCCTCGGAGATGGACACATATGACCACTTGTTCGAGTCAGGCCTCTCTGACCGCTCCGCACAGACGAGTGCCTATGATCGCTAGTTGGAGTCAAGCGCCTTCGACCACTGCCTAAAGACGAACGTCTCCAATTACTTCCAACAGACGAAAGCCTTCAGCTGTTTGCTGAAGTCAAACACATCCTAGATATGGGCGTGTCCTATCACTTGTCGTAATCGAGAGCCTTTGACTGCTTTTCAAAGATAGACGCCTTTGACCCCTTGCCGATGTCGAGTGCCTTTGACCACTCATCGGACTCGGGTAGCGTCGACTGCCTTATGTGCTCGAGCGCTACCGAGTGCCCATTGTACACATACTTCTTCAGCTGAAAATCTCCGATCACAATGCTTCAGTACTCCAACGAGTACTCCCATACGACCAGGCTCTATAAGTGCCCCATTTGACTTAGTGTGCTACAGTACTTCTATGAGTACGCCTTACGACCATGGCGATACTGTGATGATTCAACCACGATGCTGCAGGTACTTTTACGACCACGATCAATGGTCGATGACTCCAGTACTCCAACGAGTACTCCCCTACGACCAAGCTTCATAGGTGCCCCATTCGACTCGGTGTGCTACAGTACTTTTATGAGTACGCCCCACAACCATGGTGATACCGTGATGTTCGACCATAGTGCCACAACACTTTTACGACCATGGTGATACGATCGACCTCTGGGCTACAGTACTTTTACGAGCACGTCCTACGACCACATGTGGTACAGTACTCCAGTGAATATGTCCTACGACCAATATGCCAAGATACTTTTATGAGTACATTGTACGACTATTGTGACTGCCGACCACGGACATCTCCCGATGGGTTTCGACCACGGTGGATTTCAACCACGGACATCTTCCGGTGGGTTTCGACCACGGTGGACTTCAACCACGGACATCCTCCGATGGGTTTCGACCGACCACGGATGTCTTCTGATGTGTTTTGACCACGGTGGATTTCGACCACGGACATCTTCCGATGGGTTTCAACAACTGTGACTGTCGACAACAGACATCCTCTGATGAGTTCAATCACAGTGACTTCCGACCCCGAACATCTATTAATGGGTTTCGACTACTATGACTGTCGACCATGGGCATCTTCCAATGTGTTCGACCATAGTGACTTTCAACTACAATGGGCTTCAATCACGATGGATTTCGATCACGGACATTTTCCAGTGCATTTCGACCATTGTGGATTTCGACCACATACATTTCTCATTGGGTTTCGACTATGATGACCTTCAACCACATGCACATCCGATGGATTTCGACCATGTGATCCTTGACTAGTGATATGTCCTCGACACCAATTCTTGTTGTCATTATTGTCAGATTGGTCATGCTAGACGTTAATCATGCACACTTCAAATCACTTCCGTTGTGTCCATTCAATACCGATGAGGTCCAATGGCACGGGCGGGCGTGCTCAGTGTAATGACCAAGCTATCAATGGTCCCATAGACCGACGAGGCTATGGATAATGCCAACGCCCACATCTTCATTAATCAATCATCCTTTGCATGAAGAACATAAAGTGAAGACTGAAGATGATGACCAATGTGCAGCTTAATCAGAGGTATTCTATCAGTTTACCCTACGGATGTAATTAACCAGGAGTCTTCCGAGGGCTCAGAAACCAGGACACCACATGTCCACATCGTCTATGTTAGATCTGCTACGCAAAGCAGGCTACAGAGTGCATATATATAAAGGAAACTTGTAATTTTGTTATTCTCAAGTGAATGAATAAAATACATATTTTTCCTATCTTTTGTTGTGTTTATCTATTTTTGTGTACTTTAGTACAATAGCACGCCCGCATCCTATACCTGGGGCAAGAAATCCGTGAGTAATTTCTCACGTCAAACAGCACAAAACGTTAAAGTATGTCAAAGTGTTTTGGTTGCATCAGTCTGAGCGAGAAGCGACTAGGGAATTGAAGTCTCACATGTGTGAGAAGTGCCCGGAGTTGTTCTCTACATGTACGAGTTAGAGTTGTTTACTGTTTAGTTCGTTTCATTTTGTTTTTTTGTGTAAATTGCTGAGCGTGAGAATTTGAGGAAGAATTCTATTAAGGAGGGTAGAATGTAATACCACGAAAACAGAAGAGAAGAGAGGGGGGTTCTAGGCCAGCTTTGACCCAGCCTGCCCATACCACCACCTCTGAAGGGCAAGCTAGGGGGGAGGAGGAGGCAAACTCGATTCACTCCTCCCCTGTGCTGAACACCGTCTCACCCTCCTCCCTTGCTGCTACTACGACGCCGCTATTCCCCTGTTGGTCACCGCCACCCAGCTCCCATGAGTCACACCACCGTCACCCCAACCACCGATGTCACTGCCCTCTGAGCGTGCCTCGCCTTCATCACCTTCCCTATGCCCTAGTTGTCGGCACCATCAATTATGCCCCTCCGCATCACTACCGCCGCTAGAGTGCCATTGCCACCGTCTCTTGCTCCCGCCATTGTGTTGAGTGTCGCCTCCGCCTGCTGCTGCTTCTCCGCACCAGCTTCCTCTATGCACCACCTCTCTCTATTAACCTTCGCTCCCCGCCGTGTTGACCTCGACTTCTTCCCAGGGTCGAGCTATGCTAGAGCCGCTGTGGCCGTGCCGCGTAGGAGGGTGAAGGGGGGAGCTCGCCAGAAGAGAAGAGAGGAAGAAGAGTCAACTGGAGAGAAGAGAGGAATCGAATGAGGAAAAACAGAAGAAAGGAAGAAGCCAGATCGAGAACCGGTAGAGGAAAAGAAGAGGAGAGAAGAAAAGGAGGGAAAAAGAAGACAAAGAAAGAAGAGAAGGGGAAAAGAAGAAGAGGGTGGCTTCTGGCGCCTGATCTGCCTGATCTGGCCAAGGAGAGGAAGAAGGTGCCCCGATCTAGTTATTGGGGTTAGGGTAACTCCACAAATTCTTTTTCCCTACTTGTTTATCAATGAGTGTAGAGATCAAAGTGTCAATTAGTAAGATTGATGCATAGAATGGTTAGAACGTGCTATTAGGTGAATTGCATGTGATGTGCCCTATACGAACATTTTGAGCGTTAAGGGCATAATCCGAAAACATGGTCTACTAGAAACTTATGGGTAATGTTATTAGCTTTCTATAGAATGCTGCAATGCTAATTTTGGCACAACGGCTTGGAAGTTATGCTTCTAAAACAATTGTTGCCCGGTATAGGATAACACGACCGTTGGGGCTGAAAACAATAGTTTCAATGATGTAATCCTTAAATTGTGATGTCTAGTCCCATGAGAGTAAGTTGTGTAGACTTCAAAACTCAGATCGCTTGCTATTTTGGTTTCGGGATTGAAAGTTATGGTCTTTTAAGCAACAGGACAGCAGGAAGGTATCTGGTAAAAGGGTGTTGTATGTGCTGGGTTTACGCGTAGGAACAATGTCGTTCGTATGTGTGCATGTATTGCTATGGTTATTGAGTCTGTATGAATGCTTGTTCAGGTAGAGGTTCTGATTCGGTGCCATCCACACGTCGCTCCACTCTACTTGGTTAAAAGGCAAGTGCATGGTAGATAGTGGATTGTGATGGATACTTAATACTTGTTCCTTCATGCTTTATTTTATAGTGTGTTTATGAGATGATATTCATGATTACATGTTAATCATACTCTAAATTAGTGATGCTTATGGTTGAATGTTAATATTGGAAGAATATTGCACCATGCATTGCACTTATACACATGACCTACCTCGGGTAGGCATCCTATGGGAGTGGGATGATAAAAGCCTACTTCAGTAGGCACTCGACAAGAGTGGAGTTTGAGACCTCATATGAAAGAGAGCAGGGCAAGAGTGGTTCATCAATGGGTGAACAATTCGCTATACCGGTATAAGCTACAGTTATAGATGCATCGCATCGCATTGCATGAAATAAACATGAGACAATGATATAGTTATAGAGATTTTGATTTGTAGTTCATAGATATGGGATTTACTGATAATTACATAGATTGTATTTACAATCCGGAGATATAGGATTTACTGAATTGTTGTGTTGACGCCACTGTTTTATTATGTGCTTACTGAGTCTTCGGAATCATTTTTTCTTATTTATTGATTTTTAGGTGAACTTTAGTGCAGGGTTCCCATTATCGGTATGTGCATTTTACCGGAGGGGTTTAGTAAGCCTGATAGAAGCGAAAATCGGTTTTTTGGAACTTTTCAGGCTGAAAAATTCAAGCCAAGTTTGAAATTTAAATTCCAAAATTAAGGACAAATAAGCTATGAAGTCGCAGCTAACCACAAGTTGTTGCTAGCCCAGTGGTTAAGGCCCACGCACGCATACAGGTGGTCATGGGTGCTTTGCATTTACTATTTTTCCATTTTTGATCTGAGACCCGCATGTCAGAGCTTTGTAAAAAACAGCAATGCCACGGCTGGGATTCTATCCTGGACCTACCCCATGTAAACCATGAGCGTTTCCACTGGGCTACATAGGGTGCCTTTGGTTGAGCTTTTGGGAGCTGCTTTTGCTTCCAAAAAGCTAAAAGTCAACCAAAGGGGTGGAAACCAGAAGCTGCTTTTTCAGAAGCAGCTACTTTTGGGTAATACAGTTTTGAAAGCACCTTGGACCCTGCTTTTGGCTTTTGGCTTTCTGCTTTTTGAAATGGTGAAAATAGAGAGATGTTTTACAGTTGTTTCAAGGAAAATAGAGATAGGAGGTAAGTTTTATACTTGTTTGAACCAAACAGCTTACAGTTTTTCTACAGCCCACAACCTACAGCAGCTTTTCCACAGCCCACAGCTCACAGCAGCTTTTTCAGAAGCCACAGCTCAACCAAACATACCCATATTGTGGTTTGTTAGGTGTGAGGTTTTTGCATCTTTAAGGCTATCTAAATTCAAGCCAAAATGAAATTTGTTGGCCGAAACCAAATTTTACCAAAGGGAACCGATATTTTCGATTTTCGGCTGATTTTGGAAACCCTGCTTTGGAGTCGTCATGCAACAGGAAGGGGAGTTAGCACATCCTCGTCACATGCAAACGCTAATGTAAATATCTATTTTTTTTAGACAATCACTTTGGAATGTAGTATATCTAGTTTACTAAACTAGTCATTTCTGGATGAAACTTAGTACATGTTCCAGAGAGTGTATTCTTAACCTTAGAATGTTTACGCTAAGATGGACTTATTATTGTTATGTTTATCATTGTTATGGAATCAGTTGTCTAAATGCAATTTGATCTATATCTATTGATTGCCCCTATTCGTGGTCGTATAAATAGAGGAGGCACTGCTGACATTTTTAATATGTTGCAAGTATGAAATTGTTAGAGATAGTAGTAGCATTCTGGGGTCAAAGGTTGGACCGGGGTGTTACATATTGTTTGTTAGATGGCACAGTAAATTTAATTCCTTTTGAAAGAGAATCTTCCTTTTGTCGAAGAGCAACCATCACGCACGCATAGCAAACCTATTTTGACCATGGGATTCTCGCCAGGTAAATTCCCAGTTTCCTTACATTTACTGGCCACAGATGTGTTGGGCCTCTTTTTTTCAGCTTATAAAAGCTGTTTTTTCGGGTTTTTTACAGTAACTAGCTTTTAAACAAAGTATCTTTTAAGACGGAGTTTATAAGTTGATTGTAGTACACACTATATCGACTTTATTTAGATCGGTCAAAGCCGTACATGAGTTTCTGTTACTCCGTTCTCTCTCATAAACAGCCTAAAAGCTATAGCCGTAACCAAAAGATATAAATCCAAGCAAAAAAGAAAAAACCGCTACTCTAATTGTTGCAAATCCAATGCAGTATGCTGTTCATTACTGGAGAACTGTGTAAGATATGGAATCTTTTGCTGCTAGTCGGTGCTGTGTAACCTCCAGTTTCTCCCCTACACTACGCGCCAATCGATCGACCTGTTACACTGAGTAGCACTTTTTGGGTCTCTGTCCACAGCTCCTGCTGCTACGCACGGCACAGGGGCCATTCAATTCTTGTAGGCTCCGCTCACCGGATGACCAGTGCGGCGCATAGCCAGCCACCTTTGTGCCGTTGTGGCTGCTGCCCCTAAGCTGCATGCATGCGTTACACTGTGCAACCGCTAAGAAATTCCCTGCCTGCCTGGGCCGGCCGGCCGGCCGGCGGGGCCATCAGCCCATGGCCGCACCACGCACGAACGGCGCAAACCTTGCGTTTTCCTCTAAGCGTTCACGTGTCGTCCGTATGCGGCCACAAGCATCTGGCGTACGACCGAGCGCTAACGCCGCGCCCCACCCCCGGCCGGCACACGGCGCCGCCCCGTCGCATTCGGGGCGTGAATTATTGGCGGATTCAACCGGCCGCAAGGACGCGGGCACAGTGCCTATGCGCGCGCGGCCGGGCCGCCGAAGCAGTGGCGCGCCTGTTTCCCCGTTAAAATGTGACCTCACTCGGGGCCGGGCCGGCTAGCCAGCTACCGCGCGCCTCGCCGGCACTGTTGGTGAACGCTTCGCTTCCAGGTCGCTGCCTGGCCGGCCCCGTGGCACCGTCGCTCGGTTCGTCTCGTTCTGAACAAACAAACGCTAACAAACTCCGGCCTAAACGTACGTACGAGCATGGAGGGGGATCTGCTTGATCCATCGATGCATGGTGGTTGTGGCCGATCGAATCGTACGTGGTGTTGCTAGCTGCGTAGCTGCGTACGTCGCCAATTCAATGTTCATGTGCAAGCTGGGAACGGTAAATGCGTGTTGTAGTGTAGCGCTGTACCGATCGATCTGCGCGCGCTTATGTGTTTTAGGACCACGCGTGTCGGTCGCAGTCTCGCAGAGGTTTCAGTATACGTAAATATGCCCGGACAGGGAGCGTTCCGGCCGTGTAAATTTCTGTTCTGAACGACTGCGCCACCCGTCGCTAGCCAGCTTTTTTGCTCACTCTCAGCTTGTCTGGTCTCTCATAATTTCGCCACAGCAACAGTATGGAGAACACACACACAGGGGTGTCGGTAGTTTTGCATGTCTAAGCGTGATAGCATCAACAAGCAGCAGATGTTACTAAGCACTCCAAAGCTAGCTTTGCTAGCTTACATGGTGTTCTGTTTTCCCTTTTGGATCAAATAGAGAACAGTAGAAAAGCATCTAGAACTCACAACGCCACAGATCATACGTTGCATGACACAAAATACATATCAGAAACTAACTTACATTACATAGAATATTACAGCTGCATCACAAGGCAGCTGAAGCGGTTACAAGCTCAAGAGGGATAGACGAGGACATAGAAGGTGGGAGGATTGATAGGTGCGAGATAGTAAGAAATGTTCGTAAGGATGTGGAAAGTTTGGAGTAGAAAAGTGTCTTTCAGTAAAAAGTCTTGCAAGGTCAAGAAGACATGCTTACTAATCAACTTGAAGACACAGAAAAAGCATATATAACCATAGAAAGATGTTGAAGGATTAGTAGAGAAGGAGACGTTGAAGAAGCTCGGCGAGGATAGGGCCATCACAGAACAGTGCAACACTTGCTAGGAGGCTTCAGCCTCCTCTTCCTGATCCAAAGGTGCCCCATGGAGGCAAGGTTGGAAGGACCAGCCATAAAGCTTGGGAAGAACAGGAGGAAGTAGCAATGGTTGCTTGGGTTAGGCATTGGTGGACAGAGGAAAAGACATTGGTGTGGCGAGAACTGTGAAGAGGGGTGGTGCCTTCTTTATATAGCGCAACAAAGGACGACGGTGCCCGAGAGTTACAAACGGGGAGGCAAAAGGGAGGAAGCAGGTGTGCAGTTAAATAACGCTTAGTACACTCGCAACCTAATTTCATGACAGGAAAAGTTGGACAAGCTTGGCGAGTCTTGTTCTTCTCCCTTTAGCCTTTGGGCCTCTCCAGGAGAAAAATGCATGTTTTACTGTCTTTCGAACAACTAATCTTTGGAAGATTGCATGATATATAGGCCAAGGGAAGATTTTTTTTAGTTTAACTTGTGGCAGAAACTTGATCAGCTGGATGCATGGAGAGATGGATAATATCAATTGTTTTCCTGGACTTGCTAGTAGCATAATAGTACTGTTCTACTTACAAAATACAGTTTGAATGAGAGCTCAAGTTTTTAGTACTCTTAACATCTGGTCGTAATTTACGTATACATTAAATATTTTGCAGCATAATTTACTGACATACAATGTTCTGGTGCACAAAAAGCTACTACTCCATAAGACAACTCAGACTAGAACAATGTCATATATCTTCCAGCATTACAATAATATATTTTTTTATTGCCCTGTTCTTTTCAGCTTCAAAAAGCTGCTTTTCAGCTTTTCTACAGTAACTAGTTTTTAAACAGAGTATTTTTTTCAAGATAAGGTCTACTAGTTAATTGTAGTACACTTCATTTATATTGACAAAAACTGCATGTGAGTTTCTGTTATTCTGTAATCTCTCGTACAAACAGCCCAAAAACCATAAGCCGCAATCAAAAGTCACAAGCCACAGCAAAAAAGAACAGCCCTATATCTTGAGGCCAAATTACAAAAGGAAAAATCCCCTTAGCATGCTCATCCGAGAGTCAAAAAGTGTTAAAAAAACTCTGGTCAAATCTATACGGGCAGCTGGTAGTTAATCTCATCAGCATGATTGTGACTAGTAGTCTAGCTAGATGGAACAGAATGGCTGGAACAATCCGGAAAGCTAGCTAACATGTGGTGTTTCAAGTTTCAGCTAGAGAAGGAGCAGAACATCAATTGCATGCATGCATGCATGCCATTGGCAAGCTAGGAGGCAGCTAGTCCTTCCCACATGGATTGGATGTAGAAGCATAAAGGTGGAACAGAAAGGCCTGATAGGATGAAGCAGTGCCCATTTATGAGCACGGCAGCAAGAGAGTTTTGAAACGGTCGGGCCGCAGAGCGCGCCATGCGTAATGCCCTGCGCGCGCGCTTGGCAGGACGACGCAAAAGCACAGCCCAGCGGCGGCAGCTGGCGGGTGGGGACCGGCCGGCCGGCCGTTTGCGGGGACCAATATGTAGATGTACTAGCTGAATGTCCGTGTATTGGTATAAATTTTTAAATTTTATCATACTATATGTTCTAAAACTCACAGATGGTAAAAAATTTTAGAATATATATACAAATATGTTCTAAAAGTTTTTAAATCTATCAAGTAAGTCGGAAACTGTCGATCACACCTTGTGGTCGTAAGTTAGAAGACTACAACCACACCTCGTGGTCGTAGGTCGCGAGTCCTCGAGCACACCTCATTGTCGTAAGTCGAAAGCCGTCGACCATCGCGCGTGATCGTAGGTCGGAAACGGTCGACCATTGCTAATGGTTGTAAACTGGCAGCGATCGACAATCGACGTGGTCCTAAATCGGAAGTCTTCGACAATGGCTCGTGGTCGTACGTCGAAAGCCGACGACCATCGTTCGTGGTCGTAAGTCGAAAGCTATCGTGGACACCTCGTGGTCGTAAGTCGGAACACATTGACCAGCGCTCGTGGTAGTAAGTCGGAAGCCATCGTGGACATCTCGTGGTTATAAGTCAGAATCGGAAGACATCGACCATACCTCGTTGTCGTAAGTCGTAACACATTAACCAGCGCTCGTGGTCGTAAATCGGAAGCCATCGATCACACCTCGTGGTCATAAGTCGGAAGCCGTCGACCATCACGCATGATCGTAGGTCGGGAGCGGTCAACCATCACTGGTGGTCATACGTTGGCAAGCCTCCGGTGCACCTATGCCTTGTTGCCCGACTGCCGGTGCCAGGCTGCTCGACCCGCACGACCGGCTCGGCCCCGACTTCGACCACAGCCCTTCGACGTCGACCACGGTGTTGACTTCAACCATAGATCTTCGACTTTAACCTCGGCTCCCCTTCGACTTCCCCGACTGCGACCACGGCATGACTTCGGGCACGGCCCTGACTTTGACCACTGCCCCCTTCAACTTCGACCACTAACCCCTTCGACTTTGACCGCTGCCCCCCTTCAACCACTGCCCCCTTTGACCATGGCCCTTCGACGTTGACCACTTCCCCCTTTGACCACAGCCCCCTTCGACCACGGCTTCGACTTCAACCATGGATCTTCGACTTCGACCACCGCCCCCTTCGACCACTGTCCCGTTAGACCACGGCCCTTCGATGTCAACCACTTCCCCTTTAACCACGGTTTCGACTTCGATCATTGCACCCTTCGACTACAGCACCGACTTCGACCACTACCCACTTCGACTTCGACCACTACCCCTTCAACCACGGCTTCGACTTGTTCCTTCGACCACAGCCCCCTTTGACCACGGCTTCGACTTGTAGGGGTGGGTGCGGCAGGGGAAGGAGAACCGTGGCAACGCAGCGCCGCGGGGGCAGGGCAAGGAGGGAGCAAGGGGTAGCCATCAGATCCAATGGCCACCGTCTACGAGCGCCTATATCTCGTATCCACCGGCCACCATCGATCGCTACCTTTTAGATCCACCGGCTGCTGCCGCCGAGCATGCCTCTCGGATCCACTAGCCACCATTGCCGAGCGCCCTTCTCTCGGATCCAACAGCCATTGTCGCCGAGCATCGTGCCAACTCACGGTTCCCACCAGTCTGGCCCGGTGTTCGAAGGGAGGAGGGAGAGGGGAGATGGGGTGGTGGCGGTGGGGAGACGCCCGATGGGCGGCGAGGAGGGAGAGGGGAGATGAAGTGACGGGTCTACGAGGGTGAGAACGTGGGAGAGAGATCTGGAGAGAATAAGAGAACAGAATAACCGAAGGTGGAAGTGGAGAGGAGGGATAGTTAGCGTGTGAGAGAGGAGATATAGATGGTTAAAATTCCTGTGTTTAGATTAGACGGCTAAGAAGAGAGAAGGGAAAACGTACTATGACTATCAACTTATATTTTTAAGAAGTAGAGATAGATGGTCATTGCTTGTGCTTATTGGACATATATGCATGCATGCGGCCAGCCATTCAGCAGGGATACCAAGCAATGACTGTGTGAACGACTGTGTATGGACACTGTTCGATTTATGGAGAATTAAGAGTGGCGCATCAGTGTGAGGAGGCAAAACTTTTCAATTAGAGGTCCTGCATGCATGGCTTTCATTGACTGCAAGCTAGGTTCCAAATCATCCCGGTTTCATTGCACACTGTGGAAAATTTTCGACCATATCACGCGCCCATATGTTAGTGATCGTGTAATGAAATTCTGTGCGTGCTTGCTTGACCCTCTTGGTTGGTACTGAGGACTGAGGAGTTCGACCAGTCTTTCCTCTCTTTTTTTTTTGAAAAAAAGTTTTGGCCACAGTGGGGCCCGAAAAATGTTGCTATACATACCATCGAAACTGCATATATACGCATGATTTCTTCAGTTGATCAGTTCTACTGCATTCCATTTCCACCACGGTGGCATATATGTGGTGATGGGTACGTGTACATGCTTCTACTTGTGCGCTTGGACACACCTACTGCATGGGAAAGAAGAGGAATAAAGGATGAAGGGAAAAAGAAAAGAATTGTTTGCTGCTGCTGTGACTTGTGACTCTTCAGGGTTTGATGTGTTACAGCACCGTGTAAGGTACTGCAGTCATATGCATGGTCACCCATCAGGAGGAGGATGTAAGAGACATGGTGCTAGCTAGCTACTGGCTAGTACTAGTGTCTCACATCTCTTCTCTCCACACTCACGCAACGACGAGAGAGACAGAGAGAGAGAGAGATCTTTGTGATCTTGTACATGTCAGTGTGGTGATGGGAAAGAACTAAAGGAGGACCCCAAGTTTGGGGAGAGGGCGTAGATGTGAGGGTGGGTTGCCTGCATTTTGACTTAGCTTTCACCTTTTCGGCAACTTAGGGTTTACAAAAGTTACAACAGCACAAACAGCAAGCTGCAAGCTGCAAGTAAATGCGAGCAGCTGCGATGGGAGCCCTTGGCTATGATGAGAGCACTGAGCCCCCTCTTCAATGCCCCTGTAACTGCCTCCCCTCTTCGCATTTACACACACACACTCTCATACAGTCTCTCCCTCTCTCTCAGTGCAGGCTGTAACTGATCAACTCTCATTGTCTGCCTGCTGCGGTCTTGGACCTTTTAGAGCTGAGGCTTCCTCTTCAGCGTATGGGGACCTAGTGATGCTCTTTCGCAGTCATGTAGCATAGCATAGACAGCAGCATAGGTGTTATACTGAAGGTTGGTATAATAAAAATGCATGGTACATAAATTTGCTAACGTAACTAATCAATGCTTCTAGCTAGCCAGCTACGGTCCTAAGATAGTTTATAGGTGTTCAGTTAAACACTTATTTTTTTGAAAAAAAATATTTTGTATTTAGTAGATATGTTAGCTATATATACTAATAAATTAGTCTAAATATTTTATATTTATATCTCTAATAGATTCTAGCCCACCCCCACACCGTCCTCCTAAATTCGTCTCAAAAACTACATCTCAACTGAAGGTTTAAGGAGATCGGACTGGCTATTGAGCTTAACAAGATATTATCGAGTTTCGTTCGAAATTGACAAAGTTCGACTTCAAATCATTTTATTTGTCTTTTAAATGGTTGTTTTAAATTTGAGCTAATGAGCCACATGAGTTGAGCCTCGTTAACTTTATTCACTCGAAATTGACTCATTTCAATTTTGAACTCACTAACTACTGTAATCGTAACAATTTTGATTCGAGTCCAAACGAACATTTTTGCCAGCCGACTAGAGGGGTAAATTGATGGTTTAGATTTTTTCTACCAAAACGGAAATTTATGCAAAATTTAAATGCAAAGTAGCAAGCGAGTGCTAGACCGCCTGGGAGCCAGGGTCCCAATAGGGAGCACGTTGTAAGGTCAACGAGGCCTACTAGAGGGGTGAATAGGCGTTTTATAATTCTATTTGGCTAAAAGCGAGTTTATGTGCAAAAAAGTAAATTAAATTGGTTTTACACAATTAAGACATAAGTCAACTAGTCTCACTAAGTGTACCAACAATCTAAGTCTATGTCAAGATTTGCAATTTTAGGATGACAAGCAATTAATTTAATCCAAGAAATGTAAAATGTTTGAATGTAAATTGAGCATAAGAAAGCAAACCACAATGATGTTGTTTCTTTTTGCCATAGTGTTCGGAGACTTGCTGGTCTCCCCTAGCCCACGTTGAGGAAAGCCCAAATGAATTAAACCGGCTCCATGAATTAAGTCAAACACCTTAATTTCGCTAGTACTAGCTCTTTCCCCTCTAGGTAGGTGAGCTCCAACCTTCACAATACGATGAGACACTTCACAATCTTCTTTGAAGAGATCACCAGACACGACGCCTCCAACTTCTTCTAAGAGTCGACAACATCCAAGAGTAGCAAATCTAATCTCTTGCTTGGCACTTACCACATGAAATGAATGCACAGCCTCAAATGGATACAGAATCCACCTCTAGATGTAACACATACAACTAGAGACCTCTAACATTGCTCGTGCAATACATACATAATTGAGAGAAGAAGCTCACACTAGTTCAAAGAATGAAATGCAGTGCCAAAGGATAGCATCTCAACCGGCCAAGGGGATATTTATAACTTCCACCAAAAACTAGCCGTTGGAGATGCAATACCCTAAATATCGGTATCTCGATACTATAGCCATGGAGTGGTCGATACTACCTCACATACTGTTCAACGGCTATTCAGGGTTCATTAAACACACAAAAACTAGCCATTAAAGTTTACTAAAGTACTACCTCTCGGCAGTACTACCACTCCTCTCTCTCATGCGGAACTACCGATTTTCAGGGGAGGGAAAAACTCCCAAAACATGCTCTCTGGAAATAAGGTACCACCAACTAAAACTCAGACCTACTGCACTGTGGTACTATCATGTTGCAGTAGTACAACACTAAGAGAGGTCGGTAGTACCTTTGGGCAGTCGTACCACAGGTAAATTTCAGCATAGACAACACTAAAAAAAGACCATAATTTTGGATTTTGATGTCAGAATTTAGTGATTTTGGACTCTATAGAAAGCTTATTTAGAAGGCTACACAACCCAAATATTTGCATAATATCAAATACATTAGATAAAGGCAGAAAATACAAGAACTCCAAAGAGTCATTATCTGTCTAAGTCTAAGAAAATAGCAACAAGTAATCTTTGATCATATCAACAAAAAAAATGCATGAAGCCCGATAATTTATAAAAACACATTTACAAACTTAGATCATGCCACAAGGAGTAAGTACATAGAATTCAACCATTTGCAAAACATATTTGCAAAGTATAGTCACATATTACAAGAATTATGTGCATAAGCCTCAACTATTTGCAACATACATTCATAAATAATAGTATTATGCCATGGAGAGTTAGAGCAAGTAGGATTGAGCTATCAACATATGATGAGATTTAAGTTACTAGACAAGACCCCTCTTAATAGTACGGTAATTCTATACTAGCAATTTAGTCTTCCAATGAAACACCAAGATCGGTAAAAGATTAGGAACACATCCTAGCCTTAACTAGTTATATCTTTGCCTTGAGCATCCTTTTGAAGCTTGATAACCTACATCTTCACTTTAAGTTCGGATCATTATCTTGATATGCATCAACTCATGATGTATCCTTCACTTGCCCTCCATTGATACATGATGGATCTTCTCTTATCTTGATCAAATCATAATCATCTCCTCTCCAGGATCTTGATATGCATCAACATATGATGCAGTCTCTTCTTGAACCTTGACTTGATGACGACCAACTCATGATGCCATTCAAAGTCTCCATCATCATGGAACATAATATATTCATCCAACTTATGAAACATATTAGTCCCATAATATGATTGCCATTAATTAGTCTCACAATATGATTGTCATTAATTACCAAAATATAACATTAACTCATAATGGTAGGTCTAGATTCTTCAATCTTTGTTTTTTTGGTAATTGATGACAATTACTATAATTACAAATAAATGGATATAAAGCAATATGAGTATATACAAAGTACACAAGTTTTATATACTCAAAAGATATATTTCAAAATAGAGATCGCTAATATATGCAGATAAAATATAGATCAATACTAATAAAATCATAAAACATAGAGTGAACCCCCTAAATGTATGCATACATGAATGTGTAATAAAAACATATGCATATTCAAATTAGACTTTTGGTGGAGTTCAACTTATATTTTGGATCCGAGAAATGCAACAAGATATAAAAATATGACGTCGAATGTGTACCTCTATGATTTTTTACTTTTTCATCCAAATGAGATTAAATAATATCATAGTCAACAAACATGTTAATCTCACATATATATTTATCATTAATCACTAAAACCAATTTAATTGAGTTTGAACTTACACACGCAGCGGTGACGACTGGGGCACGAGGACAGCAAGATAAGTAGGGCATGTTAACAATAAGATAAGTGCATCCTCATTTCCATGTCCCAAATCCTATATTCCCACTTCAACAAATTTTCTTAATTATTTTATAATTTCTCTAAATTATTTGAATTGTTGTCTCTAATACAAATAATTTATACTTTGATTTTTGCTGCTATAGATCAACCTCTACTTTCTTCAATAAAATAATATCTTAGTAGCTCCGAACGTCCATCATGAAAATACTAGGTCCACCACTGTATCTAGCTGCATACTGCCAAAAGTATTTGTTTCGAATGAGCTAATGTCCCATTAGTACTATCTGGGGCGGAGATGGGTCTCGGGCCGGTTGGGCAACGGCTCGAGGCCCAGAGAAAATTTTAGTGCAAAATCTTAGTAAATATATGCCAAAAAATAGTATATAGTAATCAGGCCCGAGTCTTCTTAGCAGGCCTGAAGTTATCAGCAGGCCCAGCAGCCCAAATGCCCGCAAGCAGAGCGGCAACGCCGCACCTAACCCTAGCCGAGTAGCCGCCTTCGCACTGGCGAGTGGCGATTCATCGCCAGATCGCCTCGACGCCTCCGCGGCTCCGCCTCCCGTCGTCTCCCGACCTCCCCACACTCCAGCCGCCTCTCCGCGACTCCACCGCCCGTCGCCCCCAGCCCCCACCGCATCCTCTCCCCCACGTCGCCGCCCCCGCCTCCTCTCTGCCGCGGCACCATCCCCCGTGGGCTGCGGCCCCACCTCCTCTCTGCCGCGGCACCGCCCCCGGCCCCCCGCCTCCTCTCTGCCGCGGCACCGCCCCCCGGCTCCTCGCCTTCTCTCCGCTGAGTCCGCCGGCCGCCGTGACGTCGCCCCTCGCCTCCTCTTCACCGCGACGCCGCGGCCCGCCGCGGCGCGGCACTGCTCCCCACCTCCTCTCCGTAAGTCCGCCGCAGCATCGCCCCGCCGCGACGTCGCCTCTCGCCTCCTCAGCTCCTCTCCACCGCGATGCCGCCCCCGCCTCCTCTCTGCTGCGGCCCACGGCAGTGCGGCACCGCCAGTCCGCCGCGACGCGCCGACGCCGCCCCCACTGCTCAATGTCGTCCGCTGGTGCTGGTCCCGGTGAGCTACTGCCTCTGTCTTATCATGTCTGTATGTATGACAGTATGAGTGACACTGTGACTGTGTGACAGATTGTATGAATGAGTGTATGACTGTTTGTGTTGGTGGTACTAGAATTAGAAATACATGAAGAAGAGGAGTAGAGGACCAAGACATTACTGATCTAGTATCTTTTTTTCTTTTAGATTGCTGTGTTCATTGCTGAGCCTGTGATGAGTGCTGGTGGTCTCATCCCTCCTCCAAAGACCTATTTTGAGAAGGTGATTCTAAACACCTTGAATTCCAATCTTTTGATAGCTCCTATATGAAGGAAAAGTGGAAAACCCTTCCTTGGTTTCATTTATTTGAACCCACTGTTAAGTAGTAGTGGAGCTATTGCACATTTACTGAACTTCTGAAAATATAGCTGCTTCAATCTTCTCTTTTTCTGCCTTCATTATATTGCGTTGGTTCCCCAAAAAAAAGGTGTGTTTGACGAACTGCTAGAGTTAAGAGTATTATAGGTAGCTTCACATTAGAGACTCGGATGAATCCACAACACTGCCCTGCGGCCCTACCCCTACTGAGTTTTGGGCCTGAGGCTCTGAGAAATCTTGGCTCCGTCATTGAGTACTATCCAGTATGCACAAAGCGTTCGATTCGATCATCTCTATCGCAAGTTTTGTGATACAGTGATATATATTGATCTTGCTTTGCTTGCACTCCATCTAACCAAGTATTATATATCGACCACATCTTGCACGCTCCACAATGGATAAGCAAGCTAGCTCCACTTGACACCAAGACCAGTTTGGTGTTTTGACTTTTTGATGCGTTGGGGCCGGGTCGACGTAGATGCTAGACGATAATACGAGTGCTAAGTAAGTACTCACTCGTTTGCAGTCAATTACTCCCTTCAAGCTAGGCTTGTACTTCATGGGCTAGACTAGCTAGCTAGGCTGGGCTCCTGGCGGTCATGAGGTTAGCTCATTCGAAGAAGAGCCCGGTTAGCTGAAAAGAATTTCCTCATTGTGGAGTAATCTTATTAATTTTTTAGAAAAACAGCAACTACGTACGTGGCTACGTACTGAAATATAAATTAGTATGAACATACATTATTTCTGAAAAAAAAGGAAGTCATTAGTTTGCTTCAGTTCTGATCAGATCTGAGCAACAATGCAACATTGACCTCTCGATATCTTTCAGATGGAAGCAGTACTTTTGCGAGATTGAGAACATTACTACTGTTTGTACTGAAAACCTACAGCTCATGCACAGTAGTACCCCTATATGCACATAGGTTAAGCCAGAGACTAGCTGCTGCAGTTTGAGATTCTAATGCGAGTAAAATTCACAAAACTACACCACTTTTATTAAAACTACCATAAAACCATATTTTAAACAATAATTGCAGAGAACCATATATTTTTACATAGCATTTTACAAAACCATACTTTTAAACATTAATGTCATATCTAATGGGTTGGGCCCACTTATTGGTTTCACAAGCCTATTCATATGAAATCGCCGTATTCTAGGCCCTCCAATTTCTTAAGGGGTTTATCTAAAAGGTTCGCGATTTAGCAAACGGAAATGGGATAGGCTTGTGAGACAGACGAGTGGGTCCAGACCGTTGGATACTTAAAAGTGTAGTTTTATGAAATATTATGTAAAATGTGGCTCTCTGAAATTGTTGCTTAGGCTCCGCTCATTTCGGCTTTAGCTTCTGGCTTCCGGCTTATTTTTCACTATTCATAAATTTTGTCTTTTTCTGAACTTTTGGTTATTTGTTAAGCTTTTTTGCCGGTCCTTTTTTCTCGTATTTGTTTGTATTATACGTAATGGGCTAACATATTTTTTAATTTTTTTAAATTTAATCATGCTAAATAAGCATCTGTCAGCTACAGTGTTTTTTCAGCCAGCTACAGTGCTTTTCAGCCATAAGCCACAAAAAAAGCCCAAATGAGCACATAGTTTTATAATAGTTTTACGGTACGTAATTTGGTTTTATAAAATTTACTCTCCTAATGCCTTTAGTACAAGCACAGTGCTAGTAGCTGAACGTACTAATGAGAATCTAATGCAGTAACTGTGGAGGAGGGAAGACACGTGCGACTGCCGTGGCACGTAGTTCCATCCGGCCAGTAGCGTCATGATCTGAGAGCTCACCACAGAGACCGACCTGCAAGCGCATGCACACGTACGTAGTGCTCCTAGCTGCGGGCTTTTGGAACGGAAGAGCGCAGCCACATAGGCCATATATAGGCGCTGTTTTGCAGCCACGGGCAGGGCGTGATCATGATGGCCAAAGCCCCCCTGCATCATCTGCACGAGAGAATCCCTGCGAAGGATCGATCGAGCTAAGCCAGCATAAGCGTTTTCCTGAGTTCAAAAAAAAAAAAAGCATAAGCGTTTTCCTTCGTCTCACTGACAAACCGGTCGATCGGTATTGAGGCTGCTCCTGCACATCCTTCCTCTCCTCTCACGTCGCCGCTGGCGCCATGCATGCGGCATGAGCATGAACGTACGCACGCGGCAGCGGCTCGCGAGGGTACTCGCCTTTCGATCGGCTTCCATGCACGCAGGAAAGCTAGCTAATCCGGCGCCGGCCATCCATCGGCGAGAGGTGACAACACGCGCATGCTACCGTCTGATGGATGGATTCGATCGATGCTTCTTCATTGCGTATTTGCATGCATGCAGGCATGGATGGATGGATGGATCGGCTGATCAGGCCTGCCTGCCGGTGCGTGGCTACGCTGCGCGGGCGGCTACCAAGGAGGATTTTGCACACCGAAGGGCAAAGGCTAAAAGAAGCTAGTACTACTACTACGTGCCAGCTGCGTACCTAGCTGGCCAGCCTAGCCTCCTAGTACTACTGTGCGTTTCCAAGCGAGCGGTGTACGTCGCTAGGAGTAGTGACACATCCATCCAGCTCGGCTGCGCCTTTCGAGAGGAAAGATGCGGTAGCGCTTTGCGTGGGCTGTGTACTGCGCGCTCGCTGGCGCAATAAAAAGCGGTTACCTGATTGCTTGCCTCCTGCGGTCCTCCCCCGCGTTGCTGCACGTGCGTACGTAGCATGTACGTCCGGTTCGTTGATTGGGTCGTTGGGGGGTACTTAGGGGGGTCCTCTCGGTAATAGGTTTTGACGGCTGTTTTTTTTCTTTAGCTTATCACTTCTCACTATGACAATTAATTTTTAAATAATTTATCTTTTTAAAATAATGTCTACAGATATATTATAGTATACATTGTACCGAGTTAAGTTATATCGGCTAAAGTCGTATGTGGCTATTTTACTTTACGTACTGTTTCTCATAAACGGTCAGAATTCAAAAATTATAAGTCAAAAGTAAAGACACGGCAAAAAGAACACTCACTTATCTTACTTTATGCCCTAATTTTATTCCCATCTTCCATAACTCATTATCTAAACGCCCCTTTATGGTTATGGTCGTGGTCTGTTTACAGGCTTGCTGGAGTAAGGACTAAGGACATGCAACAAGCCAGCTAGCTATATATATTCTCCCAAAAATATTTGACGCCAAGCCTGGTGCCTCAAAATACTCTCTCTCGCTGAATTAGAGCTTGGAAGGTTCAAATTAGAGCTCATTTACGGTACTTTAAAATAAATATGAGCTATCCATTATTTTTAATTTAATAGATCAGATTAGTTAGGATTTAGTTCTACTATCATCAGCAGTATTAGTAATAGAATCCTAAAAATGGTAAAATTGTAAAGGTCCACGGTTGCCGGCGCGATCGCCGACGTGGCCGCGCATCAGGGTGTTGTAGTCAACGGCCGTGAAGATGGACGCCGCGTACTCCATGCTTCCGGACCACTCCGTGAGCCCGCACGCCGCGAGGAGCGGCCACGCTTACCGCGGGGAGCGATCGAGGCTGAGCTTGATGTGCCACACATGCGCCTTCCTGACCTTGTCCAGGCTCCGCGCCAAGACCGTGGTGCAGCATGGCGCCTGCAGCTCCCTCGGCCTGACCAGCTCGAACCCTTGCGTTGTTGCCGGTGGCGCCGGTATGGTGGCAGTTATTGGCATGGTGACCTGGTGCCAGTGGCGGACCCAGGATTTGAATCCAGGGTATGCCTAACTAAAAAATTATTATCCAATGTTGATATAATCTAATTCAAAAATTCGGTAAACGGTTCGGTAAAAAACATAATATATCTAAAAGATCTCATAACTGATATTTGCATAACAAAAAACATAATATATCCATGAAAGTGTGAACTATGTCATCCTCGCTGACATTGGAGAAGATATTACGCTCAATAAAAGTGACCAAACAATCATTCAATAGGAAAATGGGGTATGGTTTATAAGGTGAAAACCATTCTGAATTATAAAGATGCATATGTTTGAATTAAAAGTGTTCTGTGTTGTGCCAGGATAGACCTTTTTTTGGTAAATACAAATTGCTCTTTAGATGCAGTAATGTAGTGCCAAGATAGACCTTTTCTGGTAAATATACTGCGCAAATGTGTCCTTCTATAAATAAGTTCACAGCAATACAAATCATCAATTGATCATTGTATCCCATTTAGTTAAGTCAATTGTGGAGCATAAAAGTTCCCATCCATATATTATATAAACTTCTTGGAACATACCCACTACCCAGAACCAGAATGGGCTTAACAAAACTTAAAATTCAGCATGGCATTGGTACTATACTACAGTTCAGTTTTGATGGCCTGATCATGTCATTACCAACTGTTGAACTTACTTAATTTTTCAAGTTGCAGTTGCTCATATTAACATCATCTGCTTATAGAAACAAATTACAACAGAGAGAGCTCAATGAAGAACTACTTCTTAAAATATGAAATACTACATTCGTATCAAAAGTGCTCATGTAGGAACAACTAAGCAATTCGTGATGTGGTTGTATACCATGTTCTTATACTAGTTAATCTAGTATATAACCATTTTGTTACCTTCTAATTGACAAAAAAAAATAGCACCGCAATGCGTACAACAAACTAATGTGAGACTTTGAAGGCGTAGCTAGGGTGAGTACGGGATGATACTCCATGTACGGTCTGTAGTGGAATCGGGATGAAGTTGAGGACTCTGCCACTTACCAGGACGGCGGAGGCCACCAGGGCTCGCCCGGCCAGCGCCGGTGCCGCGCCGCCCTCGTGCCCTGGCGGAGGCGGAGGAGCCGCCGAGGCGAGGCGGAGGCGCCGCCGAGGCGAGGCGGAGGCGGACTGGCGGAGGCGCCGAGGCGAGGCGGAGGCGGAGGCGGAGGCGCCGCCGAGGCGAGGCGGAGGCGGAGGCGCCGAGGCGGAGGCGGAGTGGAGGCGGATGGGCGCAGTCGGCGGAGCCAGCCGCCAGGCACTGGGCGGAGGCGCGCTGGCGCGGAGCGTGGGTTAGGGCACGGGATTTTTTTTGGGCCAACTTGTGCTGTAGCTGGGTAGTCCTGGGCCTATATGGACTACCCACTGGGCCCGCCCCTGCCTGGTGCTAAACCTGGGAGAGCACTAGACCTCCCACCATGCTACTACCATCGGCATGCAGCTCAGCGCAGCCAATGACATGAAACTACCATTCCAGAACTTGCAACGAATAGCTACATGGAGCTCTTGTGTTCACAAGTACAATTGGTTACCGCAAGGAGTAGAAATCACACATCTCTCTCTCTACGCTAGTCTCTAGTGATCTAGGGCTGCAGCACATCCGGCTGGAGTAGCGCGCAGCGGCGAGGTCTTGCGTGAGAAAGCTGTGGCTACCAGAGGACACCACGACGGGCAGCATCGCTGCGTGCTGCGATAACTGCGTGCTCACAGCCACCGTCAAGAAGCGGCTACCGCTGGAGAAAAAGACCAAGTCCATCCGGGCCATTGTCGTCGCCTAAGGCTTGAGCCATAGGGGTGCTATATACGCTAGGGAGTACGTACTTGGTAGAGGCATTGGGAGTTGAAGGTTGCTTGCTCTGTGCATGTTTCGAGAGCAAAAAGTTGTCATCGTCTATTAGAAATAGAGCTCTTTTAAATAAGAAGACTAGAACATTAGGCGCCCTTTGGGCGCCCTGCCATGATCATTTGGCAAAACCTATAACTATTAAACTATATGGCCAAAACTATAACAAAGATTTTCTTGTTTGATAGAATGATGAAACTATTTTTTTATTTCTAAGTGTATATAAGCACTAAGATTCTTGCACAATCTATAACAGGTTAAAGCCAGATAATACAAACTTCATATAGTTGAAGATAGAAGACAGAAAACCGAAAAAAAAGAAGCTATATATGAAGATAGTACAATATAGGGGGCCAGCAGCAACATGCCAAGCAGCCATTCTGTGGCTGTTTTCAGCTGCAGTTGCACCAGTGCACCACCACAAAAACTGTCGGGAACAAACCGTTGACATAGTAAATGGCAGGAATAAATTGTCAACAGCATTATGGTCTTTGAATTTGCAAAATACAAAATCTGTATAATAATCTGGTTCCATTACTGTTTAGGTTCACAGAAAAATGATCCATTAGCAACAACATACAAGAATCAGATGGCACATCCCATTAATACTGCTTGCTACGATGGTTCAAAACATTAACACATCCATAGGATTACAGGAAGACATGCTCTTAGGAGAAGGGACACATCTATTGGGTTACAGAATGTTGTTAGTCCAGGTCTCCAGGAGAGCAATGGATAAGCCGTTGATGTCAACATTATCTTCAGCTGCCTGCAAATGCAGTATGGGGAGTTATTATTCTGCCTGCAAGTAATGGAGAGATTATCTAGTTGGGAACTCTTCATTTTATATCATAGATTCATCTTTTTGGCATAGTAGTGATGTATTATACCTAATTAGTAAACGAAACCCAAAAGGTTAGTATGTCAGATGGAACACTGTTTTGTGCTTCAACCAACAAATTATAAAAAGATCAATGGCTGAACAATACCAGATTGCAAAACCTATAAAAAAAACATCAGTTCAGTACATAGATCCACAAGAGCAACAACATACTTGAACCCCATGATGTTACATGCCTTCAAGCAAAAACAATGTACTGAACAAGTAGCTCAATTACTTTCAGATAGGCAGATACCTACAGTTCATAGTTGTGTTTCAATCTGACATTATATTAATTAGAATATATGTAAGTTCTGCACAAAAAATATCATATACTATGAAAGGGAGTTTCACATACTTGACACCCCATGATGCCTCCATTACTTCAGCTCTGCCTTCAATACTAACCACATCCCATATCCTGTTTTGCCCAGTTGGTGTTCTCTGGATCCTTGTTTCAAAGCTGCAAAACTACCACAATGCATAGTACATAATCGAAAATATGTATCAACCAATGTAGTAGTTATTTAGCAATGCAAATAGAAAAACATGCAATGTAATTTAGACGGGGCTAGACAACAAGGAGTGAGTGGAGGTGCGGTGTCGCCGCCTCGCCTCCGCTCGATGTCAGGGAAGCAGCCGCCACAGATTACAAAGATGACGGCGTCGCAAGAGGCCCATGCTATATTTGCATCAATTGTGACCAGATAGAGCAAAAGTGAAAGAAACTAATCTAAAAGGAAAATTTTAGATATCCAACAGAGAGACCACAGCTGTTCGCTAGCCAAGTATGCTCCTACCTAAACTGATTTATGTTCCTATCTGTATGATAAATATAGTTAGAACAGGATCAGGTGTCATTAGAACACAAAACAGAGCGTATCTGGTGTGTTCAACATCTGAAAGAGGCTTATAAATGACCAAATGAACATAGATGCATGGGCCTACATGAAGCGTCGACATAAAACTGGCTACGCAGAGAGTAGACAGTAACCCCAACTACTATAGGTAAATGATGAAACCTGAGTGCAAATTGGTACATAACATAAACATATCATAGGTGTTACATAACATAAACAGATCATAGGTGTTATAAACCAGGATGGACTTGTGCTTGGCAACCAAATCATGAGCACACAGGTGCAACCTATAATCTTATCTTGAACACAATATACTCCCATGCAGCTATTTGAAAGGAGCAGCACTCAAATAAACAGACCAAGACTTAAGCTCTAGGTTCCTGGGCAGGAAAAGAGCACACTGTTAGTAAGTTGCACAAACACAGCTTTATGCAGTGTTCTGATTAATAAAACGGCATTCAATACTATTTATATACACCTTCTTATTTCTCAAGATTGTACAGCCAGAGCTGCAGTCTCGACACATGCCTTTTTGCCGGCAGCAGTTACCCATGTGTCCACTTGAACCACATCACCATTGAAATTATGGCAAGTTTTTAAGAAAAATATTCTATCAATTTTTCAGCACATAAAAAAATGTCTATGATTATATCTGAACCCTAAAAACAAGTTATTCTTTCTTTTCTCCAACAAGGGAAACTTGGACAACTGGTTACACGGACAAACGAATTTCATAGCAGCTACTGATTTTATGAGCACTCAAGTTATTTGCTCATAGAGACTACTGTTGCATACACGTGACAATACAAGACACAAGCGTAGACAATTTGGGAGGGATTTCAACAGAGGCATCACAATTTCATCCATAGTATCATACTGAATATGCTCCACAACCTGTTATACATCTTCATTTAGAATGGCCATACATTAATGCAGACAGATAAATAATGATAGCAAGATGACCACACAAGATGACAAGAAATTCAGAGAGGATATGTCTACCAAACCAAGAGTACACTAAGACATTTTTAGAACTAAAGCAAATGACATCAGTTCAAAGACAATGCTGAATGAATGCAGCCTTATATACAAACATGCATGCCTCATCGCATAATGGCAACTGAATGCATACGAACATATAGTCAAACAAATTTAGAGAAAGTTCAAACCTATTAAGAACAATAAAATGACATTTTGAGCAGTAGAAGAAATTCTTCCTCCCTCCAATTATGTAAACACAGTTAAAACTGAAGTATTATTTTTCCATATTTCAGAATTTAACTGCATCCATACCATGTCCACTTGGGGAATTATCATATAAATATCTACATATTCGGTATTCCACATCCATTGCAGTGATACTGCTGTTTGGAGACCTTAAATCACAAACAGAAGCTTTAGCGAGCATACTCGAAAGTCTATATAAAGCAAACAGAAGAGAGTCAGTCAAATACACTAACATGATTTCTCTCATACTAACATCATTATCAAAGAGGTTGCCCAATCCACAGAATGGTTTCCCACCTCTAACTGGAGTACGAGCAGCACAATTTGTCTCAGACCAAAAGCAAGAAATTATAGGAAAAACACAATACACTCTAGATCTTACCATCAATGCTACAGAAGCCTGTGAGGTTGTATCTATGCCACTCGCTGTTGGATCTCGAGCTTGCGCCGCTATGCTGGACCTCGCACTTGCGAGATACGCTAGCGTTGCCGCAAGATTGCGCAGGCCGCCGCGGTTCCCCAAACTCGCAGGCGCGCACTTTGACCTGCCAGCGAGCAGATCCAGCCACGTCCGCACAAATCCGATCCTCAGGTGAGCGGATCTGGCAGCGCCAGCATGGGTCCTCCGATCTCCCGGCGGTGCCAGGCGGGAGCAGAACGTCCCAGTGGCGCGGTGAGCCCTGACTTCGTCGTAGAGCCACGAGCGGGAGCAGAGGCAACCGCGGCGCAACACCAGCTGGAAGAGGCAGGGCCGCACGCCGTTTCTCCCTAGATTCGGGGTGTGCTCGTGCGACACGACGAGGCAGAGAGCGGAGGAGGGAGGAGGCTACGGCGGCTAGGGTAGGGGAGGAGGCGACGGCGGCTAGGGTTTCGATTGCCACCCAAGCCGCTTGTTCGGGAGCGACCGAGCGAGGCTATCGGTGCTGGAGGAGCGAGACTGTTGGAATGTCTCTGGACCACGGGTTAGTTTTTGGAAAGACAGAGGGGTTTTTTGCAAAACATGTAGCGACACATGTCAACATGCCAATGAGCCACCGATGCTCCAAATTCTGTGGTGGTAGCAGACCCAAGTGGGTTTTAATAAACCTGATTTATAAAGAAAAGTTCATTATACCCTTATAAATCAATGGTTAGATTTAATTTCTACTACCACATTTCTATTATCAGTAGAATGTACTGTAAAAATTTCCTCAAATTAATGTTTCCCAGTAGTGTGTGTGTCTATATATATATATGCCTAACACGTCACGTTTTGAGTACTAGGGTTTTTTTGAGGAATTGATAGACATGTTCTTTTTAGCTTCGTCTTATGGCTTTTAGACTGTTCGTAAGAGAGAGTATGGAATAACAAAAACTTGTGTGCAATTTTGGGTGATATTGTTGTATTTGAGAGGGGCATTTTGGGAATTTCCTAATTGAAAAAGAAAGGATGGGAACCCTAAAGGGGGAGGCCCACCGGTCGGTGACCCGGGCAAGGATGAGAAGACTTTGTCTCCTCCTCGATGGGCATCTTGAGCCGGCCCCGAGCGTCTCCTGTGCGGCAGTTTTGATTCCCTTCGCCAGATCCGGATTTCTCGGTTGCGCGTGGGGAGATGGCGAGTGGAGGGGCGGCGGCGGAGGCGGGGCTGGCCCGGGTTCCTCGGAGCCGGCCGCTCTCGCCACCCCGCAGCCTTATCTCGTCGCCTCCTCAAAAGGGGATGAATAGCCGGACGGTAGGGATATCTCTTGCTTCCATCTGCGATTGCTCCTCTTGACTGGTTCTCCTCTCTGTTCTTCGGTTGGCGGAGAGTTGATCTTCGGGTCATCTCCGATTGACGCCTTGCTGCCGGTCCCGTGTGTGAACCCTAACTGGGTTTGTGCATCTCGGGACATTGGGGGGTCTAGCTGAGGAAGAAAGAGGCAGCGCATACTCCCTGCTGTTTTGATTGATGTCGGCCAGAGCAGTCTCGTATTCTTGTGTGGCATCTCTGTACCTCGGCTTCTTCTTTGGTGTTCGGCTGAAAGAAGGAGTGCGGCATTGTATCTCCGTGGATCATCTACCTGCTAACGACAGTGGGTTGATAGATTTTCTGGGACAGCGAGTTCTTCATGCCTTGCCATATTGATTGTGATCTTTTTCGGCTTGATTACTTCTGGATAGTTTTGAATACTGCCTGCTCAGTGAGTATTTCGGTTTCCTTGCTATTTACAGCAGCTGATCTTGATCTATAATTTTATTCAAGCAATTGAGGACTGCTGTGAATGATTGTGGGCACGTTAGTTTGCTCTGTGATGATTTTTGTCATATACTGAATTGATCTAGACAATTGATTTAGGCTTGAGCTCTAGGATTTGTTTCTGCAGACCATACAGTAGATGCTTGTATTACTGTCAGATTTGATTACCTGCAATAGAAATCATGAATAGTGCAGTGATTTGTTAAAATTTGGTTAGATTGTATGGTTGGTACAACATTCATCTTGTTTAGGTTCTGTTTGACTTATGCTATTGCTGTCTACATACAATTCGGTGAGCTGCTTACTGCCTTAATATCTAAAGATCACTGCCTATTAGTTCATTGCTTGTAATCAAATAGCAATACAGGTTTTTGAACAGAGATCTCTTCTCTGTTTATTCGGTCTGTTGACAGTCAAATAATTAGAGCTCAAGTATTTTCTCTTAGTCGTTGGATCAATTATGAAGAGCTATGACATGTGAATGAGAAGGCCAAAATCTATGATTTTGCGCAACTCTGTTCTGAGAGCAACCATCAAACAATTAATTTGTTATATACATAATTCTATTGTCCTATTGTTCTTAGGACTGTTTTACACATTGTTATTTTCAGCAGTGATGATGTTATATTCTTTGAATATATATATATATATATATATATATATATATATATATATATATATATATATATATATATATATATATATATATATATATATATATATATATATATATATATATATATATATATATATATATATATATATATATATATATATATATATATATATATATATATATATATATATATATATATAGGAATGGCAAGATAGAATTTCATGTTTATATGCAATTTATGTCATTCTTATTATGCTGGAAATATGTCATTTATGCTATTTTGATTGGAATTAAATATGGAAATATGTTTATACCGCAATATTTGCAACAGATATAAATAAAAGCGCTGCAGTGTGTACTATAATCAACTTGTGGATCTCGTTTTAAAAAGATACTCTGTTCAAAGTTAGTTATTATAGAAAAGCTAAAAAATAGCTTTTATAAATTGAAAATAAGAGGCCTGATAGGAGGGAGATCACCACCTGAAATTAACTGATTACTCAAAGTGAAATTACAAGATTAAGTACAAAAACTCTCGCTAGAGAGGCAACCTTGTGGATGAACTGAGCATGGTAGGGGAATATATCGACACTAAGGCAATTACACAGAAAAGATTTGTAACCACGACAAAGCACCCGCCTTCCTGCAGTACAGGTGTTGCGCACCAGCCAAAGCATCATATGTTCACGGAGTCGAGCAAGGACTAGCAAAGTACATAGTCGAACGTGATGAAAAACCAATCTGTTCCGGCTTTTTCCAAATGATCCATAGCAGTAGAAGCATAATCGAGTGCCGGAACAGAGGTAGCGTGCCCTAGTGCCTGGGGCTCAATGCCAAAGGGTGATGAAGAGAGATCGAAGATGGTTACAGGAGCCAAACAAATGGAGGATTGTTTCTGGAGATCACGGACAAAAGGGGGCAGTTGATTGAGTTGATCCATCCTCGTTTGAACAAGAAAGCTCTTTGTCCTAGTTTCACCGTGTCTCATGATCCAGAAGAAGATTCTAACCTTAGTGGGGGCGAAATTTCCCAATTTTTCAGTGATCAATGCCATCTCCTCCCCAGACAAGTGGGTCATTTCGTAAACTTGTCTTCACCGAAAACTCCGGTGAAGGCCCCCAGGTAAGGGATCGGTGGTCAGGGGCAAGCTGAAAACAACACTGTGATCGAGATCAAGGGAGATCCCTGAGCTCTCGAGAGGCTTTATGAAACAATCTCAAAATTTCAAAAATTTTGGATTCTTTTGGATTTTTGCTTGAATTCTTAATTCCTTACCTAATTTGGCAACCTTCCTTAAAAATCCGCTTCCCTCCTTTACCCTTCCGCCTCCCTTTCTCTGCTGGCGCCCAACAGCGAAGACACCTCCCCACCGCCATGCTCCACGCTGATGTCCAGGGCCCCACCGGCCAGTCGCCCAGCTCCCTGCCTCCTCCTCGCTTCACGTGCTATTGACTCGCGCTCGCTCTCTCTCTCTCTCTCTCTCTCTCTCTCTCTCTCTCTCTCTCTCCTGCCGCAGCACACAGCCTCTCTCGCCTGACGCACGCGTGTCACTCCATACCGCTGCCATCACTCCCTCGCCAACTCTTTCAGAGATCCAATACCACCTCCCCCAGCTCACCCATGCATCGACAGGCCTCCCACCGCCTCTCTTCACCCACATGCAGGAGACGCCAAACCGCCCTACTGCTCTCACCGCCTTACACTGGATTAAAGCTCATTCACCTCCACAGATAGCTCTACGACACTCCCACCTTCGCACCAGAACCACCGAATTGAGCTCTTACTCACCGCAGTACCACCGACGACCTCCCCTGAGCCCGGTGAGCCCTAGACCCAATCTTCTTCATCACCTGACTAAAACTCAATTGCATTCACTGACATATATAAGCTTCTTTGTCTCCTGATCACGCTAGTGGACTCCCTCGGTCGTGAGTGTTTCTTGAGAGCTTAGGCGGCGAAAGCTACTGCCGGCCAAGAAGCCTCTTCCGTGGACAGCTCAGTCGAGCATTCTCCAACCCAAACCACCGTCACTACCTTGAATCCTATATCCCGTAGATGGTCAAACCGCTCCCAACTTTGCTGGAGGATCACCAGAAAAGCCTTGAGCCACCATAGGAGCTACCGCCCTCTCCCCTGTCGCCAGCCACCACCACTTATGATCCCGCCTCATAGAACCCCAAAATGGACTCCCTGTGCTCCAAGGAAGCCAACCATGTTCCCCTTTTTGCTGGTGAGCTTCACCGGAGCTGAATCACGGAGGGCCGCCACCCTATGTTTTTCACCGGGAGGCGAGGCCGTATGAAGACGACCTTGGGTGCGGCGTGGCTGCTTCGTGGCCGTTGCGCGTCGCCCATCGGGCGTGTGAGCACGTGCACGCTGGGCCGCTTGGCCACGCGCAGCTTGGGCCAAATCAGCTGGCCCATTCAACCAGGCTAGTTTGTTTTCTTGCAGGCCATGCACTGTTCACTCTGGGCCGGCATGACACTATTCATAAGCACTGTCCACCCGAAAACCCTAAAACACAAAAATACCCTGTTTCAATCGTTTCGACATTGCCCAATTCCCATTTTGACCTCCTTGCCACCAAATTGAATTCCAAATAAATCCAAACCCCTCCATTTGATTTTTATTGCATTTTATTCCTTTTTATTTTAATTTATTTTCCTAGCTTGATTAGACTCAAGCATGGGATTATGTTATTTTATGTGTTTGCGCTAGCTCCCCAACTTTATGATGCAACTGTGCAAGGACCAGAACCGGGCAACGAATTCTTCAAAATAGTAGAGTTTGCAGAGCAGAAGGCAAGTTACAAATTTTTGATCATATTAATCCCATGAAATTTAAAGTATTTAGGTACTGTATTTGCATTAATGTTATTTGTGAAATGCTATTTAATGAAAATAAATATTAGAATGACTTATTAATTAGTTATGTCCTATCACTAAAAAATACCCTGTTTAATTTGAGGCCATATTCACCTTGACAACCTTTGTAATATTTAATTACTGTATAAATAATTGTAGACTAGCTCATTCAAAATTTTGTATTACTAAGTAAGTTGGCTTTTGGCCGACAGAATTATTAAAATGGTTATAGAGTAAGGAGGAATCGTGGAAAGCCATGAGATGATTAGAGTCCACGGCCTTACCCTAAGGTGGAGGCTTGAGCAGATGGGTGGTAGTGCCATCCGAGCATAGATGATTGGGGATGTGGTTGGTAGCCTCAAGTGAAAAGTAAGGACAAAAATCTTATACTGAGTAAAAGACACAGTAATCGCTCAACCACAGGTGTTGACTTGTCATCCTTGGTCTCGATTGAATCTCTGTAGGAGGCAGGAGTATGGATGATGGGGAGTTGGTATGTGGAACGTTAAAACCATACCTAACAACGGTAGGGGCCACTCAGTACGAACAGAAGTATTAGGACTAGCCAGTTAAACCATGTCTGAGTGGATTCACCGGGTAGAGCCTATATAAAGAATTGAGCAGGGAAAACCTTATTTTCTCAACTCGGTCACACGCTAGCTGAAGCGTGTCTATCGCGTGACATTGAGAGTCTAAGAAATCTTATGGGTAAAGCTGAGCAACTCTACAAAGTGAAATAAATGGTATTCAAATAAGCCGTGCTTCCAGTAAATGAAGTTGTGTTTAATGGGTGATTCCAACAACAAGGCATAAGTAGATTTCGTTATGTTTTAATCTAAGTAAGCTGAGTAAATAACTGTTGAAATAAAACCCCTAGAATCTTAAGGAGTTCTGTTCTTGTTTTCCTGTTTGCAAATAAAATTGCATTCACTCAAGTTAATAGAACCAGTATATTTCGTTCCTTTGAATATCCTTGCAAGCGGTTAAGTTAGAATTTACCCTTATGACTTACTGGGTACTATTGTACTCATTACTTGCTAAACAACAAACAGAAGATCAATGAAACTGTGATGATCAAGTTGTTAACAAATCTCAAGAAGAACCCTTCTACGCTAATGACGACTGATTTTAGGTCTTAGCCGTGCTCAAGTTTGCCTGAGAGTTTTTTTGTATTGTAAAATAACCTTGGGCTTGCATGTCCGTTGCGTCAAAATTAGGTTGTTAAACCATATTTCTGTAATAAAGTTTGGCTCTTTTATTATAAGCATGTGTTGTTGTGGTACACACTCGTCTATAGTACTCTACAACTGAACAGTTATAGGCAGTTGCGGAGATTATTAACGCCTCCAGAAATGGAGCCGTTACACTTTACTTGAGAGTCTCAATTGGAGGTGAAGTGAGAGTTGCCCATTTGCCATCTTCCATAACTTCGTTAACCGAGGCATCTAAGAATAGACAGTGCGAACACAGAGTGGGAAAGGCAAAAAAAATAGAGGCTCATGTCCACTCTGTTTATCAGAGGACACGACTACCCGACACTATACCATTCATACTCCATCAAATGGGATAGGTAGTACCTGTTTGATTAGTTATGATTAGACAACCCACGTGCGTCTTCATCTTGACTTGGTCCCACGCATGCCGCGAGTCTCACCAACTTGCATGCTCGGCCTCCTTCGCATGAATAGCATGATCCTCATTGTTCTTTATGTCTTCTCTAGCTTTATCCATGTGCTACCACCACTGTAGAAAAGGTCATCACAGACGGTTTCATGAGCCATCTAAGTTTATGGATCAGTAATGATATGAGATCATCACCGACAGTTTTTGAACCATCTATGATATATAATATCACAGACGGTTTGTAGTAGAAACCGTCTATGATAGTTGACTATATGTAGCTATATGTAGCAAGTATAATTAATTAAATTGAATTAAGTAGAAATAGACTATGAAATGACTAATGTGAGACCATGTGAAGGTCGCCCTATGGTTGTGATGAGTAATTAACTTTTGGATTAGAATTTTTGTGGAGTTTGAGTTTGGTTTTGAGGATTTTGCAAAATATCACATTTTGTCTGACGACTTCATGGCTTACGAGTTCATCTAGACTACGAGTACTTGAGTATCCAAAGTTTACAACTTTGTAGTTAGGCGATTCGAACAACCTTTTGTTGAGTAGTCCGAAGGTACTCTATAGTTAAGAGGACTCGGTACTTAGTAGTTGAGAGATCTCCTTACTCGATGGTCGTAGCTTACTGCCCGATCGGTGTTCGGTAGTCGTAAGCCTTTGTGATCGATAGTCGTGAGCCTTTGCGATCGGTAGTCGTAAGCCTTTGTGATTATTGGTTGTAACGATCTGTTGTGATGGTCGTAGCGATCTGTTATGATGGTCATAGGCTTCAGGGTAGGTACTCGTTGGCTTCGAGTGCCTCATTTCTTGAGCACTCAAGTACTCATGTCAAACCAGCCAGCAGTTTGACTGGCCAGTGCTTGGCGGTCAAACTGGCTTCTCCCGATGCTTTGAGGTTGTTCTCTGGAATTTTTGGGGTTTTGGTCATGGTTTGACCTGGGTGTTGTTGGTAGTGTGCACATGGATTTATTGTTTGGTCCTAGGTTTAGGATCAGTAATTTGGGTGCATATATTTTACATTGCGCATTGTATGGATAAATTGCACAAATTAATATCTTTGTGTATCGTGTGGTGCTATGTGACGGTTTGCTTATTTGTGTTGATTGCAGAACTTCGGATCTAGGTCATGGTGAGGCGTAGGAGGACCAAGACTAGACATAGGGTGGTGCTGAGGTCCAGAACAGTCAGGGAGACGCTGAAGATAACCGAGGCTTACGGGGTGGTTGCAAGCTGGGATGACGAGGAGCCGGAGCGAGAGCAACCGGTGATGGACATGATGGGCAAGGCAAGGTGGACCGAGACTAGGCTTAGGAAGGAGTCGAGATCCAGACGATCAAGGAAGTGGGGTGTCATCATGTGCGAGTAGTGGCATGTGGCGCGCCAAGTGACTTAGGCCGTTTGCGAGCGAGGATGGTTCAGTGGGATCTACATACGTGAGAGGCTTGGCAGCAAGTCATTGGGGCCATGTGGAAGATGGCGAAGCATGGGTGATGCTTCGTGGAAAAGGAAGCGGGAAGCTTCGTGGAAAACGGTAAAGGTGGTATTTTGGTAAATTGCCCAATACCGAAAAAGTAGCGGTGTGTGAAATTGTGTCATTGGCCTAAGTGGTTTAGGTCTTGTATGTGCTGAAAATGTAAAGTTGATCGGTGTTGATTCACTAATGGATTAATGATTGTAAGCCGCTTTGAGAAGCGTGCATGAGAAAGTAAAATCCGATGTTAGGTGGGATTAACGGGGTGCCTCATGGGTGGATTCACTAGGTTTTGGTTTAGGTTGTGAGCCTATATATGGAGAGGAGAGACAAGAGCTAGGGTTTGATAAGGTTAGCTAAGACTTTTTAATGGCTAGCTACTTCTCCCTCTTATGGGAGATAGGTTAGAGTGTGTGTGTGTGTGTGTGTGCTCTAGCTTTAGAGCCCTGTCCTTCTAAGTGGAGTGGATATAAAATTGATCATCTCAAGTGAGCGATACATCAATCTTTGATCTACCTTTTGTGTATCTTCTTGTTTGATTGATTTTGCTATGGTTTTGAGTTGGTTTTTTCTCTTTTCTCTCAACCCCTTCTTGAATTCATCTGGTTGATTGAGTTGCTCTTATTTTGGTTGGTTTGATCACTTTTCTACCCTTCTCTTCATTTTGTTGCATCAAGGACATAAACGAGATAGAGATAATCTCTTGAGATCGACCTCCAATCATCTAGACACTTCAATAGCAAGATTTTTAAGAACCCCTATTTTTGCTTGTTCTTGGCCTAATCGGGTGATTTCTTGATCCGAGAGTTTTTGGATCGATTCCTTCGGTGATCTTGTTTACTGTGACATGTGGGAATGAGCTCAAAGCCATCTTGCCTATCTTCAATCCACGAGCAAGATCTGATCATCGATTTGGTTTTTAGTTTTCAGTTGGCATGCGTTGCTTTAAATTGCAAAAAGGTGTAAAATTTTTCGTGAATTTTTTGATCCAGATATGGACTAGCTTCCTGAGACATAAAGAAACATGCATACAAAGTTTCATGGCTTTTAGTTTAGTCTATCAAAAGTTTTATGGGTTTGGGATCATGCGGTGGGCTAAAACCCCTGTTCATATGGGAGAAACGATAGTACCGCAGGCTGTGTAGCAGTAGTACCGCAACTCCTGTTCTCTGACCACTTTGGTTTTTGACCATTCATTGGTCGTCGACCTCACTGGTCGAGGTTCGATTTAGTTCGACATCTTTGGTTTCGATCAATAATTGGTCGTAGACCACTCTGGTCATATTCTGAACTGTTATGACTACTTAGGTCATTGACTACGCGATTGATTTTCAGACTGCAGCTCCTGGTCATCAACCACGCTGATTTCGACCATGCTGGTTTCGACCACGCTGATTTCGACTACTCTCTGGTTGCTGACCACTCAAGTCGTAACTCAACCGTGTTGGTGTTTGACCGTTCTTTGATCGTTGAGCACATGAGTCATTTTCAGACCACTCAGTCTTCTGATCGATTACGGTAGTACCGCAGAAACAACAACGGTAGTACCACACCTGCATATTTAATTTGCACAGTGGCTTAGCTCTGAATTTCTCCAGATTTTGAGTAGGATTCCTATCCGAATCTTTATAGCTTTGTAGTAATCGGAGCAAATGATAAATGAACACTTGGGGAAAAGTTTTTTAAGGCACCATTTACCCCTCACTGTTGCCATCTTTGGTTCTACAGCTAAACCCTCAACCCTAAACTATGTTAGATGTAAATAATCTTCCCTCTACATCAAGCTAGATCTAAACTATCTTCAATTATCCCTTTACCAAAATCTAGATCTAAAATATAGTGCAATTAGGAATAATTTACTAACTATAGATAGTTAAGAACAAATAGATCTACAATCACTCTTGTCAAATCCACGGTCTCATTTCACCAAATGGCCTCAAGGCCCCACCTCCTCAAAGCAGCAACCTATGAGAATAGATATGAAATTTAAGACAGATTTGTGAAAGTCAACGGGTATGCAATTAATAAATAAAATCATTACATATAGTTTTTTAATACAAACCGTCTGTAGTGACTTAATTATAACAGACAGTTTTTAACATAAACCGTTTGTGAAGTATCATAGACGGTGTTCACTATGAACCGTTTATGATATTATCTCTTCACATATGGTTTTTAGCGCTAGCAGTAACACAAACGGTATCTAAACTAAAGTCGTCTACGATTGTATTTAATACTGATAGTTTTAGTCAATCATCTGTGATGAAACGTTTAATATTAATCTTTTTTTAAGTAGTGTATGTACCATGAGACCTTGCCGACCTCCTGTGCGGGTCCACAAACCCGTGGGACCTCGTCAGCCTCCTCCACTGCTGCATGCTTGGTTTTGGATCGACATTGATCTGTTTCACTAGCAAAGGAATGGTGCTCATGAGACATTGCTGTTCCATTTGTTGTACAATACATATTCCATCCTTTTTTTTTCTTTCAAGATACAAGTTTTACTTCAGCATGTAACTATGTAAGCTATGGTATGAAATTCACAAATATAATTTAGTGATCAAATAGTAATTGGGAGCATCTACACAACGCGGTAGCATTGATTTCATTTAATGGGATAAAAAGATTCAAGGTATAGGTTCAGAGAAGTTTCAGCAATTTCTTGTATGCTCAAGCAAGTTTCATCAGGTTTCACGTGTCACGTTACAAGCAAGTTGCAATATATTTCATGTTTCAAACCTCACATTTTGGTAAGTTTTAGCGGGTTTCGAGTCACAAGTTCATGCAAGTTTCAGCAGTTTCAGATTTCACATGTCACATTATAAGAAAGTCGGAACATGTTTCAAATCTCAAATTTCAAGCAAGTTTCATGCTTCAAATCTAAGGTTCAGGATAGTTTCACCGTGTTTCAGGTTCCAAGTCTCACTTCTGGCAAGTTTTAGCGGTTTCAGGTGTCAAGCCACTGAATCAAAGTTTCAGGATGTTTCAGATTTCATGTCTCATGTTACAAGCAAGTTTCATTATGATTCAGATTTCATATCTCACATTATAAGCAAGTTTCAGTATGATCCAAGTTTCAAGTCACGATTCGAGCAAGTTTCAGGTTTTAAATCTAAGATTCAAGAAAGTTTCAGTATGTTCCAGGATTCAAACCTCAAGTTTTGGCAAGTTTCAGCAGGTTTCTCTTTCAAAGGTGACTATACAATGGTATCTCGTTGGAATTGGTTTCAATGGGATAGCGAGCTTCAAGTTTTCATCCAAGTTTCTAGTTTGAAGTTCAAGATTCATGTGAGCTCAGGTCTGAAGTTTAGTTTTCATGTGAGTTCCAAGTGTTTATAGGTTCCAAAATGCAAGGTTCATTCAAGTTTTAGGTTTCATGTTCAAGTTTCATGTGAGTTTCAAAAGGTTTAATACTCTAAAATACATGGTTCATTCAAGTTTCAGGTCTCAAGTCCAAGTTTCCAAAGATTTTATGTTTCAAACAACATTTCAATGGGCCTAAGAGAGAAAAATCATGAAACCTGTTAATTCGATGCAAAAATCTGACTACTCTGAAATTTTAAAGAAGTGTAAAATTTTGACAGAATTCAACAAAAAGTAAAGCAAGCTTCAGATAAGTGAAGATGATCGGACAAGGGGGCAGCGGTGCCACCCAAATCGGGCTCGAGGTTGGTGGCGGCACACGTAGATGCGACAAACGCAGCTGCTCCTGCCAGCCGCACGCCGCTGCTACACCTCTGACTATCGCTGCAGTCCATAATTGCCTAGTCTGCCCCAGCTCCCACCAGCCGTGCGGCGTGAGAGCTTCTACAGGCCACACGCACCGGCCCGCTGGCCGCCGCTCATCGGAGAATGGATGGGAACAACGCCATGAATGGAGAGCGAGAGAGAGAGAAGGAAACAAACAAAGGGAAAGACTAGATAAGTATGGATAAAGCTCTGGTGAGTTGGAATCATAGGCGTGGGATGGGATAGTTCCCATCCAACGGTGGAAATCGATACCATTAAAAAGTGATGCATCGGTATTGAGTTGCTTAATTTTTCTCTCTATCATACCAAAAAGAGGTAGTGGATCCATCTCCGCAATTCACCCTGGTCGAGCACTGGGGTAGACTAGCAGAAGTTTTTTGATCATGGACCAGCTTGGAGTATCATCGGGGCAAGGAATTAATTAGCCATAAACTCGGGCATACATGCCAGACATCGCTAATCTTGACGTATAAATTCGATTGCGTTTCATGCACGTTTCGCACGATCGGTGACTCAGTGGCAGTCCTTCCGCGGCACGTACACGGGCAGACATGCATGCTTCAAGCGTACTACCAAATACGGAGGCCTTCTTCCGAGATCCGACAGCTAATTACTTCGGCTTTTGGCACGATGGCGCGGGGAGGCCGGCCATTGGCCTAGCCGCTGGCGCTGGCAATGGCACGGGCGCACGGCACTGGAGGAGACGCGGGACCTGCCCGTTGGATCTCCGGACAGCGCGCGCTGGTTGGATGGGGCGCACAGTGGCGCCGGATACCTGAGTGCTGGCCGTGGCAGGTGGGCGCAAGGCGGTGGTGTGATGGAGGGGCTCGCGCGCGCGGTCGCGTGTAGCGATGGGAATGATCATGGGAGCTCCGGGCGCGCGGGCTGGTGCGTGCGGTTGCGGGAGTGCACCGGCCGACGGGCGCCAGGGGCGAGACGACGGCGCGGCGCCCAGCCCGCGGTGCGGTGCGCCGTGTGCAAAGGGATGAAAACGGATCGGATACTGTTGTGGTTACAGACCAAACAGAGAGAGAGTATGATAGTGGGGAGTTGAGTAAATGAATGGCTTCGGGTCTTTCCCTATGGCCTATGTCCTACATATATACATCCACATGGGGAGTGCCTTTACAATTATACCCTTACACATGAGTATTTCCCTCAGGGGTACCTATGTCACTATACATGTCCCATTCTGGGTCTTACACTCTCTTAACAGGCCTGTTGGGCTTAGGTGGGGGTCACCCCTATAACAGGAGCCTCTCATGGTGAAGGGCTTCACGGGTCGAAACCATGTTGCCGAGCCCTTTGGCCCCCTCCATCCCCGCCCGCGGCCTGTGAGCTTTCTCAACGTTCGAAGTGTAGTGTTCGCCTTATTGTGAAGGTATGGCGCCGGGTGGCTTGTCGAAGGCTTCGTCGCCCACAGATTCCTGCCTTGGCGTGGTCGGGTCTGTCGTCCGGAGTGGAGATGTTGGCGGAGTCAAATGCGTCGGCATAAGAGGCGGAGCGGGTCGTAAGTCGTCTCGCGCGCGCGCGTCTCCGGCGTCGGGCGCCCTTGACAACAAGCGACCGCCAGTCTACCCAGCGGGGCTTGGTTGACGCGGCGCGAGACTTGAGGGGGCGCGGTGATACCATGTGGCGACGTTCCTTATCCCGGCACGGATCTTGGAGCATCGTGATGGTACGATGCTGTAACGCTCCCCCGCCGGTTTGACTCCTGCCGGTTGGACTGTCGCCGGTTGGACTTCCGCCGGCTTGACTTCTGCCGGTTGAGCTTCTGCCGGTTGGCTCTCCCACTGATGGGGTATATATATAGCGTGCTGGTGTAACATTGTACCTGCATTGTGTGCTCGGATAGGTGCTGCTCCCCTAAAATGGGCCTCTTCAGTGCATCCACATTCCATGGCGGCACCACGCGGCTCGGGGAATGTTGATGTACTGATGGAGGCCTATTTTTCCCGGGAGCTTGGTTAGCGTCTGCTAACGGTAACTACTCGCACCTGCTGTGCTCGCGCCGCATTTCTGCATATAACGGCAAGGTTTGCCCTGTTCTCTTAGACAGGCTCACCTTCAGTCGAGGCTTGTGATCAAGCCCGTCTTTCGGGAGAATATTGACGGACTGAAGGTGGCCTGTTTATGATAACAAGCCAAAACTTGGCATGACATAACCTGCGCCGGTGCGATGTGCGGGGAATGCCGTCAGACGTGCCGTCCCGCGGAGGCGGTGCCTACAAGGCGGGCAGTGGGGTGGTGTTCCGAAACCGCTGGTCTCCTGCCTTGGAGGATAGTAGCCGCGGAGAGCAGGTGTTTGCGTGGTGGTTCGGGGGTGCTAGGTGCGTGGGGATTAGCGCGGGGGCGCTCCGTCCCCTTATCTTCGAAGTGGTGGCAGCGGAGCTGGCGCCTTATTCGAAGTAGCGGCTTCGACGTGGCGGCAACGGAGCTGGCGCCTAGTCGAAGCAGACGCACGAGCGCTCCGTCCCCTACCCTTCGAAGTGGTGGCAGCGGAGCTGGCGCCTAGTTGAATAGAAGCGCGAGCGCTCCGTCCCCTACCCTTCGAAATGGTGGCAGCGGAGCTGGCGCCTTAGTCGAAGTAGCGGCTTCGACGTGGCGGCAACGGAGCTGGCGCCTAGTCGAAGTAGACGCGCGAGCGCTCCATCCCCTACCCTTCGAAGTGGTGGCAGCGGAGCTGGCGCCTAGTCAAAGTAGAAGCGCGAGCGCTCCGTCCCTACCCTTCGAAGTGGTGGCAGCGGAGCTGGCGCCCTAGTCGAAGTAGCGGCTTCGACGTGGCGGCAACAGAGCTGGCGCCTAGTCGAAGCAGACGCGCGAGCGCTCCGTCCCCTACCCTTCGAAGTGGTGGCAGCGGAGCTGGCGCCTAGTCGAAGTAGAAGCGCGAGCGCTCCGTCCCCTACCCTTCGAAGTGGTGGCAGCGGAGCTGGCGCCCTAGTCGAAGTAGCAGCTTCGACGTGGCGGCAACGGAGCTGGCGCCTAGTCGAAGTAGACGCGCGAGCGCTCCGTCCCCTACCCTTCGAATTGGTGGCAGCGGAGCTGGCGCCTAATCAAAGTAGAAGTGCGAGCGCTCCGTCCCCTACCCTTCGAAGTGGTGGCAGCGGAGCTGGCGCCCTAGTCGAAGTAGCGGCTTCGACGTGGCGGCAACGGAGCTGGCGCCTAGTCGAAGTAGACGCGCGCGCTCCGAAGCGCTCCCTGGGGTGAGCGCGACCCCGCGGTAGTGCGCCTTGATGGCTCCGGGAATCACGCCGACCCCTGGGCTGGCACGAGCGGGCTGCTGTATCCGTATGCACTCGTTCCGACGGGCCGACAGCGGTCAAGCCCCTTCCCCAGAGGGGCGGGGCATGTGGCGCGGCGCTGTAGGCGCGCCGCACGCTGGCTGCTCGCCTTCCAACGCGCGCCACCGGTTGCTAGCAGTTGCGCTCCTTGCCGATCTTCGGTTGCCCATGTCACGCAGATGTGCGGTTGTCCCTTCGGACAGGTGTGGCCAGGTTGGGAGGGCGGTGACCCCGTTTGGGCTATCGCGATTTAGGGTCCGAAGGGCCGCGCCGACGCTCGCCGAAGGCTATGTCGGGTCGCGCGACCTGCGTTTATTCCTTGCGCGGACCGACACGCGGTGGGGCGCTAGTGACGCATCGTGTGGTGACAGGGCTCTGTACGACTACGGTCGTATGCTGGCTACGTGTACTGCCGCGACGCTTCGGCTTCGCACGTGGGGAGGTGAGCGGTTGTCGCTCGCCGTTTGCGCTTACCCATGGTGGGAGGCGGGGGGTCTTTAAGTACCCCCCGTGGCGTTGTGCCTGCGCCTCCTCACGCTCTGGTTGTTCACGCCGCCCCCCGCATTCGCTCGCCCTGTTCCTGTGCTCCTTTTCGCCGCCGAGTTCCCCGTGGATGCCGATGGCGACTTGCGACGTGCGTACTCAGGTGGGCGGCTACGCCATCCGCAGGCGGTCCTCACCTCTCGAGGTGACATACGCGCTGGAGGAGCGCGACCCGGTGGCGGCAGACAAGTGGTGGGCGGCGAAGAAGAGCCAGGGTCCGTACTCCGGCGAGTTGGGGCGCACGCTCGTGACGGAGGACACGATCCGATCACTGCTGCGAGAGGGGAGGCTATCGGACCGTCAAGCGGTGCGGCTGCCCGCCGAGGATGAGACGGAGCCGCGCCCTAAGAAGTCGGAGGCGGTCGTCTCCGTCGCGTACTTCGAAGCCGGACTTCGCATCCCGCCCACAGCAATTGTTGGGGCCGTGCTGCGGACCTTCAAGCTGGAGTAGTCACAACTGATTCCGAACGTGGTGGCTCGCCTCGCCGTGTACAGCTGGACCCTGTGCTCAGAGGGGTGTTGGCCCAGCGCCTCGCTGTTCGCGTATCTGCATGAAGCCCGGTGCCAACCGAAGGAGCGGAAGGACGGTATGCTGTCGAAATTTGGCAGCGTCAACTTCGTCCTGCGGACGTCATGGGGGAAGCTCTTCCCCGCAAACGCGACCCGAGGGAAGTGGGAGGTCAACTGGGCGAGGCGGCGGTTCTACCATCGTGTGGCGAGTGGCAGCGGCCTTGAGTGCGCAAGCGGGCCGATTACCTTCAAGACCTCGCCCGGCCTAACGCTTGACCAGGAAGATAGGCTGAGGGCACGAAGACTTGTGGGGGTCGCCGCCCGTTTCAATATGCGCGACCTCGCCGAGGAGTACATGATGCTCGGTGCGACGCCACTTTCCCACGGTTGGCGCTTCACGGCCGGTGAACGTCGGGATGATAACGTTCGCCCGTCCGTTTGCTCGCTGCCCGTGCCAACCGGTCTTCGTAAGCCTCGACCATGTCTTCCTCTTCGTTCGTACGTATTGCATTGCGTAAATGTGCTCTATCCGGCGCAGGGACTCGCCTTGAGGACGCAAAGAGCGCCGCGCGCGTGTTCCTCGGGCCATACACCGGCAGGGAGCACGGGCAGCGCGCAGCTGTGACTGCGGAGGCCGGATTGGGGCGGATAAATTGCGTGTGTGAGGCCTTAGGGCTTCCTGTGCCGGATCGCACCCATCCGGACCAGCAACATGAGGATGACGGTGCCGTGAAGACGAATGCGTCATCCCGCAAGAGGGCCCGGAGCACTGCGACCACGCCCAGTGCGGCGGCTGCCGCTGTTCCCGTTGGCGCGGCGAGCCCGGAGTCGGGTTCGGCGAAGTATGCCGACTCAGACTTGGAGGGCGCGGGTACTGAGGGCGAAGGCGCCGGTGGCGGAGGGCGCGCCGCGGAGGTCTCACTGCCCGCAACTGTCGCCGGGTCGGTGGTGCTGGCTGGCGGCACCGGTGTGGAGTCCTCGTCTCTGGCCATGGCAGTGGCGGGGCTGCCCTCCACGGGATTATGTGGAGCGCTGCCTTTGCTAATAGCGGCTGCCGAGGATGAAGTGTCCCCCGCAGAGGTCGTGGGGGCGAAGCCTCCGACCGCTGTCGTTGTACCTGGGGGGACCCCTTCGGCGAGTGTTGCCGCAGGGGCTCCTTCCGTGGCGGATACCGAGGTGGTACCTTCCCCTCAGGCGACGCGGCCACGTCTGCAGTCCCCCCTTCCGCGGACGTCGCGAGGATTCGTTGTGGCGACTAGTGTTGGGAACTTGTGGGACTTCGCTTCGGGCACCGAGGTTCCTCCACCCCGCGCCCTCCCGGCCCCTCGGACCACCGTGACCATGGCGCAGGATCGGTTGGCACTAGGTCCCGACCCGGAGGTCCCCAGGGCTTGCGAGACAACGCCGTCCGTTGGGGCCGGAGTAGAAGCGGTCCCGCCCGCGGCTAGGGAGACGTCTCCGCGAAGTCCCCCGTCTGCCACCGAAGGTAGCTTATGACGGCATTCCTTCGATAATTTTTTGCACGCCCCATGACAAATGCGTACTTCCTTTTTGCAGCGGCACTTATCCCGGAGGAGGAGCCGTTCCTTGAGCGCGGGGGTCCTGGTGCTGGCGGCCCAGATGTCGCGCGCCCGGGCCCGGCAGACTTCGTGCCTCCGTCAGATGCTCTGAGGGCATGGCGCGGGATTGCGGAGGACGCGGCCGCCAGCATCGGCCAACAGGCGTTGCAGACCTACGGGTCAGGGCGCCTTGGGGATGCATTGGAAGTGTCGGGAGTGAGGGTAAGCATATGTCTTTTAGACAACTTGCCGCCGTTTAGCGCTTGCTAACTCCTGCGCCGTGCAGACACTCGTGTTGGCCCAGGCCCTGCGAGGTGCTTACGCTCGCGAGGGAGCTGCGCTGCAGAGTAGGCTGCAGGCCGCCGAAGGGGAGCTGCCAGAGGGCGCTCTGCCCAGGATGCTCGTATACGCCGCCTGGAGTTGGAGTGTGCGGAGATGAAGACGCGCACCGAGGGGCTCGTTGCCGCAGCGCGAGCGTCGGCCGCGGAAGCGGTGCGGCAAGAAGCTGCTGCGGAGCGGGACGGCCTTTTGCAACAAATCGCTGCTCTAGAGCGCTCCGTCCCCTACCCTTCGAAGTAGTGGCAGCGAAGCTGGTGCCTAGTCGAAGTGGACGTGCGAGCGCTCCATCCCCTACCCTTCGAAGTGGTGGCAGCGGAGCTGGCGCCTAGTCGAAGTAGGCGCGCAAGATCATGCAAGAACAGCCTCTGGTGCTTCTCGCTCGCGGGTGCGCTCGCGCGGGAGCTAGCCTCTGACATATCGCCTTAGTGCGTTGCGGGCGGCGCGTGGGAGTGGGCCCCCGTGGTGCACTTTGCACTCCGTAGAATTAACTGGGGTAAGCTGTGCTCTAAGCACGTGGGGCCAACATCCATGTCTTGTTTATACTCCGTAGAGTGCGTGGGGATAGCATCCGCGTCTTTTTTATACTCCGGAGAGTGCGTGGGATCGACATCCACGTCTTATTTATACTCCGAAGAGTGCGTGGGATTGCCATCCACGTCTTATTTATACTCCAAAGAGTGCGTGGGATCGACATCCACGTCTTATTTATACTCCGAAGAGTACGCATTGGGGCAACGCCCATGGGCGCGCGGGGTTCGCGTCTTTTTTTATACTCCGGAGAGTGCGTGGGATCGACATCCACGTCTTATTTATACTCCGAAGAGTGCGTGGGATTGCCATCCACGTCTTATTTATACTCCAAAGAGTGCGTGGGATCGACATCCACGTCTTATTTATACTCCGAAGAGTACGCATTGGGGCAACGCCCATGGGCGCGCGGGGTTCGCGTCTTTTTTTATACTCCGGAGAGTGCGTGGGATCGACATCCACGTCTTATTTATACTCCGAAGAGTACGCATTGGGGCAACACCCATGCGCGCGCGGGGTTCGCGTCTTGTTTATACTCCGTAGAGTGCGCAGGGATAGCGTTCGCGTCTTTTTTTATACTCCGGAGAGTGCTTGGGATCGACATCCACGTCTTATTTATACTCCGAAGAGTATGCACTGGGGCAACGCCCATGCGTGCGCGGGGTTCGCGTCTTGTTTATACTCCGTAGAGTGCGTGCGGAGGCGGACCTCGACGCTACATCTTATTTAGAGTCCGTAGATTGCGCGCGGAGGCGAGCCTCCGCGCGTTGCGGGCGGTGAAATTGCGTGCGGAGGCGAACCTCGCGCTACGTCTTATTTATACTCCGTAGAGTGCGTGCGGAGGCGGACCTGACGCTACGTCTTATTTAGAGTCCGTAGACTGCGCGCGGAGGCGAGCCTCCGCGCGTTGCGGGCGGTGAAATTGCGTGCGGAGGCGAACCTCGTCGCTAAGTCTTATTTATACTCCGTAGAGTGCGTGCGGAGGTGGACCTCGACGCTACGTCTTATTTATACTCCGTAGACTATGCGCGGAGGTGGACCTCGTCGCTAAGTCTTATTTATACTCCGTAGAGTGCGTGCGGAGGTGGACCTCGTCGCTAAGTCTTATTTATACTCCGTAGACTACGCGCGGAGGCGTCCCCCCGCGCGTCTTTATTCATACTCATGCACAGTGCACACGAAGGTGATCCTTCGCGCGCTTTTGGTATGAATACGAGAGAATTTGCATGAACGATACACTTTATTAAATTCCCGTTTGCGCGGGTGAGCGATTACAAAAAAGGGGGAAACCGACCACTAACCGCTGTGACGGAGCGACCGTTGACGAGCCGCTGCTGCCGGGGCAACCTTGTGCCCGAGGAATGCGCGACGCTCTCGGGGGGCGCCCGAGGGCTCCGCATCTGCATACCCGGCTTAGGTGCCTTGGCGGGCGCCGCGTGGCATGGACCTCTGGCGCCAAGCTCTATGCGCCGAGCCATGTCCTGGTCGCCATGGACGATGATGAAAGCCTGCGGTCCGGGGAGCTTCATGCACAGGAAGCCGTGGTACGGGACTGCCCCGAGGGTATTTAAGAGCGGCCGCCCTAATATGGCGTTGTAGGGGTATGCAATGTCGACCACGTCGAAGATGGCGTCTTCACTCCTCACGTTGTCGTTTTGGCCGAAGGAGACTTGGAGGCATATCTGGCCCAAAGCGCGTAAGGGCTGCCCTCCAAATCCTTGCAGCGGGATGCCTGAAGGGCCCAATCGGCTCCGAGGGATCCCCATTTGGTCGAAGGCCGCGGCGAACAGGATGTTCGCGGAGCTTCCTCCATCGACTAGGACGCGCCTGACTTCGCATCCGGCTACAAGGACCCGGACGACCAAAGGGTCTTGGTGGGGAAACTCCACGCCCTCGGTGTCAGCGGGCGTGAATGTGACTTCCTGTTGTGCCCATTCCGCCGGTGCCTGCGCCGGGTATGCCGCGACGTGGTGCAGCCTCCTCGCGTAAGCCTTCCGTTGCCGCACCGAGGCGAACTCCAGCGAGGAGCCTCCGGAAATGACGTTGATGATCCTGCGCTGGGCTCCTTCCGGGGCTTGTAACTGCAGGATGCCCTCCCGAGGCTGTTGCACATGTGCCTGAATTCGTAGAAGGCCTTCCTGGAGCTATATTCCTTGGTCCTAGGGGTGTTGAACGTGGGCCACAACGGGCGCGCATGTATCCAGGTTTTTGTCCCTGGCGACGCTCTGTCGTAGCGCTGCGATAGTGGCGCAAGCACGCGTGTCATGGTTGCCTCGGCCATGGATCTCGCACCACTGCCCGTGGTGCTGGTCGCCGTACTCTTCGCGGGTTCTGTCGTCGCGACCCCGACCACGTCCCCGTCCTCGGCCTCGGCGCCCTCTGCCCCCGTGACCTGCGGAGGCGTTGTCTTCGGAGCCGCCCTCGATGTCAAAGACGTAACGAGGTTTCCTGGACTTGCGTTGGTCGCGCTTGGGCCTATTGCCTGGCGAGTCATTGTGTTGGGGGTCCCTGCTTCGGCGAGCCTTCGCTTTTTGCCGAGCCTTCCGGCTTGTTGGTGTCGGGGTCATCACCGTGTCGCCTTCGCGCGTCCTCTTCCGCTCTGGCGTACTCTTCCATCTTGTCGAAGAGTTTCGCGACCGTCTTAATGGGCTTGCGCGCGTTGTATTCGGCCATCGGCCCCGGTCGGAGGCCTTGGATTGCTGTGTTGATGACGGTTGTTTCGTTGACGTCCTTGACCTAGCAGCGCACTTTCGCGAAGCGCTTGAAGTAATCCCGGAGCCACTCCTCAGGTTTTTGCTTGACTGCGAAGAGCTGGTCCGCATCGACGCGATCGACGTAGTTTCCCTGAAAGTTGTTGTAGAGTCGGTCGCGGATCTGTTCCCACGCGTAGATGTACTGTGGTTCGATGGTGAAGAACCAAGACAGCGTCACCCCTTGTAACGCGAGAGGGAGCCCTTTCGCCTTCGTGGTGTCGTCTCCGCCGGCGGCTTCGATAGCGGTCTCGTACACACGCACGAACTCTCGCGGGTCGGAGTCGCCTTTGTAGGCCTCGATGACGCTCGGGAACTTGAAATCTTCAGGCCATGCCGCTTGCTGTAGGCCTGCGGAGAGCGGGGACTCCGGGTCTACGCGCCGCAATGGGACGCGACTGGACGTAGGGGCGTCGCGGCTATCCGCCCTCTCCGGAGCGGGTTCGGATGCCACCGCCAGGGGGCGTGTTGGCTCCAAGCCTCTTGCATGTCCCGCACGGCTCCGCGGAGGTCTGTTAGCTCCCGCTGAAACGCGCTGAGGGCCGCCAACAGGGCAGCCTCCATCGCGGGCGTGGCTGGGGCCGTCGGTGCGCTTGGTGGTGCTGCCGGCGCGGCGGTGACCATGGCCTGCGCGGCCGGACTGCCCGCCGTGTTGTCCTGGAGGACCCTGGAGCCGGTGACGAGGTTCGCGTCGCCGCTAGGGCCATTCGCCGCCTCTGCGCCGGGTGGAAAAACGGGTGCGCCTACGCTGCCGTCGTCGGGGCGGTGCTGGTGGGGTCTGGCGTTGTGTCGCTGACGGGGTTGGTCGTCGCGTCGATGGCGGGGTTGGTCGTTGCGTCGGTGGCGGGGTTGGTCGTTGCGTCGGTGGCGGGGATGGCGGTCGCACCTGCACCACCGCTCGTACATGCGGCTGCTAAAGCCGAAGCCCTAGTGCTGATGCGAGACTTTGCCGCCTCCGCCTTATTCTTCTTCGCCGCCGCCGGTGAAGCTTTCTTTGGTGCCATCCTCCTTCAGACCTGGAGGCTTGCTCTTGTCCTCCCCACGGACGGCGCCAACTGTTGTGGTTACAGACCAAACAGAGAGAGAGTATGGTAGTGGGGAGTTGAGTAAATGAATGGATTCGGGTCTTTCCCCATGGCCTATGTCCTACATATATACATCCACATGGGGAGTGCCTTTACAATTATACCCTTACACATGAGTATTTCCCTCAAGGGTACCTATGTCACTATACATGTCCCATTCTGGACCTTACACTCTCTTAACAGGCCTGCTGGGCTTAGGTGGGGGCCACCCCTACAACAGATACGATCAGTGACGGACCCAGGATTTTACCAAAGGGTATGCCACACCAAAATTTTCATATGCAATTCGGTAAAAGCATTTGCCAATTCGGTTAATAATTGTAAAATTTGCACCGTAATTCAATATACAGGCACTAAATAATATGATAAGTCTTAAATTCAAGGATTAAGTTGGAAACTTGCAAAAATTACAATATAAATAGTTCAAATACCATACTAATAGTCTCAAATATACATAAAAGAGACTTACAATACTACTTGTCTGACTTTTTGGCATACGCTTTCTAAAGGACATGAAAGTCTCGATTATATCATCTTCATCCACTTCAAAGAAAATATCCTGCTCAATGAATGTGACTAGACAATCATCCAAAAACTATCACCCATCTTTTTTCTTAACTTTGTTTTCACTAAAACCATTGCACAAAATACACTTTCAACACTTGTTGTTGTCACTAGTAGAAGCAAAACCAATTTGAGAAGCATGTAAACCATATCATACACTTTATGCATATTGTTTCAACAAGCTTAACTGAGAGATCAACAATATTGTCTAGATCTTTGAAGCTATCAGCTTGTCTCATGTCATCAATATAATTTCCAAGTTGCAATTCAAGTTTTAGCAAATAATTGCTCGAGAACTCTTTAGGGTAGAACTCAACTAGTCTACGTACCTTCTGTGCATCGAAAGAAATAAATGAGTTGGAAGGATTGAAGGCCGACATATAAGAGAGCAACTCCATATTAACCTCATCAAACCGATTATCAAGCTTTTGGCTAATTTGATCAATGACACCAATATATGCTTTTCATATGTACTGATTTGGACTGCTGTTTTCCTCAAATTAGATGCTGAGTTCATCAAATGACTGAAAGGCTTCGATTTCTTTCTATATGCAGGTATTGTGAAATCCTTGGGAACTGTGTTGCAGAAAATGCAGTAATCTGAAGTTTGTTGTCCCAGGTAAATAGAGATGCTTTGAATTTTGTTGGATTCATTCTATCCTTTTCCTATTTCACTTCACCTTTTTTTCCTTTGAGAACCCTATTTACTTCAGCTGTAATAGCTTTACTCGCCCTGCAGAAGTAATTCTTCACTTCTCTTTTAACTTCCTGGTTGAATTTGCAGTTACTCTTGCCTACTGGGCTTATCACGTTTCTGAAGAATTCAGTACACTATGCTGATGCACGACATGTTTTACCCCTATTCTATTTCCTTTTTCCCCCATTGAAACGGATGACTCAAGTATCCAAGTTCTAGATGGCAATTCGTTGGATTTGCAAAGAAACAATCTTTTCCTCAGCACCAATTATATGACGTTAATATAATACCTGCCTATAATTAGATTCCAGTACTTGTGCAACCTGAACTCATCTTCTGATGATACTAAGCGGTAAAGGCTGTTTGCTAACAGTGTTGAATTCTTCGTTTTATTTTTGCAGCCAGTTCGAGTTTTTGAAGCCGGAGACTGAATTATTCAAGCTTTGATAATACTAATCTGATGATGAAGTTAATTACCACCACCCCGCATCCTTGTAATGATCCATCAGCCGGTCTCATCTTCTGCTGCTGAAGAGGATGGCCACATTCTTCTCCGTTTCCACCAATCAGAGGGACAGGGACCTCACCGCCGGCGGCGACATGTCGTTCCACCACTACCCTCCCCCGTCTAATCCATACCCGGACTCATCAACCGGCGGCCAGATCCCCCTCCTGGCAACCATCGTGTCGCAGAGCCACATTGCGCACAGCGACGGCAGAGACGAGCTGACCGCCGCGTTCATGAGCACTGAGTTTGGCTGGACCCAGGGTATGCTGTGGCCCACCCGGCATACTTCTGGATACGATCGAATAGTCTCAAATACGAATACGAATCTATATTTTTAAAACAAGTATGAATACGAATTCGAATATTCTTAAATACGGATACGAATATTCTCGAATACGAATATGGATATTTTCGAATACGGATTTTCTTGGATACGAATATCAGATAAAACGGATTCCTGACGGTTTTACCAATTTTTCACCGGTTTTTGATTAGTTGCCGGTTTTAAACACCTAAATTCAAATTTTTAATCACAAAAATTGTACGGATTTTTCATGGGTTCTAGAAACGGATCGAATGCGAATCGAATAGTCTCGAATACGAATATTCTCAAATACGGAAACGAATATTCTCGAATATGAATACGAACAATTTCGAATATAGATTTTGCTTACCATATTTGTATTTTTTCAAATACGAATATTGGATAGAATGAATTATCCGTTACTATTTTTTACCCCTATACGCGTGCACGACGAGAAGACGGCGAGGAGCAGGGGTTTAGCCGGGTCAGCGAGGCCGGTGCAGGAGAAGCCCATTTCTTCTCTCGGGCGGCGCCTGGTCACCCGGGGCAAACCAGACTAGACCAGGGTCTAGAATAGCCGGGGGCGCCGTGGTGCACATTTCGTAGGATGGATAAGGCCCAGGAGGGAAGGGTGCTTCGTTCCTACGGGCCTACGGGATCGGGCGGTGTTGCGCTATGACAAGTTGGGCCGAGTACGCAGAGACCAACGAAGTGACGAGCCCTATTTTCATTTACCTATGAAATAACTTGTTCCACTAAAAAAAACTTATTTTTCATTTTGTTCTCTATGGAAAAACTTGTTTTCATTTCGACGATGCCTTAAGGTTGCGTTTGGCGTTGTAAGCACTTTTGTTTCCACGTTGATCACAGTAATATCTTGCTGAATACATGTTTCCTGTTGAGGTATCGGTCACGTTGCCAAAAATCAAGCACACAAAATAAATAGAAATAGACAAAAGATGTAGTACCGATAACCTCTAACTTTATTGTTCTTACCTATATATGATAAATGCATGTATAATATGCACCCCTCTCCCCTTTATATAGGATGGGTTATTTTATGTTGATGGTTATGGCTTAAATATTTGAATTCTGGCGGTTCGTGAAAGGCAATACACAGAGGGAAATAGTCGCATGCGATTTTGGCTGGTATGCTGAACTCAATACACTTTTTACTATAATTTTCCTATTGACACTGTCTTGAAAAAATGCATCGTTTAAAAGCTAGTTATTGTATATTGTACAAGTATAAACCAACTTCAAACCCAAAAGAACCCGGCAATGGTGATAGGAGGGGTGTCTTTCTTGCATCTCAAGTAAAGAGAGTAGTAATCATATGGAACTTTGTGTTTAGGTAAGTGTCCACATGCCATAATATCACAACACTCCTCCTTGGTCACTTGACCAACGTCATGCTCATGCTTTGTTAAAAACTCATCCCGAAAAACCCAGTGGGAAAAAACTGTTAGGAGAAAAGAGTGTATAGCTCATGTTCTTATCATTGCACGTGCTGCTTCATTAAAAACCTTCAATTAAGAAAATCTAGTGGGACAAAACTTAATTAATAAAAAATGAGTGCAATACTTTATCTCAAAAGATGAACATATATATGAAGATTAATCTCCCCCAAGTAGAGATGGCAACGGGTACCCGAAACCCGAGTACCCGATGGGTTTTACCCGATAAGGAGGCGGGTATGGAAAGATATCTTCACCCGCGGGTATGCTAATGGGCAAAAATCTCTACCCATCGGGTATGCGGGTGCGGGTGCGGGTGTATACTACCCGTACCCGCATACCCGTGGGTAAAATATACCCGGCCGGGTGTATATTAGATATAGCAACAGGTACATATACTTGTGGCCCGTATATATATATTCGAAACGAAGCCGATGGAAATACCCGCACTCGTATATACCTGTGCCCCGTATATACCCTTATCAATTCGGGTATGGGTTACCCGTCGGGTATAAATACCCGCGCGGGTGCGGGTATGGGTAAGTTTCTATACCTGTATGCGGGTACGGGTATTGTAGCGGGTGCGGGTGCGGGTATCGGGTACGGGTATGGTTTGGCTATACCCGACGGGTATTTACCCGTTGCCATCTCTACCCCCAAGGCATCAACTCTTTGATCCTTCCCATGCCAATACCTTGAACATGCTTCACAAAGGTAGAAGCTAGCAATGTTTTAGTGAATAAATCCACAAGATTTTAACAAGTTTGGATTTTTTTTTTGTATTTCTACATTCCCATTGTCCTACTGCTCATAGGAATAGAAATACTTTGGGAGTATATGCTTTGTCACTGAAGTTTTGATATAGTTGTTCCTCATATGTGCAATGCAAGTAGCATTATCCTAATAAAGAACTATGCGAGCTTTTTCCACCTCTACACCACATGACTCTCGGATACGATGTATCAATCTTATAAACCATATGCACTCACTAGTGCCCTCATATAGTGTTGTTATCTCTGAATGATTAGTTGACGTAGCAACTATCGTTTGCTTAACAGACTTCCAGGAGACGGCTATATTTTCACTTAGAAAGATATATCCAGTCTATAATTTGGCACTAACAGGATCAGAAAGATAACCAGTGTCTGATTATCTAATGATTTTGGTATCTTGACCCTTCGGATAAAAGAGTCCAAGATCACTAGTACCCTATAGGTACCTGAGAATGCCTTAATCTCATTTCAATGCCTCTTAGTAGGCTAGGAACTATATCTTGCCAAACAACTCACTGCAAATTTAATGTTAGGCCTGGTAAAATTTGCAAGATATAAAAGTGCTCCAATTGCACTTAAGTACGTGATCTTGGCCCTAGTACTTCTTCATTCTCACGCTTAGGTCCATATGGATTTTTCTCTACTTAAAGCAACTTAACAATAATTGGAGTGCCAAATGGATGAGTGTCGTAGGGGTGGCCCCCACCTAAACCCAGTAGGCTTGGTAGGAGGTTATAAGGCCCAGAATAGGCCACGTGTAATGACACAAATACCCCTGAAGGAGATAATCAGCTGTAAGGGCACAATTGTAAAAGCACTCCCCATGTATATATATATATAGAATACCGGCCATGGGGAGGGGGCAGGCCATTACACTCATCTTCATCACTCTCCACTACCATCTCTCTCTCTGTTTGGTCTGTAGCCACAACAGTTGGCGCCGTCCGTGGGGAGGACAAGACAAGCCTGAAGACCGAAGAAGAAGGATGGCACCGAAAAAAGCTTCGTCAGCGGTGGCGAAGGGAAAGAAGGCAGCCGGGTCGGAGCGTCGTATGAGTACCAGGGCTTCGGCATCGGCAGCGGCGAGTGCGGGTGGCGACGCAGGCGCGGTGGCTGACGGCGTCGACGTTCGCGCGGCGACGACCAACCTCGTCACCGGCATCGCGACGACCAACCTCGTCACCGGCACCGCGGCGACCAACCCCGTCGCCGGCACCGCGACGACCAACCCCGTCACCGGCACCACGACGACACACCCCGTCGCCGGCGTTGCGGTGGCGAACCCGGCGGTCGAAGACGTCGACACTGGTGCGGTGACAACCGACCCCGCCGACGCAACGACAGCCGACCTCGCCGCGACCCTCGCCGGCAGCGCGGACCGGGCGGTTCGCGGTAGCCACGACGGAGCGACTGGCAGCTCGGGAGCTCGCGACGCGGTCGTGCCCGCGCCGATCCGCCCGTTGGGAGCACCGGCGGCCCCGCCCGTATAGGCGGTGGAAAGCGCCCTACTGGCGGCCCTCAACGCGTTCCAGCGGGAGCTAGGGGACCTTCGCAGAGCCGTCCGAGATATGCAAGAGGCTCGGAGCCAGCAGGCCGCGCCAGTAATCGCGACCGAGCCCACGCCGGAGAGGGCGGACAGTCGCGAAGCCCCACGTCTAGCCGTGTGCCGCTGCGGCGCGTAGATCCGGAGTCCCCGCTTTCGGCGGAGCTGCAGCAGGCGGCATGGCCCGAAGACTTCAAGTTCCCTAGCGCCGTCGACTCGTACAAAGGCGACACGGACCCCCGTGAGTTCGTGCGCATGTACGAAACCGCGATCGAAGCCGCGGGCGGAGATGACACCACGAAGGCGAAGGGACTCCCCCTCGCGCTGCAAGGAGTGGCGCTCTCTTGGTTCTTTACCATAGAGCCGGGCTCTATCTACGCGTGGGAGCAGCTTCGCGTCCGCCTTCACAACAACTTCCAAGGAAACTACGTCGACCGAGTCAACGCGGACCAACTCTTTGCTGTGAAGCAAAAACCCTCGGAGAAGCTCCGGAACTACTTCAAATGCTTCGCCAAGATTCGATGCCAGGTGAAAGACGTTAATGAAACCACCATCAATAATGCAGCCATACAGAGCCTTCATCCGGGCCCGGTGGCCGAGTACAATGCGCGAAAGCCAATCAAGACGATGGCGAAGCTCTTCAACAAAATGGAAGAATATGCCAGGGCAGAAGAAGACGCGCGGCGAAGGCAAGGTGACGACTCCGACACTAACCAGGCCGGAGCCTCGGCAAAAGCCGAAGATCCGCCGAAGGGCGGTTCTTCGAAGGGAAAACGTAAGCAGGAGTCGTCCAGGGATGCGCCCGACCGCAGGGACGCCTCGCATAAGGAGTCGTCCGATCAGCCCAAGCGCGGCCAGCAGAGGTCGAGGCGAAACCGGTACGTCCTCGACATTGAAGGCGGTTCCGACGAGGGCGCTCCCGCGGGCCGAGGCGGTCGGGGGCGCCGTGGCCGGGGACGCGGCCGTGGCAGGGGCCGCGACGATAAGGGTCGTGGAGATTACGACGACCAGCACCAGGGACTGTGGTGCGTAGTCCACGGCCGCGACAATCATGATACCCGCGCCTGCACATCCATCGCGGCGCTCCGCGACAGCGTCGCTAGGGACAGGAACCCGGAAACGCGTCCGCCTGCGGTGGCCCACGTCCAATTCCCGTACGAGGCCCCCGCGCAGGTACAGGCGCAAGGGATGCAACCCCAGGAAGGCACCTTACGGATCCAAGCTCACGTACAGCAGCCTCGGGAGGGCCTCCTGTCGCTGCAGGCTCCGGAGGCAACCCACCGCAGGATCATTAACGTCATATCCGGAGGCTCTGCGCTGGGATTCGCCTCAGCACGGCAGCAGAAGGCCTATGCGCGAAGACTACATCATGTGGCGGCGTACCCAGCGCAAGCACCGCCGGACTGGGCGCAGCACGAAGTTACATTCACACCCGACGACGCCCAAGGCGTGGACTTCCCTCATCAGGACCCCCTGGTCATCCGGGTCACTATCGCGGGATGCAACGTGGGGCGCGCCTTGGTGGACGGCGGTAGCTCCGCGAACGTATTGTTTGCGGCGGCTTTCGACCAGATGGGGATCCCTCGAAGCCGCCTAGGGCCCTCGGGAATCCCACTGCAGGGCTTCGGGGGACAGCCCCTGCGGGCGCTGCGCCAAATAGGTCTTCAAGTCTCCTTCGGCCAAGATGACAATGTGCGGGCCGAAGATGCCACCTTCGACGTGGTCGACCTTCCGTACCCCTACAATGCCATATTAGGGCGCCCAATCCTCAACTCCTTCGGCGCGGTACCGCATCACGGCTATCTATGCATGAAGATCCCGGGTCCCCGGACCATCATCACTGTCCGAGGCGACCAAGATATGGCTCGGCGCATCGAGCCAGGTACCAGGTGCCCGCGTCGCGAAGCCCAACGGCGCTCCTAGAGCTGGCGTCACAGCGCAGAGGTCCGCGGGGCCACTCAGAGGCGCCTTGGCAGGCCCTGCAGAGGTCTAGCGACTAGAGGCTTCGGCCGCACCAAGGGCAAACGGTTAGTATATCCACCCCTTGTAGTTGCTTACCCGCGCAAACGGGGATGTAATGAAGATCGCCGTTTGTCGCTAATCTTTCTTCATCACGCGCAAGTACGCGGCGAAGGCGCGCGCAGGCTTAGCCAACGCTCGCGTTCCCGCAGAATAAAACAAAGACGCACGTTCGCGTGTGCACTCGCCGTAGCCAGGGGTACGGGACTGAGTATAAATTGAAGTCGCACGTTCGCGTGTGCACTCGCCGTAGCCAAGGGGGACGGGCCTGAGTATAAACAAAGACGCACGTTCGCGTGTGCACTCGCCGTAGCCAGGGGTACGGGACTGAGTATAAATCAAAGATGCACGTTCGCGTGTGCACTCGCCGTAGCCAGGGGGACGGGCCTGAGTATAAACCAAGACGCACGTTCGCGTGTGCACTCGCCGTAGCCAGGGGTACGGACTGAGTATAAATCGAAGTCGCATGTTCGCGTGTGCACTCGCCGTAGCCAAAGGTGACGGGCCTGAGTATAAACAAAAGACGCAACGGGTGGACGCCCTCGCGCGCACCAGTGTACGGACTTTAAATAAGACGTAGCGTCGAGGTCCGCCTCCGCACGCACCAGTCTACGGACTTTAAATAAGACGTAGCGTCGAGGTCCGCCTCCGCACGCACCAGTCTACGGACTTTAAATAAGACGTAGCGTCGAGGTCCGCCTCCGCACGCACCAGTCTACGGACTTTAAATAAGACGTAGCGTCGAGGTCCGCCTCCGCACGCACCAGTCTACGGACTTTAAATAAGACGTAGCGTCGAGGTCCGCCTCCGCGCGCACCAGTCTACGGACTCTAAATAAGACGTAGCGTCGAGGTCCGCCTCCGCGCGCACCAGTCTACGGACTCTAAATAAGACGTAGCGTCGAGGTCCGCCTCCGCGCGCACCAGTCTACGGACTCTAAATAAGACGTAGCGTCGAGGTCCGCCTCCGCACGCACCAGTCTACGGACTTTAAATAAGACGTAGCGTCGAGGTCCACCTCCGCACACACCAGTCTACGGACTTTAAATAAGACGTCGCGTTGAGGTCCGCCTCCGCACGCACCAGTCTACGGACTTTAAATAAGACGTAGCGTCGAGGTCCGCCTCCGCACGCACCAGTCCGCGGACTTTAAATAAGACGTAGCGTCGAGGTCTGCCTCCGCACGCGCGAGTCTCCGGACTATAAAGCAAGACGTAGCGTCGAGGTCCGCCTCCGCACGCACCAGTCCACGGACTTTAAATAAGACGTAGCGTCGAGGTCTGCCTCCGCACGCGCGAGTCTCCGGACTATAAAGCAAGACGTAGCGTCGAGGTCCGCCTCCGCACGCACCAGTCCACGGACTCTAAACCAGACGTAGCGTCGAGGCCCGCCTCCGCACGCGCGAGTCTCTGGACTATAAAGGAAGTCGTAGCGTCGAGGTCCGCCTCCGCACACACTAGTCCATGGACTCCGACTAAGACGTAGCGTCGAGGTCTGCCTCCGCACGCGCGAGTCTCCGGACTATAAAGAAAGGCGAAGTGCCGAGGTCCGCCTCCACATACGCCAGTCTACGGACTATAACAAGGCAAAGTGCGGAGGTCCGCCTCCGCACACGCCAGTCTACGGGCTACCCGTTCTAAGGAACCCTGGCGCAGCTACTTCGCCAACGGTGGCATCAACACACAGCGCATATCCTAAAATGCCAGGAAGTCTGCATACCAGAAAAATCACAAGTACAAAGGTCCGGCAACATCCTTGCCGCTCTAAGCCGCTACCCCGCGGGTTCGTCCTTAACACGCGCTAAAGCTGGGCCTCGCTCGAAGAAGGCCGGCTCGCCCAAAAGTCCAGCGACTCTTCGGCCCTTCGCCAGCGTCGAAGGCGTCGCCAGGTTGAAAGGTCGGCCGCAAGACGCCGGCCCCAGCAAGGAAGCTGCCCGGGATATAGGTAAAAGTCAGAATGCATGCAGCACGTGTGTACTTTATTCGCAAAAACAGGGAACAGTACAACGCACGCCTACACCTAGGCACCACGGCGTCAGACCTGCGGGTTCCCGGCGCCTTCGGAGGGCCCAGCGCCACCATCGTCGCGTCGAGGGACCCCGTCCAGAAATTGGCCGAGGCTCCCCGTCCCGTAGAGCGACTTCTGGAGCTCGATCCGTGCAGCATCCGGCCAGACGTAAGCCCAGATCCGGTCGAAGAAGGGCCCGAGGGCAAGGCGAGCGGAGCGGACGGCGCCGGACATTACTCCGACCCCGCCAGGCATCTCCAGCTGGGGGTCATCCAGCCCGGCGACATGCGTACAACCGCGGTGCTGCAGGAACGCGCACACCAAGCATGCCAACGTGTATGCGCAGTGGGTGCCGAAGGACGTCGCCGCGTCGCGCACGACGTTGGCGGCATCCCCGACCCAGCGGAGCGTCCGAGACAACTCCTCCGGGCCGAAGGCGTGGTCCGGCACCTCAGTTACCAGCCCTTGAAGATGGCTCTCCAGCGCTTGCATGGCGTCCCACGCAACCACCGAGGCGTCGCCAAGCGTCTGGTTACGCTCCGCTAGAGTCAGGGCAAGCTCGCCTTTTTCCTTCTCTAGCAAGGCGACCTGCTCCAGGAGCCCGTCCCGCTCCGCCGCAAACCTCTGTTCAGCAGCTGCCGCGGTCGACTCCCGCGCCGACGCAACAAGTCCCTCGGCGTGCGCCCTCGCTTCGGCGCATTCCGCTTCCAGCTGGCGGATGCGGGCGTCCTGGGCAGAGCGGGCGCCAGAGGCTTCGCGCAGCTCCTCCTCGGCGGCCCGCAGCCTATCCTCGAGTGCCTTTCGGCCACGAGCATAGGCCGTTTGCAGGGCCTGCCCCAGCACAAGTGTCTGTAGAAGGGAAAAGACTTAGCAAGCTCAGCTAGCCCAGGCGTGGTCGCATGAGTACTTACCCTCACCCCAGACACCTCGAAGGCGTCCTCGAGGCGCCCCGCCCCGTAGGTCTGCAGCACTTGCGGGTCGACGCTGGTGGTCGCGTTATTCACAATCCCGCGCCACGCCCTCAGCGTCTCCGGAGGCGGCACGAAGTCCGCAGGGCTTACGCGCGCGGAGGCCCCGTGTTCCGCCAAGGGCTCCCCCTCCGGAATGAGCAACGCTGCAAACAGGGATACAGGTGAGCACCCCAAGGCATAAAAGCATACACCAAGGTAAGCTAAGCCACCGTACCCTCGGTAGCAGAAGGAATGGTCCCGCTGCGGCCAGAAGCCTCCGCGTTCGAGGGTGACGGCTGTCCCTGCGCGGCGGGAGGCGTGGCCAGAGGGGCAGAAGGCGTGTATGCCGCAGGGTCCCCGGCGCTTGCGCTGGAGTCCCACAAGCTTCTGATGCCCGTGGCCACGACGAATCCTCGCGGTGTCCGGTGGAGCTCTGGCCGCACACACAGCCGTTTAGCCGGGGCAGCCAGCAGCGACACCGCCCCCGCAGCTGCGGTTGGGGGAGACCCCGCGGCTGCCGCGCCCAAGGGCGAAGGTTCCGCGGTGGCAGTTGTCGCAGGGGGCACCTCGCTTTCGGCTGCTGTCGGTAAAGGCAGCACGGCTCCGTGCGCCCCCGCGGAGGGCGCCTCCGGCACCACAGTGGCCGCGGTCGAAAGCTCCACCTCGGCATCACCGGTCCGCACGGGTTCCGCCTCGGTGACTTCGGCGGGCGGTGCGATTTCCCCCCCCCCCCGGCTGCCCGCGGCGAACTCGCCGTCCGGGACGCTCCCCGAAGATACCTCGCCTTCGGCGTCTGCGCCACCCAAGCCCGAATCGGCATACCTCGCCGAGTCCGACTCCGCGTCCGCCGCGCCCTCGGAAACACTTGCAGCAGGCGCGGCAGGCGCCCCGCTGCGGCCCCTCTTCCGAGACGGGGCCTTCTTCTTCTTCGCTGCACCATCGTCTGGAGCGACACGGTCCGGCACGGCAAGGCCCAGGACCTCGCACACGCGGTTTATTCGCCCCAGCCCCGCCTCGGCGATAGCAGACGCGCGCTGCTCGTGCTCCCTGGCGGTGTACGGCCCCAGAAATACGCGCGCGGCTTGCTCTGCCTCCTCCAAGGACATCCCTGAAGCAAAGGAGAATAGCATCAGCATATAACGCATTTCGCGTGAACAAAGGAGAGACGCGATCGAGGCTTACGAAGACCGGGCGGCGCCGGCAGCGAGCAGACCCATGGCGAAACATTTTCGTCTCGACGCCTCTCGGCGGCAAGATGCCAGTCGTAGGCAAGCGGTGCCACGCCATACATCACGTACTCTTCGGCGAGGTCGCGCATGTTGAGGCGGGCGGCCACGCCTACGAGCCGCTTGACCCTCCGCTTGTCCTCATCATCGAGCGTTCGGCCGGGCGAGGGCTTGAACGCGATCGGTCGGCCTGTGCACTCAAGGCCGCTCCCGCTCTCCACACGGTGGTAGAACCACCGCTTCATCCAGTAAGACTCCCACTTCCCGCGAGTTGAGTTCGCAGGGAAGAGCTTCTTGCACGATGGACGAAGAATAAAAGTGACGCTACCGAAGCTCGACAGCGTCCCGTCCTTTCGGCCCTTGGGCTGGCATCGTGCCTCGTGAAGATAGGCGAACAACGACGCGCTGGGCCAACACGCCCCCGAGCGCAAGGCCCAGCTGTATACCGCGAGCCGGGCCACGGCGTTCGGAGTCAGTTGCGCCAGCTCCAGCCCGAAGGTCCACAGCACATCGCCCACCATAGCCGCCGCTGGGATCCGGAGCCCCGCGTCAAAAAAGGCAACGAACACGACCGCCTCCGACCTCTCGGGATGCGGTTCCGTCTCGTCGGCGGCGGGCAATCGTACCTCCTGGCGCCCGGACAACTTCCCCGCGCGCAGGAGCCCTTGGATCGTCTTCTCGGTCACGAGCGAGGGGCCTAGCTCGCCGGAGAACGTGCCTTCCTCCTCCGCCACCAGCCGCTCCTGGTCCGCCGCCGCCGGGTCGCGCTCTTGGAGCGCGTATTTCACCTTCAACAGCGAGGACCGCTGGCGAATGTCAGGGCCAACAACCGCCTGGCCGCGCTCGCTACTGGAGGCCATCGCTTCCCACGGAGAGACGGAAGCGGTGAAGACAGCGCGAAGGTGTAGCGGGCGGAGCAGACAGGAAAGAGGGCGTAAAGGTGCGGGGACGCTGTTACGGGGGGCTATTTCAAGCCACCTCGCTCATACCGCCGCTACCGAAGCGTCGCAACGATCCGCGTGCCGGATGCAACCGCAGCGGTGTAAAGGCCCGCCCCGCACGATTCCCCGTAACTGAAAGCGAAGGGTCGCGAAGGTCCGTGTACGAGGCGCGACCGCAGTCGTACAAGCGACCGTCCAGTGCAACGCCCCATACCCAACGCTGGAAGGTCACGACCACAGGCGCCAAGGACCGTCACAGCACGGCGTTACCCAGCCGCTATTAAAGGCGCACCATTGGGCCAGGGGATCACAACAGCTCCGGCGTCGCGCCATTCACTGCCCGCCCCGTGTCCCCCTTGCCTAGGGAAGAGGCGAGCGGCCGCAAGCACGCAACCGTCCACATCCCGCCGCCCACCAGTCATAGGCCGTCGCATGCCCCGGGCGCGTCGGGTCGCACGGTACGGAACCTAACCCTGGCAGACCAGGGGCTGGCATGATTCCAGGAACCTTTACAGCGCAAGACCGCATCGCAAGATCCCAAGTCACCGCCCACGTGGCGGTGTTCGCGGGGCAAAGGCGCCAGCTTCGCTGCCACCCGTTCGATGGGTGGGGGACGGAGCGCGGCGTCTACTTCGACTAGGCGCCAGCCTCCGCTGCCACCCGTTCGATGGGTAGGGGACGGAGCGCGCGCGTCTACTTCAACTAGGCGCCAGCTTCGCTGCCACCCGTTCGATGGGTAGGGGACGAAGCGCGCGCGTCTACTTCGACTAGGCGCCAGCTTCGCTGCCACCCGTTCGATGGGTGGGGGACGGAGCGCGCGCGTCTACTTCGACTAGGCGCCAGCTTCGCTGCCACCTGTGCGATGGGTAGGGGACGGAGTGCGCGCGCCTACTTCGACTAGGCGCCAGCTTCGCTGCCACCCGTCCGATGGGTCGGGGACGGAGCGCGCGCGTCTACTTCGACTAGGCGCCAGCTTCGCTGCCACCCGTTCGATGGGTAGGGGACGGAGCGCGCGCATCTACTTCGACTAGGCGCCAGCTTCGCTGCCACCCTTCCGATGGGTGGGGAACGGAGCGCGCGCGTCTACTTCGACTAGGCGTCAGCTTCGCTGCCACCCGTTCGATGGGTAGGGGACGGAGCGCGCGCGTCTACTTCGACTAGGCGCCAGCTTCGCTGCCACCCGTTCGATGGGTAGGGGACGGAGCGCGCGCGTCTACTTCGACTAGGCGCCAGCTGCGCTGCCACCCGTTCGATGGGTGGGGGACGGAGCGCGCGCGTCTACTTCGACTAGGCGCCAGCCTCCGCTGCCACCGGTGCGATGGGTGGGGGACGGAGCGCGCGCGTCTACTTCGACTAGGCGCCAGCTTTCGCTGCCACCCGTGCGATGGGTAGGGGACGGAGCGCGCGCGTCTACTTCGACTAGGCGCCAGCTTCGCTGCCACCCGTCCGATGGGTAGGGGACGGAGCGCGCGCGTCTACTTCGACTAGGCGCCAGCATCCGCTGCCACCCGTTCGAAGGGTAGGGGACGGAGCGTGCGCGTCTACTTCGACTAGGCGCCAGCTTCGCTGCCACCCGTCCGAAGGGTAGGGGACGGAGCGCGCGCGTTTACTTCGACTAGTCACCAGCATCCGCTGCCACCCGTTCGAAGGGTAGAGGACAGAGTGAGCTTGAAGAACGCAGAACAGCACATACGACCACAACAACTCGAACATGCAAAGGTCAATTTGCAGCAAGAGCAGACATGCTCTCGTAAACAGATATGCGTCGCCACACCAGCATATGCTTGTTCGCACGATCAGAGCGTATGGATGACTTCATATCTGTCTACGAGAGCAAGTCAGGCCTTGCCATTTCCGCATCAAGCTGTGAAGCATTCCCACAAATAGGACATATTTTGTTCACAAGCGCTCGCGGGCATTGACGCCGGTCGACGCAGTCATCAAACGCAGATGAACAAAATTTTCCCTACATGTGAGAAGTTAACCATGAACAGGTACGGGATGTGCAGCAAGGGACGTCTAGGGAACGGCCCCCGACGCCAACATATTTATACTCGGCCTCACCAGGCGAAGAGTCGCCAGCGTGGAGGCATGCCAACCGACGGAAGCACAAACGGGGGGTGTCGGGCGGTTCAGCTACCAGGGGGCGTAAGTGCAACCGTCCGCACCCCACCGCGTGCACACCGGATACCGTCGCACGCTCCACTTACGAGAGGGCACACTGCACGATGCGACAGCCTGCCCCCTGGCAAGCCAACCGTCAGTAAAAAGCACACCACCAGGCGGCAAGGTCGCAACGACTGCGGAGCGCGCGCGCCTCAGAAGTCCAAATGCCGGGAGTCCGCCGTCACATTGATGGTCACGACGCCTCAAGGCCCGCACCGCGCCAAGCACGCTTCACCACGTGTACGGCCGGAAGAGCGAGCGTCTGCTTCGGCTCGGGCCACTTCCGCAGCACGCCGCCCAATTCGAAGGGTGAGGGCCGGAGCGTACGCACCTGCTTCGGCCACAGCGCAGCTCCGGGTTAAGTTTGCAGAAGTTCACAGGCCGCGGGGACGGAGGGGGCCAAAGGACTCGGCGACATGGCTTCGGCCCTGTGAAGCCCTTCACCATGAGAGACTCCTGTCGTAGGGGTGGCCCCCACCTAAACCCAGTAGGCCTGGTAGGAGGTTATAAGGCCCAGAATAGGCCACGTGTAATGACACAAATACCCCTGAAGGGGATAATCAGCTGTAAGGGCACAATTGTAAAAGCACTCCCCATGTATATATATATATATATATATATAGAATACCGGCCATGGGGAGGGGGCAGGTCATTACACTCATCTTCATCACTCTCCACTACCATCTCTCTCTGTTTGGTCTGTAGCCACAACAATGAGATTTATCAAAATAAAAACTCTCAAGTACTTTCTTGGTGTAGGTGATCTGGTGCAACAATATGCCACTAGGCATATGTTTAATCTGCATGACGAGATAATATTTGGTCTCACCCAAATCTTTCATTTTGAGTTCTGTCTTTAAGTATGAGATCGCTTCAAATATGTCATCTGTGGTTTTGATAATGTTCAAATCATCGACACATACATATATGATATAGAATCCATGTGTGAGTTTCTTGATGAACACACACGGCATACTTCATAATCCATGAGGCGGCGAGGCGGCTCGAATGGTGCAGACAGCGATAACAAGGGCATCACGGTTGGCATGGGTCCTCGGAGGCAGCGATAACAAGGGCATGGGCAACGACGTCGAGCGGCACCGGCGGCATGGGTTGCTAGTGACTTGGCTGATTGGATCAGGATCGGCGGTGCCAAAGGCGCATGCGGATAAGATCTCGATGACGCCGTTGGTAGCACCGGTGGTGCAAGCAACGGGGTCGACAAGGGGTGTGCGACTGAGAGCATCTCCAAGAGATGCCCAATAAATTCACACCTTAAATCTCTTTTTACAGATCCTAATCACGATATAAGGTCTCAAAATAATTATTCCCTCCAACAGATACCCTAAACCAGAAAAACAGTATTGGGAGCCTAGATCATCCTCTATAAGTAGAGAGCGAGAGCCCATTTTTTGGGTGTGTTCTATTTTTGGGAGTCTATTTGGGAATTTGTTGGAGCTACTTTTTACCCTTTACTCTAAAATTTAAATATTGAGAGTCATATAGAGTATCTCTTGGAGATGCTCTGAGGCGGGCAAGTGCGGCCTGTGCGACCGCACAGGGCCCCCAATTTCCAGGGGCCCCCAATATCTTGTGTACAGCCCAATACTATACAGGCCTGGTCTCTATTTTTTTGGTACAGGGAAACTGGTTTCTTAAATGCACTGGAAATAGCTAAAGGAATTGCACTCGAGATGAATATTGGTACAACATTTCATAAAAGCAGAGAAATTAAAAGAAAGAGGCAATTTGATGAGAACCCAGATGACACAAATGTTGCCACACAGTCTGTAGAGGAATCATTTAGAATCAACTATTTTATACCTATTGTTGATCAAGCTATTTCTTCACTAACAACAAGATTTGAACAGTATCAAGGTTACTAGAGAATTTTTGGTTTCTTATTTACTTCCGATATATTGCAGTCATTGGATAATAATAGCTTGAGATCTTCCTATGATAATCTTGAGGCCGCTCTTAAAAGAGATGGAAAATCAGATATTGATGCTAATGAACTGTATGTGGAGCTGAGGTTTCTTCAAGATTTTATTCCAAAAGAAGATATGGGCCCTGTTGATATTCTAAAGTTCTTGAAGCGACATGACTGTTTCCCCAATGCAACTATTGCATATAGAGTTTTGTTGACCATTCCTGTTACTGTTGCATCAGCAGAACGAAGCTTTTCAAAATTGAAGTTATTGAAGAATTATTTGCGTTCTATAATGACGCAAGAAAGGCTTACTGATTTGGCTACAACAGCACTTGAGGGCGACATGCTGGACAAGATTGACTATGAGTCTATCATTGAAGATTTCATTTCGAAGAACACCAAAAGAATGATGATATTCAAGTAAACATTATGCGACGAAGGGTTGAATAGGTACAATTCATAACATATTACATTTTAATGTAATAAATTATTGTTTATATATTATTTATGGTCCTATTTTACTAGCCTACGAGGCCCCGTTTTAGACTTTGCACAGGGCCTCGGTTTTGGCCGGGACGGCCCTGCGGCGGCCAGACACCCATGTAAGCAAGGTAGCGCCGAAGGCAAGGGCTTGTGAGAGGAGAGAGATTAGGAGGCAAAACCAAATCAATCTAATCTACCAATTTAAACTTAATCGATTAGCAAATACTATGTGGTTTACACAAGAGCGTTATCGTGTTGATAATGTGTTGAAGTATTAATCGTGTTGCCAATGATTAAGCACACACAAAAGTAGAAGTAGACAAAAGATGTAGTCACAACGGCTTCTCAACTCTATTACTCTTGCCCGTAGGTGATGTATGCATGTACAACCTTTATATTGTGATAGAGAGGTACCTTTCTTGTGTTTGAAGTAAAAGAACTAATAATTATATAGGACTCTACGTTTAGATAAATGACCACGTACCAAAATATCATAACATTTACATCCATAATAGTTAAATTTTCTCGAACTGGTAAAGTTGAACATTAGTAACTACAAACCATAGCGCCGTACAACAACCGCAAACTGGCACTAAACTATGAAATATGACCTCTCCTCTTTCTTCTTTTCCCCAACAGTACACCACTGTGAACTAAAAGGAAACATCTTCTATCGGAAAATCTGTTATTGGCAGTTTGGCACTACACATGCTACAGTGATCTCAATGAATTTCACAATACACAATACTCAGATCATACGGGCGGTGGGGGCAGGTCCAGCAGGAGCCAGAAACCAACGCAACTATCAGAATTTAGGTTCTCCTGGATGGCCAAGAAATGCAGGCCGCCACAGGCCTTCTTCGCCGCTTCCCATGCTTCTGCCTCCTGTGTCGTTGCGGCGCTCTTCTGGTAGCCGGCGTAAATGTATCTGGTTGAAACCCCGGCTGATAAGATCAAGTTCGCTCGACCGGTGTCGACCTCCATTGCACAAATCTCCAAACCATTCATCCAAGCTGTAAGGGTTGAGAAACAAAGATCTCTAAGCTACTTGTCATATGTCTGTGGTCAAATGTGGAAAATAGGACACATTATATAGGGGTTTCAGTCGGTTGATCATTGTGACAAGAATATTCATCAGATGCAAAATGTGAAGATGACAACCTTACTTGAAAACGGTATGCACCATGGATGGACTGTAATATAATATTTGGTGCCATGCATATTTCTTGTATAATTACTTTGCCCAAACCATTTCTTAGAATGTTATCGCAGACATCAGGAAATAATTTCCCCCAATTATAGTCAAAATAGTGATGTTTTGTAAACAACAGAAATTATTTGTCAGTTGTTCATGTGATCATTTGGGGGGTTTTTTTTGTGGCTTATGGCTGAAAAACACTGTAGCTGACAGAGGCTTATTTAGCATAATTAAATTTAAAAATATAAAAAATATAAAAAAATATGTTAGCCCATTACGTATAATACAAACAAATACGGGGGAAAAAGAACCAGCAAAAAAGCTCAACAAAAATCCAAAAGCTCAGAAAAAGACGAAATTTATGAATAGTGAAAAATAAGCCGGAAGCTAAAAACTGAAGCCAAAACGATCAGGTATCACTCATGTTAAGAAAAGAAAAGTTTCTTTCAAAAAGAAGAAAAGAAAATAGAGTATTGCTATACAACATTCGACTGTTTTTAAGGACAAAAACAGTCAGATTGATCTGGGACGTTAGATCTCCATCCAACGGATCCACCCATACAAGTCCCCCTCCAAAAAAATGACCCCCTAAAAAAATGATCTAGAACATTGGATCTTCATCTAACAGCTCAAAATCTGACTGTTTTTGTCTAAAAAACAGTCGAATGTTGTATAGACACTCCCAAGAAAATAATAGGACAAGCAAATGCATTGCCAGTTTGCCAGTTAATCATTCATTAGTTCGATTCTAAGGAGCGATTTCTTTTCAAAAGACAAATACATGCATGGTTCTTATTCACTTGTCGTTTGTTCAACACACAAGCTAAATTTCTGCATAGATAAACTTGTAAGAGCATGTCCTGTGACACACCATGACTTGCCTAGGACTACTGCAATTGTATGTATTATTCCCGTATTCATACTGATAGTAAGTCAGACTAGTGTGTACTGTGTAATACCTCCAGATAGAGATTACTAATGTGTAAGGACTAAGGAGACTGAGTTCGTCGTCGAGCACAAAGAACATTTAGACTGCATTGCCTGAAGCTAATACTCTTACAACTAGAAACAGTACATATCTTATGTATCAGCAATACCACATTGACCACGGAAATTTCATTGCAAATTTACAATGGAAACTTAGAGCGCCTTGCAACCTTCGAACTGAACTCAGCATAGCCACACCACAAATTAACAAAGTCTACAGTTCTACCAAGCACTAACCAAATTAATTACAGTATTTTGTCTTGGCCAGTGCTCCTACGTGAGAAAAATCTTACCTGCTAGAGGCTTGGCGCGCGAAGATTCCACAGCAACTCCAGGGACTAACGTGGTGTCATCAAGCTCAAACCCCAAGAGGTCCAAATCGAGCCCGGCACCAAACGCATACCTCCTCTCCAACAACTCCACCTCCTCCCTCACAGCTGAACAAACACAAAACACAATCAGCACGAAACAAGTAGCACTAATCACTCGCATGTTGGCCCAGCCAAAGGAACAACCGCACACGAGTGGAGAAAATGAATAAATACAATAGAGACTTCTTTTGCGGCGACACACATCTTTTCTTTCTTTCTCTTCTATTCACTCAATTTTCTCAAATTGCTCTACGGATTTATATGGCTTAAATAGATATAAACAAACCACACATACAGGCTACTCACCCACAATCCCACGACTCAGCGCACACCGCGCACTACTCGTCAGACTTGCTTAACTTATTTACTCAACCGTTACTCGGACTCATTTACTCAGCCGTTATCAGACTCGTAGCGACGACTTACGACCACTGCACCTCGACCACGGCTGCTCGACTACAGCTCTTCGACCACAACGCTACTCAACTTACGAGTACTTCGACTACGACACTTCGACCATAGCTTCTCAACCGCATCTCTAGTAGTACCGCTCACACAGAGCCAATATTACCGGTCCTCGACCACACAGGTCTTCTGAGCACTGACCAGGTAATGTAGCTCATGAGTACCAATTGGTTACTGTAGCTCCGATTGTCGACCTACGACTATCAACCGGTTCATTGTAGTTACGACCGGTTCACTATATTCCGAAGTCTCCGACTGCACTACGACTTCGGGATCTTCGATTTCTACACGTACACGGACACATGAGTACTCAACACACGATTACACAGTACTCAACACATGAGTACTTAACACACGACTACATAGTACTCGACACACGAGTACTTGACACACGATTACATAGTATAGTACTCGACACACGAGTACTCGACACCGACCACTATCAACAACAAGATTAGTTCCAACAATGAACCTCCTAATCTTGTTGTCATTATTTTGAGTACCTACTCACCGAACTTTAGAGTAGCGTCGGTTCTTCATCCGCCGTAGTGAGATGCGCCTCTTCTTTCCTCAGCTTGCGACACTCACTAGCAAAATGCCCACGTATGTCACAGTTGAAGCATTTCACCTTCTCCCTGTTGAACTTGAGCTCACTGGTGTTGGAGCCATTGTCGTCATGGCCATCTCTACGACCACCACCACCTGTGACGCGGCCTTCGCCACGGTCACGGTTCTTCTTTGCACCGCCGCCTGACTCTTCTCCATTCTTCTTCTTGTTGAGGGCCTCCCACTGCGTGTGCGTGAGCAAGAAATGCTCACTCTGTTTTGAATTGCCGAAACTGATTCGGACACGTTCATCATAGGCTTTGTACCGCCCGATGTGATCTTCGACTGTGAAGGTTTTTAAGTCCACACACTGCTCGATGGAGGTGACGAGTTGCACGTAGCGCGTCGGGGCAGCATGAAGAAACCTGCGAACAACGGCAATTTCATCCACCGTGGTGTTGCCCAATGCACGGATGCCAGTGACAACGGACGTCACCCGACTAGCGAAGTCTTCAACGGTTTCCCCTTCTTCCATCTTCAGCCCCTCAAAGTCTCTCTTGAGGATCTACAGCTTGGCTTCATGCACGCGCTTGTGCCCTATGTGCGCCGTCTTGATTGCCTCCCATACTGATTTTGCCATGTCCTTCCCCATGAGAGAAGACATGACATCCTCCAGCATGGACTAATAGTGGTGTACAATGCCATCCGATCCTTCTAGTACTCGACGGCACCAAATTCGACTGCTTCCCACATGTTTTGAGCTTGAAGAGCGACTCACATCTTCATCGTCCAAATCGTGTAGTGTGTGCGGGTGAACTGCGGGTACGACAACCATTACTCAGCCGTTACTCAGACTCATAGCGACGACTTACAACCACTGCACCTCGACCACAGCTGCTCGACTACGGTGCCTCGACCATGGCTTTTCGACCATGACTATTACTCAACTTGCGAGTACTTTGACCACGACGCTTCGACCATAGCTTCTCAACTGCATCTCTGGTAGTACCGCTTACACAGAGCCGGTACTACCGGCTCTCGATCACACAGGTATTCTAAAAACCGACTAGGTGCTGTAGCTCACGAGTATCGACTAGTTACTATAGCTCCGACTGTCGATCTACAACTATTCGACCGGTTCACTGTAACTACAACCGATTCACTATGCTCTAGAGTCTCCGACTGTACTCTGACTTCGGGATCTTCGACTTCTACACGTACTCGGACACACGAGTACTTGACATACGATTACACAGTACTCAACACACGAGTACTCGACACACAACTATATAGTACTTGACACACGAGTACTCGATATACGACTACATAGTACTCGACACCGACCGCTATCAACAATAAGATTGGTTCCAACATCGCATACATGCAGCTTAATTAATTTGCTTAACCACACTGCACAATGCATATGACAAATGTGCTACGGCAACACTGACCGGAGAAGGGGAGCTGCACGAACGCCCACTTGTCGCCGAAGAGGTTCTCCGGTAGGCTGGTGGGGAAGGGGTTGTCGAGCGCGAGCAGCGGCTTGGTGCCCTGCTGGAACCCGGGGTGGCGGCTGTACACCGTCTCGTACCGCTCCTCCAGCCACAGCAGCAGCGACACGCACCGGCGGCTGGGCACGGCCTTGACTCCCAGCTCGTTGCATGCGCGCGTGATGATGGTCTGCATCTGCGACCGGAAGAAGCGCGCGCGGTCGGGCAGGGGTACGCCGAGGGAGGAGGCGACGGAGGCGAGCGCGTCGCGGAGGGTGACGCTGTTGATGGACGTGTTGGGGAAGAAGCGGGTGAACTGGAGGGATAGCGTCGCGTCGCACACCACCAGCTCCCACACCTTCTTGCCCCGGGCGTCCAGGATGGGCCGCGAGCAGAAGTCCAGCTCCCACTCCCGGATCCCCTCCGCGTCCGCCTCCGGGTCCAGGTAGCACACCTCCGCCAGCGGGTCCACCTCCTCCTCGTTCATGGGCTCCTCTTCGTCGGCGGTGTCGGCGGCGGCGGCCGTGGAGCTTTCGGAGGAGATGGACCGGCACGGCCTCCGCGACGGCGCCGTGGGAACGGCGAGGCGGTGAGCGTGCGGGAGGGCGAGCGCAGAGAAGGAGGCGGAACCGGGTTTCCCTGGCGGGTTGGAGAGGAGGCGGCTCCGGCGCAGGGCGAGGCCGAGGCCGGCGACGATGGCGGTGGCGGTCGTCATGGGGCAGCGCGCGCACACGGCCACACACACAAGCTAACGTTGGTGGTGGTGTCGCGGCGTCAGTTCACCCAAGGAGGAGTCTTCTCGTGCCGCTTTCGTCGTGGGCCGGCCTAAGCCCACGTAGGATCTCGTGGGCCGGTCTAAGCCCACGTAGGATCTCGAGAGCAGAAGAAGCCCAGGGAATGGTAGACTTCTTGGATACCGACGACCGTGGGAATAAAAACTAGAGGGTGGAAGACGACGGCCTCTGGAGTCCATAAAAAACAGGAGAGGAGGAGGTGGGCGAGAATGGCGTGCTCTCCCCGGCTGTTCCACTGGGCGTCTGTTGCTGCTGCTCCTCCTGCTGCCTCTTCCTCCTCTTCCTTCCTCGCAATTCGGCTTGTGTGCTCGGCGTCCTCCGCGTTCAGGTACGCCGTACGCTCTTGTTTCTTGGTATCCCCATTGATTCGCTCTTGCTCTGCTTATTAGGTTCTTGGCCGATTGCCCTGTTCGTTTCTGCTTCATGCTTCTCCAATGCCCAAAGTAAGGTGCTTCGCGATGTCACTCCTTGTTTCTCCAGTAAGTTATGGAGGTTGTGGTTGTTGCGGTGGTTGGCCCACAAGGAAAACATTTGGTGTTAGTTGTTGGTTTGTTCCAGGTGCTCTGCGTGCATTTGGTATGAATTTTGTACCAACTGTGAACCACTATCCATTTTGACGAATGTTTGGTTGGAACTGACCAAACTGGATTGCATGTTGATGAATTTGGCGACCACTGTTACCTGTACTAGATCAGTTACAGGCTCAAAACCATTTTTAGTAACGAAAGAATTTTCAATCTTGTAGAATGTTAAACAATTCACCTACGAGATGCTATTTTGTTCCCCAGAAAAATGAGCACTAGTGAAACTAGTATTGGTGTGCTAACGGCTATTTTCTTGATGTGATTCAGTTTAACATTAGTAGTATTTCCACTGAATTAGCTGATGCCTCAATTACATGTCTTTCATTTCGTAGGTGGACTATCCAATACAAGCAGCCAGGACATACATTCTATCGAAGAAGTCATGTGCAAAGCTTCCTGGCTTTTGCTAGTGCAGATGTATGATTCAGGCTTTATGTGTAGGCCATTTATTTTGGGGGTTTGAATGTGCTCCGGGTTTCGTAGGTCTACGCTTACTGAATGCAACATTATATAATTTTAATTTTTTAATATGCTCAAGTTTTGTTTATGGTATTACTAATTTGAAGTGTTCTTACAAGATTTAGCATGATGCTTAGTCCTAGATCCCAAGCAGGATGCCATCTTACTCTAAAATTTCTGTAATTCTCAAACCTAGATACTGGGGAAGAGACTCGATTTTCCTTTATTAAGGTCACAGCTTTCTTGTCCTTGATATTACTGCTTGGTAGCTAAGATGCTGAGTCGAAATGAACCAGACACCGGTAGGCAAAAGGAGTTCAGGTGACAATGTGGTAATGGTTGACCCACTGGAGGCCAAGCGCTTAGCTGCTAAACAAATGCAAGAAATTCGGGCCAGAGAAAAGCTGAAGGTGCAGTGTTGCTGTCTTGTACTTCCACTAAATCATGTCTCCTCTAAAGGGCAAAATTTTCTTGATAATGAAATAAAATGTTTTTTTCCTAAAACAATATAAATTGTACTGAAATGAGAATTTTTTCTACACTTATTGGTTAAATTCTTTCTTATATTTGTAAACAGGGCTTGGCTTTTCCCTACATATAAGGCTCTTAGCTTTATTGTTGTTCAATTTGCCAATTCCTTATCTACGCCTCTCTGTCAACTGAAATGTGATGGTGTGTTGCGAAATCAACAAACCTAACCTAATTGCAAAGAAAGTGTCCACTGCAGTTATGTTCACATGAACCAAAACTATTCTTGCAAGTTGCAATGCTTGAGTGCTGCATAGATACAAATTTTATTTTCAAATATATATGTAGTAGCTCATAGAGGATTTCAAGATTATTCAGAAAACATATCAAGGAATAATCTGAAAATCCTTATGCGATACATCATCCCTGGTTTACGTATAGGGTTTTTCCCCCCAGATGTACTACTTCCTGTCATTGAACAATTGGCCGTTTCCTCATTTTATTACCATGAATTGGTCCATGTTCCTCCTGGAGGACCCATCTGTTGTATACCCCTTTGAATTGCACAATCAATATATATGCTTTCTTATATCCTTTTCATATTTTTGCCAAATCAAAGTTGTTTGTTATGCAGAGACGCCGTCAGGCAGAAGCTATTAATGGCGCATTGGCAATGATAGGATTGACTGCAGGATTGGTAGTGGAAGGTCAGACAGGGAAGGGTATCTTGGGACAGGTACTTAAGTTATAAAAAGGAAATCACCTCATAGTAGACAATAGTATTCAGAACCGATAACTGGTTTTCTGCCTGAGAAATTTTTCAACAAATAACTGTGATATCTACTTGAAAATACCATACTTACCTAATTACCAGAACGTTGATAATAGTTCTACACTACTAACATGCGATCTTGTGTTTCTCTATTCCTGCAGCTAGCTGGATATCTGGCGGCTTCTTCTAGCTTATTTGGGCAATAGCATATTACCATGGAAGTTTTTTTTTCACTTTCCTCAAGCAGGAGAGCTCTTGTCTGAATCTTATTTGCTTGATCCAACCAATTTTTTTTATAGTTAATCCAAGCTTGCTGTACAATGACAATGCAGATTTGTATGTCTAAGGATCATACACGGTGTATCAAATCAAACATTGTATTCATATTCTTTTCCATGTGGTAAACAACTTCCGATGATTTTATTTAACAGCTGAAGAGTAGTTTAATTCATCGTTATATGGCAAGATTGAAGTCAGCAAGCATGCTTCGCTTTATTCTTTTTATTGAAACCTTTGAGCTTTGGACCGAAGAAGTGGCTTGAAATTGAAGTCTGTGTTTGTTTGGGCAATACTCGGTTTATGGCATCTTGACTGATAAAAATGTTGCTTGAAAGCCCTACTTACTTACTTATAGGCTGACTTGGCATCACCGTGATAATTTTGGTAGCTCAAGTATGTACTTACCATTGCCCAAAATTTGACAATGCTTCATGATAAAAAGGAGAACCGTTTACATTTGACAAGCTCGTGTAATTGTGTACTACTACCACCATGATGCCAGAGAAAGGATCATTTGCTTTTATCGTGTACTGAAGGCTAAAAGCACTGCGTTTCGCCTTTCCCCTTTTATGCGAAGTAGTTGAATTGATTGGTCCGATACTCCGATAATATACTTAAGTGCTTTGATACACTGTCCACAAATCTTTGGAGCATTTATTTGCAAAATCCGATGATTTATCGATACAGCGTCTGTACGATATGTTCGGAATATACGAAATTCCATTGAAAATTTGAACAAACTTGTTGATTTGTATAAAAGCAGAGAAAATCCTCGTATTTTAAATATGACCTCCTAGTTTTCGACCACGGCTGTAGGATACAATAATAGTATCAATATCATTCCGGTATAAGCCGGTATGCATCATTTCGTCACATAAAATAGTACAAAGTAGTCATGCGTTCCGTATTAGCTTCTATATCACCTATACCATTTTCGATACTAGTCAATACCACCCATACCAACATAATTAATAATACCGTCTATTAAATATATAGAACTATATGTTATATTTGATCCTACTATTATATATTTATAGTAATATTATAAGTGATATTTGATAAACATATAATAAAACACGCGCGCGCACACACATATATATAACTCTGGAACCATATATCGGTATAAGTCGATACCAAGATATATCATTTTAAGAGACAAAATCGCTCTTCCTGCAGAACAATCCTGCCTAGAGATGGCAACAGAGAATTCCCCACCAAAGAGTGGTAGAACATCCTCGCCCCTGATTCTTTCTCTGTTCCCACCCTCGCCCCTGATTATCTATCCGGAGAAGAATTCCTCACCCCCGCTTTCTAATAAGAAAATTCTCCACCGGAGAACAGAGAATGGATCCATTGCCAACCTTAATCCTGACAAGTTTGTATACAAATTACAGAATCTCTTAGAGCAACTCCAACCGGTTCTTTATCCTGCTCTTCATTGTATATTTACCTAATATGACTCAAGAAATGGACTCCAACCGGTTCTTTATCCTCCTCTTCATTTTTATCGAGTCGTTGTTTTCTCCCGGCCGCTAGCTAGATTTGGCGAGCGCCTCATCACTCGCTTCTCAAATAGCTAGGCCATTGGAATGTTAACTCAAATAGAGAGCTGAAAATAATAGCTATCCTCTTTATCCTAAGAAATAGAGAGGGAGAAATGACTAATGGGATGGAGTTGCTCTAAGACCCAAATCCTAAATAATAGCAACAGCTCATCAGCCACCGTACCATCACGAGGCAACTGCCCAAAGTCCGACTGTAAACAGTAATGAATCCCAACCCAATAAAACTAGAATTCCGTAAATGCCCCTCATCCAACTCGTCAACCCTTCGCCCAAAACTATCTACATCACACTCCGCTCGCTGGCCCCCTCCCCCCTCTTCCGCCCGCGGCTCAAACCTCAAAACCCTAGAGCCGCTTCTCGCCTCGCTCTCGCGACCCAAATCCTCAAATCCCCCCAGGGCGACACGCCCGCAAAGGCAAGTACTCTCCAGATCCTCTCGTGCTTTTGGTTTCTAGGCCAGTACGCCTCGCTTTTGCGCTCCTTTTGTGCCCAAAACGCGAGAAATTTTGGGGTTTTTTTGGGGGGGTGGAGTTTATTGGTACCTCCTGCTGCTGCTGCTGCGCGTTGGAATCGTGAGCGTTTCGTTTGGATTTTTCGTATCTTGTAGGGTTGCGCTGATGGCTCGCATCTACGTGGGGAACCTGGATCCGCGCGTGACGGCGAGGGAGATCGAGGACGAGTTCCGCGTGTTTGGGGTTCTGAGGAGGTGAGATGCTTGTAGCCTTGCTTAAAAACTCTAAAGCTAGTAGTACGGTATATCCCCTAACTTTTTTTTTCATGAGATGCGTCTATTGGTAAGACTTTATGTGCTTGCTTGTTGGTATGCTAAGTAAATTTGTTGTTTGGAATGTTATGTTTTAACACTTAGCGTTTAAACGATGGGTAGTAGTTCATTAGCTCTTGGTGCAATTGCCTACTCCAGTAAGGCTACCGCGGTGTATTGATTCAACATGTCTTGTCTTTGTTTATGTGGCAATGTGCTAGGTTTGTTGATTGGTCTTATTTTAGTACATCATGTGTGATGTTGAGAGTTGAGACTGTTTCTTAATTAGCCTGATGGTTTGGTGTAATGCAACTTACTGTTTGAGAAGTAGAAGCAATTTATATGTTAGTTGCATTACTTGGTCACTTATAGTTGTATATATTTAGGGGCTTCTCTGTTCAAATGATGGATTTTTTCAATATTAAAGGTTTTCTTCTGCATTTTGTGATTTATAGATTAATGCAACGCACATGCATTTGTAGGTTTCATATAGTTCATTTTGCCATGCCACACACTAAAGAGATAATGTGCTAGGCGGTACTAGGTGAACATGAAGAGTAAGCAACAAACAATAAGACATGTAGATGCAGAATCAAGTAAAGTTATGAATGTACAGAAGATGCGATCAACCCAGTAAATCTGAAGCATATGCAACATAATCATGTTATGTCTTGGTCTTCCAGTATATGCCCTTTTGTACTTAGAAGTATAGGGCAGTTAATACAAGACTAAATGACATGGTTCGGGTGTACTTTTTTCAAACTCAACACTCTCTTATTATTATGAATTTCTTTTCTGCTGGTCTAAAGAGTTATATGTCATTCTTTTATGGTTTTACCAAGTTAATGGTATGTTTCTGAATGTATTACTATTATTCTGTGTTTCTTGTATTGTCATGCCAAAGGGTTCTTGGGTTTTTGTTTGTTTATTGGTTGCTGGCTTGCTGTTGATTAAGATGATTTTAAGTTAAGAACCATGGTAAGAAAGATGTTTCGCTGGTTGCTTAATGTCAAGAAGGGTATTGACCTTCAAACAGTAATGATTTCTTAGATGTTTTTGTGCATGGGGTAATCATATGCATTGACTTTGGTTAATTTTTTTCAATGCAGTGTATGGGTTGCTAGAAAACCACCAGGGTTTGCCTTTATTGACTTTGATGACCGCAGGGATGCACAAGATGCAATTCGTGAATTGGATGGTAATAAGCATGGACATTTTTTCTTAGTTTTTATCATATAAAAGTTCCCTTCTTGATATACACTTTTCTCGCAAGTGACTATTTCAACTTCTGACATTAGATAGTCTCATGATGAAAATATGTCCCTGATATATGATTTTTTTAATCTAAGTGATTTTCTATTAATACCTTGCTTTTTCGTTGCTGTATATATACCATGAAACTTTGTTCTGAACGATGATGCAGGCAACTTGAACTTCAAGTTTAATAAACAAACAGCAGGAAATTTACAGATATCATCTTTCATGCAAATATGATATATATATCTTATCATGATGGTTGTATCTCACTATCTCCAGAAAGTGGTATATTTTACAAGGTCAAGTTGTGAAAATATTGATGGGGACAAATTTCACCCATGGCTTTGTTCCAATAAGTTCACTAGTCTAGACTCTCATACAACTAGCAAGTGAACGATTTTTTTACCCTACTTGGTCAGATGGCCTTGTGATATATATATATATATATATATATATATATATATATATATATATATATATATATATATATATATATATAGGAGGAGTGTTTCATGCACCCAGGTGCCTAGGCACCCATATCAATACCCGTTGATTTGCTTTGAGATTCGCAATGTTTGATGTGGGTATCTTCATATACCCATAAAAAAGTATATTTGAGATGTCAAACTCCGAAAAAAATTAAATTCAACTTCAGTTTAATTAGTTTGAACTATTTTTATGGTATATACTCACTGTAGTCGCATTAAACTCAAAAGTTGTTCAAACTAGTTTGAACTGATTTCAAAACTTACTTACCATAAATATATCAAGGGTATAAAACATTTTCATACCCAAACTCAAAAAAACTATCAATCATACACATGTATCGGACGGTTCTTGATGTAGGTGCCTAGGCACCCAGGTGCCTTATGTAATTTTCCTATATATATATATATATATTGGGATTGTGATGTTAATGTATCCAGGCCCATCGTTTGATATGCATATTTGATGGTCTGATATATATTGATGCTTTTATTGCCTTTTGAAAAACTAATTCTTGTTCATCACAGGAAAAAAACTGTATGTGGCAGGAAACCTGCAAGCATTGGTGCCTGTGTTTTAAAATCTGAAATTTGTACTGTTACCAGGAAGTAGTGTGTGTGTGTGTGTATACACCCTATGTCGTATCTCACAACGTAGGGAGTATTTCGCGTAACGAGGAGTATGTACATATAGTATACGAGTATTTAAGACTATATAGGTGGTATGAACAATTTTTCAGATGTGGTATGTATATTTTTTTCAACATACTCCTTTTTATGTACATATATAAAGGTATTTATAAAATACGCTAAAAACTATGGACTCACTTGCAATTTTTTCATGTGGTTCACATTAGAATATCTTATAATTAGTATATGAGTATACCTAAAGTGATAAAAGAGTATTTCAAATTTATTTAGGTGGTATATTAGAGGTGGGTGTAATTACACCCGGGAGTAAAAAGTATTTTTCATATATATATATATATATATATATATATATATATATATATATATATATATATATATAGGGATTGTGATGTTAATGTATCCAGGCCCATCGTTTGATATGCATATTTGATGGTCTAATATATATTGATGCTTTTATTGCCTTTTGAAAAACTAATTCTTGTTCATCACAGGAAAAAAAACTATATGTGGCAGGAAACCTGCAAGCATTGGTGCCTGTGTTTTAAAATCTGGAATTTGTACTGTTACCAGGAAGTAGTAACTAACCAGTATCCAGTATATTAGATCGATTACTATATTGCTGTCCAGCCAGCAGTCCACCACAGTCACACCTATAGTATGACTGGGTGTGGTGAAGATATTGGCGCTGCACTACATTGTAGCTGCTTGTATGTACTGACACTGTAGCATAAACTAATAAATGAATGTCCTTCAAAGCAAAGAAACTTGGAGGACCTTGGTAGTTAACCACTCTTTTAAAAACAAACAATGTGTTCAGTTCGGTTTAAACTTTAAATTGCCAAGGGACTCAATTTTGTTTGTAAGTGTTTGTTAGATTTGAAACTGCAAATTGTGATTTATCATATGATTTCTTACTTGACCAAGAACATTTCACCCTTTTTCATCGGTGTTGGTGATTAGACCTACTTTTGTGCTTTAGCTATTGTGGAGTTATCGTGTGTTTGAGCAATTCGTGAATTTGTGCTCATGAGCTTCATGAGGATTGTGCTGTGCTGATAGGTAAGAATGGATGGAGAGTTGAGCTGTCAACCAAATCTGGTAGTGGCCGTGGCCGCGATCGTGGTGGAGGGTCTGATATGAAGTGCTATGAGTGTGGTGAAGCTGGTCACTTTGCACGTGAATGTCGCTTACGGATTGGTTCTGGAGGCCTGGGTAGTGGAAGACGCCGCAGCCGAAGTCCGAGATACCGCAGCCGCAGCCGCAGCCCGAGATATCGGAGGAGCCCAAGCTACGGTAGAAGGTAATAAATAAGTAATACTTTCAAGCAGGCTCTGTGTAGATATCTTAGAAGGGGATCTGGACATCCCCAGATTTTTTCTTGATAACCAATCAAGTGATTACCACACTTGCTGTTTTGCTTACCAACTTAAGTAGTTAGCCCCTCATAACCTCTGATATTGAAAGAATATAACATAGAAAATTAAAAAGGCAAGTATAATAAGAAGCTTAAAGAACAACAGAAGATGTATCTCCAGGGATAATATTAGGATAAACCTCACCCCTCGGAATATTTGCTCAATAGTACTCATCAACTTCGTTCTCAAATAACATTAAGATTCAATTTCCAATTCTTGCATTCTTATCAAAGTCCTATATCCCGTTTCTCCTTTATTGGTAACAAGCGATCTAATGCTTCTGTTTTTTTCGTTTTGTTTGTTACTGCTTCATTAGTATTCTGAATCGATTTGAAACTTAACATAAGAACTTTTTTGGGTACATTAACATATCAAACATGAGAACAATTTGAAGGATTTTGTAGTTCAATAAACCTTGCATACACTTCAGCAGCTTCTTGGATGCTCACTGCTTGTGTTTATTTCTGACAATAAACCTTGTTTGTCTCAGGAGCTACAGTCCGCGGGATCGTTCCCCAAAGAGGCGAAGTTACAGCAGGTCACCGCCACCGCCTCGTGCGCGAAGTCACAGCAGGTCACCGCCGCCTCCTCGTGAGCGAAGCTACAGCAGGTCCCCGGCACAGCCACCCCAGCGCGAGGAGTCCCCTTATGCTAATAACGCGTGAGCGCACAGTTCCAAAATGCTGGAAATGTTAGGGGCCCTCAGCGTGTTTTGCTCAAGCGTTCCAGTATGACTTTTTGAAAAGCTATAGGATTATGTTATTCGCAAGAACTTGTGTTCCCTTGGGACAACCCTGGTACAATTGTGGAAGCAGGAGCCTAGCGTTTCTTTCTACTTTGACTGGATAACTTGAGCGCATGTAGTTGTTCTTAAGACATGATCCGCTTTCTGTGAGATTTGTATTATTATTAGATTGCGTGGATACATGCATGGATATTAATGTACTAAACAATCGGAGTCCCATAATTGTTGTCAATCAAATGCTGATTCCGTGAGACGCTGCTTTATGTTTGCCGCCGAGGCCAAGCAGTTCAACAGTGATATCAGAGGGTCACTTGTATGTGCAAGCGGCCGGGAGAAGTCCTTGTGTGGCGGACCTGCAATTTGCTCCTGTCCTTCCGGTGTGCTTAGATCGTTTTGGTTTCAGCTTTTAGCTTTCGGCTTATTTTTCACTATTTATAAATTTCGTCTTGTTTTGAACTTTTGGCTTTTTGCTGAGCTTTTTTACCGGTTCTTTTTTCCCTGTATTTATTTGTATTATACGTAATGGGCTAATATTTTTTATATTTTTAAATTTAATTATGTTAAATAAGCATCTGTCAGCTACAGTGTTTTTTCAATCAGCTACGGTGTTTTTCAGTTATAAGCCATAAAAAAATCCAAATGATCACCACCGGCATACAGGACGGCTGGATGAGTAACATTTTCGGTTGTAAGAAAACTCCAGCAGCTCTAGATCGTGGACGCGAACGAACCTCCGACGTAGCCGTGCAGGCGCTGTCTCGACGAAGTGGAACGGCAGCTGTTGAACATGGCCGGCTGATGCACCGGGAATAACGTGCTAGCCTTCTTTCTCCGTCCATATATCGCTCTCGGCGAACGTTTTTGCTGCATCTGGACGTGCTGTCGTGCCGGAACACTTGCTGTGCGTCCAAAAAAGACCCGGGGCACGCATTGGGAGAGCACGGTGGGTGCAGGGTACATATTTTTGTTCCGAGGCCAAACTTTGCTTGCACGAGTACTAACTAGTATGAATGAAGAAAAAGGTTGTCCCCAAATAATCGGATGCTCGGAGGTCGGACCAGGACCACCGGCTAAATCGATCCCACGACGATAAAGAATCGCCTACTCTCTTGGCTCTACAAATCTGTATTCAATGGTACGCAGACTGCTCTTGTAGTCGCTGCCAAGATTCGCCATCCAATCCAACTGGCTATTAGGGCCCTGGTTGGCCGAGCGCGGTTTCTTCATTTTCAACTTAAAAACCTGTTTGATATGGCTACGGCTTATGATTTTTGGCTGATTTTTTTTAAATTTTAGCTGTTTGTGATAGAGATTACGGAGAGAGATACTTGATTGCGATTTTGGTTGATACAGATGTTGAGCTTTTAGCATGTACTATAATTAACTTGTAGACCCCGTCTTGAGAAAATACTCCGTTTGAAAGTTAGGTTCTGTAGCAAAAGCTAAAAGTCACTGTTGTGGTTACAGACCAAACACAAAGAGAGATATGGTAGTGAAGAGTTAGGTGAGCAATGCTTAGGGTTGCAAGCGAAAGGTACCAATTGCAAAGCAAAACCGACAGCATGATTTGCAGCTAAACCTCTAAGCAGCACGATGCCATGATGATTAGCGTTTTCTAAGCAGCTGTCTCATACGACGAGCGGGAGCTTGTCGAAGCGCCCTCAGCTCACTGTACCGCCAACACGGGCGTGCACACGGCAGCACTCAGCAGCTCACATGGCTGAGAGGAGAGAAGAACCCTGCAGCTTCCCCAATCCCCACCATCGTACGCTAGTCCCATGTCACGTGGTAGCACAACCGGGCTGGCAGCCCGAAAGGCCTCAATGATTCCGATCTCCTCCACCTCACACGAGGTCCCCCCCCATACGAAAGTTGTTTCGCGGTCCTCTTCCCTTCAGGAACAAACGGGAAAGCTACTCAGCACCTTAACAGATCACATGACCCGCATGGCCGCGTCTGTGAAATCTGTCTGAGGAAGATAACCTCTCGTGATTGCACATTTCTTTCATCAGTTTCGTGAAGCATTTTCTAAGTTTCTGAAATCTGAGTGCCGAATACTGCTGCAGCGAGGAACGGATACATGAACAGCAAACTGAAGGTCACAGTTGCAAAACAGCTACGACTCCGCAAGGTAATGTACAGAAGCCTGGACTGGGCAGAGGAAGAGGAGTACACGAGATCGGTGCGATCGAGTACGACGACCATGGAACTAAGCTGTACAGATTATTCATGTTACACGGAGCATGCATTGCAGCCATTGCATGGATGCAAGCGCCAAAATTACAGCGGTGTAACCGGCCGGTCATGTAGGCGGTCGGTCGGTCACCGTCCTCAGAAAGACGGCACGACGCCGTAGTCGCCGTCCGACGCCACGAGAGCCGACACCGCCGGCGAGCACACCCCGTCGTGCTCCAGCAGCGCGTCGTCCTCGGTGGAGCGCTTGGCGAACCGGCCCTTGATGCGCGGCCGCGTCTCGGCGTACGCCTTGCGGGACGCGTACCGGATGGTCTTGTCGAACCGACGGTTCTTGCGCTTCTCGCGGTACCGCACCAGCCGCGCCTCCCTCTCCTTCCCCTTGCTCGCCACCACCGCCAACGACGGTGCCGGCGCCAAGCCCGCCGGCGCCGCTTCCGGCACCACCGCCACCTCCGACGACGACACCTGCAAAGGCGCATACGTTATTTATGACTGCGTCGATGTCAATAAACCATTTCACAACCCCTTAGCATCCACGAGCTGTCTGCTTACACTGTGGTTCATGGAGTGTTCGGGGTAGAAGAGATTGCCGGCGGCGAGGTCGAGCCCGGGAGGGGCGGCCGGCACCCCGATGCCCTTGATTCCGTCCATGGACCGGGCGAAGTCGAGGTCCAGGCCAAGGTACGCGTCCGAGTCGGCGAAGAACGCGCCGCCAGCGGCGGCGCTGTCCTCGTGGCTGTTGTCGGGCTCGGGGAGAAGCCACGAAGCTGCCTCAGCCTCGTTACTCCCGTCATCGTCCGCATCCTCCTGAGCCCCAGTGGCCGCTGCGGCTGCGGCCAAGGCCGGGGAGGGGAAGGGCTGGGGCGCGTTGGCGAGCGCGCCGAAGAAGGGCGCGACGGGGAGCCGCTCGTGCCGGCGCGCGAGCGGGTTGGCGGAGTGGATGTCGGCGTCGCAGGCGGCGCAGAGCGCGGCGGCGTCGGCGCGGCAGGTGACCGCGGCGGGCGCGTGCTCGCAGACCTCGCAGAGCCAGACGCGCGCGTGACGCGACCCCGCCCCGTGCGCGCGCGCGTCGCACCCGGGGCAGAGGAACGCGCCGTCCGCGCGGCAGTAGAGCCGCGCCGCGTCCACGTCGCACGAGTCGCACGGCCGCGCGCCCAGCCCCCAGCACCCCGCGCCAACCACCGGCTTGCCGTCCTCCGCGTCCATCGCTCGCTCGCTGTTGCCGACCTCCTTCCGAGCGCTGCCTGCGAGTGTCCGCGGATTTCGGATGCTCGTCACGGGCGTTTCACAGTGGGTTCGCTTGGTTTTACGGGTGTTCGGTGCGGGCGCGGCGGGTTTTGGGGGGTCACTGGACCGGCGCCCGGTCCCTGTCCCGTGGGGCCACTCGTTTGTTCGTTCGTCGGACCGGACTGGAGTAGCGCAGCTTACGACTTCACATTGGCTGAGCCAGTAAATTGCAATACGAGTGTTTTTGTGCTTGCATTGAGATCGCTATCGCCTGTTTGGGCTTACATTTTTCGGTACTAACCTGTTCATATTTCTACGCTCGTGCTTCTGATCGCGACGTGTCTTGAGTGTGTGCGCTGTCAAACAGTAAAATCTTTGGTGTAAGTAAGCTCTCCGTTTCCTCGATGGGTGGGCACGAGTTCTGTGAACGCATCCCGGTGGTGCACGCCAGATACCCTTCGCACTCGCGCGTCCTTTTCCTTCTGGAAAAGCTTTCTGCGATGCCCGTGTCGTTCTCGCTCGCCGAGAAAGAGAGAGGAGGTAGTTGTCGCTTGTCGTTACGCCGGACGGGGATGCGAGCGACGACGACGACGACGACGGCAGCGGGCCGGGGGCCCCACGCCAGTCCGACTGGCACGTTCGCCCGTGGATGCTTGCCGGGTGCCAGCTGGCGCGGCCCGGTTGGCTGCTATCTTATCTCTTGCGGATGCGATGCTGCCAGGTCAGCAACCAGCAAACCCCGAGTGGGATCTGGATCCTTCAATTCGGACCTGGCGGCCGCTGTGCACCGGCAACACTGTGCCACCACACATGATAGTGGATGATGTACTTCCAGGCTTTCGGGTTGAAATGATGCGTATGATGAACATGTTTGCGTATAAAGTGTGTAATTCTGATAGTGGAAGATGTACTTCCAGGCTTTCTGGTTGAAATGATGCGTACGATGAACATGTTTGCGTATAAAGGGCCTGGTTGGTTCCCTTCTCAACCCAGCCTGGTTCGCGCGAGCCAGCCAGGCCACCGTTGGCCAGGCTCAGTGCATGCAAGTAGAGCGTGTTTGGTTACCTGGCTCGTTGCAGCCAGGACAGAAGCAGCTGGTGTTTGGTTGCATGCATTTGCATTAGATTCAAAATAAAAGGCTGCATGAACCTTGTTTGGTTGCCTGCATACAAGCATGGCTGACTAGTTTTGTTGAAGTGGTAAGATTACCCACTAGGCAGTCCAAGAACATATTGTAGCATACAAGTTTATTTGCATTGCATATTACACCGATTTGGAAAGCAAAATTAGGATCACTAAAGCCAGAACTAATATTATTGCACCCTCCACTAAAATAATAAGATCTTTCCATTTGTAACCTCCCATATTAATTTTAGGTACTCCAGGCTTTACTAAAGTCATGTCCTTCGGTCCAAGCTGTATTTGTTTTTGAATTTGTGCACCATTGAATGCCGTAAAGGCTTCTTCTCTTGTCTTATATTTCCTATAGCAAGCTCCTTTGAAGCCGATTACTTGCTCATGGCATGCCTCTCATGTGGAAAACACACCTGTTTTGCGGCCAGTATGCACTACGTACCAAGACATAGAGGCTGACAATAAAAACATGAACCATGAATTAGAATGAATAATAAGAGTATCTTCAACAGCAAAGAAATAACCAACTCTTGCTACACAACATAATGAAAAAATTGCAATTACTCAACAACATTCAGTATGGGTACAATTAGTTAGATGTAGCTGTAGAACTACGCAACTGAAAACCATTGCAACATACATGTTACAGTGAGGACTTCACAGTGACCAACCTGGCAAGTGCAATTACTCAACAACAGTGAGGGTGTATGGGTACAAGTGCAATTACTCAACAACATTCAGTGAGGACTTCACAGTGACCAACCTGGCAGCAGTGCAAGTGGAACCAACAATAAACAGAGACGTAAACATTGTAAGAAAAGAGATACATACTTGTCCGCCAGCAGCATGTGCTCAGAAACGTTGAAAAAACAGAACCAAGCGTCAGGACTCAGGAGGCATGTGCTCAGATTTCAAAAAACATCAGTGGCTTGAGTATCAAATATGCTCAGTATTTAAAAAAACACAACATCAGCTGGCTTGAGGCACACAACATCAGTTAAAAACAGTCAGGCTGACAAAAATACGGGCTGACAACATCAGATGAGACAATTTTAAAACAGTTTGAAACAACAATAAACAGGGCAAGTGGATAACTGCAAACATTAGATATGGTTAGCATTGCACACCTCCTTTTCTTTTCTTTTCCTTCTGCTTTCCTTCCTCTTTTCAAACAACTAACAAGCAAGGGCTGCATAATTTCATTAGAGAAAAGGGCTGAAAAAACCATACATTAGCAAGAGGCATATGCTCAGCTGGTTGAAAAAACAGAACCAAGACCAACATTGTACATGAGACATGTGCTCAGAATTAAGAAAACAACATCACTGGCTGGAGGCATTTGCTCAGAATTCAAAAAACAATATCAGTGGCTTGAGGCAAAATATGCTCAGTATTAAAAAAACACAACATCAGTGGCTTGAGGCATACATGCTCAGAATTCAGAAAATAACATCAGTGGCTGGAGGCATATGCTCAGAATTCAAAATACAACATCAGTGGCTTGAGGCAAAATATGCTCAGTATTTAAAAAACACAACATCAGTGGCTTGAGGCATATGCTCAGAATCAAATCATCTAGTCATAGGCAAGCAGGCCCATGCTCAGTGGTACATTGAAGTCACTAACTATATGTTAGTGTTAGGACTGCACAAAAGTGGCTTGAGGAAAGCAGGATCAGGTGAACTGCACAAAAGTTTGGTAAACCCACTGCATAACCCAAAAGGAGCAAAATATGCACAAAAGAAGCCACCACTAACATATAGTTAGTGACTAGCCAAGAAGGTCCTCAGCCACAGCACACGATGGGAGTCAGACATGTGCACAAATGCAGAACCCAAGGCCTTATTGTCCAGCAGATGCCCATATGCAACCATCAGTACTTCCTCACTGAAGCCTGGCACAAACATGACAGCACCATACAAGTCTGGATGAGAATCCTCAACCTTGGTAGAGCGAATAGCATCTGCAACATTATTCACTGCATCTGCCATGCCAGTGAACAATATCATGTCCTCCTCTGACAGCAAGGACCTCTTCCTCTTGGATCCCACACCCCCCTCTGACTTGGTTCCCTCAACTGGTTCAGTTTTGCCACTTTTGAGATCCTTAGGTGCGTCAGTCTTGAGTGAGCTCTCAGCAAAGTCAGAAGGAGAACCAAGTGGCTCATTTGACCCCATAGCATATTTACCTGTTGCCTGACCATTGCCAAAGATGATCATCATCTGCTTGTAGTGCTGGATAGGCTTGTTTAGGAAGTCAGCATCCTTGGGGTGTGCCTGCAATGACAGCACAAAAGTGTTAGCAACTAATGTTGAAATATTTAAAAAGGCTATTGTGCTATGATTACAGAATACAAACCTTGATATGGCCATTGTAGTGCTCCTCCTCAAGTACAATCATGGAGTTGTCCTCATCCCACAAAGCGCCGCTAAGCTCTCTCAATTTTGACAGTCTCATCCACCTCTGCCTCCACTTCCTTAAGTGGTTGTACACCTGGGTACCAGTAACTTCGTTGCCACTGAACTCAAATAGAGCCTTTGCAACCTGGTTCAAGTGTACTTCCTTAAATCCCTTATCAGTCCTCACACCAGTTGAAATAAGCTGGCACATTTGGCGGAGGACAAAACCAGACATGACATCAGTCCATCTCAAAGCAGGCCTCTGTTGAGTCTCACCAGCGCTGGCAGCAAAGTTCCCAGCCCCAGGAACATTTCCAGCAACAGACGAAGCACTGCCAGTGGCACCAAAGTTCCCAGCAGCAGCAGCATTGACAGCAGCCCCAAGCTCAGGTCCAGGAAAGACAAGCTCATCAGCAACAATGATCTCCTCAGCCATATCCTAATTTCAGTGGCACACCCCACTCAGCTGAACCCAAGGATAAGAAAGAAAGAAACATCACTGCACATGCCTCAAGCCTCAACTGAACATCACTATAAGAAAGAAAGAAACATCACTACACATGCCTCAAGCCTCAACTGAACCCAAGGATAAGAAAGAAAGAAACATCACTGCACATGCCTCAAGCCTCAACTGAACATCACTATAAGAAAGAAAGAAACATCACTGCACATGCCTCAAGCCTCAACTGAACATCACTATAAGAAAGAAAGAAACATCACTGCACATGCCTCAAGCCTCAACTGAACATCACTATAAGAAAGAAAGAAACATCACTGCACATGCCTCAAGCCTCAAATGAACCCAAGTATAAGAAAGAAAGAAACATCACTACACATGCCTCAAGCCTCAAATGAACCCAAGTTTAAGAAAGAAACATCACTGCACATGTCTCAAGCCTCAAATGAACCCAAGTATAAGAAAGAAACATCACTGCACATGTCTCAAGCCTCAAGTTCATGTGTAGTACCTTAGAATAATATTAATCATCATTACATTTGTCCACTGCCTCATATGAAGAGTAGTACCAAGAAAGACAGAGAAGTTTACCAAACACATGAAAACAAACTAAATGTGAGAATAACCCCTATTAGCCCAGATGTGATTAGCCCATTCATCCCTAGTAAGAGCCCAAGCAGCATTGTCATCCACCTGAGTTCCTTGGGCCTGACTTTCAGAGTTGTTTGGCACCCAAGAAAACTCAGCTGGAACTACCTCATCAACCCCATGCCCAAGAATCCAATTATGTAGTATGCAGCAAGCAAGAACTAACTTGACTTGTGTACTGAATGGATGGAAAGGTTTGTTATCAATGATGCGAAAACGATTCTTCAAAGCACCAAAAGCCCTTTCAACAGTTACTCTCAGACTTGAGTGCCTCAAATTAAACAACTCTCTTGGGTTGGTTGGGTATTTCCTACCACCGTACTCTCTCAGATGGTATCTAGTGCCACGATAAGGAGGAAGGAATCCAGGCCGACATGCGTATCCCGCATCTACTAAGTAGAATTTGCCTACATCAAATATGGACATGCATTAGGTTCATGCCTCTGAATTTACATGTTTTATTTCTGTAACCAGTTTATTTAGTTACCTGGTTCAACCCTTAACCCATCCTCTCGGTCTAGTGCATCAGCAAGAATGGTGGCATCATGTGCTGATCCCTCCCAACCAGGCAAGACATATGTAAATTTCAAATCAAAGTCAACTGCGGCTAGCACATTTTGTGTGGGGTAGTGCTTCCTACCTCTAAATGCAGCTTGGATCTTGGCTGGGACTTTGGCATAAATATGAGTTCCATCTATTGCCCCCACACAGTCCTACATGGCACCCAACATTTCATTGTTACTTGATATGGACCCAGACATGCAACCACATCCTATAAACTAAATGACAAGTTATTTACCTTAAAGTATGGATACCATCTTGGGCTATTGCTAATCTTAGCTGGTGTCTCATTAGATGGAGGTCTAATCATCTCTTGTCTAAGTTCACCAATAGCGTACAACACCTCTTTGAAATGGCGGTGGACTGTCTCTACAGACCTCCTCCAGTTTTGATGTATCACACTAAATCGTTGGTTATGGCCGACTATATAAAGGAACATTGCAACTTGCTCTTCTACACAACTATGTATGGTGTCTCTGAGCAATTGTCTTTCCCTAAGCAAACTGCATAGCCGGAAAAAGGGAGCCCTTCTCATGCGAAGCATCTTTACACACTCTACATCATTACAGTTGTAAATCAAGTCCAGATTTTTTTGGCGCTCTTCATCCATCTTGCTAAGTGGCCCATAAGTGAGCTGAGGCCGTGAACAATGATGCAGTCTAAACCTAGTAAAAATGAATGCGTACATGGCTGTGATAAGAGCGGCAGCCCGAACAAAAAACAAGCGTCTCTTCTCTTGCAAATCCATCTATACAAAGAAAGGTATTTCACAGGACTGAGTAACCACGAACTCAAGAACAGCATAATTTTTTCTAAAAAATAACAGGACCACAACATTTGAGTGCAATGGACAAAATGCTCAGATTATAATAGCCATCATCATAGACTTGGACATATGCTCAGATTATAATAGCCATCATCATAGACTTGGACATATGCTCAGATTATAATAGCCATCATCATTGAAAGTGGGGACGAGAGAGTGGATGGGATGTCTCATATGTACCGAACACAAAGAACACAGAACAAGTTGGATCCGTGCCTGATTGGCACCCAAGAACTCAGATCTGGTGAGCCTGAGGCGAGATCCCTACAAAAGGTGAGTGATGGTGTCATCACCATCATTAGGGTTACGAGATCAAGAGAAAAGACCAAAAAAACCAGAAAGAACGGAGAACAAGTTGGATCCGTACCTGATTGCCAAGCAAGAACTCAGATCTGGTGAGCCTGAGGCGAGATCCCTACAAAAGGTGAGTGATGGTGTCATCACCATCATTAGGGTTACGAGATCAAGAGAAAAGACAAAAAAAAACCAGAAAGAACGGAGAACAAGTTGGATCCGTACCTGATTGCCAAGCAAGAACTCAGATCTGGTGAGCCTGAGGCGAGATCCCTACAAAAGGTGAGTGATGGTGTCATCACCATCATTAGGGTTACGAGATCAAGAGAAAAGACAAAAAAAAACCAGAAAGAACGGAGAACAATTTGGATCCGTACCTGATTGCCAAGCAAGAACTCAAATCTGGTGAGCCTGAGGCGAGATCCCTTCAAAAGGTGAGTGATGGTGTCATCACCATCATTAGGGTTACGAGATCAAGAGAAAAGACAAAAAAAACCACGAAGAACGGAGAACAAGTTGGATCCGTACCTGATTGCCAAGCAAGAACTCAGATCTGGTGAGCCTGAGGCGAGATCCAGACTTAGATCCAGAGCACCTCGAAGACAACGAGCCAGAGAGGGGAAGGATCAGCTCGCCATGAATCAGTAAACAAGACCACAAAGAAGAGGAGACCGAGGGTTCGAAGGTGGATGACCTACTTCCGGAGTCGACGGGGAGCGAACCGAGGGGATGGAGGCGGGGGAGGGGGATATATACGCGGTGAGTGGCGCGAAAGGGGGAGCGAACCCTAGCGAGTTCGCGCCATCTCCCGGCGGCCAGATTTCGCCCCGCGCGCGCGTCTGCGGCTGCAGCGCGAGAGCCAGGCCGGGGAGAAACGCCAGAGTTCTGCGTTTCCACGGAGCCTGGCCGAGGGGCTCTTTTTGCACGAGCGGGGCCTGGCCGAAGCAACGACCCAACCAACCAAACACCCTTACCCTGCACCCCGCCAGCCTAGTCAAGGCGGGTGCAGGGAACCAAACACGCCCAAAGCGTGTAGGGGCTGTTTGGTTGCTAGCCACATTATGCCAACAAAAATTACCACATTTGCCTAAGTGGAGGTGCTCAAATTCTTTGTCACACCTTAGCAAGGCTAAGAGAATCTTGCCACACTTTTTTGAGTCATTGGCGCGTGGGACCTAGTTTGTTGGAAGGGAATCTTGCCACAACTGTAGCTGTAACCAAACAGCTCTCAAAGTTAGCCAAACTTACCTAACCTTAGATGTGATAAACTGTGGCTGGTAACCAAACAGCCCCGTAATTCTGCATGCGTGTCGCTGAAAATGCTGCGGTCGATGGGAGCTGGGATTAGGCCGGCGGTATCTTGTGTGTAAGGCCATTCTCAGTGGAGAGTTTCATGGCGTTATTTTCAAGACTGCCACATCATGTAAAATGAAATGAAACATGAATGAAACATCCATCCTCAATGCATAGTTTCATTCTATTGTTTCATAGACATTTAATTTCATGACTCATATAGAGTTGGTAATCGTGCCAAGAGAGTTTCATCTAGATGAAACTCACTTCTTCTCTCTCTTCTTAAAAATGTTGCCATATCATCAAAAATGCCTATGTGGCAGCCCATTAAATGTAGATGAAACTCCCACTGAGACTAGCCTAAGCAGTAAATTCATATCCGTTCTCCACAAGAGAGTTTTCTACGCGGGTTGCAGTTTTTTTACGTAAGAGGAGCTAGATAACAGACATATATACTACGGCAAATGATCAAATGCTGGGAATATAGTCCCTGTTTTTTTTTTGGGTTTTTTTTGTGGTTGTGGTTTTGATTTTTTTTATAAACTGAAATAAATAAGATGACTTTTTGAACCAAAATTTATGTGCGTCTTTTATATTGACATCTTCATCGTCCGACCCCATTTTAAAAAACACGATAAAAAATATCAACCATACTAAAAAATCACTACCATAGAAATCCCAAGATTTTAATAACTTCGTGTTAGATAAGAGAAATCCCAAGATTTTAATAACTTCGTGTTAGATAAGCCTACCGAGTCCCAACGAACATTTCAATAACTTCGTGCTTGATGCGCACCTATACGAGTGGTTGGGGGATTTGGCAGCAATCTCATAAATTCTTTGGTTCCGTATTCGGCTATCATTTGAACAAAGGAAAAGTCCAAGAGTGCTTATTTAGGTTCAAAAACTCTGATTTATGACTAATTTTATATTGTAGCGGCTGAAAATATATTATAACTACTGTTAACTTTTCAGCATACTTAAATTTTAAAATAAAAAATTATATAATTATAAACAGTGAAAATAAATAAGAAAAAAGAAAAGACAAAAAACACAAAAAACTATATCATCAGAAAAAACGAAAGTAAAAAAATAGAAATAGAAATTCTAATAATCCGAGCCTCAATTTTACTATTCCACGGTTGATAATGACTTTCGGGAGGAAAAAGACGTGAGCAGGTTCAGTATTCATGCTACATGGAGTACGAACATGATGCGAAGGATACATCCTTTTCTGTCCCTTGAAGGAAAGATTGTCATTTCTACCAGAAATCTAGATAAGACTTGGCTTGGAGATTAGAACAAGCTATCCCCACGGGAAGAGGAGAGGAGAATCCTGCACGTCAGAGGAAACGAGTTCAAAATGATTTTTTAGCGATAACTATCGGTTACCATTTTTTACTTTTAGTTTATAATTTTTAAATTTTGCATATAGCGTTTAGTTAAGAAACTACTTTGTTTAAAATAGGTTCTCTTCTCCAATGAAGATAAGGGTCAGTGGCAGAACAAAAAAATTAAACATAGGGAAGGCCAAGTATAGGCAATTAGAAAAATAAAGTGATATTTAAATTCCAATACAACTATGACGACTAACAAATATAGTATTTTGTTTTCTTGTTTACCAATTACAAAAGAAATTACATTTCTATTAACTTAAATTTGGCCCTACGGCTATCAAGAAGATTATATATATATATATATATATATATATATATATATATATATATATATATATATATATATATATATATATATATATATATATATATATATATATATATATATATATATATATAGGAAGCCTCTTTTTTACTCCCGGGTGTAATTACACCCTATGTCGTATCTCACAACATAGGTAGTATCTCGCGTAACAGAGAGTATGTACGCGTAGTATACGAGTATTTAAGACTATATAGGTGGTATTAACAATTTTTCAGAGGTGGTATGCATATTTTTTTGACATACTCCTTTTTATGTACGTATATAAAGGTATTTATAAAATACGCTAAAAACTATGGACTTCCTTGTAATTTTTTCGTGTGGTTCACATTGGAGTATCTTATAATTAGTATATGAGTATACCTAAAGTGATAAAGGAGTATTTCAAGTTTGTTTAGGTGGTATATTAAAGGTGGGTGTAATTACACCCGGGAGTAAAAAATATTTTTCATATATATATATATATATATATATATATATATATATATATATATATATATATATATAGGAAGCCTCTTTTCTACTCCTAGGTGTAGTTACTCCCATTATATCTACCATCCATCTGCATCGGGATACCATCTGGTTGTTTAAGTTATCGGGTCGGATGATACACTAATGTTCCGTATTATACCCGTGTACAGAGTCCAGCCGGGATGTAGCCATTAGAGCAAGTTTAATAAGGCTGACTGTGCTAGCTATAAGGGAATCCATGTCAGCATAGTCCTATGTGGAGGGGAGAGAAAAGGAGAGAGAGAGCCAAGCCGGCTCCCATGCAAGAGTCAGGCTATAGCACAGAAAAAGAGGCGTTATCCATGCATGTACCAATAGAACTAACTGCTATACTCATGCATGTATTAAATGACTAATACTCATGTATGTATTAAATGATTGAGAGCTCTTGTAGAGACAACTTATAGCCAGCTTATTGTATGAGTTGGCTGCATCTTACCTTTTGATGACATGGAAATGTATTGGAGGTAGCAGTTATCTATACTATTAGACTTGCTCTTAGTGGCGTAATTATCGGATCGCATGGTTCTATTTATCTATGGGTAGTTGTGACGCGTGCGTTGGCAGTACCAAGTATCTGCATGGACGTGCAACAAACTAGGAAGATCTTGGCGTGGCTAGTTTGCAGCATTCTGGGATCGCGACGCGTAGAAGTGCAACGAATTAGGAAAAACTTATAATGGGGTATGGAGTGTATGTACATATGTACCTGAATTTGGAGTACGTAGTACATGTATTATTCAACATAGTGTAGATGGAGTATGAAGTATATGTACACAGTAAGTTCCCATCTTTATAGTGTTTGGGAGTATGGATTATGAAGTATATGTACAAAGTAAGTTCCCTTCTGTCATGTGTATATAACCATACCATGTAGTGTCGGGTTTTCATTCAGAACTTCAAAATGATTTTTATCGATAACTATCGGTTACGATTTTTGACTTTTAATTTATGGTTTTTAATTTTTGCATATAGCGTTTAGATAAGAAACTACTTTGTTTAAAATAGCTTCTCTTCTCCGATGAGGATAAGGGCCAGTGGCGGAACAAAAAATTTAACATAGGGAAGGCCAAGTATAGACAATTAGAAAAATAAAGTGGTATTTAAATTCCAACATAACTATGACGAGTTGACAACTAACAAATTTAGTAATTTGTTTTCTTGTTTGCCAAATACAAAAGAAATTACATTTCTATTAATTTAAATTTGGCACTACGGCTATCAAGAAGATCATATATGTATTAATAATTTCATCAGAACTGAACTTCTGTGTAATTTGTTTCTCCATATAAACAACTAGATAATCTCGAAAGGAGCCATCTCCGTTCTATTTCGAAGATGGGTTTTAATGAGTTTCATAGCTAAAAATGCTCGCTTAGTGGTTGCAGTTAACATAGGAAGAGCTAGCACTAACCTTAACAATATATCATATCAACCTTTGGATAAACAGAGGCTTTACTAGTCTTAACTAATCTATTTGTCAAATTGGCAAGCGATGACAAACTCTTTTGATCAGGATGGTTATATACATCAAGCTGGTATTGCGGTAGTTGACACTCTAACTAAGCCCTCTTGGCTAGAAAAATCCGCAAGATAGAACTTATTTACTAAAGTATGTATATCTGACATGTTGAAAGAGAGAACCCTTGGATCCAAGGATGCACTTAGTGTCAAAAGCTCCGTTTATTGTATATCAAATATTTCATTTAACTCATGTAACTGTTAATCTATTGCGACGTTAAAGACATTCATTTTATAATAATGATAAGTGTCAGTATTATCGTACTAGTTGAGAAGGATCAGGTCTCTGATCGCCCTCCCTTCTCCGCCCCTGATAAGAAGGATGCAAGCATGTCCATGTCGGTGGATGGCGACGGCGTCCCAGTTCTTCAACGCTGTCACGGCTCTGTCTGAATTCGCAAGTCGAGTTTATTTTCTTTTTTCTGGGAGGAATTGTAAAGTCCAGCGCCTGCGGGCCCAGCCCAATGTGAATGTAGAGAGTAGAGATGGCAACGGGTAAATACCCATCGGGTATTGCCATTCCATACCCGTACCCGCTAGGTGTAAATTTACCCGTCGGGTTACCCGTATCCGCACGCGGGTAGGAAAATTTACCCATACCCGTACCCGCGCGGGTATTACTACCCGACGGGTAACCCGTACCCGCAAGCATACCCGGTTCAACACATAAGAATATCATCAATTTAGACATTCATTAATCATACATGCCAAGCACAAAAGCGTCTAATGATCAAAATTAGTACATCACATAAACATACTTGACATGACCATATCAACATATGACAAACAAATAAACAATCAACAACAAGTAGATAATAAAATTAACATTTGAGTGGGATGTCTAGTTGTCTAATGCGGGTATTCATTACCCGCGGGTAGGCGGGTATGGGTAGTATATACCCACACCCGCACCCACCTACCCGGCGGGTAGAGGATTTCGCCCAATAACGTACCCATGGGTACATAAAATTTTCCATACCCGTCTCTTTATCGGGTAAAACCCGTCGGGTATTCGGGTATCGGGTACCCATTGCCATCTCTAGTAGAGAGGTTGGGCATTCAGGCTTGGGCTTCTGGGCCGGGCAGAATAGATACAGATAGACACCTTCTTGTAATTGTGAAGGAGAAAGCTCACAGCCTCACACCACTTTGCTCCGTTACCTACAGTACCCGCGCTCCTCCCTAAAACCCAAACCCTAACCGCCGAATCCTCCCCAGCTCGCTCGCTCGCTCGCGATCGGAGCCATGGCCGCCTCCGCGCCGCTCGACGAAGCCAAGGCGAAGAGCGTCCTCCGCCAGGTCACCGATCCCGCCTTTCTGTCCTTTGCTGCGGATTTCTGCCCGTTTTGGTTGGTGGGTTTTTTTCTGAGCGATTTTGGCTTGATCGCCGCAGGTGGAGTTCTACTTCAGCGACAGCAACCTCCCCCGCGACAAGTTCCTGCGGGACACGGTCGAGCAGAGCGACGATGGCTGTAACGTTCTCTCGCTCAATTCATTCCCCACAGATCATTATCTCCGGTGCTGTGGTCGGGATGCTAAATTTGGCGATTTTTTTTTTGCTGGAACTGTGCAGTGGTGAGCTTGGCTTTGATATGCTCGTTCTCGCGGATGAAGTCGCACCTGGGTCTCGACGCCGCTGCGAAGCCAGAGACTATGCCGGAGGAGACGGTGCTCGCAGTTGCTGAGGTTCTCCGGCGTTCCCCGGCTCTCCGTGTCTCAGAGGATGGTCAATCGAATCCTTCCTTTCTTATTTTTATTTTGAAATTGTGCAGTTTACTAGTAAAATATGATAAAATTGCTGATCTTTAATATGATAAATATGGTTCATTTTGAGGTTTTCTGTTTAATTGTAAAAGCTGACGTTTTCCAATTTGTTTGTGATTTTAGCTTGTACATATTCTCAATAACACTAGCGACGAGCATAAATTGATGGGATCTTAAATTGTAAAGTGTAGTTACCAGCACAAGTGAAACATGTTAATGTGTGGTGCTGTACCTTGCACATCAATAGAATAATTGCTCGTAATTGCTTTTAGTTTCATTTGGAAGTCCAAACAAACTAATACTATGCATGTTATCTCCCTTCAATTTCTGTAGATGTATGCTCCATCTGGTATTTCTGATCTGCTGTTTAGTGCTGTCAACAATGCCATTTCTCAGTTCAAAAAAAAAAAAAAAACAATGCCATTTCTTCTGTGTACATTTTTTTACTCTAAAAGAATGCCCATGTCCTAAAACACGCCTTCCCTCCAGTCACAAAAGAGTTGCAGTTAAACTTTTTAAAATTTGGCTATCAATATCTTGGTGAATATTTAGATTGGACATATGAATATAATATGTGTAGATTTGTCTCGAAAAGTACTTTCGCAGCATTATAATTTTACTAGGTTTTACAAATATATTACAATAGGAAATAATGGTCAAAGTTGTGTTTTGGAGACCATGATGATGTCCAGAATGATAATCTTTTGTGATTGGATGTAGTAATTAGTTAGACAAATTATAGCTGGTTCACTTTCATCACACTTATGTCTAATAACTTGGTTTCTTATTCAATCGTTGTCCTATTTTCAATTGCAGGAAAGAGGATTGGTAGAGCTAGTGAGCTGTTGAAGCCAGATGAGATCATAGAGCAAGTGGACTCTAGGACAGTTGCTGCATCGCCCCTGCCTTACAATGTAAAGCTGGAAGATGTCCAATCTTTCTTCGCACAATATGCAAAGGTGTGTTATACTTTTATCTGTTTCATTCAAGTATTGTAGTTAATACTTACAGCTGCATACTACGCTAGTGGTTGGTTAATAAATGGATTGTATATACAAACACAAAAAATAGCACATCCAGGCATTATAGATTCAATTCAAAGTTAAATACAGCAAATCGAGATTTTTCTGGAACCATTTCATAACCAAAATTATGGGCAGCATGATAGAGCAACATAATTACCGGTTCTGTGTTACTATCAGTGTATGTGTTGTGTTCAGGCCCTCAAGGAGATGGATATTTAGGCCCCTTTTTTCTTTCCCATAAAAAAGTAATCTGTCATCCACTTTCAGTTCTGTTAGGCTTCTTTTGGCTCCTTGTAAGCTTCTGAAACGAAATGATTATCCAGAGATTTTCTGGTGCTATGGCCTATGATTATTATATGAGCTATAGTGTACTGCAAGTATATAAATTGTATGCTGTAAATAACAATAATGGTAACATTTTTTATGTACTTATCTCTAAAAATGTAGGTGAACAGTGTGAGGCTACCACGGCATATTGCAAACAAAAAACACTTCTGTGGCACTGCTTTAGTTGAGTTTTCAGAAGAAGAGGAAGCAAAAAGTGTTATGGAGAATACTTTGGTTTTTGCAGGGGCAAATCTAGAAATAAAACAAAAGTAAGCCACTAACTTATCTTAGTGCAAGATCTTCATACATGTACAGACAAAATGCATGTTTCAGTAATATCTTCATCTATTTCTGTGTTAGTTGAATTTATATCCCCTCTAGTGTTACCAGAAAGTTGATGGGTAATGCACTAATGATCAAATCTCCTTTCGTTGGAAACCTTGCTTTCCTTTCTATTAAATGCTACTTGAATGAATTCTGTGAAATAAGCTGCTCAAATCTGTGATCATTTTTTTTTGTTATATACAGTCAAGACTATCAGGTAGTGTCGATGTTTATGGTACCGAAAAGGTAATAGAAAAAGTGGTTATATGGTGATTTCTCATCATGAAAGTCTGTGTATTAACTGTTAAACACTGTGTTAGTGATGTACATATGTCCTACAGTTCTATGATGACTATCCTCAGCAGTCAGCACGGTCCATTCCTGTGGAAGTGAAATATTTGCTGTTGGCTGGTAAAGTTAATGGCTTGCCACAATTGAGACATTACCTAGGAGTTGATGGGGACAAGAGTCACAAGACCTTTGTCAGTAGTAAATTAGTTCGTAAAATGATCTTTAGCGGTGTTGATCCACAAGTGGCACAAACCCTTTTGGATATTTCTACAGTACAGTTACAGTGTTAGGTACCTCAGAAGCAGTGGCGGACCCAGGATTTTACCAAAGGGTATGCCGCACCAAAATTTTCATATGCAATTCGGTAAAACTATTTGCCAATTCGATAAATAATTGTAAAATTTGCACCGTAATTCGGTATATAGGCACTAAATAATATTATAAGTCTTAAATTCAAGGATTAAGTTGGAAACTTGCACAAATTACAATATAAATAGTTCAAACACCATACTAATAGTCTCAAATATATATAAAAGAGACTTACAATACTACCTGTCTGACTTTTTTGGTCTACGCTTTCTAAAGGACATGAAAGTATTATATCATTTTCATCCACTTCAAAAAAAATATCCCACTCAATGAATATGACTAGACAATCATCTAAAAGACTATCACCCATCTTATTTCTTAACTTTGTTTTCTTAACTCTGCATTTAACAAGGTCATGCATCTGGTAATCCCATCAAGGACGTCTAGCAATGGAACGGAAAGGTGAGTTGGAGCATCTCAATTGTGCAGCTACTCTAAAAACTGCAAAAGCACACTTGGCTAACGAGGTGGCTTTCCACTAAGAAATGGAATCCTAGCACCTAACTGACAGCTAGATGGAAGATAAGGTTAGGCAAAGAACATTCCCACACACCACGCAGTTAATCAAAAGCATCAACACAGAGACATAAACAAATCTTCTCCAAGGGAGAAGAGGCATAAAAAACTAGTTTACCTAAACAGATGTGCCCGTTGCTGTAAATATGTGGATGCATCGGCGTTGGATTGAGAAAAATGACCTGGAAAAAGGACAGGATTATTGCGCAATCAAACCATATCAAAGGAACGGAAGAAAAGAAACGAGAGAACTAAAGGTGCAATGTTTTTCATTAAAATCTCACCGGAGGTGCCTCCATGGGATAATGCTCGGGGAAGTCGACCTGCAGTTGGTACGTCTCGCCGGCATACAGCGTGCCCGCCGCTCCGGTCACCTCGATTACCCACTTGTTTAATCATCCAAAGGAAAGTTTCCTATTAGGCAAGTAGTCCAAATCCATCTCCAACAAAAAAAATTAGGAGGAACCCCGAAGAAATCTCTAAAAAACGATAAAAAAAAGTGGGGCCAAAAAGAATTGTAAAGCCATCTGAAAGAAGGAAACATGCAATTCATCCACACCCAAAAAAAGGAAAACCCAATCAGAAAAAATAATGAGAGAAATCGCAGGGCTGCAGTCGGGAAGGGGGCACCTTTGGAGGTTATCCGAGACCTTGTGCTTGAACCCAGAGGGAGGGCTGACCTGCCACTTGGCGAGCTCCTTGTGCCGCCGATTGCAAGCGATCTTGCTAAGCGCCTGCGCACGCGAGGAAAAAGGCCCGTCCTGCTGCTCTCCGAGTGGATTGGGGGAAGGCCCGGCCTGAGGCCTCGCTTGCGGGTGACACGGGAGTTGGGAAGTCGCGAACGACTGGAAGTCTGGAAGGCAAATAAGCGGCCGACGCTGACTCGCTGAGGATCGAGGGCTTCGAGGCGGCGCGTGCGGCAGCCGAACGCCCGAACTGTCAGCAGGCGCGCCGGTACTGAGTTCTGTTCGGCTCATCGGCTGGGCCCCAGGGTATGCCGTGTCCCACCCGGCATACCCTGTGGGTCCACCCCTGCTCAGAAGCATAAGGGCAAAATTTCCCAAAGTTTAAGGGCCGCAGCCATAATGTCATTACTGGTTAAGAATTGACAAGTGGAACTTTCTGGATGGATTCTGCTAAATAAGCCAACTGTGTCTAGACAACCATCTCTGTACCTATTCCCGTTTTATTCTAGTTTTGCCTTGCCTACCTTTTGGTTGGTTTATGTACTAATTTGTAGCTCTCAATCTAAAGTTTGGGTTGAATATAATATGAAACATGCCTTTTTCTGTATCATGAAATCTCCATTTCAGGGTTCAAAATCCCGGCGGTTACCGGCCAGTAACCGCCGGTTACCGTTTTTACCGGTGGAGACCGGTAACCGAAAAAACCAGTCGGTATGAATTTTTTTTTTCGAAATTTGGCCGGTTTTTCCGGTTGCTGGCCGGTTTTTCCGGTTACCGGTTTCAAAACATCTCAAAATTCAAATTTTGATTTTCAAATTGTGACCGGTTTTTTACTGGTTTTTCCGGTAATTGCCCGGTTACCGTTACCGGCCGCCGACCGGGATTTCTTCCGGTTCCGGTTTTTGGAACATTGCTCCATTTTGCATGCAATTAATGCTTGGCAGATCAAAATAACGTTCTTTTACAGCCCTACAAAATTCTAGCTCACATAACCTGCCAGGGATTTTAGCATCAATTCAGTGGGCTTACTAGTGAAGGCCATATATTTAGTTTCAAGCAAGCATTTTACTCTCACAGATTGCTCCTTACCTGTTTACCTCTTTAATGATATGTGACTTAAGTGATGCCTTTCATGTATTTAAATTTATTTTATTGCTGTATATAGCAATATATAACTTTCTTAATATTCCTTGCTTGAATTATGAAGGAAGGAATTTGACGCTGAAAGAGAGTCTAAAAAAGAAGCATATGAAAAGGCACACCCTAGTAAGGACGACCGCAATGAAGGGTAAATTTTTTTACAAGCTATGTGGTCAATTTATTATTTTGTTTCTTATGAGTTCAATTAGGACCAGCAGTCCTGGAAATTCTATTGCAGCTATCCTAAAGGCCTAATTGTGGCCTTCAAGTTGAAGAGAACCATGGTTGATGATGCGGTGCAACAAAGCAACACAGACAAAGTGAATGGCACTGCGACCCAAGTTGAAACGTCCAAATCCATGGAGAAATTATCAGACGAGGGGTCTGAAGAGAGTCTTCCTGAGAGCAGTGATATGAAGGAACAGAAGTCCTCAGATGACATGACTGAAGAGAAAGAAGTAAAAACTGGGGAAGCTACAGATTCTGGTGACAAGTGCACAAGTGATGCCTTGGCAGAAAGTGCAAAGAACGGCGCTAGTGAATTATTGAGCAAGGATGACAAGGGCAATGTGAAGAACCCAATCTCGAGGGAGGATCTAAAGGAAGCATTCGAAAAATTCGGAACTGTTCGGGTAATTATAATTCACATCACTTATGGCTTTTGCTTTTGTTTGCATATAACATCAGTAATAATTAACAAATCTATTTTATCATCATGAAATGAAATACTATGATTTACTTTACACTTTCACATAAATTAGCACATAAGCTGCAACTATACTACTTTTCTAAATTTAAATGTTCCATGAAGGAAGCTGAAATCTCAAATTTAGCTCATAGGCCTTACAATATTCTCTCTATAGTCTATACTTTTGTTTGCACTTCAAGATCTGGTGGGAGAGTACGCATAGGCAGAATGGGCAGATGCTGTGACATTTGTTCCGGAAAATTTTCTTAACTCATACCATAAAAATTGTGGTAATAATGGCATAATGCTAGTCCTTATTGAAAATTCATTCAATATCTTGTAACAGGCATAGATTCTGCATTGTTGAACTGTTTTGCTTGTTTACCATTTGGCACTTGTTGATGCCCAATTGTATATTTTCTTCCCATATCTTCTTGAAGTTCGTGGACTTCAGCATCGGGGATGATTCAGGATACCTTCGGTTTGAGGATTCTAAGGCAGCTGAAAAGGCCCGTGTGTCTGCTGTACTAGCCGATGAATGTGGCTTGATAGTGAAAGACCACATTGTTACTTTGGAGCCCGTAACTGGTAAAAATTGTAGCTTTTCTTGATTGATATGCTTTCTTGAAGCTTTGAATTTGATTGTTTACTGTTAAAGTACCTTGAATACTTGATGGTGCATATATATATATATATATATATATATATATATATATATATATATATATATATATATATATATATATATATATATATATATATATATATATATATATATATATATATATATATATATATATATATATATATTATGGTCTGGTGGTTTTAGTCTCAAAATTGATGAACAATAGCATCCCTGCTATACAAGATGTAGTTCCGTTTGATAATACTATATTAGGTGGAATCAGTTTTCATTAATGTTTGACAGTGTGAACTGAATTCACCAGATCTGATACCTACTAATTGGTTTGCTGATGTTACTCTATTTCTGCAGGTGAAGCTGAGAAGGATTATTGGAACACAATACGTGGCAGTCAAGAGAAATACAATAGCAATAGAAGCTACAAAGGAAGGTATTCTTGTGACCCAACTGTGCCCTGTTTGGTTTTATCTGTTTCTGTTTTGTTTAGTACTGTATTATCTCAGGAGGTAATTGCTGACGTTGATGGAAAAAGGCGCTTTACAACCTTTAAAAAATGTGTTGCAAATTATATAAAAAACTGTTATATGCATTATATGCTTTGTTGGAAATTTTTAACCTTCTCATGAAAACTGACAGTGACCCAGATGATACATTGAGCTAACTGCAGTTTCTGGACTGTGGTGCACTACAGTATTATGGCTAACACACATGCTTGTTAACTCTTCATAATTTAATTGTGTGGAATTTTTTTTTTCTTGTCTGGTGTTATACAACATCTTACATTGTGTTCACGTCATTAATTAATTGTTTGTCTGCAAAAGATCATGTGGCTTGTTTTTTTGGTGTAACTTTTCTAGGGCCGGAAAGAACTACAGAGGAGGAAAGCAGTTCAATGGGAAGCGAGGTCAACATCCCGATTCCTCTGAGAAGGTTTCGAATAAGGTCCAGAAGGTTGAAGCGTCTGCATTAGGTTAAATTTGGACGAATGTTTCGAATAAGGCCCAGAAAGGTCGAAGCAACTGCATGAGGTTAATTTTGGAAGTGTGGCTCGTCTGAGAAGTAACGTGCTATGTTTACCGTCACTAGTCTCCTTAGTTTGTATCAGAGAGTTTTTCCTATAGTTTCTATATTATTTTCTTTCTTTTTAGTTGTTTTGGTACCTTGTCCCGACGTCCAATTCCATAAATCATGGGCCTTTGGTACTGAGTTTACTACTGTGTCTTTCTGTTTTAAGTGGACTTGGAACTTGGAAGCTGTATAGCTGCAACATGCAACCTCGTTTCTTGCTGTGGTGCAGGTGTCCTTGTTCTTTACTGTACCAGACGAGAGGTTTACGCAGAGAGCTAACAAGAACTTTTTCTGCGGAATTTAACGTATTGGGGAAAAATGTACACTAAAAGATTGAGAAATGCGGATCAACTTCACTATTCTGGGATCTTTACATTTAGACCACTCTAGCTCATAATAACCTGGCGCATTTCCGCAGGGAAGGTTTGCTTTTAGTCAGCAGGGAATGAGCCGCGGGAAGTTTGTTGGAAGAATCTTGTGCATAATGCGTATTGGACCTTCAAAACGTTTGTGGGATAATGTACATTTGAGCAAACTGGACACAGAATAATGACTTCTTAAGGTATGATGCCACGGAGATTGTTACAGCTAATGTCCAACTGCATGGGTAGACGACGGTTTCCTAGGTGTGTTACCATCTAAATAATTGTGACTGAGGTCCAGCTGCTGGAGCAGTTGAAGATTTCCCAGGTTGTGTGGTATATCGCCATGGAGATCGTTGTAACCAAGGTATAGGTACCAGTGCTGTTGAAGGTTTCCCAAGTTGGTTGGTATGTTATTGTTAGGTAACCTGAGTCTGGGTCTGCAAGTCTAGTCCATTGATAAGTACTCTCTACTTAATCTATATAAATAAAGGGTTCTAATTATCATTATGTATACCTTATGAAAAGAGAAAGTAATAAAGAAGGAGCTCCCCTATCATCTTTTGTGTTTAATCTATTGTTCCATTGCATTATTCTGTGTTTGATTCATCTCTGTTGCATAGGAGGAATCGATCAGACTGGACTCACCAGCGACGGTTCCTTAACATATTATCAGCACGAAACGCTCGTGGATTGAAAGGTAATCATCGAAGCACGACACTCGTAGATTGAATCGTTGTTTAGATTGCTTTTATCCCATACAATTTTCGTATTCTAGATTGATTTTGTCTTCATGGTGCAAATTCTCTCTAATCTCCGCAAGCTGACTTAGAGTCGCCGGCACAATACCGATTGGATGATTGGAAAAAGAGGGATTGCTGATTGCATCGTGGAAAAGAAAAAGCCTCTCATGGAGCAGCCCTGCACGACGCTTCCCACATGCGGTCGCATCGCCGTGCGCGCCGAGGCCATATCGCCAGCACGCGATCGCGCCACTGTGCGTCGCCGCCCGCATGTGCCGTCAAGTCGCCACGCCTCACCGTCCGCACGCGGCCGAACCGCCTCGTGACGCCCGCATACGGCATACGTGCAAGCTCGACGCCGCTCAACCGTCGGCCTCTGTATGGGCTGCCGTCGGCTTAGAGCCGTGCCGCCGATTCGGACGTCGCTCGGCCAACGGCTGCACGTGCCCTCACCACCCACATGTGGTCTCGCCGCCGGCCACCAGCACGTGGCAGTGCCGCCACTGCACGCCGCATGCACTACACACCGCCGGCCCCACATGGTCGCGCCGCGTCGAGCTTCTGCACTGCTGGCCCTGCATGGCCGCTCTGCACGTGAGCTGGAGCCTCGCATGGCCACGCCTGCGCCGTCGCCGGCCGCACCAACGCTGTCCCTGCAAGGGCGCATCGCCGTACACCCCCCGGTCGCCACTCCCGAGCGTCCGCACGCGCCTCGGCTACCGGTCTGAGCCCCCGCATGCGCCCCGGCCGCTGCACAAACTCGAATGAGCTGTCGTTGCCGCATGGCGTGCGCCGCCGCTACTTGGCCCCGTGTCGCCACCATCCCGCATGGCGTGCGCCACCGCCGCTCGGCCATGCGACACTGCCTTCCCACCTCACACTGCTTGGACGCCGCCGCCACACGCATAAACAGAGGTAGGGGAAACCCTACCCCTTTGCATCTTTGAGCCGGCCGGTAGTGGGTTGTGTGGGCTAGAAGAAAGAAAAGGGGGGCGGGCTGGTGCCCAAAATTTGCAAAAGGGTCCTTGGGAAAATGAAAAATTACGTGGAAAATTTTCTTAGAATTGAAAATTTACAGATAAGCCCTTAGAAATTGCAGAATTCACTGAAAATTCATATTCTAGCATAAAAGGGCCTGAAAAAATTCAAAATTTGGATTGTTTTTAACATTTGAAGCATTTTTAGCACTATTATTATTAATTTATATGTTTTTTGTATTTATTCACTGTTTTGATTAATCATAATTATTTAATTTGCCTTTAATCAAGGAAACTAATAGTAAAATTATGGAAAATACATAAAAAATTCTAGAATATTATGAGAACCTTTTGTACCATTGTCCAATTTATTCTATGCATATTTACCTGCAGTAAATTTATATATTCTTTTCATACACATATAGATGATAGGTATCATGAATCGGGAGTTCAAAGAGCTGGCCCGGCATGGCCAAAACTATTTGGGTTTCTGATGTCGAGATTGTTCTTGGAGCCAAGAAGCTCTGCATTGGCATCAGGATCGATGCACCACAGGACTTCAAACCCATACATGAGGAAAATGATCATGCACTTCACTTCCTTAGGCGTACCTCTGCCTCACTATCAAGAATGAATACATTGCAGAGAAGAGCGCGCTAGCATTATTGACTGCACTAAAGAAGCATTTCGAGAAGCTAAAGTGCACTATTCTTCCTCAGGCAGAATAAGAATGGATCCGACTGAGGTTCGCTGACTTCAAGACGATTGGAGAGTATAACTCTGCTCTACACATAATTTATACCAATCTTCAACTTTGTGGCAGGCAGATCACAGATGAGCAAAAGATTGAGAAGACCCTCTCCACCTTCCACCCCAATCTAGTGCAGATTATCGTCAAGATGACTACAAGGAGTATGCTGAATTGGTTGATATTATGCAGGTTGCAGCGGCTCAAAATGAAATTCTCCGTAAGAACTTTGTCGTACAACCACCTGGAAGCTCCATTGGCCGTGAGGCCAACGCTGGGAGCTACAAGGTGCGAAAGCTTATAATGAAGAAAAGGGGAAGGAAGGGCAAAGTCGCAGCCTAGAAAGACAAGTTAAATACTCCACAGAAGAATAAGGCCAGCAAACCAAAGCGAGACAATAAGCCTATGGTCAGCAAGACTAAATCTACTATAAGTGTGGCAAGTAGAGGCATTGGTCGCGGATCTATAAAGAGTCACAACATATCGTCGATGCATTTCAGGCTAAGAAGAAGAAGGGTGGCAAAGGGTAGCATAAAACCCACTTTGCCTTTGTTGAGGGGGAGATCTCTTGACAGCTACCTGCACCAATGGAGATTGACTCTACTCCTACAGTAGCACCCCTCTTGACATTGCAGCTGGCGCCACCATGATTTCCCAAGAAGATCATCTCACCCCTGAGAAGATAGCAGCCGAAGTCTCTAACTTTTTAGTAGATTCAGTCTAATGTACATAATGCATTTAGATTTTAATTGTCATTTATTTCATATGTGGAAGAAATAAGCTAAATTTTGCACTGGTGGTACTCAAACAATTTATTTTCTCATGATGGTTGGATGATATTGAATAATTCATTCATTCAGATAATAGTGGCTTGCTTTGTTCTAATATTTAAAGTATTTTATTTATGTGTTGATTGTCTTCTACTACAAATTAATAAAGTACTTTATATTAGAACACGTGTGGCGCCCTGTGGAGGAAGTATGCTTAGCTGACAGCGACACAACAAATACCATCTGGAGAGACAAAATTCTTTCAGTCGATTTGCAAGAATGCTGGCAGCCTTACAACAATCGTCGGTAGCGATGCTTGTATAATAGACTCAGGAAGAGCCACAATTATACTCTCAATGGGCACAACTTTGGTCATTCAAGAAGTCTTATTGTACCCAGAATCGACTAGAACTCTCTTAAGTTTCAAGAATATTCGCGCTAATGGTTTCCATGTTGAGACTGAAGAAGAGTATGGTAAGGAGTACATATTCATTACGAAGCGTGAAGCAAATGAAAAAAGAGTATTAGAAAGGCTTTCATCATTTGAGACTGGGCTATACTACACTAATATTTGCTTTCTTTTTTATCATGCATATATGACATTTCATTATGAGATATGCATTTAGATATGAGATGTGATTATTACTTAATTATCATGTAATTCTAATGTGATATTGCTCAGTGCCATGTTATACCTACTTAGCTAACTTGTCATACTTTTGTATGTATGTTTGAATGTTTCCCATGCTTACTAAATTTGCAAACTTGAACTAAAGTTCATAAGTGGTATCAATTATTGTAATCGGTATATTTTAAGTTTGTAAGGATGGATCTTTTGACTAGTTTATTATCTAGTTATCCTTTTATGATATATATGCCATGTTAAAAATGTTCTTTTGAATCTAGAATCTAAATTGAGTTTTAGATTGAGCTATACTAGTTCATCATTGAAGCATGAGGTTACTTCTCCTAAGCTTTTGCAGCTCGGGTCAGGTATTACTTATGGACTTAGGAGTAGCTCATTATTCTTGAACTAGAAACTAAAACGAAAAATAATTTCTTTTATATACGAAAAATTAATCTCACTCATTCTTTCTCATGAGACAGTTTGCCATTACACTTGACACGAACTCAGGGGTCTTTTGGATGACAAAAACCATACTTTTAAACTTATTACTTGGGGTAGTGACAAAGGCTTGAGATTTAGCACATGGCTCATTAAAAGTGAAGAAAACAAAGAATTATGAAAAATGATTGAAAGTTAGGAGACTGTTGTGGATGACTCATATTCTAGGATTTGCTTTATTAAGATAAGACTAAAATGAGTTTTTAAAAGTGCTAAATGTGCTAATTATGCTCAATTTCAAGTGGTTGAACAAAATGATTTAATATTGAACTTGTAGTACTCTAATTAATTCAATTTGAGTTTTTTTGGTTCTATTTAGCCTTCTTGACATGGCTTAACTCCTATTTGGATATCTTTAGATAAACTTATCAATTTTGAAACCTTAGTTATCTTGAAATTAATTTGAATATTTTAAATTGTGCTATCTTATCTAGATTGGTTATATATGTTTTATCATGATCTAGGTAGCTTTGCATGTATTCTATGGTTTCAAGTGGTATCCTTTTAATTTGAATCTCACTTTGGATAATTTTTAAATCTCTTTAAGTTTTGCACTTTCATGTATGCATATATGCTCTCTCTCTCTCTTGTGCTTCTTTTGCTTCAAGTTGTGTCATGCACATTTTGAGGGGGAGCTTTAGCCCTTGATATCTATATTGCCAAAAAGAGGAAAATGTTTGAGCAAAGGCATTAAGGGGAGAAAATTGCATAAAAAGGGAGAATATGCATTTTGTGGTATTAGTAGTATAAGTTGCAAGTATAAGTAGTATAGTTGCAAAACTTGCTTAATTGGAACCTAAAAATGCCAAAATAAGATTATTTGAGTGAGGAGAAGCCCCATTGCATATCATTTGCTCTCTTTTGCATTTTTGGTTCTTTTTCTTGATATAAAAAATGATCATGGCAAACAATTGCTCTTTTCTTTGGAGCATGAGCAAGGTTAAGCTTTAGTGAGGTTTTAGGTGTGATTTGGAGCTTTTGTGGAATACTTGTTCTTTATTGATTTTTGTGCCATTCCGTACTTTGCCAACATAGTCATGAAATCTTCTTTCTCTTTCAAATAGACCATGTGTGGTTCTTACAACATCTTGCTTTTCTTTTTAAAAGCAAATCCAATTTCTTGCCTTTTTGGTGTTTGTCAATATAATCATGAAGAGGGAGATTGTGATACCATGTGGAGGTCACCTATGGTTGTAATGAGTAATTGACTTTTGGTTCAGAGTTTGTAGAGTTTGAGTTTAGTTTTTGAGAGTTTATAATTTTTTTAGTTGCTTTCTACTGTTGGTGGTCCGATTGACATTGGGGCCACGGTCTAACCAACCTAGGGTTGGCGGTCAGGCCTATTGTTTGATGTGGCGGTTAGACCGGCCTTTAGTTGGCAGTTTGATCGACTGAGGTGCCGACAGTCTGACCGACATGTGGTTGGCGGTCAGATCGGCTATGTTGGTTTGAGCTGAGTTGGTTGAGCATGGGCACGACATGGGTGCATGAAACATATTTGGACTAACGTATGTTAAGTTGTGAAGAACTTGTGTTCAAAAATAGTTTCTTGATATTTGATGTGTAGGGAGCTTGGAGGCAATCATAGTCGACGACGTGAATCGGGATTAGGCTCGAGGGATGAGCTGAGGTATGGTCAAGGAAGTCGGGAGGGATGGTTGGGCTCAAGCAAAGCATAAGGGTTGTTGAAGAAAAGGTTCAAGTAACGGTTCATCGAATGGTGCGGTCAGTGCAAGTGAGGTGTAGTCAAGGGAACCGACAACGAGAGACTTGTCGATGCGTGAGCCATTGGTGAACTGACATGTTGTAAGCATGGGGATTGCTTGTAAAAAAGAAGATGACCATAGACTAGGCTCAGGATGAGATGAGGTCCACGGTCAAGGCAAAGAAAGCACAAAGCTTTGTGGAAGGCGGTAAATGAGTATTTTGGTAAATTGCCTAATACCAGAAAAGTGGTGGTGGCCTAAATAGTTTAGGTCACAGATGTGCTGAAAATGCTAAGTAGAATAAGTGTTGATTCACTAATAGGTTAATGGGTGCATGCGCTTTGAGAAATGTACATGTGTAAGTGTAAAATCTGGTATGGTGTTAGCTTAACGAGTTAGCCTATAAAAGATCAAAATTCATTCAAATATTTTTCTCTTATACTCAAGTGATAAAATCTTGATTTGGCTTAAATTTTGGTGCTTCTCCTTCACCTCTTGATCTTGCTCTGTGCTAGTGATGTGTAAGTAATGAAGATATCTCTTAGAGACTATATCTTATCTATCTAGGCACTTGTTATTTACATGTTCTTCTGTTTGCCCCATTTTATCTCGAAAGAGAATGTTTTTGGGGTTATGAGCATTTTGGCTTGAGTCCATGCTATGATCTAGTTTGATATTACATGTGAGAACCCATCCACGATTATTTAGATCATCAAGGACTCGCGAGTAAGAGTATATCATGATTTCTCTCTTTTGTCTAGCTTTGATGCAATATTCCTTCAAACAAAAAAAAATCCAAACTTTAGCAATGATTTTCTTAATCGTTAATTGGAATAAGTTTATGAAATTTTAGAGAAGTTTTATACCAAACTTCAAATGATTTGGAGTCTTAGTTTGAGAGTTAAATCAATTTGTGATTTTAGCCCAGTTTTGATACAATAGTGCTTCAATAGTCAAAAGGTCCCAACCTTTTTAAGTTATTTAAGATATTTGATTGGAATAGGTTTTTAAGGTCGTGATCTAGCCTTTAGTTCATGTTTCAAGCTATTTGAAGTTGTAGATCAAAGGTTACATCATTTCCTAGATTTGAAATAGTGCTAAAAAATCTATTTTGTTCTTAGGAGAGATTAGACATTCAACCAACTAGAGGTCAGACTACTAATCAAGTAGCGATCAAACCACCAAGAGGTTAGACCGCCAACCAAATAGCAGTCAGATTGCCCTCCAGATGAAGGTCAGTCCGCCAGAACCTATTAAGGCTTATTTGGTTTGATTTTTCTTGTATCTTTTTTGTGGATGATTAATCTCTGATCTTTATAGCTTATAATAGTTATTGGAGTGAAGAGTTTTATTTTCTCTTTTGAGAAAAAGATTTAAAAAAACTTCTAATCATATTGAATCCTATTCACCTTCTTTAGTCATTGTTCTCGATCCTACACGCTACATTCTTCTTACTCTCAAGGCTCCACGATATATCATCCACTTTTCATGCACCGTAACCCCATGATCCGTATAAAACCTTGACCCTAGCTCCTCTCGATCAGGATTAACAATTAAGGGCCACTAATCCAAAGCCAGCCATCTCCATCTAGCTAGTGCAGTCCAATTAATTAACCAACGTGTGCGCGTTGAAACAGGATGTGTTGCATCCGCATCTGTAGGGAGAAGGAAGAAGCTCTTACCCGTCTGTACTATACTATGCAGCGCCCCTATCATTGCGGATGGTTTATTCCCCACGAATATGCCCCTTATCCGTCGGCACCATCCCTATCATGTACTCTAGATATATGCTTCACCTCACTCTCGTCTTCCAGGTCAGTTTAGCCGAGATTAGATCGATATGCGAGGTTTCTTGTTCAATTCGCCTCTAGCTAGCCAGATGCCGAGAAGCCTTCTTATCGTTAGTTAGGCCAGAGACTAGTGCAGCTGTATATGCAGGCCATGCATTTGTTTTGTTGGTGGTCATCTAGCCACGCGATGTTTGGTGAATGGAGTGTGGCAGTGTGATGATCATGCATGTGTGCATGGTTAGATGACCATCAGCAAACATGTTCATGAGAGGCATGCAATTAAGCGTAATCACCACAGCTATTCGTGCCACTTCTCTCGCTGAACGGCCGTGCGACGACGTACTCTCTGACGAACTGTGGTAAGTAATTAGTAAGTGGCAATGATACAATGCTGATGCTGGTCAGTGGTTAATTACTATTATGCTTCGATCTGCCTCCTTTGACCTCGTGTTCATCATCTATATATCTTGTAGAGTGGAGTGTAATATCGGTTCCTTTTTCTCCTTAACTTTCCGTGGGGAAAGAAAACGGGGTGGAAATACTGGCTCTCTTTGCGTGGCTCTGTCGTTAGGTGGTACGTCTTAATTAGTTTTGTGTGACAAGGTTGGGATGCTGTGTGTTTTCTGAAGATGGCTTGGACCAGGGACGGAACCAGAAGCAGCCTAAGCTTCGGGCTGAGCCAATTGGTTTTGGGTTATCTTAAGTTTTTGTTCTTAAGCTTTCACATCTAAGTCACTATTTTCTATAGACTTTAGTTTTCAAGTCTCGGACTATAGTCCACCTAGCCCAAAGCCTAATTCCGCCTCTAGCTTGGACACCTTTCACTCCCTGCAAATTGTTTACCCTGCTACATTTCTACGCACTGATTTGTCTCAAGACTCAGAGTAATTCAGTTCTTTACACGAACTTTCAGAGGGTCCGAACTGGGTCTTTTCTTTAACGGCTCTAAAAGCGGTTTTTTGTTTTTGCTACAGAATCTAACTTTTAAACGGAGTATTTTCTTAAGACGGAGTCTACAAGTTAATTGTAGTACACATTAAAAGCCTAACATCTGTATCAACCAAAATCGCAAGCGAGTATCTCTCTGTAATCTCTATCACAAACAACTAAAATTCAAAAAATTCAGTCAAAAACTATAAACCGCAGTCATATCAAATAGGCTTAGCTAGATGTAGTTGAGTAAAGGGGCGTGTTAGTGTGTTAGCACGATCATGCAGTTGCAACAGATCTATTGCTATGCAGTCAGGCATGTAGTCAGCAGCTTGCTGAAGAGTGAAGACCTGCTTGGTACGATGTGGAACCCATGTATCAGGGAGAAATGATTTTCATTGAGTAATGAGTTCTTGTTAAACACTACTATTTGTAAAATATATAGAGCATGTTCTTTTTGGCTGAAACTTATGGTTTTTAGCTGCGGCTTGTGGTTTGAGCTGTTCATGCGAGAGATTATAGAGTAATAAAAACTCACATGTGGTTTTTGCCAATATAAATGAAATCGGTACAGTAAGTATTACAATTAACTAGTAGACCCTATCCTAAAAAGATATTCCGTTTAAAAGCTAGTTATTATAGAAAAACCGAAAAACAGCTTTTAGAAGTTGAAAAGAACAGGACCATAAACATGATAAAGCTCCCCTTGATAACATTGGCACATCAAGTGAGGGTACAGAGAGAGAGAGACTGCAGCGAATATATGTAGGCAGGTCTATTAGATAGCACAATAGTTCTGCTCTTTTGGTCTTTTGCCTTTTCAAAAGTCGGAATAAACGGCGTGACTTTTTGAAGCGAATTTTTCAAATGATTTTGAGCTCAAAATCATGTGCATTATCTATATCGGCGTCTCCGCCGTCCGCTACCATCTCAAAAAGCATAAACAAAAGCCACCAGTCGCAGTCCAAACATATCAGCCGCAGCCCCAAAAAACAGGACCAATATGTTAATATTTTATTTGAGACAAGAGTTATATTTCATTCATTCAAATAATGCATACAATCATTCCTAAGAATTTTATTCAAACTAGTCAAATGTCCATGTGTTGCTACGAAACATCTTATGTGCATAATTTTTTTATCAATTGAAACATCAAACAAATGGAAATAATGATTACAGATATGCAAAAAACAATTAGTACATTAATGGCGTAGAGACTTATACATTCTAACTCGTTGGCATATCTTGAATTTGGGAAGAATATGAATTTGCTCTCTACCGTCGTTAACAGCCTGCCTAAATATGAATCATAGTAATTAGAATGGATATGTATGACACATGCTGTAAAAACAATGGTACATACTCCTTGCCAACAATTCTGTTGACCTTCAAAAGGGTGACGGCTAGACAATGAAATCCGGCCTTCGCCGGGCACCAACGCGTGATGTGGCGCGCAACATGGTGGTTCCAAACAAGTATGAATATCAACTCTCAATTGTGCGTTTATCCCGTAGTTGAGAATCCAAAAATGCCTATCGTATTTGATCAATAGTTGAAGCTTATACCAAACATTCATTAGGGCTATCTCCCTGGTTGGCATCCGATGGGGCCGTGATTTACAGTATTCAATAGCGTCAACATGCATGATCAGTCCAATAACATCTGCAGAAAGCTGTAAGCATATAGTAACAGCTAGTTGAAAATACTATAAAAAGAAAGGAAGACATAATTACGAAGAACACTATTACTTGTTAGCATCTTATGTGGTCGTGGACATACGTCCTAGAAATCCATAAATAGCCTAGGACACAAAGGGAAGTTGATACACCTCCCAAGAGACTTTAACAACGTGTGAGAGTTTAAGCTAATGTAGAATTCAGATTGGATGAAAAAGAACACTTAGAGAGGCTCACCTGAGAACCATTTAGATAAATCACATTACCTTTCTTAGCTAATGATTCATCTACATTTTTTCTGCATCAAAGACTACAAATCCAAATCCTCGTGACCGGTTGGTTGCATGTTCACGGATGATTTCCTGTTCCAGCACCTTTTGAGAACTTCAGCCTACTTATTCAAAATACGGAAGTTAACTGCCAGGTAAACAATAAACACGCATAATACCTTCTTTCAGAGAAGAGGGCAATCCACCAACGAAGATTTTCTGTCTTGAAATCTTTCAGGGGGGCAGCACCCTTTGGAATAGTTCTCTTAATTTCAACCTGCAGTTTTCACATTGAAGCAGATAAAAAAGTGCTACCGATTTATGCTATGGCATGCTCTAGGATCTAAAACTTCATAAGTATGTCTTTTGTAGTGTACAATGCCAAGAAATGTGATGTACTGATGTGCTCTCATTCTCATGTGAACTTATATAACAACAAGAAGCTCAAATGAGTATAAGAAATTTCAACCAAAAACAGGAACCAAACAATTTACCTGCTTTCCATCGATAACATGGTTGTCTCCGATTACACTGTCAACAAAGGTAATAAATCTAGAGCCTCTGGGCTTTGGGGTATAGCGGTCCTTCATTATGACAGCATCAATTATCTCCCCATACTTCCTAAAGCGTTCTTTGAACGTACCTGCATGTTAAGAAAGTAAGCAAAGTAGTTAGGAACAAGTTGAGTGCTCTCAAATAAAACAAAGAAAAGAACCCTTTTCACATCAGTACTTCCTAAATCCATACACTTTAAGCTAGTGCCAAACATTTGACTAATTTACGGGGCCTCACAAAGTTCACTATGGAATGATGACCTCTACTAAGCTAGCACATGAAGCACACTAGTTACATGCCCAATTAACCATCTCACAACATATGCAAAAGGTAAGCATATCGGCTCCTTCAAAGCCATACAAAATTGGAATAAAAATGCAAAGTATATGTGGAATGCTTTAACTATTTTTTTGGCAAACACTTTTTAAATTGTGATGATGGTAACATGAAAGATTGCATTTATAGACACATGTCGGCCATGCGGAGTCGACACAGTGGGTGAGGATGAGGGTGTTGTAGAAGATGACATTGGGGACAATGTTGGAGTGATAGAACAAGAAGTTGAAAAGGGAGATAATGTTGTCGTAGCATTCGGCGTGAACCATGGATGCAGCGACGACATTGCAGGTGAAGACGGTGGGGTGGACATGGGAGGAGACGACGGCACGGGCAGCTAGGGATGCACCGTCAAGGTTGCCAGAGCAGATGAGGGACTGTACATGGTTATGGAGGCTAAGGCGGGGGCCAACGAGGGCGGAGGTGGTGTCAGGGAGGCGGTGAGCGTTGGGGTCACACAGAGGAGGTGAGGAGGAGTTGCGACGAAGGGCATGGAGCGGTGTCTTGATGCGAAGGTGGCACTTGCATTGGCGGCCTCCTCGGCGGGGGAGAAGGCAAAGTGGTGTGAGGGCGTGAGCAACATGGTGACGAGGGGCTATGGCAGCTACAGGCGAGGCGAGGAGGGCAGGCTGGGAGAGGCGGCGGAGGATACGGCGGCAGCGCACCATTAGGTCCTTCCTGGTGGCTGCGGGGAAGGCAAGTGTAGGATGACCTACATGTCAGTGCGAACCCTTTTGTGAGGAGGATAAGAGGGGAAAGAAAGAACGTGCTATTCACCAACTCCTTTTTTTTAAGTAGTAGAGAAAAGCTAGAACATTTAACCGCGTGTACATCATGGATAACTCGACTATGCTTGGCAAGCACAAGCATGAGCTGCCAACCTACCATATTAAGGTCCAGTTTTTTCATCTTATGGTTTATGGCTTACGATTTATGGTTTTCTTCAAACAAACAAACATGAAGGTTTCTCCATCGCCATTTCGAAGCAACTTATCAGCATTTAGTTCGTTCGTACAAACGTCTACACTAGGATTAAAGGCCACCAACGATAACCATAAATCATCAACCGCACCCGAAAAGAACACGGGCTAAACTACCTATGAGCGAACTTTATAAGAAGCTCTAATAGTGAAGAGTTTAGGGTTGAAGCACATGATTAATTATTATTTTCACAACATATTTATTTTCCCCATAGAATGATCATGCGAACACATAAAAAAAATATAAGTGTGACCATAATTATGAGAAGCGAAGCACAAACTAAGACCCCATTTAGAACACAGGGATTTCACAGAAAACAATTCAACTCCCGTATTCCAAACAAGCATTAGTGTTCTTCTCTTGTTGCATCAAGTACAGCCCTCTTACCATCACCCACAAAAAAAACTAGGGAAAATTGATTGTACATTACTCCAAAGATTGGCACTTCATGTTCTTAAAATGACAATTTTGGAGTGGTAATGTGGTATATCTTGATCGGAAAATTTCCCTCCTTTCCATCTTTACAGTACATATGAAATGTAGGAATAGAAAAGACATAGGACTTGGATAACATTGGATGCTATGTAGAAAACTTCGATGATTGATACCGTTGTAGATTCAAATGAATTTTAGCACAGCAAAGGGCTCTCAAATAGCCAATAGTCAAATTGTTGATATGAACAAGATCCAAAATATTTAATTAAGCCATACAACCACAAGGCAGATGGTGTTCAAACTTCAAACCATCCAAAATTTAGTTCCAAGTTTGAAATTTTGCCTTTTTAAAAGCCAGAAACATTTTTCTGCTTGTAAACAAGTGGAACCAGATTGAAACTCTGAAAGTAACAGTCGCATTTACTGCCCAGTAGAGTACACAGTGTTAGAGTGATCTCAGGGCTTTGGCCCAACGGCCAAAGCCCAGCCCTTGACCGCGCCCTGATCGGGGGCGCCCAGCCCGTTTGGCTGGTGGGCCCCTGTCGCCAGCGCCATAAATACAGAGGTGGGGGCCGGGCGGCACGCATCCCAAGGTTGACCGTGCCGCCGCCACCCCACCGACAAAACCCTAAGACCGATCTAAGAGGGGGGCGCTGAAGCGACGGGAAGTACCACCGCCGTTCAACGCCGCCGCCAAGGAGGTCGCCGCCGCCCGGGACACGCCGCCGCCGAGGAGCCCCGCACCTCTTCCCCGACCGTCGCTGCCCGTGCGCAGACTTCACCGAGCGTCCCCGAGATGGCCACCTCCTCCTCCTCTGCATCCGAAGGTCGGTACCCCTCTCTCCCTCTCGGTTTTACTTCAAGAACACGAACCCTAAAGATGAACACCTCTAGATCTAACCTAGGAGATCCTAAATGCAACCTAACAATGGTATCAGAGCACCCTAGTTTTAGATCTAGACGGAGAAAAGAAAAGAGATCCCCCTAGCCCTAGAACACCGACCGCAGTCGGTTGACCGACGTGCGGAAAAGAAAAGAAAGAAAGAACGGAGAAGGGGAACGGGGCAAAACCCTAAACCTAGATCTGAAAAGAGGCTTACCTGGCCGTCGTCGCCGGGCCGTCGTCGTCGCTGGCGTGCGGGAGATCGGCCGAGCCTTGGGCTCGCCGGCGCTCCGCGTACGGGCCGCCGTCGACGCGCGGGACAGGGCGCCAACACGGAGCCGCTCGACGGCGGCGCGCTCCCTCTCAGGGGAGCGCGCACGCCGGCGAGAGGGCCCGCGGTGGCGCCGTCTTTTTCCATCTCCGGCGGCGTGGATGAAATCGCCGCCGCCACCGCCGCTTCCGCTCGCTCGGGTGCGGAGAGAGAGAGGGGAGAGAACAGAATGGGTTAGGGTTAGGGTTTTCCGCCGCGCCGCGGCGGTTTTGTTCCGCCGAGAACGCCGCGCAGCCGTCGGATGCGATCCGACGGCTGAGATCGCGCCGGGCGGACGCGGGCTGCCTTTTGGCCCAGGCGGGCGAGGCGTTTCCCGGCCCAGGCCCAGGTTGCGCGCGAGATCGCGCCGCCGCGAGGAGCGAGAGCCGTCGGATGCGAATCCGACGGCTGACGGAGCGCGGGGCGACGCGGTGTCGGCGCGCGCGTGAGCGCGTGAGGGGCGCGAGAGAGCAGGCCGCGCCTGAGGCGTGGGCGAGCGTGTCCGCGCGCGAGGCTGCGCGAGAGGGCGAGGCCGAGCGGGCCGCGTGAGCAGGCCGCCAAGGCCGCGGGCGCACGCGCGTGAGGCGCGGCCGAATGGGCCGCGCGCGGGAGAGCGCAGGCCGAGCGGGCCGGCTGGGCTGCGGCCGTGTGGAACGGGCCAAATGGCCGTTTTGCACAGTAAAAACCGATTTTTGATATTTATTGATTTTCAGAAGTGTTTTTTTGATGAATTTCAATGAAATTTGAACTAAAATCTCTGTAAATTTTGCACCAACGTGCTAATTTTTCCAGAGATTAAATGTGCACAGTATTAATGCTTCTGAATAATGAATTATTTTTGAATAATTACAGTTTCCGCTGCAATTGTTAATATAGATTTGTTTTTCATTATTAAATTCGAACCAACGGGAGAATTTAATTTTGGAAAAATAGATAAAAATTCCCAGAGTTTTATGATACTGTTATTTTCTGACCAACGTTGTTAATATCAGTATTATAAATTTTTAATGTTGATTTCATGCATTATTTCTATCTCTGCCCAACGGTGATGTAGATTTAATGTATGATAGAATTGTTTTAAATTGTATATCGTATTTTTGACCAACGTTGGAAATAAGACATATAATTTTGATGTTACGTTCTCACTGCATTTGAAATATTTTTTTCAGGAGGATACAACTTAATGAGTTGTATTAGAGAAATCCCCACTCTCAAAGGTGATAATTATGGAGAGTGGAAGAAAAAGTTAGATTTAGCTTTTATCTTGGCTGAGGTGGACTGGGTCCTCACTACAGCACGTCCCACTGAGCCTTTGGCGCCAGTGAGGGAACAGAATGAGGATGACACTGCATGGCAGAACAGACAGAGGGATCATGCTCCCTTACAGATGTCTTATGACCTTGATCATAAGAAATGGACCACAGCCAATAAGAAATGTATGGCTGTGATAAAGAACACAATTGAGCCTGCTATTTTGGGCTCAATTGCAGAGTGTGACACTGTCACTGAATATCTCGATAAAATAAAGAGTCAGTTCACTGGCTCTTCAAAGACTTATGCTACACAGCTGATTAAGCAGCTGGTAACAGAGAGGTATTCTGGCGGTGGCAATGGCATAAGAGAGCACATTCTTAGAATGAGCAACTTGGCATCTAAACTGAAACCGATGGATTTGGCTCTCAAGGATGAGTTCCTTATTCATTTGGTTTTTGCTTCTTTGCCAAAAGAGTTTGACACCTTTGTTGTCAACTATAATATGCAGCCCGAAAAATGGGACATGGAAAAGTGCATAGCCATGTGCGTGCAAGAGGAGGAAAGAATCAAATCCTCACATGGTGGTGCTATCAACTTTGTGAGGGAAAACAAGAAAAAGAATTACAACAGTAACCCCTTCTCAAAGAATAAGGGCAAAACCCATGTACATCAGCCTCAACAGAACAAATTTGCTGTAGACAAAGACCAGTGCCTTCACTGCAAGAAGACGGGACATTACAAGAAGGATTGTCCTGACTACTTAAAGATGATAATGGCTAAGAAAGGTGAGAACATTATTACCTTTATTAATGAATGCCTGTATGTGAAATATTCGAAATCCACTTGGTGGATTGATTCAGGAGCAACTGTTCATGTTGCTAATTCATTACAGGGATTCCGTTCGACGAGGACTACGCAAAGAAAAGAAAGATGCATTAAAGTTGCAAATGGAGTCGAAGCTGAAGTTGAAGCCGTTGGCGATCTTTCATTAGAATTAGCTAATGGCTCTACTCTTTTACTTAGAGATGTCCTTTTTGTACCCTCTTTACAGAGGAATTTGATTAGTGTGTCAAATTTGGACAAAGATGGTTATGATTGCAATTTTGGAAATGGCAAATGCGAAATAATGTTTAATAAAGAATGTGTTGGTATTGCCATATTACAGAATGAGCTTTATTTGTTATCATTGTGTGATGATGTGAATGTCGTATGCGATAATGAGAACGTTGCGTGCGAGAAAGTGATTGAATCCTCGTCTACGAATGTAAACAGAAAACGAAAGAGAACTCTAGATGAGTCGTCGAAATTATGGCACTGTCGTTTAGGCCATATTTCGAGGGGGAGAATAGAAAGACTAGTAAAGAATGATATTCTTCCTCCATTAGAGTTCTCAGACTTAGAACAATGCAGAGAATGCATTAAAGGAAAATATGTAAAGAAAATAAAGAAATACGCTAAAAGAAGCACAGGAGTTCTACAAATTATTCACACAGATATTTGTGGTCCTTTTCCTGTGAAAAGTGTGGATGGATATGACTCGTTCATAACATTCACAGATGATTACTCCCGTTATGGATATATTTATCCAATCAAAGAAAGAAATGAAGCCTTGGATAAATTCAAGATATTTAAGGCTGAAATTGAAAACCAACACGATTTAAAGATTAAGATAGTCCGATCAGATCGTGGGGGGGAGTACTACGGTCGACATACCCCATATGGACAAGTTCCTGGACCTTTTGCGAGGTTTTTACAGGAAAATGGAATAGTGGCCCAGTATTCTATGCCGGGCGAACCTCAGCAAAATGGAGTAGCTGAAAGACGCAACCGTACCCTGATGGATATGGTGCGAAGTATGATGAGCTACTCCACACTCCCATTGAGTTTATGGATGGAGGCGTTGAAAACCGCCATTCATATTCTCAACAGAGTGCCTAGTAAGTCGGTGCCCAAAACACCGTACGAGTTGTGGACAGGAAGAGTTCCCTCACTAAACCACTTACGTGTGTGGGGGAGTCCTGCTGAGGCTAAAGTATTTAACCCAAACCTTGGGAAACTTGATCCCAAAACAGTAAGTTGCCATTTCATTGGCTACCCTGAAAAGTCAAAAGGTTATCGTTTCTACTGTCCAGACAGATACACAAAGTTTGTAGAAACGAGACATGCTGTCTTCTTAGAGGATGAAATGATGAGGGGGAGCATGGTAGCTCGAGAGATTGACCTTGAAGAGAAGCGGGTGTTTGCGCCCACTCCGATGATTCAAGAGCCATTCTTCACACTACCTGCTGTCGCTGCACCGACGGTGCAAGACACTGTGGTGCCAGCACCTGTTATTGTTCCTCCCGTGGCAACAATGAATGAGAATGAGGAACCTGTTCTTCAGGATCATATAGAACCTATTGCCACAGATGAGGGGGAGCAACAGCAGCCTCAAATAGTAGATGTACCAAATGAGGAGGCCCCGAGGAGGTCTCAAAGAGTAAGAAGATCAGCTATTTCTGATGATTATCAGATTTATCATACAGAGGAATTTCAAATGGAGGATGATCCCACCTCATTTGAAGAAGCCATGAGAAGCGAAAATTCCTCAAAATGGCTTGAGGCCATGGAAGAGGAAATGAGGTCCATGAAGACTAATAAAGTCTGGGACTTGGAAATTATTCCTAAAGGAGCCAAAACAGTAGGCTGTAAATGGGTCTACAAGACAAAACATGACTCCCAAGGGAATATAGAAAGATACAAAGCGCGACTTGTGGCAAAAGGATTCACGCAAAGAGAAGGGATTGATTACAATGAGACCTTTTCTCCAGTCTCATGTAAAGATTCCTTCAGAATCATAATGGCATTAGTAGCACATTATGATTTAGAGTTACATCAGATGGATGTAAAGACGGCATTTCTTAATGGGGATTTGGAGGAAAATGTTTACATGGCACAACCAAAAGGTTTTGTCATGGAAGGAAATGAAAGAATGGGATGCCGCCTAAAGAAATCGATTTATGGGTTAAAGCAAGCTTCAAGACAGTGGTACTTGAAGTTTGACAGTACAATAAGAAAATTTGGGTTTTAAAGAGAATGTTGAGGACAACTGTGTTTATGCAAAGTTTAAAGATGGGAAGTTTATCTTCCCAATCCTGTATGTGGATGATATCCTACTAGCTAGTAGTGATGTTAGTCTGCTACTGGAGACAAAGAAGTTTTTGTCCTCAAACTTTGATATGAAAGATCTTGGTGAAGCTTCGTTCGTTCTAGGGATCGAAATTCACCGGGATAGAAACAAGGGGATATTGGGACTGTCACAAAAGGCATACATAGAGAAAGTCTTAAAGAAATTTGGTATGCATAAATGTAGTCCATCACCTGCACCTATAGTCAAGGGCGACAGATATGGGGATTTTCAATGCCCCAGGAACCAATATGAGATCGATCAAATGAAAGCGGTTCCATATGCTTCAGCTGTCGGAAGCTTACAGTATGCTCAAGTGTGCACACGCCCTGACTTAGCATTTGTTACCGGGTTACTTGGCAGATTCCAGAGCAATCCTGGAATAGAACATTGGAAATTGATAAAGAAAGTCTTGCGTTATTTGCAAGGAACAAAAGGCCTCATGATGACATACAGAAGATCAGATTCACTCCATATAGTGGGGTATACGGATTCTGATTTTGCGGGAGATGATAGAAAGTCTACATCCGGATATGTGTTCACTCTCGCTAAAGGAGCTATATCGTGGAAAAGCTCAAAACAAACCGTCACTACATCGTCCACAATGTATGCCGAGTTTGTAGCATGTTATGAGGCTACGGGGCAGGTGAACTGGCTAAAGAAGTTCATACCCGGTTTAAAAGTGGTTGACGACATCAATAGACCACTTAAGTTGTACTGCGATAATGAACCCGCAGTAACGTATGCCCACAACAATAAGTCAAGTGGTGCTGCCAAACACATTGACATAAAGTACTATGTTGTGAAAGATAAAGTTCGGGATCAAATTATAAGTCTAGAGCATATAAGTACCGCAAAGATGTTAGCGGATCCGCTTACAAAAGGCTTACCACCCAACGTGTTCAGAGAACATGTAGCCGGCATGGGTTTAAGGGAAAGCCTATGATTCCTGGACTAAAAGATGGCCCAAAGATTAAAGTAACTGTTTCAGAACAGAGAGGTGTATTGTAACTGTTGAATCTATCGGCGTTTGACCGTGACGATGAGACATGTTCTATGCACTAATCTGTGATGGAATGTGTAAAGTCAAAAGTAATTAAAGGATAAAGTATAGACTGAGATCAAGGGGGAGAATGTTAGAGTGATCTCAGGGCTTTGGCCCAACGGCCAAAGCCCAGCCCTTGACCGCGCCCTGATCGGGGGCGCCCAGCCCGTTTGGCTGGTGGGCCCCTGTCGCCAGCGCCATAAATACAGAGGTGGGGGCCGGGCGGCACGCATCCCAAGGTTGACCGTGCCGCCGCCACCCCACCGACAAAACCCTAAGACCGATCTAAGAGGGGGGCGCTGAAGCGACGGGAAGTACCACCGCCGTTCAACGCCGCCGCCAAGGAGGTCGCCGCCGCCCGGGACACGCCGCCGCCGAGGAGCCCCGCACCTCTTCCCCGACCGTCGCTGCCCGTGCGCAGACTTCACCGAGCGTCCCCGAGATGGCCACCTCCTCCTCCTCTGCATCCGAAGGTCGGTACCCCTCTCTCCCTCTCGGTTTTACTTCAAGAACACGAACCCTAAAGATGAACACCTCTAGATCTAACCTAGGAGATCCTAAATGCAACCTAACACACAGTAAGACTGTAGCAGTGAGCAGGAAGGGCTTGCTCCAAATGACGCCAATAGATCAGGGTCCTAATTGCAAAAACCCCGACCCAGTATCCCGAAGCCTCTCGCACCTCACCCCCACCTAAGCCTCCCGCACCTCACCCCCAAAAATTTCCCACTTCCCTCGTCCTCCATACGATCTCCCCCCCGTTCCCCCCGCCGCCTCGCCTCGCTTCCTCCGCCCATGGCCGCCGCCACGGCCACGTCCTCCTCCTCCTCCTCCTCGTCCACCGCCCAGAACCCTAACCCCCTCAACCTGCCTTCATGGCTCCGCTGCCCCTTCACCTTCCTCTGCCCGCCCCCGCCGCCACCTCCCCCGCCTCCTCCCCTGCTGCCGCCCCCGGAGGCGGTGGCGCCGGCGCCTGCGCCGGCGCCGCTGTGGCGGAGGCCGGGGCTGCGGGTGACCACTGAGTACGACAGCGAGGAGGCCATGTTCGCACACAAGGTGTCGTGCAAGCTCGCGGGTGGGCTCGCCAAGCTGCGGCTGTCGTTCCAGAGCAACCCGCAGGGGGAAGGGGAGGACCCGCGGCAGCTCTTCGCCGCGCCGGTGTTGGGGTTCCTCACCAAGCACTTCTCCGTGCTGTACGACGTCGAGGGCGGCAACGCGCTGCTCCGCGGGGACGCCTCGCTCCCCGGCGGCGCCGTCCAGCTCCACGCCTCGCACGATGTCAATGTATTCCGCAGTTATTTTTGAATTAATAAACGTACATTCCCACAGCAGTACTGCAGTGTTATTATCTATGCGTATGATTCGTGTGTGCATGTTGTTGATTCAGTCGATAGAAATGCCTTATCGTTCTTACCCCATTTAGAACATCATTCCGTTCAATTGATCAAGTTTCCTCATGCAGTCTGTTGAATTGTGCTGCCTACATACTTCTTTCATTCTGATGGGCCTTTTGTTGATTTCTCAGGAGCAACAAGGAGAAGTTTCAGTGATAACTAGGTTGGGTGATCCGTTGTATAAACTCGAGTTATCATCCTTGGTGCCTTACAGTGGTCTGGTGAGTGTCTAGGTTCATACACGTCTTTATTTATTCAATTAAATGGATTATGCGGTTCCGGCAGGGTTCGATTTTTGCAGTCAGTTTTCTACCTTATAATACATCTTTGATCTTTGATACCGATGAAAAATGCCTTATCATATTAATTATTGATGAGCTTTGAGACCATCTTTATCCCTCATAACTCCTTGAGATATTAAAAAAATGGTTATGATATTGAAAACGCTGGCAAGGCATATAATTTTTTCGAAGGTTTATTTGGAAATTCATGTTGTAGTTTTTTTTATCAATCGCTGTACTCCTTGAGATATAAAAAAATGGCTCTGATATTGAAAATGTTGTAGGCATATAATGCAGTAGACCATATATCCTAGAGTTGCACTGCTGCAGTTTGGAGGTTTTGTGAATATTGTAGACATTGATGTTCTTAGCAACAAGGATTCGTGCTATTTTTTTGGCTGGAATATGGGATATAAACCCTGTTATATGTTTAAAAAATCCTGATATTTTTTGCAGCCAAGAGCAACATTCTGCTTTCCAATTGGTCAAGTTTCGGTGGAAGAGAGGAGAAATGAAGACGACGAGAAAATGTTGTCAGTACATGGGATCGCAAAATCTGATTTTTTGGATGGCATTCTTACTGCCCAATATAATGAAAATGATCTGAATCTAAGATACTGTTATAAGGTTATTTATCTAATCTAATCTTTTGTTTTATTTCGCTTTGACTTTTTGTTTAATGTGATTATATTCATGTGTTCTCTATGGCAGGACAATGAATTAACATTAATTCCCAGTGTCTCATTGCCTTCCAATGCAGTATCCCTGGACTTCAAAAGGCGTATTGGCCCTTCTGATAAGTTGAGGTCAGCATATTGTGATTGTTGTCATACCTATTAACAAATGTATGCACTAGTCATTTTTGTCTTGAAATATCTACAGTCTTACCGCTTTTGGTCTTGAATTTTCCAAGTTTCTACTAATGCAGTGTGCAAATTGAATTCATACTTTTTTGGGGCTTGAAATTTACCAAACTTCTCAGACAGATATGCTCATTAGTGAAAATATCAAGAAAAAAAATAAGTGAAGAAAGTAACAAATGTTGAAGGTGTTTGTACCTCAGTTACCACATCTACACAAAGATTTGCTCAATTGAACTTGAGATATTTAAACTATTTAGAAACCCGACTTGTATGTACTGCATATATTAGCATGCTTGCATTGCATTGTGCAAGTTCCTGCTTAAAGCATGATCTTTGGAGTAATTCTATGGAAGATTGTATTTACATTAGCTCTTATCCTTCATCTACCAAGATTTTGATTTTGCAACCACCAAGCATGTTCGTAAGCTTATGTTCAGGGTCCTGGATGTTAACAGCATGCTCTGCATGGACGACAGGGTACTATACATGAATCTTAATACTGCAAGATGCAAATGTTCTGTCTGCCAACCATTTCACTACTCTTAAGTTTAGCATAATTAATTAATTTTGAATAGTAAATTTTGTTCTTTCTACTCAGTGCCTTTTCCCCTTTATTTGGTCAATTTCCTACAATTAGTTGAGTCAACATTACAGTTGATATGGTTGCTAGGACTTAGGAACATCGTATTGCCAAAGTAGAATCTGAACCAAGCTATTTGCAGTTATGCCCAAGGAAGAAAGAATTACTGCATGGTGCATGCATTATCTTATGTCTTTTCACAGTTAGCTTATGTCCAGTGGATCTTTGTAATGTTGATTTCCCCCCCTTGTTTCAGCTATCATTATAACTTCGACACTGATACCTGGAATGCTGTTTATAAGCATACAGTTGGTAAAAATTTCAAAATGAAAGCTGGTTATGATTCAGAGGTGCAAGTTGGATGGACTTCCCTTTGGGTACGTACATAATAGCTACCTCGTTTTGCTATAGCATCCTATCAGTTTACTATTGGAGCAGGTGGATTAGAAAACAGTCAGAATTGTTATTTCATCCTTATAAAATAGTCAGAATTGTCATTTCATCCTTTCTTCTATCCTAGTGATCTCATCCTTTGTCAAACTTAATTGCATTCACTGAACATATGACATGCAGAAATGAAACCAAGCATAGTGTCCTTAAAAGTAAATGTGCTAATCGGGGTCTTCTCAGAATTTAACTGTGCTATTATATATATATATATATATTACCACCTAAATAAACTTAAAATACTCATTTATCACTTTAGGTATACTCGTATACTAATTATAAGATACTCTAATGTGAACCACATGAAAAACTTGTAAGGGAGTTCATAGTTTTTAGCGTATTTTGTAAATACCTTCATATACGCACATAAAAAGGAGTATGTCGAAAAAATATGCATATCACCTCTGAAAAATTGTTCATACCACCTAGATGGTATTAAATACTCGTATACTACACGTACATTCCCTCTGTTACGCGAGATACTCCCTACATTATAAGATACAATATATGGTGTAATTACACCCGGGAGTAGAAAAGAGGCTTCCTATATATATAGCTGAAATGGGGCACCATGATTTCAAATGCATCAATTTCATCTAAATTCGGGTATATATTTTAAAATATCAGTTTTAGAGTATATACTCATCTATAACAATTCAAATGAAACATATAAGTTTGAAAAATTATACTCAAATTCAAAGTTTTGAATGAATTTAGATCACATACTTTGTTGTAATCAGCATATACCTACAATCAAACTATCATAAAAAAGGGCAACTACAATTCGAAAGTTTGAACTGAACTAGTTAGTAAACTAGTTGAACTTGACATCCAAGAAATTTTAAAAATTTTCGCACATAATATTTACCTATTTTAAACTATAGTGCCCGGGCACCAAGGAGCACTCGTTATTTTTACTCTCTCTCTCTCTCTCTCTGTGTGTGACTATTTGTTGAGGAAATACCTAATTAGTGTGTGTGTGTGACTATTTGTTGAGGAAATACCTAATTAGTGTGTGTGTGTGTGACTATTTGTTGAGGAAATACCTAATTAGTGTGTGTGTGTGTGTGTGTGTGTGACTATTTGTTGAGGAAATACCTAATTAGGCTGATGTATATGTTAATGGGTAAATCGATCAATAAATATCACTCATGTCTTGTACAGTGTATCTTAAAGCTTCGAGAGTGTGCTTGGTCTTTCATTGAGGCCTGTGGTAACAGATCTGTTTGAGAGTATTTTAATACTAACAAAGCTTCGTTGCAGCACTGATCTTTATGGCCAAAACTTGCAAACCCTGACTTCACATCATAGATCAGCGATTTGTCCATTCAAGCTATCATTATCTTCTGATGGCTTGAAGTGCATGTTTTTGGATGTTAGGTTGGACAAGAAGAGGGTAAAGCAAAGACTGCACCAATGAAGACGAAACTTCAGCTTATGCTTCAAGTACCGCAGGATAATTTTCGCAATCCTTCTTTCCTCTTTCGTGTGAAAAAAAGGTGGGACCTGTAGCCTGGTGCACTTCTCCGTTTATATGAAGATACCAGCACTGGGTACTGAGGCTTCGGGCCAGCCTTTTCTTGTAAACTGCATTGGTCATCCATGGCTAAACAGTCCATGAATCCTTTCCATTTTATCATGTACTTTAACTTATTGTACATAATGGTCAGCAGTGTGCACCAGAAGCATCTGACTTCATGTAGGAAGTGTATCAAAGTTCATGGTTACAGATACTGCAACATTTTTTCTGGACCAAACTTCCGAGTGTGGGTGTCGTCATTCTAGCGGTACAATCTCAGTCACTTGTCCCGGCCTTTGGAGACTGTGTACTTGGTTTTGAATCTTGTAATTGGTAGAAATTGAGTTGAGAAGCTGAGGGTGCACACTTCGATTAGGAATTTTGGGGGTGATGGCCTGATGGGGTGGAGGAAAGCTGTACTGGTTCCTACACATGGTATTAAATGTCGCTTGGAAGTTGGAACTTCACCTTGCTTATCTAATGTTCAAGTGTTCTCTCACTTGTTCCTTGATTATAGATGTTATTATCACATCATCTGGTATTATTTTTCGTTTCGTTGTGGAATGGCACAGATGCCATCATTTTGCGTCTTTTTATTAATGTCTTAGAACTTAAAACATTCCGTGGTTCACCGTGGGAATGATCAATGAAATTAGTTTCTGTATTCAAGTTCGTGTTACACAGATTAGTTTACTGAAGGTTCTAAGGTATCTTGCTAGCCAGCTTTCTCAAACCTTGGTAATTTTTGTTTGGGGATCTGCTTAACTCGCCTAGAAATAACAAGGTGATGCAAAATACACAGAAACAGCAACGAGTGGCACCACAGCCACAGGCTGCAACACCAACACCTTTATGAATGTGTTCATTTTGTGTGAGGAAATTTCTTCAGAAAGATAACATCTCACCTCATTCAACGCAAAACAACTACGTCCTAAACCCAAAACTGTTCACAGGTTCTGTTTACAATTTTCAATAAATTTAAATGGCGAGCGACAAGAGAAACAACATGCTTGACAGTTTATCATTATGTTATCCAAGATTGTACCACATACAGTCTGAAGATACATTGGCAGCATGATAGCATAAGATACTCATAGAAGGCACATGCTTATGAAGGTGTTGCCTGAAACAAGAGGCAATGCATACATTATAGAGTAACTGAAGTTGATGTCCAAGTATGGAGCAGATTGAATACTCTAAACACTCAAGCAGAGTTTATGTTTCTGCATCACGGTTCACGGCCAACAACAATTATTCCGATGGACTTGGAGGTTTCTCCTTGGGATGCTTTGATCCATAGTGATCAATCAATTGCTTCTCATTAGCCAGTTGTACCTACACACAGATAGGGAATGACACAATGTAACATTAAGTTGACGCTTCATCCCACAGGTTCATGCTCATGCAAAAAGTATGTCATCCACATTTACTGTACAAATCCAAGGAACTATCAAAGGAGAACATACGAGTCAATGAATGATTACTCTTGTGCATTATATTTGTACAAAATTCTCAATGATTGAAAGTGCATGCTGGTTTCCAGGTAAAATTCATATGATATCTTCTCTTCTAGATCACATCAGGTAGTGTGTCTAAAAAAAAATGATTGTTCTGCCAAATTTCACAGGTAACCGGCCAAGAAGTGGTACTGGACAAACAGCATTACAGCAGGAGTTGGCTCCCTCATCAGGCAGTGTGTCTCAAACAAAAAAGAAAAAAAAACATCAGGCAGTGACCAGGAATAGATTCTACTTCGGCAACTCATCATCTTAGTCTTCGTCTTAGGACCATTTACTCTCGGTTACCTTAGCATCAAATGTTACGAAAATAAAAGATGACTAATCCACAAAATTTCACAGGTAACCGGCCAAGAAGTGGCTGGACAAACAGCATTACAGCAGGGACTGCTCCCTTAAGAACATCACAACTAGCCTAGGGCAGTGGGAAGAGCACACTGGTTGCATTGCAGGCAAAGCAGCACACTAGCAATGGCAGGAGAGCAGCATCCAGATTCCAGAACATTAGTACCAGAGGAAAACCCCGACCAGGTCTGCTACTTTTGGTCTCTGTAGCTGTGCATGTAAACACTAGTCAATCCATTGCCTAAAAAGGAACAAGGGCAAACCTAAAATTTGTCCAGAAGTTCAAGTTCATAGGCAATGAGCTCCTCCAACGGGAGGCTGGCGATGCTAGGGGTGACCTAGCTCCAGCCCCCACCGCCGCCACTCCGACACCGGTGTCCACCACCTCCCACGCCAACACCACCCTCCCTCCCACGCCCTTTCTCTGCCTTCCGCTCCTGCTGGCTCCCTCTCCACTCCACCACCGCACGAAGACCAGCCGCCACCTTCCCCACCACCCACCGACGTCGGATCCAGGCCACCCTCGCCCTGTCGTCACTAGATCTAGCCACCAACGATTTTCCCCGACCAGCGATGCCAGATCGGCCGCTACTACCACCCCCAACCCATCGTCGCTCGAGGCCGTTGCGCTGCTCATCTTTGCCTCCAAGAGGTCGCCTCCGCCGCCATTGTCTCCGGCCTTCCTCCGTCGCCGCCTAATCTGGCCGCTGGGGGGCCTCCCTAAGGCCCTCCCAGCTCCTCCATCGCTGCTGTTTGGGAGCTAGTCGCTGGTGCCCAAGGCCACCCTCCGCTGCTCGTCTTCGCCTCCGAGAGGCCACCTCCGTTGCTATCATCTCCAACGCCTTCCTCCTCACCGTGCCAACCACAGCTGACGGCATCTTTGAAGGCCTTCGCCCGCTTCGCTGATTCGAGTTCACCGATGCCCAAAGCTTCACCCTGCTCGTCTTCTTCCCGGAAGGCCACCGCTACCTTCACATGCCTCTTCGTAGAGGTGATAGCTTTTTCTTCATGAGCAGCATGGGCAGAGCAATGCCAGAGGGTGAAGACCATAGCTGGATTAAGGTTTGCAGGAAGGGGCGTTGGAGTGCTGCTTCGTCTCCTCCTCCGTAGCTCTCGCCAACGCTGAAGATGGCCTCCAAGTCTCCACCACCATCTTCCCGGCTTCTTGGTGTTTCAACTGCCTCTTCACGGAGCATAGAGTGGCCGTTTGCTGGAACTCTCCATTGTCTTCGCTGCTGGGTTATTGGTCATTTTACTCGTTTGTGTCCCCGAAGTGGTCATCCCTGTTCTCCAGGGCCACAACCCACTGCTCCTTCACCAATGCTTTGCGCTCCATTGCCGCCTCATTGCCGCCTCCCTCATGCAAAGCTCACTTTCCTCCAGAGAAGAAAAGTATGGGCATGTGGGTGTCTCCTTTCCAAGGAAGAAGGAAGACTCCCCCTCGAGGTGGTGCTTGATGCTTGGACTTTGTTCACCAATCTCTAAGTCGTGGGTTGCTTAGGCAGTTTGTGACAAGGTTCATATCCCACTCGATGTGCTCACCGTGAAGGTCTTCTCCAATCAAGACTTTCGTTAAAGTGGTGTCGATTTCATCACATCAGGATCTTGTTCCCACATTGATACTAGCTAGTCGGCCCCTAAATCATTGCATGCCTTTACCAATCCTCATCCTTAGCTAGATGCCTAGCTTCGTTATATGTGGAGGGTGCTGCAGTAGCACCAGCATCCATTCAACAAGCGGAGTTAGACCTTGCATTTGGGCATTCCTTGCAAGCACTCACAGTCACAAGATGAGGCTTTCCATGGGGATTCAAGTGTAGATGGCCCGAAGCTCCAAGAGGTTGCTGCCCCGTTGGATATTCTTTGTCCTCTGGTTGCCTTGGATCCCTTCGAGGATGCCAAATCAAGGTCCCTTTGGATGTCATGGAGCAAGCTTTGGACAAGGTCAAGAATGTGGAGTGTGGCATTGAGGTGGATGACCCTTCTCAGCCTCTCCTTCCCCCAAGCCATATTGAGACGCCAGGCATTCTTCAGCACAAGGAGCAACCTTTCATGGAACCGTTAGGCTCTAAGCCTAATCCGTCTTCCAAGCCGAAGCCATCATCTCAAGAGTTCACCCCTTGCAGGTTTGCTCATTCAGCTCCCAAAGCCAGAGCAAAGAAGTCCAATGTCAAGCTGTTGAAGAAGTTGGGCATTGTTAGAATGGATGGTGAGCTAGATGAGGATGTGATAAGAGGGCTATGCGAAGCAATTAAAAGGGATGTTTTCGCAAGGTTACTTAGAGTCGCTTGCGCGTTCAGATTTTGCCTTGTGGGGCCTGGTTGCTGGTGTTTCTTTGTTGGTTTCTTAGGCCTTCTTCTCTCTCTTAATTTAGTGTAGCTTGTTGCAGTAGCAGCTAGTGTGATTTGCTGTGTAATTCGGCACCTTGATGTGTAGGAGATAGTGTAGTTAGGATTATTTGGTGTTTTCCTTCTTCGTGTGTCCTTTGGACAGGTGTTGTAGACCTTATACTCTTTTGGGCCACCCCACCATCCGGGATGATTTTCTCTTCTTCTTGAAATGAATGGCAGCTTTAAAAAAAACAAAGAAACAAGATAGCGTGCATGACTGCATGGGATTGGATTTAGACCAATAGGAAGACGATCAATTAATCGTTCAATTTTCAGACGAACTGCGCCGCATCCACTCTCGGTAGAATTTCTCACGGAATCGGTCTGAGCGAATCGGAATCACGGATGAGAAAGTAAACAAGCAAAATTCACAGCAGCAACCCCCCCAACCACCCATCCCAGAATCGACTAGTCTAAGGAATCCGGCAGGTCCAGATGGGAGAGGAAGGGAACAGGCGATTAGCAAGAAGGCCCTTGGCGTTGATGTTACCTTGCAGATGGGGCAGATGACCTTGAGGCCGACGGCGCGGGCCTCGAGCTGGGACCCCTTGCCCTTCTGGTTCTTCTCCGCGTTCCGCCGCTGCGCGTCGATCTTCTGCTTCCCGCGCGTCATCCTCCGATCGGCGATCCCTATTCCCAACGACGACCACCACCACGGCTCCGCCTCGGCGCTCGGCAGGCAGCACCCTGGACGGACCTGGGGAATCTGGATTCTTCACCCTTTTTCCGGTGCGTGCCTGCCACCTCCCGTATGTAATCATCCTCTTTCGTGGGCTTGCCTTTCCTCAGCGGCTCGCGGCCGTGCTGTTGGGACGGTGTGCCGTGTGCGAAGCCCAGCTGCGTTGGGCCACGCGCCTTGCCGCTCGGCCTCTAGTTTTGTCCGGCTCAACGATACATGGATGAAAGGGTCAGTTCTTTTCGGTTTTTAAAATCAGGTTTTGGTTTTTACTATATACTTAACTTTTAAACAGAGTATTTTTTAAGATGAAGTCTACAAATTAATTATAGTATATGTTAAAAGCTCAATATCTGTACCATCTAAAATCACAAGCAATTATCTCTTTTTTCATATTTTTTATCGTAAACAGGTAAAATTAAAAAATTTCAGACCCTCAATATGTCACAGCACATGTTTGCGCGTGTACTGCAGCGCGCGGCCGTGGCGCTCTCGGCCGACTCCGATACATCGCGCCGCGCGTGCCGGAACGAGTCGACCCAGCCGCGTACTGCTTCGTGTGTAAAACCTCCCCGCAAGGCGCAACCGAAGCTTGCCACGGCGTGCAAGTTCGCCCGCGCCACGGTCAGCCGCACTCGCGGCATGCAAGTGCAACAACTCCCAAGCCAGCTGCTACGCCACGTCCGATGGGGGCGACCGCAGCGCAGGAGCCACGGTGCCGTCGCTTCAGGGCTCACGGTGCCTGCCAGTGCCACCATGGACGCCACTGGCCTCGGCATGCCGCACGCGTAGCCACTAGCCAGGGCTTCCGCTCCGGCCGGGCAGTTTGGACCGCTGAAAATTCCGGCACCCCAACCCCACCTGCGCTGGTGCACTCAACGTCTCTCTCAACCACGCCGGCCAAAGCCGTGATCGCCGCCGCTGCACGCCGTCCGCATCCCACAGGCGCGGTGACATCAATCAACGGTGCCCGCTACACTACCTTTTTGGATTTTGACACACTGATTGTTTCTTGATCGGATGGCTCCTATGACTAATGGCACGGTGCCATACTGTCCACTGGCCCCCTTACAATTATGCAATTCCATCTGATAACTAATACTCTTTTAATCACAAAAGAGCGACGTTTTGGGATGTATACAATCAAATTTTGTAAACTTTAACTATATATTTCGATGAATATTTAGATTGACTATATGAAAATGATATATGTAGATTTGCCACAAAAATACTCTTAGCATTATAATTTGTTAGATTTTATCAATATATTATAGAAAAAAATTAGTGGTTAAAGTTGTATTTTAAAGACCATATTGATTTTCAAAACGTCACTCTTTTATGATCAGAGAGAAATATTTAGGGCAATTTATTGATCTATCTTCAAAATAACACAACCTAGATGGACTAATTCAAGCTTATCGGAGTGTTGGCCCCCCTTTGATTTCAGAGTTTTTGGCACATCTAGTGCGTTTTGAACCAGTATTTACAAACAATATCAGTATGTGTGTGAGAATGACAGAAATATCACTTTTGTCGCCCGGTCACCGGGCGGAAGTGTCATGGGCCTGACACGTGGCCAACGGAGCCCCGTGGATGGGCGGCAGGCGCCTGCCACTCAGCCACCGTGCGGCCCCATTCCTGCAACCTTGCCACCGGACGGCAAGTAATTAATCCTCTCTAATCAAAGGCCATCGATTAAATTTATTACAAGCTGAGATAACAAGTTATCAAATACTGCTATCTTTTAGTCATATCTTTAATTTATTTGCCAATTCAGATATTAAGTTGGCTTTTCCTCCTCCCTGCAATCTCTGTGTTGTGAGAAACATTATTGCCTTGGTATATCTTATTTGGTTGCTTGTGAACGGGCTAAAAGTAAGTGTATCTAACATCATGGTAGTGTTACAGTTTTGTCTTGGCTAAACCAAAAATATCCTAGGATTTCAGTAATGTTGTTGTTTCACTTTCAATCATTGCTTGATCTACTACTGCGCCATTCTAGCTTTTTATTGAATATACCATGTAGCTTTCTATTGAGTAGAATTGCATGATTTAGTTTGAAATTTGGGGCAGCAGGTGTAGTTGTAGAATGCAATGAATGCTAGGGAGATCAGATTCTTCTCAAGCAATAGAGCTATACACTTGTGTTTGTGTTACTCTTTCTAGGAATCAAGTGCTAATTTGAGGAAAAGTTTCGTCTATTGACATTTGTTTGTTGTTAGTTTCTGAGTTACAGTTTAGATTATGTGAACATTATTGAGTTAGTTAATAGAGACATGCATTTTGAGTCATGCTCAATGCCTTGTTGTACTCTCAGGATAATATTTGTTTCTGTAATACAGAGATGGATTGTATATCTGTTGCCAAATATTCAAGCTTGCTCTTTAGACCATGATAGCAAACATTATTATTATATTTGTCTGTTTCTTCAGAAATATGGTTATAGAAAGATGAAATTTAGGTTTTGACCACCAATACATCACTATGGTTCATCTTTGTAAATTTTCTCTAACCCAGTAAGGATAGGCATGTCAAGCCATTGATTTACATGATGTCATGTCATCATAAAGTGGCGCTCTCAATGACCTATGTATTTCTATGGCAAAAGAGAGCTTTCCAACGATGTTGTTTCCCTGTTGTGATTGCTTATAGATAACTAAAGCAAGGGGGGTAGGATTGGCACCTTGTTGTCTTTTAGTACAGGAAGTATGCAAGATACTATTGTATTGCACGCTGTTATGTCTCTTTTACTTTTGTTGCCATGGTGAGTGTTAACCAAATGCAAATATACAGATGTAAATAGGACATGAGATCCCTAATGTAGCTTTCAAACTTTTCTTTTTCTTCAAGGTGATATGAAAGATGAATCATGAACAAACTAATAGTTTTTCTTTTCTTTTACAACTGATTTAGTATGTGTCTAAGTAGCTAGATGAAAGATAAATCACTCATGGAGCTACACCAAAAAGATGTTTTTACCAAAAAAAAACTGCCACATTCTTTTATCTTTGCATATACTACAACTACTTATATTCTAGATTCTAAATGCTCAGGGTGGGGTGATATGTCACCAAGCCTACCCTGGACGTGAAAAAAAGAGCTTCAGCAGCAGCTCCTCATCAAGCATTTAGTTTATAAATATTTCTTTTTCAAGGATGCACCAAATTTTCTCTTCATAGTAGAACTTCATTGTTTGCTTTACATATGATACAAAAGCCCTACTCCAAGCATGAAAGAATAAGCTTAGGCAGCAACTCCTCATCGAACGTATAGTTTATGGATGCTTCCTTTTCTAGAATGCAACTAATTATTAGTTTTCCATGTGTATACACCTCCTTTGACATTTTGAAGAAAACTGAGGGTGCTACTTTTGTTTGTTTCTTTTCCAAGTTAAGAATTCACAGGGGCACTTTGAGCACAAGTTGTAAAGTGTTGCTGAGGTTGCTTCAGCAAATCGCTGTAACTCTGATACTGTCTTCGGTCTTTTAGGCAACCCATCATAACAAAGTACCCGCCATTCATCTGTTTCTTTCATGTGCAACACAAATCATCGCATATTCTGTATGCAATAGAACATTGAATATCTTTGAATTACCCGGATACTAGAGACATTTATTAGTTACAGGAGCAAATTTAGAATATTACTGTTTACTTTTCATTCTCTATATAAAAGTAATCAGAATAATTTTTTGTTATTTTTCCCTCATACAATTTACTCTCTCTGATTTGCTTCGTATTAATCTATTTTGCAGAATTCAAGAAAAAAGTTACCCTGTTATGTAGGACAGGACGGTGTAAAATTATCAATTTCATCCTTTTCGGCAGGCAAATAGTAGGGACCGAACATCTTTTCTGTTCCCCATTGTTTTGGCTGGTAGTAGCAATGCTACAAGTAGCAGCACATTCATTTTTATGTACGCATGTACAGATTGATGTTGCTTTGCATACATACAAACAACATTTGTATTGTAAAGTGGTATATTAATGTGCTCATATTTCGGCACAGCGAAGCGTGCAATCCATTCGGTTGATGGGGCACCCACATTGCTTTCTTGTTTTGTTGCAGTTAGATATTTGTTTATCTGCCGCTGTTCAATACAAATCAGATCGAAATACGATAATATGCTTTCGTATTACAAGGTACTCTTCTCAAACACGCCCATCTCCCCATCAGAAGAAAACACCACGCACAGCCGGTGTAGCGTAGCGCGCTATCAGTTTGAATAAAATGGCAGAGGACGTGAATACCCAGCCTACGGCCGAAAGAGGGGACGATCCCTGAGGAGCCAGTCCAAGTGGAGCAGCGTTACGGCTACCGTAGTGCAGAACTGCAGACATTGTGGCACAGCACCGTCGCAACTCAGACTGCATGGCCCTATAGGCTGTAGCAATGCACATTTTTCTCACTTCAATGCAAAGCAGCTAGGCATTCTTCAACCGCAAAACAGAAGCCAGTTGATGTAAATTTCAGCATGTTCACAGCTTCGATCCCCGTAGGCTTCATGGAGGTAGATCGGGTTAAAATCGTTGCTCTAATTCATTTGGTATGGTACACCATACAATGCTTGACTAGGAGCAGGCCAGCCGTCAGCTCGAGATAGTTACAGCTTTAAAACTCACAAGCAATGAAGAGGCAAGGAGGCATGCACTTATTCTGCCTGTCAGTGAAATACATGGGCAAAGCTCAACTTGCATCTACCGACAAAAGTATTCGAAACGAGCAGAGGAAACAAAAAAAAAGGTCATCCAAAACGAGCGCACATGAACGAAACCTGCCTACACATTCTGCTCTAGCAACGAATCAAGCAAGCGTTTTATTGGGCCATCACACATGACTTCGAACTACAGTGGAAGAGAGTAACCACGGAGGTACTTCGAATCAACCCCGGATTCACGAACCAGCGCCACTCGACCTGTTCTGGCGACCTGTGATGTATGGAACACAATAGTAAGGAAAGTAGTCCGTAACCTGACTCAATGTGTACAGACTACAGACAACTCCAGCATCTAGAAATATCCACCATCGATTATTTCGTTAAATATCAATTGACTGCTGAGAAACAATATTAAGTGTTCCTCACATTAACGATATCTGCTCAATTTCACCCATTGACGTTATTTGCCTAGTTAGATTCTGTTTCATAACCACATAATCAATAGTAAAGCAATAGAAGAGGTAAAAGAAATGCACAAAATCGACCATGGTCAAGCAGAACTACTTGTTCACACTCGAAAGAAACCTATAGAGAAGAGGCAGTAGCAATCTGCATACCTCACATATGCCATAAGGCTCCAACAGCCTTTGTAATGCAACCATCTTGTCAAGATCCCCAGCAAGCTGCATATCAGTAACTCCTCCATTATGCAAGAGTTTTGCAGTAATTTGAATAGCACTAAGATAAAGCAGAATAAATAATAGTTTCAGTGGTGTCAAAACATTCAATGTTTATATGACATGTACTCATCTTGTTACTACGTGTAACTGTGCACCATAAAATAGTAAACAAACACCATGATTTTTTATGAACGTGGGAATTCCATAGGGTTCCCAATTCTCATACAAATAATATTATTTCCTGAAAAATTCATGCGTTCCAAATGGGGCCTCAATTTGTTATTTGTACAAGCTGGTACTCTTGATCTTGAGTTTATACCCAATCTGTTCTAACACTAACTGTAGTGCGGTCAGTGTTGGTAAAGCTAATGAAGTAAAGCTCACAGTCATAAAAACAACATCAGCCACATAATTAAGCAAGAAGCTCACCTGTAGCGTAACTGTGTGATCAGAAACATCAACAGGTTTTGCCCGGAAGATTTCAGCAATATCTAGTATGTCCCTCCGAGCAGCAGTGTTTACAGAAACCTTAATAAGCATCAGTTCTCTTTCGGCAAAAGGTAAGTGAGTTAAGTCATGAACCTGGGGGCAGTCACATGTTTTGCATTAATCAATGTATTTGCTACCACAAATTATTGCACTAAAAAATTTCATGTCACTTACCTCATGTACATCAACAAGCTTGTAAAGCTGCTGAACTAACTTCTTAATGGATTCATCAGTTCCAGGAACAACTGTTGTAATACGTGAAATGCCTGTCTTTTCAGCTGGGCCAACAGCAAGGCTCTGGCAGTAGTATGGTCTCATTAACAAATAGTCTGGCACAACATAACAAGAAACAGAACTTTTCGATTAACAAAACCTGTATATTGTAGCCCCTGCGAGCAAAGACCCCTGTTACAATGTTGAGGACACCAGGACAATCATTCACAAGGATGGAGAGAGTATGTGAGCGAAGTCCACTTGACTGTACCAAACAAAGTCATCGTTAGATTAGCAGCTGCACCATTACTATGGTATATATTAACATGCAGATTAAGCATTGTGATTATTGCTTAAAATTACAGAGGCATTTGTTTATATATTTGACTGGTTGCAAAAATTACGAAGATGGATCACTGCAGTCACATTGGAGTAAGATTCAGTTTTGAATAAACATAGAATACAGTCTAGATCTTAATTACACCAACCAAATTATGTTTCTTTCACAAAACTGGAAATCTTTGAACTTACATCTTCATCATCAAGAACACCCCAATGGGCATCAAGTACTTGGTTCATGGATAAGCTCTCATAAGGTTCCACGGGATAAACATCACCCTGAACAGTTCAAAAGTCAAAACAACCACATGTAATGTAAAAGTCAAAACAACCACATGTTATAAGAATCAGTAGCAACATACATACTGTAATATTGTATCTCATATGTTTAATGTAAGTTTGAAAATATATTACACCGGCATGTACTACTAGTTATGCTGCTTTAGTTGTGATCATTAAAAATGTTAGTAATGTCAGCACAGTGTAGCCCAACAAATTCACATACTCCACAAATGTAAGCTATGACCCATGGACTGTCCACCACAATTTGAATGTACAAGGTGTTATGGTATTGCAACTTGCAAGGGCTCACCCGTTTCAGGTGCATGTTTATGTATGTGTGACTGTGTGCGCATTATGACAATCCTCATCCAACTACGTGATCCCACATTGTAATTCCTTCATGCCTCATACCACCCAGCACCCATAGTTCTGTTTTGCAGTCCCTTTATGACTTCTGAAACAAGTACCATTCACCGGCAAAAGTGTGCTGCCTTCAGTGAACTAACGCCCTTACTTGACTGAAGGTGATGATTCAAATGCGTTAAGTTCAGTAAATTAATACGCACACTTACTTGACTGAAGGTGATGATTCAAATGCGTTAAGTTCAGTAAATTAATACCCTTGCATCACAGATAGTAATTACTTAAATGCATTAGGTGATTATCACTTACAGTGCTATGATTGCACTGGAATTCAAATTTCCGTTGGCTGACATAGAAGTTCAACTGCATTTGTTTGCACTAAATAGCTATAACAGATATCACAGGATCTTTTCCTTAATCACGCCTTAAATTGTTTGCTTGCAAAATTCACACAAAAGGAGCATCTTTTCAGCATAACTCACCAAGTATTTAAGTTATAAAAAGAACAGGACAGAATAAAAGGAAATGGGCAATGAAAATTTTGAGTCGGTTTTGTAGGCACAGAAAACATACACGTGCATTGGATGGTTGATCAAAACTGCCATTAACTGTCCTATTGAAAGAAGTAAGAAGAGGATTTTTGGGCAATGCTTCTATAAGGTCAGGGTAAGAAGCAGCAGAAAATCCCCAGAAACGGGCAGTTGCTCCAATCTTTTCACGCCTCAAAGCAATCTAAGAAGGTTGAGAGTTAAGAATTAGCGTAATGAGGAAAAACATGCATGGATGTAAGGAGCAAATGATCCAGAAGATACTTTTCCCGTCCTACAAATTTCTTTGATCCCAAATTTGCTTAGGTTCCTTTGCACTGCGACAATTTTTCCAGGATCTCCAGTTACCTACAACATTGATCAAATAAGCATCAACACATTTAATCCATCATAAAAACCTACCAACATATGTAGACCTGTTGGAAATCGAGAGTATTTACCTCTATGGTAAGGGTGTTCTCTGAAATATCAACAACTTTCGCTCTGAAAATATCAACTAAAACCATGACCTGTCAATCATAATAAACAGCATAGTATGATTCGTCTTACAATTGTGCGTATCGAAGTACCGAAACACTAATTCAGTGACTAAACAAAGTTCCGATATTATGGAGATTACAAGTCAACAGCATATATTCTTACCTCAGGACGCTGATCCGGTTCAACATTGAGTTTTATAAGCATAAGCTCTCTTTCAACCTGTGGCTCCGTAGACAGATCTTCAACCTGCAATTTATTGGATCCAAACAGAATAAAGATTAACACAAAATTTTATAGTATCACACTTACAGCTAATCAGCTATAGAACAACATGTGAGAAGTAAAGAAATCTCCAAGCCAACGACATATCCCTGTTGTCGCCGCTAAATTCCCTCGTCGTGCTTGGGTTGTGGCGTCGGAGTGCAACGGTGCAGAGATTCTAAGCAGGATTCTCGTAGATGTTCGGGCAGGAGCTGATAGACACCGGCGACGGGCGACCGGTGCTCCGCTGATGCTCCGCGCTTCCTGGAATCCGGCGGCTGCCTCACCTGGACATCTCCGGCTCCAATTCGCACCACCACGCCTATCTCCGTCTTCGAGTGTCTGCCCCTTGGAGCTCCCCCAGCATCTAGAGGCTTCGCCGTCAGCTTCACCAACTGAGCTCCCCCAGCATCTCGCGCGGCACCTGTTCGACGAATTGCCCGCTAGGCCATCCAGATCAGCGGAAGACATCGGAGATGCGTACGACTTTGCTCAGAGATTCTGATAAGCATTGCTGGCCGTGGAACAAGAAAAAGGGCTGGAAAGGTCCGCTTCCCCAACCTAGATCTTCACCACCAAGAACTCTGGGAGATTGTCTTGTGCCTAAAATTAAAGAGGCAGCATTTCGACGATCTCCCCCGCAGGGGCTTGTTCTTGGCCAAGATCCTCTTTCTCAGGTATTTCAAATTTCAAACAACGAAGTTGTTGGGCCATTAAGTGGGTTGTTATCTGATGTGGGCCGCAAATTAAGATGGTCCAGTCGTAACCCTGGTTTAGACTTCTTGTGCCGGCGGCTGGCTCCTGGTGATCTTCGATGGTCTCAATTATCGGGACTGGTTTCAGCACATGCGCATCCACATGCGTGGTCAGCGCCTTTGTGAGTTTCTTACGGGCGAGTTGCCTTGCCTGTCTCGTCCTACTCCACCTGTTGAGCCTGTACTCCCGAAGGATGTTTCCGAAGACGCTCGTACGACGGCTTCTGAGACTTTTGAAGATGCCATGGAGACTTTTCAGACTCAGTATGCTGCTCACAAGACATGGATTGATGAAGATGCTCGTGCCTCTGCTATTTTGGTTGCTAGCATGGAGGTGCATCTCACTGGTAATGTTGTTGGACTGGCTTCTGCACATGCGATGTGGACGCATCTCTGCAGCCGCTACGAGCCATCTGGTGATTCCTTATACCTTGCTGTTGTGCGACAGGAGCAGTCGCTGCAGCAGGGAGATGTCACTGTAGATGAGTTCTATGCTCAGTTGTCTGCGATATGGCGTCAGATCGACTCTTTGGGGCCAGATGTTTGCCGCACCTGTCAGTGTTGTCAGCGTCAGCAGTCTCACATGGAGCTTCGCCGCATCTACGACTTTTTGACACGTCTCCGGTCTGAGTTTGAGCAGACCCGTGCTCAGTTGCTGGCTCGTCATCCTCGTGTGACTTTGTTAGAGGCCCTTACAGCTGTTCGTACTGAGGAGATTCGACTTCGTGGAGCGGGTTTGCTATCATCATCATCATCACTTTCTTCGGTTTTGGTGGCTTCTCCGGCTTCTACACCCGTTGTGTCGTTGGTTACTTCTTCCTCAGTTGTGCCTCCTCCAGTCACAGTTGCTGTTGGTAAGGGCCTTCACTGCACCTATTGCAACAAGGATGGACATGTGGAACAATTTTGCTACAAGAAGAAGAAGGATCTTCGTCGTGGTGTTCGTCCTCCGAAGGGCACTGGAGGTTCCTCTTCTCAGCAGACTTCTGGTACCTTTGACACTCAGCAGTTTCTCACATTGCTAGGCCGCATGGTTACTTCTGCATCGTCTGGTTCGGCTGGTTCTGCTGCTCAGTCTTCCGGTGAGAGACCACCTTCTACTTCTCCTTCCTCAGGTACATCACCTTGGATTCTTGATTCTGATGCTTCTTTTCATATGACATCTGATTCCACCTGTCTCACTTCCATTAGTTCTTTAGCTACTCCTATCACTGTCCATACAGCAGATGGTACTTCTCTTTCTGTCACAGGACGAGGCACTCTTTCAAATTCCTCTTTTCATGTTCCTACTGTTTCTCATGTTCCCAAACTAACCATGCAGCTCATATCCGCTGGCCAGCTCACTGATCATGGTTGTCGTGTTATTTTCGATTCTGACTCTTGTTGTGTTCAGGATCGTCGCACGGGGACTCTGGTTGGTACTGGCCCTCGCCGCCGTGACTCCCAACGGCTCTGGGAGCTTGACTGGCTTCGCCTTCCTTCCGCTGCCCCAGTCAGTCTTCTTGCCTCCACCACGGCCTCTGCAGCTGCTGCAGCCTCCACCGCTTCATTTGCTCAGTGGCATCATCGCTTAGGACATCTTTGTGGTTCCCGTATGTCGTCTTTACTTCGTCGAGGTCTTTTAGGGTCTGTGTCTGGTGATACTTCTCTACATTGTCAGGGTTGTAAGCTTGGTAAACAGCTTCAACTCCCTTATCCTTCTAGTGAGTCAGTGTCTCAGCGTCCTTTTGATCTTGTTCATTCTGATGTATGGGGCCCGGGTCCTTTTGTTTCGAAAGGAGGCCATCGATATTATATCATTTTTATTGATGATTTTTCTCGCCATACATGGATATACTTTATGTCATCTCGTAGTGAGGTTTTACCTATCTACAAAACCTTTGCCACCATGATTCGCACTCAGTTTGACTCTCCTATTCGTGTTTTTCGCACCGATTCCTTCGTGTTTTTCTTGCTAAGCAGGGCACTCTCTCTCTCAGTTTTCTTGTCCTGGTGCTCATGCTCAGAATGGTGTGGCTGAGCGCAAGCATCGTCATCTTCTTGAGACAGCTCGTGCTCTCATGATTGCTTCCGCTGTTCCACCACATTTTTGGGCTGAGGCTGTTTCTACTGCCACTTTCTTGATCAACATTCAGCCCTCCTCTGCTCTGCAGGGTGGGATTCCAGTTGAGCGTCTCTGTGGCCAGACTCCTGATTATTCCAGACTTCGCCTGTTTGGGTGTGTGTGCTATGTTCTTCTTGCACCTCGTAAGCGCACCAAACTGACCGCTCAGTCGGTTGAGTGTGTTTTTCTGGGCTACAGTGCTGAGCACAAGGGATATCGTTGTTGGGATCCTGTTGCCCGACGGATGCGGATTTCTCGGGATGTTACTTTTGATGAGTCTCGTCCTTTCTATCCTCGTCCGTCTCCTTCCTCCACTTCAGCATCTGTCGTTGAGCCGTTTTCATTTCTGACTTTTCCTTCCAGTCCTATAGTCACCACTCCACCACAGCCTTTGGTCTCCCCGGTGCCTTCTTCTCAGTCAGTACCTTCTTCACCACCGACATCCTCTCCCGAGGTTGCTCCTGATCTTGTTCCTCCTTATCCTTTCTACTATACTCGTCGCCCGCGAGTTGAGGATCCTTCTGATATGCCCTCCCCTTCTGATGGGTCATCTCCTTCAGCCACTCCTCGTTATGCTCTTCGCGATCGTCAGTCTATTCGACCTCCTGAGCGGTTTGGTTTTGCTGCCGCCGCTCTTGCGGAACCGACTTCTTATCGTGATGCTGTTGTTCATCAGGAGTGGCAGCATGCGATGGCGGAGGAAATAGCTGCCCTTGAGCGTACTGGCACGTGGGATCTTGTTCCTCTTCCTGCGCGTGTTACTCCTATCACGTGCAAGTGGGTCTACAAGGTTAAGACTCGCTCTGATAGTTCTCTTGAGCGTTACAAGGCTCGTCTTGTAGCACGTGGTTTTCAGCAGGAGCATGGCCGTGACTATGATGAGACTTTTGCTCCTGTTGCCCACATGACCACCGTTCGCACTCTTCTTGCTGTGGCCTCTGTTCGACAGTGGTCTATCTCTCAGTTGGACGTCAAGAATGCCTTTCTTAATGGCGAGTTGCGTGAGGAGGTTTATATGCAGCCACCCCCTGGGTATTCTGTTCCTGAGGGTATGGTTTGTCGTCTTCGCCGATCTCTCTATGGTCTCAAGCAAGCTCCTCGTGCCTGGTTTGATCGTTTCTCCTCTGTGGTCACTGCAGCTGGTTTTTCGGCGAGTGCTCATGATCCTGCTCTTTTTATCCACACTTCATCTCGTGGTCGGACGCTTCTTCTTTTGTATGTTGATGATATGATTATTACTGGAGATGATTCTCAGTATATCACTTTTGTCAAGGAGCGGCTTCATGAGCAGTTTCTTATGTCTAGAGATGGCAATAGGTACCCGAAACCCGATACCCGGTGGGTTTTTACTCTATTAGGGCATGGGTCTGAGTCAATTTCCTAACCCATGGGTCTCTTAATGGGCAAAAAGCCCAACCCATTGGGTCTGCCGGGTTCGGATACGTTCCTATAGTACCCAAACCCGTAAACCCATGGGTAATATAAACCCGATCCATAGGAGTTGTAAACCTAGGCTCCCAGCCTCCCAGACAAACCAGCCCAACCCATAGCCCATTAGCCATTTAGCCTCAAGCCCCCAAATCCAATGCGGCAATGCCCCATTACCCATACGGCTAACCCTACCTAGCACTCGGTCACGGTCACTACTCACTCCTCCCCAGTCACCACCCCGATTCAACAGCCGCCGCAGCGACGACGCATCTGGCGCTCCGTGCTCGGTCTCTAGTAGTCTCCACGCTCGCCCTCCCGTCCCGCAGCTTCCGCTCCTTCTCCCGCCACTCTCGTCACACGCTCGTCCTCCCGCACACCCTTGCCATCGCCTCGCCTTCCAGTTCAGCCCGCCGCCCCCCACGCCGCAACCAACGCACATCGCAATAGTAGGCCCTTGGCCATGGCGCTGCCCTCCGGCTCCAACGAAGATGGCCGGTGAACTTTTTCCTCCTCCATTAACCATTGTTGCAGCTCGCAATACTGACCCCACGGGCGACCCGTGGATACCCGTTAACCCAGTGGGCAATGTCTGGGCAAAAATCTGCACCCGTCACGGGCATGGGTTTTTTAGCGGGCACGTCCAACTTTCATGGGCACGGGTTTGGAATAGCAAAACCCAGCAGGTTTGTGCCCATTGCCATCTCTACTTATGTCTGATCTGAGTCCTCTTCGCTACTTTCTTGGGATTGAGGTTATTTCTACTCCTGAGGGTTTCTATCTGTCCCAAGAAAAGTATATCTAGGATCTTCTTAATCGTGCCTCTCTTACTGATCAGCGCACAGCTGAGACTCCCATGGAGCTTAATGTTCATCTTCGTCCCTCTGATGGTGAGCCTCTTACTGACCCTACTCGCTATCGTCATCTTGTTGGGAGCCTTGTTTATCTTGGTGTCACTCGTCCTGACATTTCGTACCCTGTACATATCTTGAGTCAGTTTGTCTCTGCTCCCACTCAGCTCCACTATAGTCATTTTCTTCGTGTTCTACGATATCTTCGTGGAACTATCTCTCGCCGTCTCTTTTTCCCTCGCTCCGGCTCTTTACATCTCCAGGCATATTCTGATGCCACCTGGGCTAGTGATCCCTCTGATCGCCGGTCTCTCTCTACTTATTGTGTTTTTCTTGGTGGTTCTCTCATTGCTTGGAAGACTAAGAAGCAGACAGCAGTTTCTCGTTCGAGTGCTGAGGCTGAGTTGCGTGCTATGGCTTTGTTGACTGCGGAGGTTACTTGGCTACGGTGGCTACTTGAGGACTTTGGTGTTTCTGTTTCTGCACCGACTCCTCTTTTGTCTGACAGTACAGGTGCTATTAGCATTGCTAAAGATCCGGTGAAGCATGAGCTTACAAAGCATATTGGTGTTGATGCTTCCTACATGCGGACACAGGTGCAGGACCAGATTGTTGCTCTTCAGTATGTACCTTCCGAGCTTCAGTTGGCAGATTTCTTCACAAAGGCACAAACCAGGGCTCAGCACAGTTTTCACCTCTCCAAACTTCATGTTGTTGATCCACCATAAGTTTGAGGGGGGGTGTTAGATATGTTTTACCTCTCTGTGTTTTACCCTATTATGTGAGGGGTTTTCTGCATATATGTAACCCTGTACTTGTATATATATTGGTCCATTAGCCTCATAATGAATACATGCGCTATTCATAACAAAAATCAGTTCAGATTCTTTAGAATAACTGTGTTCTTTAGATATCTAGTATCCACACAAACGGCGGAAGAAAGTTTTTCCACGTGTGAGTCCTTTTTTTCAGAATCTTCAGTACAAGACTTCTAACAAGGTTATATGGCAATATCTTAATATTTTTAATTTCACACAACACAATAACCTTTACTTAAGTTACAAATTGCTTATCAGATTATAGAAGAAAGACCTGTAACTGGGGGCACATCAGATGTCAACTATTCCGATACCATATGATCAAAATCATTGAAGTCAAGTTACTGCAATGACTAATCCTGAGAAACTGTACTTTCCTTACATACAGTATGTGGACAAATAAGTATGTACAATGCATTACATAAACAGGACACAGTGTATACGCATAATAATACACATTTGTGGTAGTTAATGAGAACATCACCTAAAAAGGGGTTTATTTTCTAACGTTGACATGAATGTCAAGCTGTGATTATCAGTTTATCACAGAAAGAGATCATTGAAAAAGACGGTTAAGGTTTTTATGACAGAATCAGGAACTAAAGTTTTTGCACTTTATACTGTACAGCTACCAAAGATGCTCCATAAAAATGCACACACGAGCACATGCACATGATCTAACAGAATAAATACTAGTATAGAAGACTCAGCTCACTAATGACCTAAGCTCAAAGAGCAATTTGTAACTCCGAAGTGATATTATCATCAGGCTGTTCGAACCAAGTGTTAGAAATTAGACTCATATGAGTGTAAGGCCCATTTCTTACAATTCCAAAGCTAGCATGGTTTAGTACGATATTGCTAAAACAAGGTAGAGAAAACAAATTTATAAGGTAGGATTCTTGTCATTCCCTAAAAGCTTGAGACACATGGCATGAGAGAGCTTTGGCTAAACACACATGCATACATGCATTCACGTGGCACACCAAGTCCATCTTATTTTTGCTGAACTATGCATCTCTGTGTGCGTATGTTTGATTGAGATCCAAACGTTTGAATTTGACAGACCAAGTCCACCTTATTTTTGTTAAACCGTATATCTCTCTCTGTTTAAATGAGATTCGAACGTTTGAATTTGAGGCTTTATTAGGTATTAATGACAGACAATTACCAGTGAATAAATAGCTAGTTAATTGCACCAGTTATCAGTGGATAAATAGCTGGTCAATCATGTCAGTTAGCAGTCTGCATCTATATATACGCTTGGAGGCATCCAGAGCAGAGTGTCCCGAATCACTGCCTCCTCCATTTCTTTTCCTTCCTCTTGTAAACCTATGCTGTTGTGTTGCGCCATCTGAATCTCGTCGACTCTTTTTCCCGGCATGCACCGTGAAGGATGGGAGCGGTATCTCTGAATCGTTGCTGCCATGAAGTCTTGTATGAGGACGGCAATAAGGTTTTTGGGCAGTGCACATCTACGCAAGTGCTCGCTTTATTGCTTCATCTATATTTTGCACCATATCGAGGTAACCGATTGACTCTATTTGAATTTTGTTTATGCATATATTTCGAAGTACAATGTGTTGCTTGCTGTTAGTATTGATTTGTTAGTATTGATTTATGTATCACTAGTTATTTGTGATATTTGCCTCTTAGTAAAATCTGGAATTAAAATATTGTGCATATTTCCAACACCAAGTGCCATCAATTTCAAAAAATTTCGCTCCGAATCTACATAACTCCAACCAAATTTCGAACGGAGAACTTACATTCAAGACATTGACAAGCTTATTGAGCTGCTCGATGACTTGCTTGAGCACCCTATCCGTCCCGGAGACGACAATGGTGAAGAGGGCCTTATCCTTGTTGAGCCCCACGGCGAGCGACTCGATGTTGTAGCCTCTCCTGGCGAACACCCCGGCGATCCGGTTGATCATGCCGCTCTCGTCCCCGACGAACACCGATATCGTGTGGCGCCGCACCCTGCATTCCCCGAGCAACCCAGCCACCCGAACCAATCCCATCATCAAACAGCTCGCAGCGAGGAAAACCAGCCGCGCCATGAATGAATTCAGGCGCGAAATATGAAAAGGGGACACCACATTGCGGCGGGGAGAGTTGCTTACGGGTCCCTCGCGGCGCCGGCGGGGGCGGCCGCGCTCACCGCCGACACCACCGCGGCCGCCTCGCCCCCGGCGCTCGCCCCCGCGGCGACGCTTCCGCGCAGATGCGGCTGGCGAGGGAGCGCCACGCGCGTGGCGCAGCCAGGGTGGCGGGCGGGGCCTGCCTCCGCCGCTGGCGATGGCCGGAGGTGGTGTGGGGAGGCGACGGACATGGAAGCGCTCGAGCGCGAAGGTGGCAGTGGCTATGGGGGAGACTAGCAGAAATGGGGGGTGCGCTTGCTGCGACGGGACGGAACAGTGGGTGGGTTGGTTTAGTTTAGCCGTAGGGTTTATGCGGTGGCGGCGGGCGTAATTACGGATCTGCCCCCGCGCGGCGTTTCGTTTTGGGCGAGGCTGTGTGCCCCCGCGCCGCCGGGATGATCCCCGCGCGATGACGATGGGTCACGGGTGGCCTGCTTTCGCGTTGGGCCGGGCGCGCGGGGGCCACTAAACAATTCGGTATCTTCTGCGATGTTGAGCCTTTGGCTCTGGTCATTTCCGCTTCTCCGTTGAGATATTAGTTTTTAACTGCTATTTTTTTAATTTTATTTTTTCTAGTTTTTTAGCTTTTTAAACTTTTTTGCCTCATTTTTTCATATTCCTTTGATGGGATAACATTTTTCTATTTTTAATTTTTTAATCTTAAACAGTGAAAATAAGTCATAAGTCACAAAAAAGCCCAAATCAGCATTTTCTGTTTATAGTTTATGTTTTCTTCTAAATAAATAAATATTATGAATTTTTATTTTTTTTCTAAAAAATTATCGAGATAGTTTTCAAAATAGCATATCTGTTTAGTATAAATGTTTATGCTAAGACAAAAAATCATTAGTTATAATTATAAATTATCAGCCGCAATCGAAAAGATTTAGATTTATCCATGCTTTTGGGTGTCAACTCCTGCTCTTCACTCTCGCAATGCGTCAATTTGGAGGCTTTGGTAGAAATGGCCGTTTTTCATACGGTATTAGTAAAAATAGCACCTTGGAGTGGTATTTGCAAATATGACACTTATGCTATACGGAGACTTCGCCTAGGGCCGACATGTGGCGATCCTACATGGTCACCGTGCAGTATTAGTTTGCCATGTGTTGGGTTGTGACTAATGCCGTGCAATGACCGTGCGGCACTTCGCCATGTGTCGGCTAGAGACAGAGTGCTGTATGGTCATCATATGGTAGAAATATCATTTTTATAAATACTATTTTACTGATATTATTTTTACTAATGTTATATAAAAAACGGTTATTTCTGCCAAAAACTCGTCGTTTTGCAGGTGATATGTTGCTATAAACATGTCGTTTTGCGTGATTCGCACAAGAAACCTGCACACACGAGACATCATGCGTGTTTGGCCGTACCAGGCTAGTCATGATCGTTTTGGTGTATGACAAGCCAGCGCTACGGCCAAAAGCTGTTGCGTCATTCTTTTGCCGTGTGCACTGACTTCTAACGTGCAACAAAATCATTTGGTTTCCGTGTTGGGAGGTTTGCTATGCTTGCACTCATAGAAGTTGGTGTGGCTTTGATCTGTTTATATTAGTTTCTATTATAATATCTATTTTTTAAATAGAGTATCTTTTAAGATATAGTTTATTAGTTGATTGTAGTATATGTTATAGTAATTTTATTTATATCAACGAAAAAGCACATGTAAATTCTTTTTCTTTAAACTTCTTTATAAGCTATTAATATTCATATGCTAAAACCAAAATTTAATATGAAGAGACCTTGGATGACAGGACAAGAGCCCTTCCACTTCCAGATATATAAGAGCATCTCCAAGAGATACTCTATATGGCTCTTAATATTTAAATTTTAGAGTTGAAATGTAAAAAGTAGCTCCAACAGATTCCCAAATAGACTCCCAAAAATAGAACACACCCAAAAAATAGGCTCTCGCTCTCTACTAATAGAGGATGATTTAGGCTCCCAATACTGTTTTTCTGGTTTAAGGTATCTGTTGGAGGGAATGATTATTTTGGGACCTTATATCGTGATTAGGATCTGTAAACAGAGATTTAAGGTGTGAATTTATTGGGCATCTCTTGAAGATGCTCTAAGCAGCTTCAATGCAAGCAATTGGAAGGACAAATAATATACGATTGCGATGATCTTTAGGTCCAATTTTTCTTGATTCACTTAGATCCGATGGCTTCAGCACTCCTGGCTCAATTTACCCTCGATGGTACATCTACGACTACGATGTCATATCAACATTGGCTAGGTTGGTTAGCGTCATATCAATATTGGCTAGGTTTGTAAACATCAAATTTGATAAGATCACCCCCCCCCCCCTCGTGCTAAACGGGATACACGTGATTTCCTTGTATACTGGGATACACGTCGTACATTCACAGGCCGGCTCCCAAATGGATACGGCAAAACATTGCACTGATTATCATTGTTTCACTGGACCGAAATTAGGCCAGGTTTCTTCAGGCCATTTAGATAGGCAGTATCCAGCTCAATCGTTTGCCTGATTTATTTCGCTTTGCACCAATTTTTTTATATATTTCACTTTGTATTAGGATAGAGTAAATATTTGTTTCACTTTGCACCAGGATCTCAACTTCGACAACGGCCCCGACTTTGACCACAGCCTCCTTTGACCATGATTTCGATTTTGACCAAAGCTTCGACTTCGACCACGGCCCACTTTGGCCATGGCCTCTCGACCATTGATTTGATGTCGGCAACAACTTCGCCCACAGCCTCGGTTTCGACTACAGCTTCGATTTCGACCATGGCCATGTGATGTGGATACAAACATGATTAGTGATTTTCAGTTAAACATATTATTTGACTGGAAAGAATTATTGAGCCGTATTAAATATTATCAGGTGAAATCTAATTTAATTGGGTCTTTAATGATTACACTTGAGATACGGAGCTACTATTGTTTTATTTAATTATATACAGACCCATATTCGATCTATACAAGCCTAAAGTAAAGATGCGTTTAGAAGGTCTCGTCGATACTAGTGCAACGTCCATCACTTCAAGTGCACAAGATGATGAGGACATTCCGATTGGTCCGATTACGCGAGCACGAGCTAAAAAGATTAATCAACAGGTGAAATCGCTCCTAATTAAATTTAGCTTTAATTTATATGATAACTGGTTACTATCTAATGCTAGTGTTTTAATTACTCTTAGGTTTTTACGGGAGACAATTAGCAAAGAAAACGGTGCAGAGGAAGGCAACAGGCAGCATTAAAAGTTTTGATTAAAAAGCAAAGAATGAAATATCATGCATGAATCTACATGTGGCAACCAAGCCAACACATGCATGCACACGTGACGGAACTGTTCCAAACACAAAATCACGCACAAGGCAGGAAGACACTCCTAGTCAAGGGGACTATTCCAAACCTCAAATTCATGCACAACCCGTGGAAACTCTTCTAGTCAAGTGATTATCTAGTCGGCCATGTTTTTTCTTTTGTTTATTTGTTGTGTGCTGTTGAGTCCGAACTTGAGTTTAAGAATTAGTCTGAGTCAAGCACCACATCAGATGGTTTGTTTCGGTCGGTCCTGAGGCCAAATTGGTTTGCGTCTCGGTTATTTAGGCCGAGCAAAAGACAAGTCGACTTTAGACCTTGTCTGATCTGTGCGGTGCGTGGGGTGAAATAAATATCATTGTTTCTCCCTTGTAAAGGAATAGACCATAGAAAATAGATCTATTATTTTTCAAAGAGCCATATGTTTATTCCTCGTAGAGTTTGGCATATGATTGCAACCTAGTGGGGAATCGGACGTTCTTCTCCGTCATTCTTGTGATTCCTTATGATTGGCGGAGCGACGATACATCTACTTGGTGGTCGGGTAGACGGGATCACGAGCGTATAGTTGGACGAATTCTTTTATCGCAGGTTGCTGTTCTAACAGTGGTTGGCGTCATCGATTCGTCAGATTGCACAGATCCAAATTATCTTCATCGATTCTACGCCGTGAATATCGGGGCATCCCCCGCATCACCATGGCTTCAACTTCCACTCTGATGCAAAGTAAAAGTATGTGTAAACCCTGGTGCAAAGTGAAATAAGTAACAATTTACCTAATGTAAAGTACAATTTACTCAAAAATAAATTTAATATCATTATAAGATATTATCCCACCTATCATATGTTAAGCCGATAAAGACCCTGCTCGTTTCAGGTTGAGCTTCTGACTTATTTTCACTATTCATAAATTTCGTCTTTTTCTGACTTTTTTATTTTTTTTAGCTTTTTTACCGGTTTTTTTTCCGTATTAGTTTGCATTGCCCGTGATGGGCTAACCTGTTTTTCTATTTTTAATTTTTTTAAAATTTAGTTAGACCAAATAACTCACCATCAGCTACAGTATAATTTCAGTCAGTTACAGTAAAATTTCAGCCAAAAATCACTTTTTTCAGCCCAACCGAGCGGCACCAAAAACAGATACACTGGATCTTAGCAGAAAGGTCGTATGCCTTGCTACATTTCCGTGCCCCTCCTCCTCCGCCTCCACCGACTCCGCTACTGTCGCCAGGCGATGCGGTACTAATGCATGCGCTGCTCAGCGCGCTCGGCGGTCCGAGACCTGCAAGCGAAAACGGGACTTGCTAGCCATATTGGGCTTAACGGTTTAATGCTGTGCCCGGCCCACTAGTTTGTCCAGGCACAGCCGAAGTCGCACTGCCGCGAGCACTAAGCATCCGCACGAATCACGAGGCCCGTTAGGAGGGGCGGCCCGGAGCTTGCTTGTTGACCTGTGGACCGGTCCTGACACCGGCCGGCCGGCCGCCGCGACCCTGCCGGCGGTCAGGTTGCCTCCGATGAGCCCTCCCGCGCCGCCGCGTTCGACTCCCACTTTCGTCCTCCTCCTCATCCGCCCGCTGCTCTTCTTCTCGCCTCGCCAATCGCATCAGCTGGTACAAACAAACGCCTGCACGCGCAAGTTGCCGGATGTTTGTTGGGTGTCTACTTGCTATACTGAGCGATTCATGGTGCACTTGAAGTTCCAATGGCCCTTGACGAGTTGACGTGTTATGTGCTTCGTCGCTGGCGTTGTTCCGTAATTTTTCCACGTACAAGCAGATGAACCTGCATGCGTTTTGCTTTCATCACAAAAGATAACATGCAAGCACGCGCGCGTGCATCCCAGTACACGAGGGAATCTAGCTCGTTTTTGCCGTGGCATCGAGGAAGAGATCGTGCGGCTAGTGGGAACAAACGAGCAGAAAGCAAGGGGACACCAACCGGGCGGGAGGCTGGCTGCGAGGTGCTTGGGAGTACTAGAGGACAAGTTAAGGGCTGGCACTTTCACCGAGCCCGTCGTGCGATGGAAGAGTCGATTGGAGGAGCGCCCGCTGTCGCAGTCGAGATCGAGCGACGCGCGCGGCCGACGACATGGCCCCCCGGGTAGGAATTCGTCGGGACGTCAACCTTCTCCCACCACGAAATCTTTCGACGCATGCGACATGGGCTAATTATCCCGAGCCGGAGGACACCGGGAAGGGGGACTAGTGACGTCGATGGCAAGGAAACTGACAACCACCACGGGGCCCACCTGTCGGGTTCAAGTCGTATAGGGAACAGCGAGTCCAGTGACCAGTTCAGCAGGGACACTTGTTCCCATTTCAGTCCGAGTTTCAGCTTTTTATCCTCTGACTTATAGTTTCTTATTTTTGTTTTTCTGCTTTTTTAACTTTTTAAGGTTTTTTTATAATTTTTTTTATATTCCTTTGTATTGTTCGTGATGGACTAACATATTTTTCTATTTTTATTTTTTTAAAATTTAATTACACTAAAAGGGCAACAATAACTATAGTACAAAATAAATCAGCTATAGTACCAAACAGTGAAATATAAAACATAAGCCACAAAAAGCCCAAATGAGTTGTAGCTCACAGCAGTACGTTTATTGATTTTTTTTACTTCTGATTTTTGCTTAAAAAAATCAAAAGCTAACAGAAACATCTGGCTTTTTAGAATGGCTTCTCCACTTATCTCGCTATCATCTCGCTTCGGGATAAGCAAGAAGTCACGGGTACGTCACCCACTTCACTCCTCTTGCTTATGTCATGTGCACATAACTTTTTCTCATTTTTTACACCACTCGTTTCTTATTTCTAAAAATTATTTCTTTTTACTAATACTATTTATTTTTAGCTAAAAATCACAGCCGCAAAACGTCCCTGGGCACTGTTACTTTTGAGGCGCTGCAACAAAAAGAACCTAGAAAAAAAATAGGAGCAGACAGGCACAGTTCCACAAGCGTTACGTGCTGCCCCCCTTTTCTCTTTCTAATGATTCCATGCCGTTGTCAATCTTTTCCAATAGCACGAGAGGTAGGAGCAGGTGTGTCACCTAAACCACGAAGGCAACTACAGAGCTTAAAAGGTTAAGCGATGAAATATCAACAAATCTGCTAATAGGGAGTATAGGTGATGGAATTCAGATCAACCCTCTGTTTTTCACCGGAGTGAAAGTGGGTACCTTAGTAATTGATACCCAAATGTGAAGAGCAATCTTTCGGTCGATTGCCCTCTCACTGTCTCACGTACAAAAAAAAAATTCAGTTTTAACGGACTTGCAAAGAGAAAAACAAACAAACGAAGAAAATTCAACAAAGTCACAGCCTCTCCAGTACTCGTGTGTGCGTCTTTCTCGCATTCGAAAAAGTAGCCCATCCACATCCAGTACTCCAGTTAGGCAAAAATAAATGGAACCAAACGGAAAAAGAAGTCGGCAAGTGCTCTGATGAAGCGACAAAAACGCCCAGAAAACCCGTTCAACGCCCCCACATCAGCACTCACTGACAACCCTCCCCCACGCTGACCCCATCCCCTCCAGTCAGCCACTTGTATCATCCTCGAAATACCCCCACCCCAAGCTGTACTTTTAAACCCGCCACGCCTCCCCCTCCCTCAGCGCGCTTTCCCTTTCCCCGTCCACTAGACTGCCAAAATGGCGGTTGGTTATTCCCTCAACTGCACGCTCTCCTCGTTGCTTCCTACTATTTTATTTCCACTGATAAGACGCTTGATACCTTACCTATAGCTGCCGCTGATGCTACTATCATGACATTCGAATTAGTTGACCGATGATTTTCAGTTATAGTTAATGATTTTGGTTTAAAATAAATATTAGTAGTAAAAAAAATTAGCTTTTAAAAGAAGAGATAAATGGTGAAAAAAGTAAGTAAAAGTTATGTGTGTAAAAAAGATGAGGTGAGTAATGTATCTTAAAAGAAAAATGAAGAAACCGTTTTAAAAAGACAGGTACTCGTCTAGACTTCGGCTACTGCTTCGTCTGCGGTCTCCGGCCCCACGCCCAATCAACCATCCCCAATCCCCAAAAGCACCACCTCCGTGGCGCGCGCCAACCGCGGTATTTTCTTTCATTCGCCGTCCGGTACAGCTAAACCGCCCGGTGGTGCGTGCGGGAAGGGAGGAGGCGATGGACGCGGCCGCGAAGCTGACGCGGAGCATCTCGCGGCAGCTGTCGACGGGGGCGGCCCGGGTGTGGCGGCAGCTGTCGCTGGAGCCACATACGCCGCGGAGAGCGGGGGCGGCGGCGGGGGGCGGGGCGGGGCCGACGAGGTTCGGGTTCGCGAGGCAGTCGTCGCTCGACCCGACGCCGGATGGGGCAGGGGCGCCGCTGGCCGTGCCGGAGAACCTGGACGCGACGATGCGGCTGCTGTTCGCGGCGTGCCAGGGCGACGCGGCCGGGGTGGAGGAGCTGCTCAGGGAAGGGGTGGACGTCGACAGCATTGACCTCGACGGACGCACGGCGCTGCACATCGCCGCCTGCGAGGGGCAGGGGGAGGTCGTGCGCCTGCTGCTCGCCTGGAAGGCCAACATCAACGCCCGCGACCGATGGGGAAGCACGGTGCGCGATTCGTCAACTCTCTCTTCTTTCACCACCCTGCTATTTACGGTGCTTTGCTCTGTTCTCTGGAGTCTGGGTGGGAGCCTGGGAAGCTATGCGTATGTAGGATTTTAATTTCGCTGCTCTTCATAGAACGATTAATGATTAGTACGTTAACAAATACTTGTGTGTACTTTTGATCAAACATTTCTATTCAGTTCGTTTTTACAATTATATATCGTAATATGAGTACAGAGGAAGCCAGATTCTAGGCCTTCTAAGCGGATTTTAATGCTTAACCTATGGAAGTAGCCACTAGCCAAGTAGGTATTGGTCGAGAATAGTCAGAGAGTTTGACCATTTACATGATACGACCAAGTACTCGTCTAACTCAATTTGATGCTTGCCTGTATTTTTATGTAAAATCTCAGCCAGCCGCTGACGCAAAACATTACGGGCATTTTGAAGTTTACAACCTTCTGAGAGCAAGAGGGGCAAAACTTCCGGTACTACATTGGAACTATTTCTGCACTCGTGCTTTGATACATGTGTACGGCAAACAGATCTATAATGTGTTTGATTTGCTCCTTAGAAAACCAAAAAGACTCCAATGGCTGTGTCAAATCCCAAAGAAGTTCCAGAGTACGAACTGAATCCACTTGAACTCGAGTTCCGGAGAGGAGAGGAGGTTACAAAGGCATGTGTTCATAAACTACCTCTATCTGTTTTCCACTTTGCTTCTTTCTTCATACACTTGCAAACTTTGGGCTTATGATACTTAAAAGCTTATGTTAAGCTTGAACACCTAATTTATATCTGGACTTACATGATAAGTTGAGCTCCATTCCACCTAGAAGCTTAAGCTAAAGGATGGTTATTATTTTTAGAACTAGTTATTCTATGAGCTCCATCTGATTTGTATGTCTTTGCTACTGTATATTCGTGCAAATGTACATTCTGCTGATATTTTTAATGCTCTGCACATAATTTTGACAATTCAACTTGTCAAAATACTTTTACAGGGTCATTATGTAGCCAAGTGGTATGGCTCCAAAGTGTTTGTTAAGATACTTAACAAAGACAGCTTCTCAGACGCAAATAGCATGTATTAGCTGCTTCCTTGAACTCTTACATCAAGTAACATTTTGATTTCAGAATTATGATTTTTTGACGTCAATTAGTCATTAAAAATTTAGCATGATGAATTTTTCTTCCAGTGCATGAAACTATCCTTCATGTTTACCACGTAATTTTAGCGCACTTGAGTTTATCAGGGATGCATTTAAAAAAAATGATCTTTGGGGCTGTTATATTCATATAGAGCTTGATAGTAGTATAGTTTGTTGAGATATTTTGTCTGGAAATCCTATTACTCAGTGCCTTGGTGTCCTCTTTGTTGATTAGACTTGAGTAATAATCTTTCTTTTTCATAAACAAGCTTTAGGGTAAATTATATTATTAGCCACCACAGTGATGTTTTTATGTTGATACCACAATGTTGATTATCACATGATTATTTTTGTATAATAACGTATTGTTAGAGTTAGTAATCTTGTTTAGTCATATTCGAGTCAGTTTTGCTGTATTATAAGTGTTCGAGTCGTGTACGGGTTTGTTTCCGCGTATGAGCCAGTTTTTGAGTCCATCTCGGAGTCGTAGTTGTCTCCGTGTCGTAGTCGTAGATTTGGATATAAAAGGCAGAGCAATGTAACGAGAGGGGATGGAAGCGATCAGTGTGATCGAACGAGAGGGAGAGAAATAAAGAAGAGAAAAAGGAGCGGTTTTGGCTCCGGGAAATCGGAGGTGTTCGTGAAGCTGAAGACGTGGTTGTAAATACCTTATGACCACGGCGATCGAGTCTTCAACGTGGTCGTAATCGAGTTACAACTACTGTGATCAAGTCTACTACATGGTCGAAGGAGCAGGGTCTGCAGTCGAAGTCCCGAGTTCTTGTAAACCGGAGTGGTCATAGCTCGGTTACGAGAACATGTAGCGCAGTGTGAATGTGTTCGTAACTCTCGTCAGCAGAAGTTACTAGTACGTAGCGTGGTCAGAGCAAACACAAGTGGTCGTAACTACTCTGTGTGTGGTCGTAACTTTCACGTCGTCGTAGTCATCTGTGAAGTGGTCCTAAATCGATTTAGCGTGGTCGTAACGACTATAGAGTAGTCAAAGCGCAACAAGTGATATCAGAGCCTGTTGATCTTGATGATTTCTGAAGATCATGGGCGATAAGGCGAAGGCAGAGGGTGGGCTAATCTTTCTCCAATACCCTCTCCTGATGATCGACAATTACCCGGTATGGACAATGAAGATGAAGGCGAACGCTTAGAGAGTCTGGGGTGTAGTCGATCCGAAGGAGAAGGATAAGGAGGTGGACGATAAGGTGGATCAGACGGCTTTGGCCATCATCTACTAGGCAGTGCCAGATGCGATGATGCATCAGCTCATCGGCAAGGAAACGACACAAGAGGCGTGGGAGACGCTGCAGGCGATGCATGAGGGCGTTGATCGTATGAAGGAGGTGCGGCTCTAGAATTTATGGAGCGAGTTCGAGAATCTCAAGATGGGAGAGACCCAGTCGGTGGACGAGTTCGCCGGCAAGCTAACTTCGTTGTACAATCAGATTAACTCTCTTGGCGACAAGATGGAGAAATCTGTGGCAGTGAAGAAGTATATGTGCGTGCTTCCGGAGAAGTACATACATGTTGTCACCATACTTATGTACTCCATGAGGCGCATACGGCACGCATGCAGGTGCGGCTAACACAGGAAGTCGAGGTGATAGAAAAGGTGCACAAGGTCTAAGAGGAATACTTGGAGTACAGGTTTGTGCAGTCTTTTGTGGTTTTGCAGAGGGAACGCAGGAAGCGTTGGAGACAGGAGTTAGGGGCGGTGTAGTCTCATCTAAGATATACGCGGGAAAGCGGGCAGACTTGGTCCAAGAAAGAAGAGCGGAAGGCTCAGGTAACGGCGAAATCAAGGTGGCTGTAGGAGCGGGTGCTCCAACTCAGGCAGGCATGCAAGGAAAGATAGGATCAGTCCAGGTGTGAGACGTGGCAAGCATTGGATTGAACAGTGTGATTGATCAGACAAGTACCAAGAAACCTTTTACAAGACTCACCAAAAAAGACATTCCATTCAAATGGGATGAAAACTGCCAACAAGCCCTAGATGGCAAAAAAAAGTATCGCTTTCAGTCCCTAGAAGCATCTGTTCTGATACTTTGACATGGGGGTCTTCTGTTCACTCTGACGTGTGCGAGGCTCAGGATGGAGTAAGCGCAGGTGGTAGGGCGGTGACGGCTCAGGCGCACGGGAGTGTAGGTAAAAGGAAGAAACGGAAGCAAGAGAGAAGATCGGCATGATCAGGATGGAGAAACAAGATTAAGGAGGTCACTGTTAGAGTTAGTAATCTTGTTTAGTCGTATTCGAGTCAGTTTTGCTGTATTATATGTGTTCAAGTAGTGTGCGAGTTTGTTTCCGCGTACGAGTCAGTTTTCAAGTCCATCTCGGAGTCGCAGTTGTCTCCATGTCATACACATAGATTTGGGTATAAAAGGCAGAGCAATGTAACGAGAGGGGATGGAAGCGATCGATGTGATCGAACGAGAGGGAGAGAAATAAAGAAGAGAAGGAGGAGCGGTTTTGGCTCTGGGAAATTGGAGGTGTTCGTGAAGCTGAAGACATGGTCGTAAATGCTTTACGACCATGGCGATCGAGTCTTCAACGTGGTCATAATTGAGTTACAACTACTGTGATCAAGTCTACAACGTGGTCGAAGGAGTAGGGCCTGCAGTCGAAGTCTCGAGTTCTCGTAAACCGGAGTGGTTGTAGATCGGTTACGAGAATGTGCAGCGCAGTGTGAATGTAGTCGTAACTCTCGTTAGCAGAAGTTATGAGTTCGTAACGTGGTCGGAGCAAACACAAGTGGTCGTAACTACTCTATGTGTGGTCGTAGCCATCTATGAAGTGGTCGTAAATTGACTTAGCATGGTCGTAACGACTGCAGAGTAGTCGAAGCGCAACACCTAAAATAGATTTTAAGCCTTGAATATATTTTTATTTCTAGTTCATTAGTCATCAACTTTTTATTTGATTTTTGCGCTATGCTTATCATTTTCCATGTAACACGTCTAAATTCTGTCGTTATATCAACTCAGAGATTCATTCAAACATGAGCTTACTTTACTGGAGAAAGTGCGGCATCCCAATTTGGTCCAATTTGTGGGAGCTGTTACACAAAACGTACCGATGATGATTGTTTCAGAGTATCATCAAAAAGTAAGTAACTATGCTTGATTCAACAGGACAAATGCCTGTATGCACTTTTGATCATTTCCAAATCACGTTTGATCATTTCCGAACCATTCTCCTATTGCAATTTCCCCCCAAATAAACTTGATGGAGCACTTTGCACTTATGTTACCTGAACAATAGTACTCTTCTGTTGTCGGTGACTAGATCTGTGTTTCTTTATTAGGGTGATTTAGCCAGTTATCTGGAGACTAAAGGTCGCCTGCAGTCTTATAAAGCTATCAAACTTGCCCTTGGCATTGCAAGGTGTGTCAGGACTCAGGACGTCTGTCCTTCTTTTGTTTTTCTTCTTTTTAAATCTGTATTTATCATTCAAACTGCTGATTGAAAGTACAGCAGATACTTGTCAGCGCGTAATTTTGTACTCACCTGGAAAGATTATTTTCTTTCTTCTCGATCATAATAGCAGGGTAGTTAATTTGTGTCCTGTAGATGAAATGGCTTTGAATTTTCAGTTCTGTGTTGTTTCAATAGAACAAAATGTAATCACAACTACGATATATGAAGTTCATGTGCTAGTTATTGTATAGTGTTCTTCTACCATAAAATCAAAAGAACATTTCTTCAGCATTTATTTCTTGTTTAGGGGACTAAACTATCTTCATGAGTGCAAGCCGGAGCCAATCATCCATGGCGATTTATCACCAAAGTAAGCTGATTCAAATATATGTCATCATTAAATTTAAGTGGTTTTCTATGTGTACACTGTACGTTATGATACTTTGGTAAGGTTTCAGAAACATTGTGCGGGATGATGAAGGAGAACTTAAGGTGGCAGGCTTTGGCTCACTTAGTGTGATCAAAGTCTCAGAAGATAAACTACAAATGGCTCATCCGATATCAAATATTGACAGTATGTTGCATTTATTTAGTTAACAATGGCATACTACATCCTAGTATGGAATGGTTTTGTACCGGTGGATATTCCAACTTAGTATGTCATGCATAAAATATTCTAGTGCCAAAGTTGTGACAGTCTATTATTCTACTTAAAATTCAAATTTCAAATGTAACAATGGAACTGTGCGAAACAATATATTTTGCTTGTGGAGTGGCTAATTTCATAAGTTTGTGGCCTCTAATATTTAACTGGATCCGAATGTTAGCATATAAGAAAGAAAAACTAACTCATGCGTTGTACTACTACCGTTAAACGCCCCTAACTGCTCATCTGTTACTTCTGATGTTACGGTTATAGATGAATTATGACAATTTAGTCCAGTGAGTTTGGCTAGTACCTTCTTTGCAGATGTAGTATGTCATGTTCTTTGAAGTTAAACATTTTTCTTTTGGGAAGACTATGAGTAAACTTCCTTATGCCATAATACTATTTAAACTAGAGTCGTATTATTTTAAGTAGAGCCAGTTTCTTCTGCAACTATTTGTTTGTTGTAGATATATTTATTGACCTTTTTATGCTATTTTATACGTTTTGCTGTTTGTATTTTATTTGCCTAGGTGTATACATTGCTCCTGAGATATATAGAAATGGAACATTTGACAGAAGTGTTGATACATTTGCATTTGGTCTCATTCTTTATGAGGTATGTAAAAATATTCAACCTTCAAAATTGAACCAATTCATATATGTGAAAACTGTCACACTTGCATGCTTAATTTGCTAGAGTCAATGAGTCCACACTAATAATTTTCTGTGGCTGTGCCAATACGTTGTTGAAATGAGCACAAATCCTTAGATTGATAATTGTCACATGTACATTACATTTGCATCTTATTGATTGTTCAGATGATTGAAGGAACTCCTGCTTTCCACCCGAAGCCACCAGAGGAAGCAGCAAAGATGATTTGTTTGGAGGGGGTGAGACCACTATTCAAGAACAAACCCAAATCCTATCCCGACGATGTGAAAGAGTGAGTGAATCTATTACCAAGTATCCCTACACTTAGATATTTACCGCTAGTTATTTGCTTTTCGTTTCGTATTTACTATCTACTGTGTTACTGATCTCTCAAGGCGCTTTGCTTTCACTTGATCAAGCTTTTCCACGTTGTGCCCAATCACAGCAATGGGGGGTTCTCTTCGTGCAGGCATTCTGTGCTTGCCTTGGTGCCGTTTACTGCTCATGCTGGTTCTTTGCATGTTGCAGGCTGATACAAGAGTGCTGGGATCCAACGCCTTCCGTCAGGCCAACGTTTGCAGAGATAATTGTACGTGTGAACAAGATATACGCAAGTTGTTCTAAGCAGGCTCGCTGGAAAGACACCTTTAAGCTACCATGGTACACAGCTCTCACTGATCTTTACCCGAAAAGCATGAATTACCAACCTTAAATTCCTCCCTGAAGTATTGCCAGCTTCGCTACGATTTAAAATAGACATTAGTCATTACCATAATATGATTAATTTCGTGGTCTGATGTTTAGTTGGGAATAATCTGTGGCTTAAAATTGCGGGCCTGTTCTTTGCGGCTTTTAAAAGTGGCTTTTGGCTTTTGCTACAGTATCTAACTTTCAAACGGAGTATTTTCTCAAGACGGGATCTGCAATTTAATTGTAGTACACGTTAAAACCCTAACATTTGTAATAGCCAAAATTGCAATCGAGTATCCCTTTCCTTAATCTCTATCACGAATAGCCCAAAATTTAAAAAATTTCAACTAAAAGGTATAAGCCATAGCTATATATATATATATATATATATATATATATATATATATATATATATATATATATATATATATATATATATATATATATATATATATATATATAAAGAACAGGCTCTACAATTGCTTCCGCTCATTTCTACCCCTTTTCTGCGAGTTACATGCATGCTACTAACTGCAACCTGTGGCTGTGGTTCCCCCATAGCGATGTGCTTAGCGAATAACTATAACGTTGTTTTCTGATTGATCTACCATCAAAATCTTACAATGGGTCTCACTCATCTACTCAGGAAACATGCTGCAGAGAGATAGCGGGAAACTTCCGTGAGACCGTCATCAAGATTTCCACCCTTCTTTGCATATGCGAGTAAACACGGTGAAATTGTATCGAGTTACGGGACAGAAGCTATTCCTTTTCAGTTCTTGTATGTCCAGCTATAATCTCTAGTTTGTATTTATGCCTGCGGCCCAAATTTCTTTTATGTTCATCCAGAGCGGGAACGAAACGAGATGTGTTAATTTTCTGAAGGTTCCAAATGCGCCAACAAGGGCTCAACCCCAACCGCTTATTCTGCCACGCCCATATTATGCCTCTGGCTGATTGATTGTGTTCTGATCTGAAAAAATTTCCACAAAAACTCAAAAAACTTTATGAACTCGTGGGGCATCCTAAAACAAGCAAATTCTATGTGGTTTTCGTTTTGCTTATACAAGGGTTTGTACAAATTAGCTTCTGCTTTTAGAAGCCGAAACTAATATGAACACCCTACCTTATATAACTCATTTCTATCAGCCACTATTATTTATTAGGCACTACAATATGTGCTTTTACATATCGTAACATACTTTGTATTTTATTATATCATAATTCTGTAAATCGTATGACGGTCCAAATATTGTAGTGTATTTCGTTGCACTATCTTTCTTACATAGTGTACTATTATTTATTATCACTACTATTTATCAGCTGTAGCAAAAAAACCATTAGCATAAGAACATGCCCTAAAACGTTCAAAAAAATCTAGGTCCTTTCCCAAAAATTGGGAAAAACAACAATGTGCCTAGAGCAATGAACTCCTGGTGGAACGTATGAATCTGCAACAATAGGTTGCTTTCAACCTTACATGCACCCTTGCCCAGATAACGGGATGAATATAGGCCGGGTTCGAACGCGCTACGGCTTACGCATTTCCGCTTACACTTTTGTACGTGCAGCCATAAGCCATCCCGAACGGTAGCGCTTATGAAGACAGATATTCCCATCCGCACGTCTCCCCCCAGTCTCCCCTCAGGTAGCCATCGCCGAGCTCCCCCCATGGCCACGCCAACTCTCCCTCCCCTTTGCGATATCCCCCTTGCCGAGCTTCCCCCTGCCGATACCCCCTGCCCCACCTCCCCTCCGCAACATCCCCCTACCCCACCTCCCCGTCGGCTAGATCTCCTAGCCCTGCCTCCCCTCCGCGAGGTCTCCCTGTCCCGAATCCCCATTAGCTAGATCTCCCTGCCTCGCCTCTCCCTCCGCGAGATCCCCTGCCTCACCTCCCCGTCGACCAGATCTCCCTACCCCACCTCCCCCTCCGTGAGATCTCCCTGTCTCGCCTCCTCGTTGGCCAAATCCCCCTGCCTCGCTTCCTCGTCGGCCAGATCCCCCTCCGCGAGACCTCCCTGCCCCGCCTCCACCTTCGTGGGATCCCCTGCCCCTCCTCCACCTCCACGAGATCCCCTTGTCCTGTCTCCCCATCGGTGAGTTCCCCGTGCCCCGGCTCCCCGTCACCGATATCCCCCTGGCCTACCTACCCCTCGGCGACGTCCCCTATCCCCTAACCTCCGCACTGGTGACCCCATCCCTGAAGGTGCTGGTAATCCCTGTCGTGCCAGGCCCGGTGACAACTCGTGCGGACGCTCCCGTGGCCCTGTCCGGGCAAGTGAAAGATCTAGCTCTATTTAAGTTTGTTTTGGTGATGATGACAAATGCTATTATGATGTTTTGGTGATAATGATAAATCTATATGTGAGACTAATATGTTTATGTGTAAGCATATTATTGCTTAGTTTCATTTGGATGAAAAGGTGAAATCAAAGAGGTATGCATTCGAAATCACATTATCATATATTAATGCATTTCCTGGATTCAAAATATAGATTGAACTTCACAAATAGTCCAAGATGAACATGTGCATATATCTTTACTACACATACTTGTATGCATACATTTAGGGGGAATTTATGTTTTGAGGTTTCATAAGTATTGATCAATGTTTCCTTTAATACACATATTTAGGATCTTTATTTTGAAACACACCCTTTGAGTATATATAGCTTGTGTAGTTTATATATACTCAATCGGGTTGTCATTTAACTTTTCCATTATATGTTAATGGTTGGATGATTAATGACAACCAGATAAGTAAGTTTTGCTTTAAAAACTTATCTTAGAGTATACAATTGTTGTGTACATGTTGTTTACTCAAAAATCAATCTTTATCACATTGTTTGTTGAGATTGTCATGAATTATCAAAAAGGGAAGATTGTAGAATCTAGTCTCTCCATTATGAGTTAATGGTGAAGTTTGGTAATTGATGGTCATTGTTTTGTGGACTAACATTTTCCATAAGTTGGATGAATAGGTTAGGTTCCACAAATGAGGATAACTTTATGTGTTGAAGATCATCAAGTCAAGATGTGAGAAAAAGATAATTTCATGAGTTGAAGGACATCGAGAAGAAGATGCATCATGAGTTGATGCATGTCCGAGAGAAGATGATCATGCGTTGGTCATCAAGTCAAGTGAAGATGATCATGTGTTGATGGAGTTAAAGAAAAGGATACATCATGAGTTGATGTATATCAAGATAATGACCTAAAGCAAAGGTATAACTAGTTAGGACTAAGGATGTGTTCTTAGTATTTTACCGGTCTTGGTGTTTAGTTGCAAAACCGGATTGCTAGTATAGATTGCCGTATTATTAAGAGGGGTAATGTCTAGTAGTTTGAGTCTCATCATGTGCTGATAGCTTAGTCTCACTTGCTCTAGCTCTCTTAGCATGATGCTTATATTTGCGAATGTGTTTTGCAAATAGTTAAAACTCGTATGTGAATTCTTTGTAACATAGGACTATACATAGCAAATGTGTTTTTGCAAGTGTTTGAAGTCCATTTTTCCTACTCTTTGTTTGTGAGGCTTATGTTTGCAAATGTGTTTTTCAAATGGTTAAAACTCATATATAATCCTTGTAGCATATGACATAGGTTTGTGAATGTATTTTACAAATGTGAGGAGTCCATGTACCTATTCTTTGTGTCATGATTTCAAAAGTGTGTAAATGTGTTTTGCAGCTTGTTGAGAATCATGTTTAACCCTTGTGTGCATGATAGTATAGTTTGCAAATGTGTTTTGCAAAATCTGTTGAGATATTTGCACCTGTTAGGAAAATCAAAACTACCACTGTATATGTGTAGCGATACTAACAGAGGTCAAAAATACCAGTTTTGTGTGAGCGGTACTACCGGACATCGGAAGTACCGACATGTATTGCACGGTATTACCAGATGCGAGTGGTCTGATCGGCTTTGTGTGAGCGGCTCGTCCGACCGTCAGAAATACCGGCTCTGTGTGAGCAGTGCTACCGGAAGGCGGAAGTACCGGTGTGTGTTGCACGGTACTACCATACTTTGGAAGCTCCGAATTTTCCTACGGTATGTTTTTTTCCTAGGGAGACACCTGTGTGGTGGTCTTCTCCTCCCTGCGAAATCAGTAGTTCCGCATGTGTACCGGAAAATGAACGGCGAAACTTTCATTTTTAACTGCAATAGCTAGTTTTCTGACCGTTAGCTAGGCCTTGTTTTTTCAGTTTCTAAAAGCTGCTTTTCGGCTTTTCTATAGTAACTAGCTTTTAAACGAAGTATCTTTTCAAGATAGGGTCTACTAGTTAATTGTAATACATACTTTACCGACTTCATTTATATCGGCAAAAATCGCACGTAAGTTTCTGTTACTTTGTAATCTCCTGCACAAATAGCCCAAAAACCATAAGCCGCAGCCAAAGCCATAAGTTTCAGCCAAAAAAACAGGCCCTTAAGCTGGCGGTACTTCCGATTTCCCTGTTTTTTAAGGGATTTGGCTCCAACGGCTAGTTTTCTTGTATGGGGGCATAAATACCCCCTTGTGGCTGGTTGGAGATGAGGTTGTTGAACCCATTTCTATTCCCTTGAGCTAGGCTCTCACCTCAATTGTGCATGTGTTGCACCTTGTGAGCAAGGAGAGAGATCTCTAGTCGCATGTGTTGCATCTAGAGGTAGATTTCGTATCCACTTGAGTTTGTGCATTCGTTGCACGTGGTGAGAATCAAGCAAGGGCTTGACTTATTACTCTTAGAGTTTGCCGACTCCTAGAAGACGTTGGAGACATCATGCACGATGATCTTCTCAAAGAAGGTTATGAGAAGATCCGACAAAGTTGTGAAGATTGGAGTTCACGTACCCGGAGTAGAAAAGAGCTACCACTGGTGGATTGAGGTGTTTTGGCTTAATTCGTAGAGCCAGTCTAATTCGTTTGGGCTAACCTCAACGTGGACTAGGGGAAACCGGCAAGTCTTTGAACACCACGGTAAAAAGAGACCGTGTTAATTGTGGTTTATTTCCTTATGCTCAATTTATATTCAAGCGATTTATATACATAGAATTAAATTAATTGCTTGTCATCCTATGATTGCAAACCTTGACATATCCTTATGGTGTTGGTGCACTTAGATGAACTTATTTGATCTAAGCGCTATTTGTGCTAAACTAAATTGATTTAAGCTTCCGCATTATATACTTGGTTTAAACAAATAGAATAGATCTTTAAATTGATATCAATAGAAAGAAGAATTTTTAAGACCGCCTATTCAACCCCATCTAGTCGGCCTCCTCGATATTACAACAAGGCCCAGCGCCGCCGGTTGGATGCGTGGCCTCGATCCCTCAGTCGCAAATCGAGTCGTCGTCGAACACCACCTCAGACGCCAGCACCACAGAAGTTGTGCTCACCGAGGTACGAAGGACAGCTCGCACCCTATCAGAAGTGCTTCCTACCTCCGCTACCGTCACCGAAGCCCTCGTACAGGCCGTCTCGCTGGGCTTTGTTCAAGCTCTTATGCAGTCCATCCCCGGCACCTCCACGAACCCCTTGTGCACCTGTCCTTAGGTAAGCTCGATGGCCTGTGTGAGGATTATTTGCTCTGTTTTATTGTTGTTGCAAATGTATCATCAGCCTAGAATGTGGTAGGTTCTTGCTTAGTTGCTTCCCAAATTACAGTAATACGTATGAACTAGGTGCATGCGTGACCAAACGAATTTAATCGTAGGTGTTTGTGTAATGCTGGATCATGCAGTATTTGATTTGATCCAATGTGTAATATGCTTACAGGCCTGACTCCTCAATGTGTACTGTACACATGTAATGCCTATACGTGCTGGTAGTTTTTAGTGGTGTGTAACCAGGCAGTATTGCTCATTTTCTCCCTTATGTCACACTCGACCACAATTAATAGTTGTTTGTTGCTTGCACTTTAGATGGATGTGAAGATTTGGGATGAGCAGTCTCACTTGGCATTCCTTGAGATATGCCGTGAGGAGGTCCTCGCTGGAAACCGACAAACCACATGCCTGATCCGGCAAGGCAAGCTTAATCTCATGACGAAGTTCAACAACGCACAGGAAAGTGCTACACCCAAAAGTAGTTCAAGAACCATTGAAATAACCAAAAGGCTCTGTACGCAAAGTGGTGCATGCTTAAGCACAACGCCTCAGGTTTGGGCATCAACCCAAAGACCGGCAGCATCGATGCGCATGACAATTGGTGGGCACAACAGGAGTTGGTACTTGGTAAGAATGATGTGGCCTTGTTGCAGTGTCATCGTGCTTTGCTCGATGTAGCCTAACCCCACCTTGCACATCATTTTGCAGGCCCTTGGTTCGCTGTGACGGTTCCGGGACCTAATGGTGGACGTGTTCGAGGGTGCTATCGTTATGAACGAGCATGCCAATACGCCGGTAGGGTCACGAAGGTGTATGCAAGACATCTCGGATGAAGAGGAAGACCTGTTGGCAAGCAGCTCCGTCAGGCGTAGGGCCGACAAGTAGCCCACTCATTCACACTCTGAGGACACACAATCTAGCAAGTGGTCTAAGGGCGACAACCTCTCAGACTGCATGGAGCGTGTGCGACTACTACGAGGCTCAATTGGTGACCACGACCATGAAGAAAGATAGCCTGCGCAATGAGTCTGAGGAGCTCCTTAACACGGTCATTGCAGACAGCTACCCCGCGAGCTTAGAGGTGTGGATCACAGCCATAATGGTGCTATGGAGACAGCACAACTGCGACATGTTTAAGGCGATAACCAACCAGACGCTCCGTGCTATCTAGCTGCTCCGCACTTGGGCGTTCGAGCAGTCCAAGTAGTCCGTCTCTTGTAGTCCATGTTGTTCTTAGGTGAGCGTTTCCAATCGTAGGTTCGTCCTCGATCGCGTCAGCATGTGTTGTTCCATTTGGACTTTTTGTTATTGTTGTCCTGTTCGTGCCGTCGCCTTGTTGTTTTGTGGAACTTGAACATTGAGAATTGTTGGTTGTTTGTACGCAATGTGCAAAGCTGGTCGTCACGCGTTAGATATCTCAGTGTGGGCACCGATAATTGGTGGGAATCTCTACCAGGAAGTTCTGCTAGTTGTGCACGAGAAACTGGCTACGCATTTGGTGGGAATCTCTGCCAGGAAGCTCTGCTAGTTGTGCACGAGAAAGCTAGCTACGCATGTTCGTGCCATCGCTGTACTGCTGCGCATGACAAGCCAGGGCGGGATGCTCGGCTTTACAAGCCATGCAACAAATGTGTCAACAACTTTCGGCATTGCACTACACCTTTGTGTTAGTGGGATGCTCGCTCCACCTTGAGGTGCGATGACCGGGAGTGCGCTACAAATGCCTTGCCTCGCAAAGCCTTGCAGCACTTGTGTCGCTCGGCCTCTTGAGCTCTCATCGCAAGCCTGCAGTCAGTGAGTTTACAAGCGCATTTTGATTATGTACCTGCATTTGTCTGAAAACTAATTATTTTTGTCACGCGCAGTCGCCATGTCACACAGCTTGAACTCTGACAATAGCTTCGACTCTGACGGCACCACGGTGCCTCCACCACCAATTGAATTGGTGGTGCTTGAGTAGCTGAGGAGGCAAGCACAGAGGGAATCGTGAAGGCCACGTAGGGAATCGGTCTAGACCAGTCAGGAGTGGGTGGACGAGCAGTTATCGCAGCCAAAACTTTGTTGCGAGATGTTTAGGATGGGGCTAGATTGTTTCCACAGCTTGCACGACCGGCTGGTACAACACCATGGCTTGCGGTCTACTCTGTAGGTTTCCTCCCAAGAGGCTTTAGCGATATTCCTCTAGACAGTGGCTGGACCGCAAAGCAAAAGCCAGGCGAGCGATCGGTTCACCAGGTCAGGGTCAACTGTAAGCACCAAGTTTGGCGACATTCTCGATTGTGTATACGATCTGGGGCGTTACAACATTAGGCCACGTGATCCCCTTTTCACCAATCTACACTCATATTTGTTGTCATCCGACTTTTTTCCACACTTTGCCTGGGCAATCAGAGCAATAGATGGCACTCACATGCCTGTAGTTGTGCCGGAGGCTCTACGGGTGCAGCACATAAACTGCCACGGGTACACTAGTCAGAACGTGCTAGCCGTATGTGATTTCGATATGAGGTTCACTTGAGTCACCACTAGATGGTCAGGATCAACGTGCGACATGCGCATCCTCATGGACACATTGGCGGGGTTCGGACATGTGTTCCCGAACCCTCCTACAGGTACGTACATGCAAAATTTCTATTGCTAACCATGTGTAATTGTTGTAGCGTCTGCAATATTATGGAATCAGTGTTTACGCAGGAAAGTACTACCTGGTCGACTCAGGTTACCCAAATCATACGGGGTAACTAGCTCTGTACAGGAACACCCGGTACCATGTGTCGGACTTCGGCAATGGTCCAACGCCTCGTGGACGCAAGGAGACGTTTAACTACCACCATTCGTTGCTCCGCAACGTTATCGAATGGGCGTTCGGGGTATGGAAGCGGAAGTGGCGTATACTAGAAAACATTGATGCATATCCCGCAGACTGCCAAAAGAAGATAATTTCCACAACTATGGCCATACACAATTTCGTCATTGACCAGGAGTTGGGCGATTCGGATTTTGTGGACCCTGCGTTAGGGCCTGGCTACAGCTTAGACGAACCAGACAGTACGACCTCGCCAACAAAGGTGATGCTCAATAGGGATACACAAATAGATTACGTCTGGAACATCATCTCGTATAATCTTGTTGTAGGGCAACATGGTTCCATTTCGAAGCCGCAATAAATGGGTCATATATGTCTGTCATTGTTAACTCATACGTTACGAACACATACGTGTTTACGAATCTTTCTTAACACTTTGTTATCTTTGGTCTATGGGTTTATCATGGTCCTCTGTATGTCCTAGAATATGCGCTTTATGTCTCAAAATCAGCAATAAGTTATAAGCCACCAACTCAATAGAACGCAAAAGATTCAACCATAAGCATCAATTTAAAAGAACATTATAGCTTAAACCAAAAAGTAATAAGTCACAGTTATAAATTATAAGCACAGTAAAAAGAACCCACCAATAGGACTTGTTTGGAAAGAACGGGGAAACAACGGCGAAGAACGTTCAGCGTGTCACAGTGACACACCTGTCCGGAATACGCCATTCGGGACATCCAATCAGAAGAGCTAGTGTGTCAAGAATGGCACGCGGATCTCAGAATCGATCCGATTCGGGGCACTCTCTAGTCAATGCACGTGCCTTTGCGGACTGCCGCGAAGCTGCCGGCTGCTATTTCATACAATGAAAAAACCTCGCATTCCCTTTTGAAATGAATGAATATCAGTATGTGACATGAATTTCGAAGGAACAGGCATAGTTCCCGTAGGATTCCTATGAAATTGGAAGTTCTTTTTGCTAATTTAAAACTTTGGAAAGAAGTCGTTGGTCCCAAACATTAAATGCTCTTTTGGAACGCGAAAATTTTTACCGATTGCTGCTGAAATTACAACCCAAATTAAACTACTTTCTCTGAGAATCCTATAAAATTTCTATAAAATTCTTGCATTCCTAAGGGCCTAAACAATTAGTAGATGATCAAATAGTCATTTGATATCTCAGCTAGCAGCAAAAACAAGGTGAATGCACCTAACTAGTGACAGAAACAAAAATCTCAGCAAAACCAACAGAAGAAAGAAATTCGGTCTGTTCTTTTTGGCTGTGTCTTGTGACTATGACTTGTGGTTTTTGAGCTATTTAGACGAGAGATTACAGAGTAATATAAATTTATATGCGGTTTTTGCCGAAATAAATGCAGTCAGTAAAGTATGTACTACAATTAACTAATAGATCCTATCTTAAAAAATATTTCGTTTACAAGTTAGTTACCGTAGAAAAGCCGAAAAATAGCTTTTAGAAGTTGAAAAGAACAAACCCGAAAAAGGCACGGGTGATTTTTTCCCCACCCAACAACTTCAATCCAACGGTTAGTAGCAACTCAAGCCCCGGATCACGTGACCGAATCACAGTAACAGCACGAAACAGTAATAAGGTCTTCCTCCTCTCCAAGTTTTGCGATTTGAGGCCATTCCTTCTTTCTTTTCTCACCCGCCTGCCTCCGCCTCCCCCAAAACCCTGAACCCTACCTAAACGCCTCGACCGGCCCGGCCGATCGGCGGCGCGTCCTTCGCCGGTGAGCACCCCTCCGCCTCGCTCGAGGCGCTCCTTGGACCCCGGGTGTGATTTTCCCTACTTTTGTTTTTTTGGTCCGTTCGATGAAAGTAGAGTTGCTCGTTAATTTCTTAGGGATTTTGTTTCGTTCTCCTAGGTGATTCCGTGGAATGGATCGCTATCGCTAGCTAGTTTACGCGCTGCTCATTGGTGCTGTGGGTTTTTTTTGGGGGCTGGTGGGGGGCGGGGGGTGGGGTTTATCGGTGCCGATTAGTGAATTTCGGACATTTCAGGGCCTATGCGGTAGTGAAAAGGATCGATTTCGTGGTGCTGATCGGGCCGACCGAATTAATTATTTTTTTTTGTTTTTCGCCCGTGACGTATTAGTGGTACGTGTCGTGCTGTTTGATTCTCTCTTAGGTATCGGTTCCCTGTAATTATTGGACCTCTAGTTTACCCTCTTTTGCTTGCGTATGGTTTATCGAAAGGGGTGGTCGCTGAAGATGCCAGGGTCAATATGCTTGCCCTCGTATCTCTGTGCAAAATTTGCCAACTTCAGTGTAGTAGGTTCCAGAAGACCTCCTGTTCAATTTCATGTAGTCTTTTGGGTATGTTGGGGGTGGATCTAGCAATAGGGCAAGCCTAGGTGGCCGCCCCGAGGTACCCAGCCAGTGGGACACCCCCTCCCCCGTCTGCCATGGGCACCGCTGCACTGAAGATGGAGAAGGACTGCTTCTCTGCGTCGGCTTCCGGTGTCTGCATTAGCGAGGTCGAGTGGCTGGGCGCTAGGCCTAAGGCATTGGGCCTCTTCTTTTCAGTTTCTAAAAGCTGCTTTTCGGCTTTTCTACAGTAACTATATTTCAAACGGAGTGTCTTTTCAAGGTGAGGTCTGTAAGTTGATTGTAATACACACTGTAGCGACTTCATTTATATCGGCCAAAATTGCGCGTGAGTTTCTGTTACTGCGTACTCTGTCTCACGAACCACCTAAAAGTCATAAGCGGTAGTCAAAAGCCATAAGTCGAAGTCTAAAAGAACAGGCCAATTTTAGGCCGAGAGTCTGCATTAGTGTAAAGGGGCCAACCAACTGGTGACTAGCCCATGGATGAACCAATTCAACCGAACTCTCTGTCAATCTCTCCCACTCTCTGGACTCAAAGTCTCTAACCCTAGCTAGCACGTGAGGCGCAAAGGCATGAGGGCTGAGGCGGCACGCAACGACGACAATCTGATGGATAAGGCGTGTTGCGGCAGCGGGAGGCGACAATGAGTCGGGACCGCTGTGTTCTGGAAGGCCATAGGTGCCGCAGACCCCGTGTAAGCCTTCCATCCTTTTCTTGGATCTTTTTGTGTCTGAAGCTTCTCCTGCTGCTCGATCTTTGTCAGTGCGTGTTAGTTCTTGAGGTGGACAAGAGTGTGAATTCGCAAAATGTTCTTGCCATTTTGTGTATGCTTTGCTGAGGAAAGATGAGAAAGAGGCAAGTGATCTATTGATCTGGGCAAAGAGGAATGCTAAATGAGTTGTGAATTTAGCTTCTTGGTGTATCTAATGCTTCAAGAATACATATAGCTATTTCTCAACTAATTAGTACTCCGAGGAATAAATTAGGTTTCATCAAGGTAATATCAACTTTTCACACAATTTCTAATTTTTAAATATGTTATATGTATATACTTGCCGTGTCGACTTATCATTATTTTTTAAAAACGTCGTATCACCATACCAGCAGGGGTGGAGACTATACCAGTATCGCATAGAGCAACTCAGAACAGCACTATTGGTCCACCGTCACGCCGCCCAACCTAAAGTTTAGTCCTAGATCAGCCACTAGGTTTGATGAATTATTAGTGTGGACTGAATCCGATGTTGTTCGTACGTTTATGAGGTTCCAGTGAACTTTTTCTACCTGTTGCGATATTAGAGTGTGGAGCTCAGATAACTTGGATGCTCGTAGTGAACTGTTGCTGACAGTGAACTTGTCAAATTAAACTATGACTGCCTTACAGTTATGTGTAGTTTTTTTTGGGTTGATATCTGGATAATTGTCATATTCCTTATTGGAATCAGTACAATGCAGGGACCTTGTCTGGTAGCAAAATTTCCATGAAACATGGAGTTAACATGCTTGAAATGAACTTATATATTGATTCTAGTCTTTCTGTTATTTCTTCAATTCGCGTTTAACATGCTTGAAATGAACTTATATATTGATTCTAGTCTTTCTGTTATTTCTTCAATTCGCGTTCAGCTATAACGGAAACCCTCGAATTTAGAGCTGTTTGGCATTCCAATCCAGTTCCAACAGTGCACTTCTCGGACTGAGAAAGGGGAACTGCTTAGCGCTGCATGTTAGAACTCATTAAAGCCTGATTCACATCATTATGCTCAATAAAAGGAATGAGAGAACCTCTAATAGAAAAATACAGTGTCCATACCAATGAGAGAACCTCCAATAGAAAAATACAGTGTCCAAACCAGGTTTACTATAGATCCATAATTGCTTCAGAATCTTTTCCTCGAGCTGTTAGCCGTGGTTGTCATAGTTAATGCTTAAGAGCGATAAACTTATATATTTGAGGTGACGAGCAAAGATGATTCTCATTGAATCTTCTTACTGTTAGAATAGGATATGATTCTTTGTTTCCTTATCTGTGTATGTCATAATCCCCCGTAATATCTCCTTGTACTCTCTAATATATATTGCTCTTTAGCCTCATGAATATACACATAATATTCACAATATGGTATCAGAGTTAAGGTACTTACCCTAGTTTTCCGCATCGCCGCTGGGCATCTGTTGCCGCCGCTACCAGTTCAAAGGCCGAGCTGCCGCCTTTTGGACATTGTTGTCTGGTTCATCGCCGCACCTGCAGCCATCGCCTACGACCATCTGCTGCCGTTCGTGGTTGCCCTCGACCGTCGGCCGTCGCACATTGTCGTCCACCGTTTGACTGTCGGCCGCCCGGCCGCGCATCGACCCTAGCGCCCGTCGCCCAGCTGTCTGCCGCTTCGCTGCCCGGCCGCCCGTTGCTCGGCCACTCCCGACGCCTGGCCGCCCGACGCCCCGTCGCTCGGTCACCCGCCACCTCGCCGTCCAACGCCGCCACACCTAGTCTCTCGCCGCTCGTCACCTAGTGTCCGACTGCCAGGAGTGCCACGCTTGAACGGATCGGATCTGATATGATCTATTCGGTTTATTAGTTTCGAAAAATAAAATAAAAAATAGAATGTTGATCTAACTGTTGTGTCGTTCAGTGCCGTCTATCGATGGCATCCATTCCATCAGATGCGATCCCATTCTCGGTTGTGGTCTTCACTCATGGAGATTACATTCGATGGTCTTCGCCTCTAGGGACATGTCACCAATGCACGACCTCTGCCACCACCGGTTCAGCCTCCCAGGCAGTCTACTTTTGCACCTACTGCAGAAGATGTGGCCGCCAAGGAGGCAAAGGCTGTTGCTGTTGCTGACACTGCTGATAAGGCTTTTCAGTACGTCATCGACGCTTTCGAGCGTTGGTGTGCTGATGAGGCCTGTGTTGGCGCCATCCCAGTGGTCAGCATTGACGACTCCATCTAGCCAGACATTGTTGGTCTGCGGTTTACTCGACAGATCTGGGAGTACTTACGTGAGCGATACCAGTAGAGCAGTGATGTTCAATTCTTTTCGCTTCAGCGTGAGTTGGAGACGCTTTGTCAGGCGGACTTTTGTTGATGATTTCTTTCGAGCCCTGGCCAGTCAGCTGGGCGAGCTGGCTTCTCCACTTTGCCAGGAGTGTCATAAAGTGCAGAAGGCAGATCATGATCGCTTTCGATTTTATGATTTCGTCTGCCATCTTCGCCTAGAGTTTTGAGCCTATTAGGGCTCAATTGCTGAGCCACTCACCATGTCTGACCATCATCAAGGCCCTTTCGATGCTTCGAGCTGAGGAGATTTGTCTCGGGTTAGCAGCACAGTCTGTTTCAATTGTGCTTGTTGCCCCTTCGACTACATCGACGATTTCTGCTTCGACCACGGTCCCTCCCTAGGTGCCTGTTTTCGCTCCTGTTTTCGATCAACTGGAGTTCAGTGCAACTACTGCAAAAACTTTGGGCATGACTACCAGAGTTGTGCGGTGCGGAAAAAAGGAACAAGGCGCGTAAGGGTGGACGATCCAAGGGGGCAGGGAGGCCCTTCCTTCATAGGAGGACATACCAGCTCGTTAGGTTCTTAGCGAGGTGACTTTGTTCAGCAGCTCTGCTAGGCTTTACTTTAGCTCTCTCATAGCTCAACAGGTTCTACTAGCCTAGCTCAGACGTCTCCTCTAGCTATTTATTGGATTCTAGATTCTGGTGCCTCTTTCTACATGACATCAGATTCCATGTCTCTTACTTCAGTAGGACCTCATGTTTCTCCTATTTTTGTTTAGACAGCTAACGGTACTCCTCTGTTTGTCAGGGTGCCCTTTTGTCTAGTGATTTTTCTGTTCCAGCTATTTTCCATGTTCTCCAACTTGCTATGCAGCTTTCCTCGGTGGGTCAGCTCATCGATTTTGGTTGTAGGGTTGGTTTTGACTCTCGCACCTGTTTTGTTAAGGATCGACAGGCAAGGACGGTACTTGGGATTGGTCGGCGCCGTAGGGATCGTCAGGGTCTCCACATTCTCGACCGCCTTCACCTTCTGTCAACTTCAGTTGCTCCTGCCACATCCATGTCTACATCGCCACTGCTACCACCACTTCAGAAGCTTTTGCGCAGTGGCATAACTGATTAGGTTATTTATGTGGGTTCCGTCTTTCTATAGTAGTTTATCAAGGTGTTCTTGGACGTGTTACTTGTTTTGTCAGGGTTGTAAGCCGGGCAAGCAGCTACAACTACCTTATCATTCTAGCGAGTGCTTGCCTTCATGTCCTTTTGATTTATTTCATTCAGATGTATGGGGACCTGCGCCTATTATCTCTAAAGGCGGGCATAAATTCTATGTAATTTTCATTAATGATTATTCCCGCTTTACATGGTTTTTTCTTATGTTTAACTGTGGTCAGTTTTTTGCGATCTTTCATAGCTTTGCAAGGATGGTTTGTACTCAATTTGAGTCATCTATCCGTACTTTTCGCTTTGATTTTGCTGGCGAGTACTGTTCTAGCGCTTTTAGACAATTCCTTTCTGAGCAAGGCACTCTTTACCAGTCTTCTTGTTCTGGTGTCCATGCTCAGAATGGGGTTGCTGAGCACAAGCATCGTCATCTGATTGAGACTGCTCGCACTCGTCTCCTTGCTTCTCACGTTCTACTATAGTTCTGGGCTGAGCCTGTTTTCACGGCTGCATATCTCATCAATATGCAGCTTTTCACCGCTCTTAAGGATATCAGCCCTATAGAGAGTATGTATTCTAGAGCTCCCTAGTACACTCATCGTCATATTTTTGGTTGCACCGGTTTTGTCCTTCTGCAGCCTCGTGAGCGCGCCAAACTGTCGGCCCAATCAGTTGAGTATGTGTTTCTTGGTTACAGTTATGAGCATATGGGTTATCGCTGCTATGATCCTTTTGCTCGACGGATCAGGATCTCTCGAGATATTTTTGACGAATCTCGACCTTTCTTCTATCGAGATTTGGCTTGTGTTGAATCCACCGTTGAGACGATCTCATGGTTGTCTCTCTCTGACTCTTCACCTATTTCTCCCTTATCACAATCTTCCTCTAGTCTGTCTCCAGTGGTTTCTTTTGTATCTCCACATACTGTGTTGCCTCTTGCAGCATCACATCTTGTTCCTGCAACACCATCGTCTCGTTTATCTAGGGTGTACTACTTCAGGTGTCCTCGTCCTTCACCATATTCCTCTTCTGGTATCTTGCCGACACCGACGTCTGATTCCTCTAATGATGCTTCTCGTTACCCTCTTCGTGACCGGACATCCCTTCGGCCTCCTGATCGTCTTAGTTTTTCTTCGATAGCTCGTGCTCTCTCTATCATTGAGCCTAACTCTTATCGTGAGGCTGCTTTTCATTTCGAGTGGCAGTTTGCTATGGCTCCGAGTCGTGCCCCGCCCCGACCTTGCCAGCCTCCGGTTGCCGCCCTCACGCCACCCTCCAGACCCGCCGCCGCTCGGGTGAGCCCGCCGACGCTGCTCTCCGCTTGGGCGAGCCTGCCGACGTTGCTCTCCGCTCGGGCGGCCTTGGGTCGGTCCTCCCTGCGCCTCCTCCGGATCCGTCGCTCGGGTGCCGCCGCCCGCCGTCGGTCTCCGCCTGGCTCGCTCGGGTGAGCACTGCTTGGGTCGGTTTGGGCAGTGGTCGGCCCACAGCTGCCTGGAGGTTTCTTTTTGTCCAATCCGCCAGGATCCGGCTGCCGAGCTGCATTCCTGATTGGATTTATTCCCTATGCGCTATGGGGGTAGGCAGCCAAGGTAAATTGAGGATTTTTCTATGGAGGTGTTCTTTTGTGCTGCTGTTGTATCTTTTTTTTTCTCCCGATCACTGATCGGGGTTGAGTCGCCTACCGCCCGTCGACCTCGCACGTATCTACTCCGACATCGGCGTCGACTACACCGGCCTCTACCTCTTCGACTGTGCGGCCAGGCCGGGCACGCGATGTCGAGGGGACGCCTTCGCGCATCGCGTCTCGGTCATCCCGTCCGCACGTCTTCATCGCCGGTTCGTCATTGCCACCACAGATCGGGACGCCTCCACCGACTTCTTCCATCGTCGTCCTGCCTCGCGCGTACTCGGTCTGATCAGCCGATTGTGCGCGATCCACCCGGCTCCCGTGACGTCCGTTGTCGAGTACTACGCGCATCTTCTCCGAGCAACAGGGCTGCTGCTGTGTCGCCTCCTCGGGCCGCAGCACCGGCGCACGTGTGTCCCCTCGCCGGTGCATCTACATTGCCGTCCCCTGTGCATCGACGACTGTGCTGCGTAACCTCTTGTGCGCCATCTGTCTGCACATGGTCTTCGTTATACTGATCGGGCCTTCATCGCCGACATCGAGCGCTACCGCCACCGCCGTACCTTGCGTCAGGACTGCTCGCCTTCGCGCCAGAGCGTCCGCCCGGACTGCTCGCCTTCGGGTAGGAGCGTCCGCTCCCGCACTGCTTCTTCTTCGTCCAGCACAACCACGCCTGGTTGGGGCCCTCTCCCTTGTACGTCCGGTACTGGCAACACCGGTGCGTGCTTTCGTCCCCGCCGCGTTGCCGGGTCTGGCAAACCTGGCACACGCCTCGGCTCTAGCGGCTTGACTGCATCGACTTCGGCATCGACCCTCCCGTTCCCGTCCCGACTGCCTCGATTGCATCGCCGTTTTTCACCTACATCCTCGACGGCCCTGACTGCGGCGACCTCGGCATCGCCCCCCTTCCACGACGACTGCCTCGACGCGTCTCCGTCATCACCATGGCACCTCTTTTTGCGCCCGCGGCTTCATGAGCGACCGCCTCGACATCGGTAACCTGACCACGACTACGTCGACCACGGCCATCTCTAGCACGGCATCCTCGACCACGATTACTCCGCCCTCGCGCTCGGCTACCTCGACATCGGCACAAAGGGCTACCGCCTTGCTTGAGCTACTCGTCGGTTCCTGCTCCAGTCACAGCATACGCGCCGCATCAACGGTTATGACTGCGGGGGGATGTTAGCTCTTCTTCTCCAGTCTCACCGTCTGCGACGCTCCCGTTGTGACTGCGGGGGGATGTTAGAGTACAATATATGGTAGGATAGAGTCCATTGGGATTACAATCCCTTGTACCATCTTGCCCCCCAAGTCTTGTACCTCTATATATACCGCCCGAGAGGCTCAATGCAATATATCTAATTCCACCCAATTCTATCTTCTTTCAGTATGGTCGTAATTACAATGAGACTTATGCCCCTTGTTGCCTATATGACCACCATTCACACTCTTGTTGCTATTGCTTTTGTTCGTCGGTGGTCTCTCTCAGTTGGATGTTAAGAATGCTTTTCTTAATGGCGTGCCTAATTTGCGCATTTTACCTCAGTGATTACCGTTGTCGGTTTTACTGTGAGTGCTCACGATCCTGCTCTATTTGTCCATGTCTCACCTCGAGGTTGAACATTGCTTCTTCTATATGTGGATGATATGCTCATCAGTCGTGACGATTCCTCATCACATATGTGAAGAAACATCTTAGTGGTCAATTTCTAATAACTGATCTTGGTTTTCTTATGTACTTGGGATTGAGGTTTCTTCCACGCCTGAGGGTTACTACCTCTTCCAGCTGAAGTATGTCTAGGATCTTCTTGATCGGTCTGGTCTGACTGATACTCGCATTGTTGAGACTCCTATGGAGTTTTTCCTTCAACTTCGTGCTACTGATGGTGATCTTCTTGAGGATCTTACTCGATATCTCCATCTTGTTGAGAGTTTAGTATATCTTGTGAGCACTCGTCCTGATATTGCTCATGTTGTTCATATCTTGAGTCAGTTCATGGCTCGTTCTACTCATCTTCACTACATGCACCTTTTTTGTGTTCTTCGCTACTTGCGTGGAACCATCTCTCGTCATTTGTTTTTCCCTAGCTCCACCTCACTCCAGCTTCAGGTGTACTTCAATGTGACGAGTTAGTGATCCTTCTGATCATCGTAAAGAATCAGACTGCAGTTTCCCATTCGAGTACAGAGATTGAGTTGAGAGCTATGGCAGTAGTAACAACAGAGATTACTTGGTTGAGGTAACTACTTGCAGATTTTGGAGTACCTGTGATGGGACCTACAACTTTTTTGTTCGACAGTACATGTGCTATCAGTATTACCCGTGACCCAGTGAAGTATGAACTCACCAAACACATTAGTGCGGATGCTTTATAAACTCGCTCACAGGTGTAGGAGGGAGTGCTCGCTTTACAGTTTGTACCCTCAGAGTTACAGATTGCTAACTTCTTTACGAAGCCACAAACTAGAGTACAACATTTGTATTTTCTCTCCAAACTCAGTGTGTGTGATCTACCATGAGTTTGAGGGGGTGTTAGAATAGGATATGATTCTTTTTCCTTATATGCTGTTGTTTTCTTATCTGTGTATGGTATATTCCCATGTAATATCCCTTTATACTCCCTATATATATATTACCCTTTGCCTCATGAATATACACACAATATTCATGACACTTACTAGCATTTGGAAAAATACTTATATTGGTCCATTTTGGGATTGTCAGTGCTGATTCCTGAGATCAAATGCTGAAATACACAAATGTAGACTTACTTGTTGTGCTGGCTATTGGTTGGACGACTATTGCTGAGCTTGGACACTAGGGACAAAATTGAGGCTAAAATTTTTTCTTACAGCTTTGTCTACTGACTTTGGATGTCCAGATCAATTGCCATTCATGTAGGACTGGGATTTTCGGATCATCATGTGTGAATCCTATAGAATTTACTGTTCTTTGGTTATGTCAGAACAACCTCCTAGGATGCCTTGAAATGAATTGACTAGTGCCTCTTTTGTACATTGCTCCTGTGATCGTTGAGTATTATTCTCAGTTCCTCACTGAATATATTTGTTCTTTGTCATGTGCTGTTACTATTCCCCCCTTTATGTGCATAATGAACACTTGTGCTTATGGTTGTGAATTGGATTACTACAGGGTTCTACCCGAAAAGGCATGACCGTGGCCTTCCTATTAGGAAGGTGAGAATTAATCAAGCATGGCTTCAAGGGCAATCATTAGGAGAAGGAAGTATCTTTTGGATCATCGTGACACACCTATTCTCTCATCTTCCTCCTCCGCCTTCCAGCATGGAAGATTTGGTTTTGAGGTTAAGCCAAAAATAGTGCAGCATGTTCTTGAGCAAAGCTTAGGGGATTCCAAATGTGAGAAGGAGCAGTATAGGGTGAATTTGACAAAGGGCGATCTGCCAGGTCTTGGTAATGGGTTTGTGCGACGTCCAGCTCATGTGATTTCTTTTTATGGTTATGGAATTGGAAGGAATGAATTTGGGTTGCCTTTGGGAGCTAGATATTTGTTGCAGTCAGTCCGCACAGCATCAACTGCAACTGCTGGGCAACCTAAGTTGGATATTGAAGATGAACAGAGTGAGGATCAGAAGCAGAATAAAAGGAAAAAGGAGGCATCCCCAGAAGAATGTGATCAGGTTGTGGAAGGCCTAAGCACTGCAAAAGCTAAAGCCAAAGCCAAGCAGGTGCAAGAATCTCTAAAGACTGGTCAATCAATCATACAAAAATTCTGGGCAAGGCTTCTGGGTATTGGCCCTGCTCTCCGAGCCGTTGCTTCAATGAGCAGGTCTGAGTTCTTTTTATTTGTACTCAAATCTGTGGTTTTAAGACAAGGATATTTGCTCCCTCCCCCTTTTCCTGCCCTTTCTTAACTTATGAAACTTACCTTATTTTTTGTTTGTTTAGAGCTGATTGGACCGCAAAGCTGAAGCATTGGAAGGATGAATTTGTTTCTACACTGCAGCATTACTGGTTAGGGACAAAGCTACTCTGGGCAGATGTTAGGATTTCATCAAGATTGCTGGTGAAGCTTGCTGGTGGTAAGAGCCTCTCAAGAAGGGAGAGGCAGCAGCTGACCCGTACAACAGCCGATATCTTCAGGCTGGTACCTTTTGCTGTGTTCATCATTGTTCCATTCATGGAATTCTTACTGCCGGTGTTCCTCAAGTTGTTTCCAAATATGCTGCCATCAACATTCCAAGACAAGATGAAAGAAGAGGTTTGTGCCGTAACCACCTGAATTACTAAATGCGCTAGTGTGTTATATTGTTTAGGTGTTACGTTTTACCAGCATGCTGTTGTGCTACTGATGATGTATGTATGCCACAAACTCACTAATGCGTGTGTAGTATCATTACGCCAATAAATGCCATGGTTGTATACCCATCTTCCATGTCTGCTTGTTACAATACACAATAGGTTTTTGTGTCTCTGTGTGAATTGTGCTCCTAGTACCATTTGTATCGGAATCACAAAACATTATCATGGCGCAAACTGATTGGCTCAAGAAAGTGGTTCACTTTCTTGTGCAGGAAGCATTGAAAAGGAAGCTGAAAGCAAAGATGGAGTATGCAAAGTTTTTGCAAGATACCGCAAAAGAAATGGCAAAGGAAGTTCAAACATCACGTAGTGGAGAAATAAAACAGACAGCTGAAGATCTGGACGAATTTTTGAACAAGGTATCAGTTGTATATATGCTCCCGTTTGTCACTGAAATTTAGATGTATATTATGAATTGCTTTCTAATATTCCTTCTTGGATAATTTGCCTTAAATCGCAATTAGGTCAGGAGAGGTGAACGTGTCTCCAATGATGAAATCTTGAGCTTTGCAAAGCTGTTCAATGATGAACTGACATTGGATAACATGAGCAGGTTACCATTATTTGAATATCCTTGTAAATTTAGTGTCACAATTATACCAGAGCTGATCAATATTTTCCTGCAGATCACGCTTGGTAAATATGTGCAAATATATGGGTATCCGACCTTTTGGTACAGACCACTACTTAAGGTTCATGCTGCGCAAAAATCTGCAAGAGTAAGTTTATTTAAATTGCGAAGGGTAAAAGACGCTCTCTGCAATTGGTGACATAGAAGTGACATGTTTGGAAATATTTGACTTCACAACTGGAGCGCTAATTAGCTTGCATCTTCAACATCTAAGTATTCTTTTCTATTGTACATAAATGTAATTCGAACGATCAATTTTGGAGATCAATCAGTGATGGAGAGTTGGCGTTAATACTATCTTTCTAAAGCTCATTGGACAATCATCCAAATTAGAATTTCAAGTGGGTTTTGTAATATATATCATAATATAAGTACAGAAAAGGGGGGATTTTTCTAGGTGGCCTGCTAAAGTGCTAACAGTAAAATAAATTAAGTAATTCTAAGCAAAACTTTGCAACGCTTAATTCATACACCAAGAGCAAATAAGTAGTATTTATGATGGATGTCAGAAATCATGTTGATTTGATTTACGTTTGAGACTCTGCACTTGAATAAATTTAACGTGTGTTTCACTCAAACAGTATTTTAGGTTCAGCACCTAAATTTATTTGCTGTATACATGAGATATCGTGATAACTTTTGCTTATTGGATTTGCTAGTGGTTTTGCCCTTTGTCTTGATGCTGTCTGCATTTACTTCAATGCAATCTGACAATTGTCTTTTTAATTTCATAATGCAAAATATCTGCTCACTGTTTTGGTAATTGTACCCCTATCTATGCAGCATTAAGAATGATGACAAGATGATTCAAGCTGAGGGTGTTGAGTCTCTTTCTGAAGAGGAGCTTCGGCAGGCCTGCCGTGAACGTGGTCACCTAGGCTTGCTGTCAACAGAAGAAATGCGCCAACAGGTTAGTTTGCAACTTTGCATTGTTATGATGATATGCACACAATATAGTGTTTCATGGTCTCCAATAATTGACTCAGTTACTTGTTCTTGAGTTATTTGTTAGTGTTATCTCCGTTTCATATTATTTGTGAAGTCATTCTAGTCATCTATTCTTTTTCACATTGTATGTCTATATCATTCTACCCTTTTAAGACAAATTTGTCACACTCTTTCCATCCAGTATACTTCATTTAATTGCAACAACATATCTGTAATTAATGATTTCTGATGTGCCTAGACATCTTAAATAGGGTTAAATTTGGTCATTTTAACACATGTTAATTCTTATGCCAAGAACTGGAATGACTTGTGATACGGAGAGAGTCATATCATAGATTAGGGCCGTACATCATCAATCTCCATGGTGCGTCTTTATTTTTGTTCTTCAAAAGAATACCTGATTGTTTCTTAGTTTTTGCGAACTGTAAATACCTCTATGGGCTATTCAGTGTTATGGTTACCCTATTAGATATTATCTTGTTCTTTAGTCTATTAGTTTCTTTATTTGTTGACATTTGTGTTGATCTAGTTTTTTTTTGTTCCCAAAAGCTATATGTAGTAAATATTCTGTCAACTATGATGTACCTTTGAAGGAAAGCTACAATCATCACTTAGCTTCCACTTTGAATGAAACGCATCTGAAGTTGGATTACATTGCTCTGACTTCTCTGTGTAAAAAAAAAACCACCACTACCCTGTAAATGGTATTAGATTATGTTAGTAAAATTCCTTACAACTTTATTTTCTGTCCAGCTCCAAGACTGGTTGGATCTCTCACTTAATCATGCTGTGCCATCTTCTCTTCTCATACTTTCAAGGTAAATTTGATTTATATATTTCTCACTGGCTATCTACTGTTTGGGCTTGCATTCTTATTCATGTTCCGTAACATTGTCAGAGCTTTTACTGTATCCGGGAAAATGAAACCTGAGGAGGCCGTTGTAGCAACATTGTCTTCTCTGCCAGATGAAGTTGTGGATACAATTGGGACAGTATTACCATCTGAAGATTCAGTTTCTGAGAGGAGGAAAAAGCTGGAGTTCCTTGAGATGCAGGAAGAACTTATCAAGGTGATTTATACATAAGATGGTCCATTTTTTCCCATGTAGAAGTACTATAAAGATTAAAATTATGCACAGTTTTACTTCTCATTGCGCCAATGCAACCATAATATTTGGGGTTGATATGAAACTCACCCTGGTAGTACGCTTGATAAGCTGATACAGAACTGCCTTCCATTGAATGTGCACCCTGTGCTTATTTTATTGTATTTTCTGGCGGAGTGGGGCATTTACTACTTAGTAGCTCTTACTTTTATTAATTTGTTTTATTAGTCCAAAAACACATTCATCTTATGGACTTCGTTTTTTTTTCTAACAACCCATGGCCCATATGCACTCTGCATTGTCTCAGATTTTGAATTATGTGAACAGTAGTGTACTGCTATTGCATGTCCTGTTGTGCCCTTGTTAGCTCTTATGCTTGAACCTCATAGGATTTTATGTTCATGTCCTCTCATGCAGCAGATGTATTGGAAAACCATAGATTGTTTATGCTATTCCATGGTTAAGCCAGAAGATGTCCAGTTGAAAAATTAAATTGTTGAACGTGAAATGATTTTTTTTTTGAACTCTTCATATCCCTGTATTATTACTTAAGGCCATATTGTTTAGTCTCAGTTGTGAACCTATCATCTCACATGAACCACTTCAAGGTTCACACCCTATTTAATGTGGAATGGTGCAATAGCGTTATCTTATGTATATTTTAATGCCTTCGATAATAAAATTTGGTCGATGAGATCTGCTAGACCAATTTTAGTTAATTGTCCAATATAGTTCATAGGAATGGGCTTTTATTGTTCCCATCAAAAGGAATAGGCTTTTATTTTCCTCGTCCCAATTATTTTGTTTTCACCATAATGCTGCTAGCACTGAATTGTACAACAACAACAAAGCCTTCTGTCCTAAATAAGTTAGGATATGCTAGGAATGAAACTTCCTCGAGGACAAAGGAACAAGTGCCTTGTAATAAAACCTACAAGGCTAAAACTCTAAGCCCTACTTGTTATGAATAGCGCATGTATTCATTATGAGGCCAATAGGCCAATATATATACATGTACAGGTGTGGTAAATATGCACAAAGCCCCTTATACAATGGGGTAAATACACAGGTATGAAATACACATCTAACACCCCCCCTCAAACTTATGGTGGATCAACAACATGAAGTTTGGAGAGATGAAAACTGTGTTGAGCTCTGGTTTGTGCCTTTGTGAAGAAATCTGCCAACTGAATCTCGGAAGGCACATACTGAAGAGCAACAATCTGGTCCTGCACCTGTGTCCGCATGTAGGAAGCATCAACACCAATATGCTTTGTAAGCTCATGCTTCACCGGATCTTTAGCAATGCTAATAGCACATGTCAGACAAAAGAGGAGTCGGTGCAGAAACAGAAACACCAAAATCCTCAAGTAACCACCGCAGCCAAGTAACCTCCGCAGTCAACAAAGCCATAGCTCGCAACTCAGGCTCAGCACTCGAACGAGAAACTGCTGTCTGCTTCTTAGTCTTCCAAGCAATGAGAGAACCACCAAGAAAAACACAATAAGCAGAGAGAGACCGGCGATCAGAGGGATCACTAGCCCAGGTGGCATCAGAATATGCCTGGAGCTGTAAAGAACTGGAGCGAGGGAAAAAGAGACGACGAGAGATAGTTCCACGAAGATATCGTAGAACACGAAGAAGATGACTATAGTGAAGCTGAGTGGGAGCGGAAACAAACTGACTCAAGATATGCACAGGGTACGAAATGTCAGGACGAGTGACACCAAGGTAAACAAGGCTCCCAACAAGATGACGATAGCGAGTAGGATCAGCAAGAGGCTCACCATCTGTGGGACGAAGATGAACATTAAGCTCCATGGGAGTCTCTGCTGTCCGCTGATCAGTAAGAGAGGCACGATCAAGAAGATCCTGGATATACTTTTCTTGGGACAGATAGAAACCCTCAGGAGTAGAAATAACCTCAATCCCAAGAAAGTAGCGAAGATGACCTAGATCAGACATAAGAAACTGCTCATGAAGCCGCTCCTTGACAAAAGTGATATACCGAGGATCATCTCCAATAATGATCATATCATCAACATACAAAAGGAGAAGCGTCCGACCACGAGATGAAGTGTGAATAAAAAGAGCAGGATCATGAGCACTCGCCGAAAAGCCAGCTGCAGTGACAACAGAGGAGAAACGATCAAACCAGGCACGAGGAGCTTGCTTGAGGCCATATAGAGATCGGCGAAGACGACAAACCATACCCTCAGGAACAGAATACCCAGGGGGTGGCTGCATGTAGACCTCCTCACGCAACTCGCCATTAAGAAAGGCATTCTTGACGTCCAACTGAATGATAGACCACTGTTGAACAGAGGCCACAGCAAGAAGAGTGCGAACGGTGGTCATGTGAGCGACAGGAGCAAAAGTCTCATCATAGTCACAGGCATGCTCCTGCTGGAAACCACGCGCTACAAGACGAGCCTTGTAACGCTCAAGAGAACCATCAGAGCGAGTCTTAACCTTATAGACCCACTTGCACGTGATAGGAGTAACACGCGCAGGAAGAGGAACAAGATCCCACGTGCTAGTACGCTCAAGGGCAGCGATCTCCTCCGCCATCGCATGCTGCCACTCCTGATGAACAACAGCATCACGATAAGAAGTCGGTTCAGCAAGAGCAGCGGCAGCAAAACCAAAACGCTCAGGAGGCCGAATAGACTGACGATCGCGAAGAGCATAACGAGGAGTGGCCGAAGGGGATGACCCGTCAGAAGGGGAGGGCATATCAGAAGGATCCTCAACTCGCGGGCGACGAGTATAGTAGAAAGGATAAGGAGGAACAAGATCAGGAGCAACCTCGGGAGAGGATGTCGGTGGTGAAGAAGGTACTGACTGAGAAGAAGGTACCGGGGAGACCAAAGGCTGTGGTGGAGTGGTGACTATAGGACTGGAAGGAAAAGTCAGAAATGAAAACGGCTCAACGACAGATGCTGAAGTGGAGGAAGGAGACGGACGAGGATAGAAAGGACGAGACTCATCAAAAGTAACATCCCGAGAAATCCGCATCCGTCAGGCAACAGGATCCCAACAACGATATCCCTTGTGCTCAGCACTGTAGCCCAGAAAAACACACTCAACCGACTGAGCGGTCAGTTTGGTGCGCTCACGAGGTGCAAGAAGAACATAGCACACACACCCAAACAGGCGAAGTCTGGAATAATCAGGAATCTGGCCACAGAGACGCTCAACTGGAATCCCACCCTGCAGAGCAGAGGAGGGCTGAATGTTGATCAAGAAAGTGGCAGTAGAAACAGCCTCAGCCCAAAAATGTGGTGCAACAGCGGAAGCAATCATGAGAGCACGAGCTGTCTCAAGAAGATGACGATGCTTACGCTCAGCCACACCGTTCTGAGTATGAGCACCTGGACAAGAAAACTGAGAGAGAGTGCCCTGCTCAGCAAGAAAGCCACGAAGTACTCCCGACAAATACTCTCCAGCGGAATCAGCGCGAAAAACGCGAATAGGAGAGTCAAACTGAGTGCGAATCATGGTGGCAAAGACCTTGTAGATAGATAAAACCTCACTACGAGATGACATAAAATATATCCATGTATGGCGAGAAAAATCATCAATAAAAATGATATAATATCGATGACCTCCTTTCGAAACAAAAGGAGCTGGTCCCCATACATCAGAATGAACAAGATCAAAAGGAGCTGAGACACTGACTCACTAGAAGGATAAGGGAGTTGAAGCTGTTTGCCAAGCTTACAACCTTGACAATGTAGAGAAACATCACCAGACACAGACCCTAAAAGACCTCGACGAAGTAAAGAATCCATGCGGGAACCACAAAGATGTCCTAAGCGATGATGCCACTGAGCAAACGAAGCGGTGGAGGCTGCAGCAGCTGCAGAGGTGGAGGCGAGAAGACTGACTGGGGCAGCGAAAGGAAGGCGATGCCAGTCAAGCTCCCAAAGCCGTTGGGAGTCACGGCGGCGAGGGCCAGTACCAACCAGAGTCCCCGTGCGACGATCCTGAACACAACAAGAGTCAGAGTCGAAAATAACACGACAACCATGATCAGTGAGCTGGCCAACAGATATGAGCTGCATGGTTAGTTTTGGAACATGAGACACAGCAGGAACATGAAAAGAGGAATTTGAAAGAGTGCCTCATCCCGTGACAGAAAGAGAGGTACCATCTGCTGTGTGGACAGTGATAGGAGCAGCTAAGAGACTAATGGAAGTAAGACAGGTGGAATCAGATGTCATATGAAAAGAAGCACCAGAATCAAGAATCCAAGGTGATGTACCTGAGGAAAGAGAAGTAGAAGGTGGTCTCTCACCAGAAGACTGAGTAGCAGAACCAGCAGAACCAGACGATGCATAAGCAACCATGCGGCTTTGCAATGTGAGAAACTGCTGAGTGTCAAAAGTACCAGAACTCTGCTGAGAGGAGGAACCACCAGTGCCCTTCGGAGGACGAGCACCACGACGAAGATCCTTCTTCTTCTTGTAGTAAAACTGTTCCACATGTCCATCCTTGTTGCAATAGGTGCAGTGAAGGCCCTTACCAACAGCAGCTGTCACTGGTGGAGGCACAACTGATGAAGAAGTAACCAACGGCACAGCGGGTGTAGAAGCCGGAGAAGCCACCAAAACAGAAGGAAGTGATGATGAAGATGATAACAGACCCGCTCCACGAAGTCGAATCTCCTCAGTACGAACAGCTGTAAGGGCCTCTAACAAAATCACACGAGGATGACGAGCCAGCAACTGAGCACGAGTCTGCTCAAACTCAGACCGAAGACGTGTCAAAATGTCGTAGATGCAGCGAAGCTCCATGTGAGACTGCTGACGCTGACAACACTGACAGGTACGGCAAACATCTGGCCCCAAAGAGTCGATCTGACGCCATATCACAGACAACTGAGCATAGAACTCATCCACAGTGGCATCTCCCTGCTGCAGCGATTGCTCCTGTCGCACAACAGCAAGGTATAAGGAATCACCAGATGGCTCGTAGCGGCTGCGGAGATGCGACCACATCGCATGTGCAGAAGTCAGTCCAACAACATCACCAGTGAGATGCACCTCCATGCTAGCAACCAAAATAGCAGAGGCACGAGCATCTTCATCGATCCATGTCTTGTGAGCAGCATACTGAGTCTGAAAAGTCTCCATGGCATCTTCAAAAGTCTCAGAAGCCTGCGTACGAGCGTCTTCGGAAGCATCCTTCGGGAGTACAGGCTCAACAGGTGGAGTAGGACGAGGCGGACAAGGCAACTCGCCCGTAAGAAACTCCCAAAGGCGCTGACCACGCATGTGGATGCGCATGTGCTGAAACCAGTCCCGAAAATTGAGACCATCGAAGAACACCGGGCAACGAGGAACAGAAACGGTGCCTGCAAAAGAAGACATCTCTTTTTTTTTTCTTTTTTTCTTTTCTTTTTTGTTTTTTTGTTTTTTTGTTTTAGTCGGCTTCAAAACTTCAGTCCAAAACCAAAACCGACCGCACGCCCAAAACAGAGAGAGGCGACGGCGGCGGACCCGCAGGTGGCGGCGGCCCGCAACCCCGGCGGTCGGCGGCGGCCCGCAACCCCGGCGGTCTCAGGCGGTGACCCGCCGGGGGCGGATCTCAGGCGGCGACCCTCGGGCGGATCTCAGGCAGCGGCCCTCGGGCAGCCCGCGACACCGAGGAAGAACGGCGGCGGCCCGCAACCGGCGACCACGGCTTCGAGCGGAATCTGGACGGCAGGCAGGGCAAGGGCGACTGCGACCCCGAGGTGGCCCCCGACGCCAAGAAAGGGAACCGAGGAAACCGGCGACAGCCTCAGGGCGACCTGCGACGAGGACGGCCGGAGGTGAAATCTGGACACCGCGGAAAGGAAAGAGGCGGCGTTCGGTCACGGCGACAAGCGACAGTGGAAAGCCAGGAAAACCCTAGGTTTAACGAAACCCTAGGTATGAGAAATCCTTGGCTCTGATACCATGTTATGAATAGCGCATGTATTCATTATGAGGCCAATAGGCCAATATATATACATGACGTGGCCGTAAATCCTACTTTCGCATCAATTCTTTCATCGGATGAGATCAATGCTTTGCTTGTTCAATCAGAAATTCTTGATGAAAACAACAAGCATGACAAGGAGGAAGAGAAGGACGTGTGTGTTTGACCGCAGAGCCAGGTTGCAGTGCATGCAAGAGGAACCGATTGAGCTGCACATGAGCCAGAAGAAATTGTTGAGCCAAGTGAATCACAACAAGAAACCAAGTCTTCTCGTTACAGGTTACCAACGATCCAAGATGGATTTTTGCTGCACCAAGTACACGTCGAACAATCTCAGGAAACCTACACTGCTATGTATCTAGAAGATATTCTTGAAGATAAGGGAAGAATCAAACGAATCAGGAAGATACGTTTGTTAATTCTATCCTTGCCACATAAGGAGTTTAAGGGTGGCAAGCTGATAATTTTCTTACGATGGTCTCTTTCCTTGAGTGCATTTGGATGGGGTCCACCAATGATCGTGATTGATGAGGATATGCGGTGCAGTTCTATTCGTCCTATTTCTGAAGATATGTGCACAATTTCCAATGGAACCACTGCAAACAAAGCTTATATTTGGAAAGCTTATGAAGCCTATTTTTCAAAGCATTGAAGAACACATGATTTGGAGCTTTCTAGAAAAAGTTATGGCTATTGGAGTGTATGCTGCATGGGCAGACCGGGTAACGCGTGAGAGTTGACAAAGTTGACGAGTCCATGTCTTGTATCATATCTTAGGGTCATTTCTAGATATTCCATAACTTTTCAAAGGTTTAATAGGCTTCCTTTTCAGGTTTCCATGGATTCAAATCGTCCAAAACACGAAAATTGGAGATAGGAAAGTTTGAAGTAAATTTGGATTCGATTGGGGACAGTCAGGACAGCCCAACTTGAAAACGCTATAACTTTTACATACAAACTCCGATTTTGGTGTTCTTTGACTCTTTGGAAAGCTAACTTTGAGAACCATCCAACAAATCAAGTGCCAACGCTAGATTCCTTTTGTTTGCGCCGCAATAGCTAAAACAATCCAATGGTATAGAATTTTAGATGTCCTTTGTGTCCAAGTTATCTAAAGCGTTTGTTTCTTATTTTAGGTATCTTAGGAGGGCTATATAAGCCATATACCACCTCCATTGTAGGGGAGGCTAGATGTATTATCTATAATATTAGATTGAGTTGAATAAACCAGAAAATCGGCCACGTTGTGCATGCGTTTTTGTGAATTTTCGACAAGAGATTCATCTTGGTGTGCTGGTTCTAGCTGCGGTGCTAGTGCTTGTTTGCTGATTCGCAAGATTCATCCATCCTTTATTGTGATTTGAGGTGTTCTCGGGTGAGGAGATTATCTTCCGGTTTTGGTTCCTAACTATCGAACCCATCTATCTTGGTGGTTCCTGCGTGCCGCAAAAGATCGGGCCAAAACAACATGATCCCGCTAGTTCACTAGTTGGATTCTCATCATCTGGTATCAGAGCTTCCGTTGATTGTGGTACGTGCTGCAATTTGCTTTTTCGTTGCTTGTGGTGGATCAATTGCGCCGCTATGGCGACCATGGAGGAGAGCCCCACCTCGGGGTTCAATGTGCTGTTAAAGATGGAAGACCTAAAGCGACTGTTGAAGTTGAAGGAACAAGAGAAGCATCAAGAGGAACTCGGGAGCACAATTTTCTCTGTGCTCCAAAATCAGGAAGAAGATACTAATCATCGAGCTACAACCACCTCAGTTGATGAGGTCCACGTCGAGCAAACCAAGCCACGACTTCGTATACGAGATATATATCAGTCACATTGGTTCTTGTTTGAAGATGTGGTCAAACACAAGGACATATCAAAACTGAGGACGATTTCGCTTGAAGGAGAGGATGATGTGGGCGTAAATCCTACTGTCGCATCTATTCTTTCATCGGATGAGATCAGTGCTATGCTTGTTGTTCAATCTAAAATTCTTGATGAAAACAAGCATGAAAAGGAGGAAGAGAAGGACGTGTGTGTTTGACAGCAGAGCTGCGCTGCAGTGCATGCAAGAGGAGCCGATTGAGCTGCATGTGAGCCGGAAGCATGAGTCAGAAGAAATTGTGAATCCAAGTGAAACACAACAAGAAACCAAGTCTTTTCGTTATAGGTTACCAACAAACTTAGATGGAATTTTGCTACACCAAGTACACGCCGAACAATCTCAGGAAACCTACACTGTTAGGTATTTGGAAGATATTCTTGAAGATAAGGAAAGAATCAAATGAATCAGGAAGATACATTTGTTATTTATATTCTTACCACACAAGGAGTTTAAGGGTGGCAACCTGATAATTTTCTTATTATGGTATCTTTCCTTGCATGCGCTTGGATGGGGTCCACCAATGACTGTGATTGATGAGGATATGCGGTGCAGTTCTATTCGTCCTATTTCTGAAGATATGTGCACAGTTTCCGATGGAACCAGTGCAAACAAAGCATATATCTGGAAAGCTTATGAAGTCTATTTTCCAACGCATCAAATAACACGTGATTTGGAGCTTTCTACAAAAAGTTAAGGCTATTGGAGTGCATGCTGCATGGGCAAACATGGTGACACACAAGAGTTGACAAAGTTGAGGTCTGAGGAGCCTGCTCCTTGTACCATATCTTGGGGTCATATCCAGATATTCCATAACTTTCCAAAGGTTCAGTAGACTTCCTTTTTAGGTTTCCCACAGATTCAACTCGTCCAAAACATGGAAATTGAAGATAGGAAAATTTGATGTAAATTTGGATTCGATTCGGAACAGTCAGGACAGTCGAACTTGAAAACGCTATAACTTTTACATACGAACTCTGATTTTGGTGTTTTTGGACTCTTTGGAAAGCTAACTTTGAGAACCATCCAACAAATCAAATGCCAGTGTCAGATTCCTTCTGTTTGCACTGCAATAGCTAAAGCAATCCGACGGTACAAAATTTTAGATGTCCTTTGTGTCCAAGTTATCTAAAGCGTTTGTTTCTTGTTTTAGGTGTCCTAGGAGGGCTATATAAGCCATATACCACCATTGTAGGGGAGGCCGGATGTATTATCTATAATATTAGATTGATCCATCCGTTATCGTGGTTTGAGGTGCTCATGGGTGAGGAGACTATCTTTAGGTTTTGGTTTCTAACTACCGAACCCATCTATCTTGCTGGTTCCTATGCCATGAAAGATCGGGCCAAACACGATCCCGCTAGTTCACTAGTTGGATCCCCATCATCTGATGATGCGGGCGTAAATCCTATTATCTTATCATCTACATTCTGCCATCTGAACTGAGAGCCTAAAATATTGCCTCTAAACCTTATGTCATGGTTCTGGTACGTGGATCGCTAACTTCTATGTGTTTGTATCATTCGAATGCCTCAAGTCTCTTTTAATTGTTTACTCCCACGTTAGTCTTGGTCACCTTTGCCTCTTATGTTTTAGGTACGTCTTAAAATTCCATTATGTATCCGTGCATTAGAAGGTCTTTGTTGAAAATGTTCAAACTATTTCAAGCGATGTTGGACAAGCTTATCTTCAATTGGTGCTACCCCTATGCTATCACGTATATTATCATTGTGGATTTGATCCTATCTTGTGTGACCATAGATCCAAATCATCCAATGCATCATTCTTATCTCCGCTACACTGATCTTTTGTACATGTTGTCTTTTAGTTGCCCAGCATGCCACTCTATATAGCATTGCAGGTCTGATCGCCGTTCTATAGAATTTAACTTTTGAGGGATTTTTTTATCACACGAGATACCTGATGCTTGGCGCTATTTCACCCAACCCGCTCTTATCCTGTAGCTCACGTCTTTATCAATCTCGTCGTCTCACTGTAACATCAATTCGAAATATCGAAAAGTGACATTCGTAGGCACTACTTGTTCGTCCAGGCAAACATCTCCATCATCTGCCTTGGCACTATTAAAATCACATCTTATATACTCAGTTTTAGTCGTACTAAATCTAAAACCCTTTAATTTTAAAGTTTTCCTCCACAACTACAGTTTTCTATCGACACATATTCTACTCTCATTAACTAGTACTACATCATTAGCGAAAAGTATACACCAAGAGATATCTCTTTGTATGTCTTGCGTGACCTCGTCCATTACTAGGCAAAAAAACCCATTTGTTTTATTTTTGGCATAATGCTGCTAACGCTGAATTGTAACCCATTTATTTTATTTTCAGCATAATGCTGCTAACAGTGAACTGTAACCCAAGTATTTTATTTTCAGCATAATGCCGCTAACACTGAAATGTTGTTAATGCTTTTGCGTATGAAAATATCCAGGAGGAAGAGAAGAGGAAAGAGAAAGAAGAAAAAGCAAAACAAGAGAAAGAAGAGAAGGCAAAACTCAAAGAACCAGAGGCTGCTGAAGAAGATTTGGCTTTGAAGGAAATGACTGAGCCTACTGCTAGGGAAGAAGAACTGATAAAAGCAAAACAACATGACAAGGAACAGCTCTGTAATATCAGTCGAGCATTGGCTGTGCTAGCATCTGCATCGGTATGATCCTAGTCAATCTGTATTTTCTTTTAGTAACTGTACATACTAACATTAATAGCACCATAATTCTAGAAAACCACAATCTTCTTTTAAGAGTATAGAACACCAGTATCAACATTCAACAGACTTTTCTCTAACTTCCTTACATTGCAGTCAGTTAGCAAGGAGCGTCAAGAGTTCCTGAGACTTGTCAACAAGGAGGTATAACGTGAACTTGAGAAGTGGAATTAGAGCAACAATTATACATCCAGCCATCTTTCATTTTGTTGCATATTTATGTACAGTGTAGGTTTAATAGGACTTAATTGTTGTGGAATGCAGATAGAACTGTATAACTCCATGCTTGAAAAGGAGGGTACAGAGGGTGAAGAGGAAGCTAAGAGAGCATACATTGCTGCTAGAGAGGAGTCAGACGACGCTGATGAGATCGCTGAAGAAAAGGTCTCGTCAGCCCTCATTGAGAAGGTAAGAAATCCTTTCATGCATGCAAAGCCATAGCCCATCACATCTAAAGTTGGTAAAGTATATATTTGCTATATTTTGCTATTGAAAGGTAACTGCTCTTGCCTGACTTGTATTAAATGTTGACAGTAATAACCATAAATAGATACATGTAAAGTTTGAGAAAATAGTAGAAACTGTCACATACTCACATGACTTGAAGACAGAGTATTGTCATGCTATAAGAACTTTGGCCTATTATGACAGAATTGATTGTTAATGGCCTCAGATTTTTTTTCACTTCAAGGGTACAGTTGCATCTTAAATAGTCTGCTCAACATTTTCAAATAGAATGAATGTTTGATTGGTAGCTTAGCTAGTTGGAGAGAATAAACAGAACAAATGTCTCTCTTCTTTCTAGCAGCAGGTAGCTGCAGCAAACTCCTGCCTGAATAGGCCATTTTTCTCTTGACATTTTAATACCCTAAAAAGGAAGCATACATCGCTAGGTTTTTTCTGATCTATCATTTTATGATAGTGATTTTTTTGGAAGGAGCTGTAAGAGATCTACAGCCCATTTGAATTAAGGGAGTAAATGGAGTTTACAGGAAAGTTAACCCAGCCACGAGCGCATCATTTGTTACAACATCTGCCCCCTCTTCCCAACCAAATAGTCAACTTTGATCTGATTTGTATCCTGCATATGTTGGAACTGCATGATTGCATTTCCCCCTTTATATGAATCTACCTTGCTATACACTGTATCCTAAATTAGTCAACTTTTATCTGATTTGTATGCTGCATATGCTGTTGGCATCTGAATGATTGCATTTCGCCGTTATATGTTAGCCGATTTGAGAAGGAAATGCTTAACTAACATCATCATAGTTATGCTATACCAACTGGCTACTGGTAGTTGAAATTGAAGTATAAGATGTCAGCACTCAGATTCTGATTTTTTTACTCTGTTGTGAACTTGTGATTAACTCACACTTACAAGTTACACAATATCTATTTTCATGACTGATTTCTGTATGTACTTTCGTCATCTCTCGCCTCTCAATATGTCTGTGTTGTTAGTTGGAGAGGTTTCTCTAGGGGAACTACCATTGATATCAGCGATCTGTATATTATTTCAAATATTCGTGATTTACAGATTAGCTATTGACATATAGTTTTGCTGTATTTTAGGTTGATGCTATGCTTCAGGAATTGGAGAAGGAGATTGATGATGTAGATGCACAAATTGGAAACCGCTGGCAACTGCTTGATAGGTATGTCACTTGCATGTGTAGTGTACCGAAGTTGTTTTGTATTGCATGCTAGTCAACTAGTGCATTGTGCTGCTGATAAATTTCCCTTATATCGGAACTTCATTAAGTAGTACGTTTGTTGCCCATCACAGTACTTTGCCATCTGTTTCTATGATTTATCTACCATTTTCATACAAGTGATTTTAACTCAGATGTACCGATGCAATCATTTATGGTTTGTGTGGGAGTCACAGTTATAGCATTAGTAACGCTGGTTCATATGGCTCAATGCCAAGAAGATATGCTAGAAATACTCCCCTATCAAGCAGAAAACTTTCTCAATTAATTTACTCCTGTATGGATGCTTTTCTTGTATAATACACTTGCATGCTTCCGTGACATAATATGGGTCCATGGGAAGCTTGATGCTTACTCAATGTATAGTAATATATTATGAACCAAGACGTTGGGTTTCACTTGGAGAATGTTTCATCAACATGCTGATCTCATTTGCAGGGATCATGATGGCAAGGTGACTCCTGAGGAGGTAGCGGCGGCGGCGGCTTATCTCAAGGATACCATAGGGAAGGAAGGCGTCCAAGAGCTTATCAGCAACCTTTCTAAAGACCCAGGTCCTTTCACTCAAGACTTCCACATTCTGTTCATCATAGCACATGTCCAAGTTTTGTCTGACCATTTTCTATTTGTATGCCTACAGAAGGAAAGATCCTTGTGGAAGATATCGTGAAGCTGGCATCACAAACAGAGGAAAACAATGAAGACGAAGAAGAAGCACGCCAGTAGTTGGTAAAACATTTGGAAACTTTTTGCCTGTGGAGATCGACAACTTAACATTTCGTTTCAGGCAGAACCTGTATCTCAGCTACTTCATGGCAGCGCCATCTGTAAATCAAAGGCAAGCCAGCAATTTTTAGTTCCTCTGCGAGCTGACTTCGATAGAATGACCTGATATTCTTAAGAAAAACTTGCTGTAAAGATGCTGACATGCATATAGTTACTGTAAAGACGCTGACATGCATATAGTTAGGTTCAGTACTGTGGATCGGCAGGTGAATCGCAACCGAAATTTCGACAGGTTGCTATGGAAGTGGAAATACAGATCGGTTGGACTTGGATGCGACCCTTCAATCTCAAAAACTTAAATCTATTTCAAATTCTCAATACTAGATGTTAAATACTAAAATGCAAGGTTCCAAAACTCGGAACCAAGGGTAATCCCGGCCGGTGGCTGGTAACGGTTACTGGAAATCCCTAAAAAAACTCGGATGAATTTCGTGATTCGAAATTTGAATTTGGGCGGTTAGAAAACGGTAGCCGGTGAAAAATCTGTAAAACCTCTAGGAAAACCGATAGAAAAAGGCAGAGAAAACATGGGAAAAAATAATTGATGTGTATTTACTTTATATAATAGGCAATCTAGCACAACAAATGTTTAAACCAATTTAGGAAGTGTATTATGTAGTTATCAATTTAAATTTATATTTGAGTAGTCTTAGCCGGGTTTTTCTTTATCTTGGTACCAATCAGTATTTTTGGTAACCAGTGGTTATCGGTCAATAACCGCCGTTTTTTGAATCCTGCTTCAATGTATGCTGGGGTTAATATACGATTCGTGAAATACTAGTTGTTTATTGCTTTGCTGGTTATCGGCTGGTACCGTCGGTTTTTTTTAATCCTGCTTCAATGAATGCTGGGGTTAATATATGATTCGTGAAAAGCTAGTTGTTTATTGCTTTATTACGATATGCCATTTGCGATCAGGGTGTCCTGGACGGTTGGACCTGGACTCCTGGTGGATGTTGGAAACTCAAATGCATGACGTTTTGTTAAAGCGATTTTTTTGCAAAAACCCATGTGTAAGTGGGGGAATTTATCAAAAACTTACCTGTATCTCGAAGTTGTTAAAAATCCACTTGTAAGTTCTATGTGGTTGCAACCACCTCTAAATGGCTAATTTACTTGACGAAACCACTAACTAGGGATTACATCTAAGTCTATCCAAGCCACAAGAATGAGAATAATTCCATGCGGCCATAACGTCAACCACTAGGTCATGCATAAAAATCTTTTTGAGTGAATCATATCTATATGACTTAGCCTTCTATATCATAACCAACTCAAAGAAGTTTTTGCTATTAAACAAGTTTTTAAACAAGACTCACTAGAAGTAAAATCAACCAAGTAAACATTTCTAAATCTAAAACCTTTAAAAAGTAATTCATTTTCTTTTTTCCTTTGAAATGATTACTCCATCTCTAGAGAATGAGCAAATTAATCCAGGATCACATAATTGAGCAACAGATAGCAAATTAAAATTTAATATTTCTACAAGAAATACATTAGAAATTAAAAGGTCATTTGAGATAGTGATTTAACCCAAACCAAGAGCCTTTCATTTGCTATTGTCTCCAAAGTTGATCTTATCATTCCTCCTATTTTCAAAGGTGATAAATATCTTCCGGTCTCCGGTCATGTGTTGAGTGCAATTGCTATTAAGCACCCAATGTCTTCCACCAGCCTTGTAGTTCATCAACAAAAGAAAATTAAGTTCTTTTAGGTACCTAAATTTGTTTGAGTCTTTGGAGGTTAATGACTAAGGCTTCAGGCACCCAAACAACATTCTTTTTAGCGCTTAAAATTAAAGTACCAACAAATCTTACAATAACATTACCATTGTTAGTTTTCTTAAGTATATAGCATGAATCATATAAACCTATGAATGAAGTCTTACCAATAGGATAAGTTTGTTGCAAATGTCCTATTGCCTGACACTTATGGAAATATTTGCCATTTTTCTTCACAAACCTTGTGGGTTTGTATACCGGTTTCTTACCTTTCTTGGGCACATACCCAAGTTTCTCTTTATTGAATGAGCACCTTTACTCACTCAAAAGGTTGCCAAGGGTGGCCTTACCCTTGAAACACCATTCCAACTCTTTCTTAGCTTGCTTACTTGCTTCTTTTGCTCATTGTTTTCAGCAACAAGCTTTGCATCACAAGACTTAATACTATCATGATTAGAATTTACTTTAGAGAAACATGGCATAGCAAGTAAATCATCACAAGAAGTAGATAAGCTAGTCTTAGCAATTTTTATACTAGGCATTTTATTAGAAATATCACATGTAATTTTAATGCTAGTGTAAGACTTGTTTGAATTTTCTTGGATAATCAAGTCATGAGCTTCATTTAGCTCCTCATAAGAATCTTTAAGAGAGAGATACTCTTTTTTTCACGACTTTGAATTTTGACTTTTTTTGCAAGATATTTATTCAAGTCTTCTAACATATCTATAAACTCCTCATATGAAGATTTATTATCATTAAGAGATTTTACATTATCTCCTTTTTGCCATGAGGCATATAGGAGATGAGAAGAGCGATGGAGCCTTCTTGATGGCGATATCGACAAGTCCCTTCTTCTTGGAAGGCTCATCCTCATCAGAGAGGGAGCCGGTGTACTCCTCATCGATGTTCCACTCTCCAAATAAATAGATATTCTAATTTTCTAATATGCATAAGTTGAGCCATCGAATAAAGATGTCTTTCCTATAGCAATACCCTCACTAGCCATTCTTTTCTCTCTTAGGCGGTTAAGTCTAAATCAATGAGAGACCAAGCTCTGATACCACTTATAGGATCAAGGATAATCGACTAGAGGGGTGAATAGGAGGTTCTAAAATTTCTTACTTTCTAAAACTAATTTCTACAAATTAAGAGTAAAGCAAGATTTCTATTATAATTCAAGACCTACACAAATCTAATAAAGCTAAGTCACCACTAGCCAACTCTCTACAAATAAAATTCTAAGTTAAGAAGATATGACAATTCAAATTTTACTAGAAATGTAAGTACAAAAGTAGAGACAAAGAAATAACCAAGTAAAGACACGCAATGTTTTGACGTGATATCGAAGACTTGCCGGTCTTCACTAGTCCACGTTGAGAAAAGCCCAATTGAATTGGACCAACTTCACGAATTAAGCCTCGATCCTCGGTTCCACTAGTGGTTGTTCTTCCTCCACCCCAAAGATGGCGAACACCGAGCCACTCATAATTTGGCACTAGGCATTTTCACAATCTTCTTGAAGAGATCATCGCGTGAACCACCTCCAAGCCATCTGGATGCCAGCAAGCACCAAGAGTAATAAATCACACGCTTCGCTTGAAGGCAATCAAATGCAAGGATCAATTTAGGAATGAATGCACTTGAATTTTGGCTCAACTACCTCAAAGGATGAAAATATGAGTAAATGAGGTGTTTGAGGTGCACTACTTGCTCAAGGATTTCAATGGAGTAAATTCTACATGTCCTTGAGCTGGGTGGGGGGGGGGGGGTGAATTTATACCCCCACCAACCAATTCGACCATTAGAGGGCAAATCCCTGAATTTCCAGCAACTATAGTAGTACCACAGCTTATCGGCCGGTACTACCGCACTTGCACAATAGCGGCTATAACAGTCATCTTAAATGCTTCTAAACTAGTCGTTATATTTGCAGTGCGGTACTCCGTTGTAAGTGTTGTAGTTTCGATATGTGGTAGTACCGTTTTCTTGGTGCGGTACTACCATTTTTCTTGAGGACCAAAATTTGGTCCTCTCTGAAAATAACATTCCGCCATACAAGTTTCGATTCTTCTGGGGTGCAGTAGTACCACTCAAGATTTGAGGTCATACCGTGATGTGGTGGTACCGCCAGTTGAACTCTGGTACTACCATTTTCTAGGGGAACAAACATGCTCCAAAAGTACCTTTTTAGAAATTACATACCACCAACTAAAATTCAGTTTGACAGGGTGTAGTAGTACCGCACTACTACCCAGTTATACCGTAGTGCGATAGTACCGCCATATAACCTCTAACATTTTAGATTTTTTTGAGAATGCATAGTTGACTTTCAATTTAAATTCTAAGTGCATGCATTATCCTAAGTTAATCCAAATGGTACAAGAATATGCTGTCAAGCTACCAGTCATGATCCATCTTAATAGTATGGTATCTAAACTAAAATCCAGTCTTCCAACCTTTTCTCCTAAGACTGGTAAAAAAAATTCCTAGGCTATTGATACCTTTATCTTATACCATATTGATCTTCATGTTGAGCTTTAGCATTCATCTCCAGGTTGTCGCATTCATCACCGAGACAAAACCTTTCAAACACTTAATAAGTGTGTTAGTCTCATGTTCATATCTTGTCATTAATTACCAAAACAATTTTTAAGGACCTAGATACTTTCAGCCATGCTGGTCCTACACTTTACTTACAGATTTGACCGTTGGAACGTACTGCTACAGGCAAGGGGTTAGTTATGGTCATCTTGTATTCACTCACATATTTTCTGTAGCAATTAATGCACTTGGGACGTAGTTGCCATTGTTGTGAGCGGTGGACCTAGGATTAAAATGAAAAGAGTGTTTATAGGATCTTGATCTTTTTCTATCTCCAGGCCTCTCCCTCCTAATATCGGATGGATGCCAGTACTAGGGGTAGACAGGGTCCAGCCACGGTTGCCCTCCTGTTGGGTCCACCCCTCGTCAGTCGTATATTCACTTACACTAGTAAGGTGCCTGTGCGTTGCAATGGAGTACCAAATAAAAGTGATATATACTATCAAACATAATATCAAACTAAACAATAAACATCAATTTTATCTTATGTCATCATGTATCAAGCAAAGCATACATGTTCATACTCAAATAAATCAAGCATCATATTAGTGAAGCATGATAGAACAAGCACCACATACGACAATATGTACAAAAATGGTAGTAAACAATGTTTTTTCGTAGTATACTTAATACATAAATAACTGTCAGACCATCTTGGAGAATAACAAACTAATTGATAAATAGGACATCATGCAATAAACATAAACATTAACAAGAATTTTAAAATGAAACTGATACACAATCCTTCTGGAAGACTTATCTTCATCTCTAGCTTGTCAAGTAAAGAGAAAGCAAGTACACTCTACAAAATGAAAAATAAATAGTTAAACATCATAAATCCATTGCATATTACATATAAAAGATATGAAAAGATTTAGTGAATTGCTTACATTATTTAATGTCCAAACATTCTAGCAAGTATATCATTCCTTATGTCAACGACATTCATGATAAAGTTCCTTACATTCAAATCGTGCAGCACTACTTGTCGCAGTTCTGTTTGAACGGAACATTATGTAATTATGAAAGATATGCATACATGCATACATTATTTACTTGGTTTTTTACCTTCAAGATCTTGTATCATATCATCTTGTGGTCCAAATATGAAATTTGTACAACCCATTGTCATTAAGCAACCTTTTCAATAATATATTAATTTGATGAGGAATAGGAATAAGATGTAAGATGATGCAATATTCGTATTAGCTGAACATATACCTTATCGACTATTCTTCTTTAGCATTGTGACAGCTAAAATATGGTTCTGTTTGCCCGCAAGTCTCCATCGTGTCAGATATCGCACAATAAGTCCATCCCAAACATGCACAAATAATAAGTTGTGACTGATGTATATAAAAAATGGCCTCAATCAACAATATGCAATATAAATTATTTGCTTTCAAGAAAATAGAAGCATTCTATGCAACTTGCCTGTCATCCATGAGGTATAATTCCCTCATTGGTATACGACGTGAGAAATTGTTGATGTGCCATATTGGGCCGATGTGTACAACCAAACTGACCGCATATTACCAAAGTTGCATCAATTATAAGGATTGTTCAAAGTAAAAACACAAAAATATATTAAAAAAGCAACAACACAAAAGCATATCAAATAAGAGGCAGCATATGTGAAAAAGTGGAGAACTTACAACAATTGACTTGTTTGGCTTTAAATAAACATGTTCAAAGTATGTGTATTGGATAGGGAGGTCAGAAAATTGAATGGCATTGCTCAACTGCCAAACCGTAGTTCGGTATGTGAACCTTAATTCAAGCTCATTTCCAAGAAACCAGAATTTTTGGGGATTCGGGTCAACGTTTACTAAATAGACCTCATACGAACTCCCTTTGGCAAGTAATCAGTCAAATATATGAGGTTGCTTGCCAAAGAAAAATACTTCCATTTTCATGCCCTAATAATAGAAATGCAAAAGGCATATAGTCATTGCATGAAATAATATTGGGTTGAAAATTAAAAGAACATATGGTATAATGAATATTAAAGTAAATATCGATACATACATTCTCATCAGCAACTATAACCTAAAGCATAGATCCAATCATAATCTCTCGTATAGGGAATTTGTGCACTATGTGTACACGAAAGTTCCACTTGTAGTGTATGATGTCTGGGCCCAACTCATGAAAGTAGATGCACCTACAAAAGGTAAATCATCAACGATATTACTTTTTGTTTTAAACGTACATTAAGATACGCAAAGAATGAACTTAAGGAAAAATATGCATAAATAGGAATATGCCCGCTGAAGAAGCTTAGCGGTCCCACTCTGCTTTGTGAAGCTACAGATCACCCCATTGCCAATATTGAGTGGGATCTTAAACCTCGAGTGTGCCATCCTACCTCCGGGCATGATGGAGGTGGCTACGCCCAACGTCGCGATTGCCACTGCTATCTTGCCATCGCCTCAGACCTTTGCGAGCAAAGCTTTATACAGGAATGCCTTTCCCGTGCCTCTCGGGCCATCTACAAAGAAGACACCTCCGTTGCCGCTGTCAACCCCAGATGATATCTCATCGTATGCTGCTCTTTGCTCAAGATTGAGGGAGGACGATAGAGAAATATGGTCAGGGTCTACCTCGATCATTGACTCCTCATAGATCTCCCTGGCCTCTCTATCGCCGCTTTCGTTTGACTCATCTATAGCGAGGAGAGAGAATGATGTTATGTCCTTACCCATTGACTGGAGCATATTTCTGATGTCCAACAATACCATCTGCTCTACCGTGTGTGGGCATACGTGGGAACGGCAGTAGTCGTCCGACATTCCCTCAAGGTGCCTGTCCGACATTCACTCACAGCATAAATCTACAAGTTAGACGAGAATATCACAGAGCAGCGGCCTAACCACATAACTGACTCGACATGCAATTAATTTTGACCTCAGATCTATGATACCAAAGGACCAAGTGAAGTCGACCGGTATTCACCAACTCCATACAACTTTGCAGTAGTTTATGATACGAATGTTCATGTGCAACTTGGACTCAGCACACTGCTACAATAGGACACTGACCAATCAACTGCTCCTAAGCTAGGGTAACATTTATTCTCTACATACTTTCAATCCATTAATATTCTTAACTTTAGTGGTATAATGAGTTATCAAACACATGCAGATTACAGTTAAATCCATGAACAAGAGTGACATTGTTCGGTTCCATTCGTATATGCTGAAGTGATCAGTACTATTTGCTGTAAAGAGCTGATACTCAGAGCAAGACAGAATAAAGTATTTATGCTGTGAGTGATTGAGAAATGAAGCAAGACAGAATAAAGTATTTATGCTGTGAGTGATTGAGAAATGAACTTGTAGATGCACTGCAAATAAGTGCCACAGTGGAATTGAGTGGTGGAATCCAGGGAATAATTGTTTTCAAACTCTATTTTTGTTATCTTCATGAGACTTTCATACATTAAACAAATGCAAGTTTGTGTAGAAACTTACCAGGAATGGAAAAATATATATGTATTTTGTATAATGGGAAAAATTTAGGCATCACTACCAGTAAAACCCTGCCACATCGCAAGCAAATCGGAGATGCAGACTGTTATATCTCACATCTTCAGCCAAAAAGAGAAGGAAGTGGTGTAATGTGGAATGTTCTTAGTCAGATTGCAATTTGACAATAGCGATGCAACCTATAATCTCTACTCCATGACCACCAACAAATAGGTGGTGCTCGACATCAATATCAAATCAAACTAATGCATTATTCAATTGGAAATCCTAAGTTGTATTGTCAAATTAACACTTGTTGCCTTGCATGACTAAACTTAGTTGTGGAGGTTGGTATTTCATCAGAAGTTCAGAACTAATCAGAACCAATTTAGAGAAAAAAAAGACAATAACTAAGAGTAAATGTGGTGTGACTAAGTGCATTGATAATGTGGTGGTACTCACCTTGCCGCTATCGTAGTAAAGAAATGAAATGGATGTTCCCTTCGAATCCTTGGTCACATTGAAGACTCAAGCACCAGTGATTTTGCAATATGAGCAAGGAACATTAGCAGGTAACAAGAGATGGGAGACCGAGAAGAACCTAAGAAGGAGAACGAGAGGAATAAATAGGGAAGCATGTTACCTCAATGTAACTATCATTCAAACACGTCCGCGCTTCAACTGCTATTCAAACACGATCAGCCACATAACTCCTCACTTTGTAACTACTGAGGCTGCAGCTGCTGGAGTGAGTCTTGTGGGCGGCGGTGACTTGGAAGTGGGGGCGGCACTGCGAAGCGACGTGGCGTAGGTCACCAGATCTGGCTGGATTGGACGAGATCCACCCAATATGAGCAGCAGCACTGTAAGGGGCGTAGTGCGGGGGGCTGATGCGACTGCGGTGGGGGAGGGGTCAGAGTGCGCGTGTGTAAGGCAGCGATGTGAGTGGGAGAAGAGCGTGGTCAGATGCGGCTAGGGATAGAGAGGAGGACACAACGACGGGGGATGGGGGCAGAGTAGAAGATTGGGGGTGGATAGGTGACCGAGAGGAGCAATCGGCGGCATGGGACAGACGAAGCAGAAGGGCGGGGATCGATGCCTTACGGGATGAAAGGGGGCCAAGGACCAGGAGTGGCATGGATACACTCGAAGCGATTTGGAGTCAGTGGCGACTGCTGTTGTTGGGAGTCGGGTAGCAGAGGAGACGACTAGCATTGGCGTTGGTGTTGAAAGGGGCAACGCGATGGTCAAGACGACAAGGAGGAGGATGACGGGGCCAACGGTGGCAGTGCAGATTGGGATGGGGGAGGAGAGAGCGGTGAGAGGTGGGCGCGGATCGGGATAGGGGAAGGGGAGAGTAGCGGCGTAGATTGGGACGGTGGGAGGGGGAGAGGACTTGGTGAGGAGAGATGGGCACGGATCGGGATGGGGGAAGGGGATAGTAACGGCGCGGATCAGGACGGTGGGAAGGGGTGACGACCGGTGAGGAGACATGGGCGTAGATTGGGATGGGGGAGGGAGAGTGGCAGCGCGGAGAACGGGGGAAGAGGACTCGGTAGGGAGGAGAATCCGCGCCGCCACCATCGGTGAGGAGAGATGGGCACGGATCGGGATGGGGGAAGGGGAGAGTAGAGGCGCGGATCAGGATGGCGGGAGGGGGAGACGACTCCATGAGGAGACATGGGTGCGGATTGGGACCGAGGGAGGGGAGAGTAGCGGCGTGGAGAACGGGCCGGGGGGGGGGGAGTGAAGGGGAGAGGACTCGGTGGGGAGGAGAGAAGGCCCACAGGTCGACGCAGGTTTTTTGTGAGGAGGGGTGGGAGAGAACAGATCGACTATCACCAACTCAAATTTTGGAGGAGTAGAGATATGTACTGCAGAAATATACTGCTACAAGGTGTTAGGGTGCAAACGTACACACTCACATATGAACTGGCATTGCAAACATGTCTGCGTGCAAAATAAAGATTAGGTGTTCAAATAGCTTGTTCCTCTATGGTTAGGTGTGAAATACTAATTGACTATTTAGTTTTCTTTTTGGGCATTGCAACTCAGTGCATGCGTTTACTCTATCTATGGCATGTCTTAGCCACTTATTTGCACATTGAAGAGTTGAACATCTCCCGGAGCAAGGTTAAGATTTCTTTTTTTTTCTGTTAATTGTTTAAAAGTATAGGTCATAAAAAACCAAAATTAGTATGCTTTGTTTTGTGTTGTCGATGGATGCCTTTCTCATGCCGTCGTGCACCCCATCAAGAGCATGCATGGTACGTGTGGACGATGCAAAAAGCAGCAAAGCCACCAACCCAACCCAACCCTTAAGACTACTGACTATTCTGAGTTTAGCCTAAATTGCGAGAAATACACGATCCTAGCGTGCCTGCTACCTGCTGCCTAATCGAGCTTAATAACTAATTAGAGGCCGAGATCAGTTCTCTTTGGCTGCTACTACAAGGCAGGGAACTTAGTTAAGGCCCTCCGTCGTGTATTCACTCATATATGTTCTATGGCAATGTGGTGCTCCCAAGGTGTGTCTGTTTGGTTTGGGGTATATCCCGGGATGGGAGGGGGCCAACCCATTTTTTGTAGTGTTTGGTTGTAGGATTTGGTGGGGTGGGTTGGACCCAAGGGAGAATATTCCACTGAAATGTGGGTTGAGATGGTCCGCTGAAATCGAGCGAACTGCGCCAACCCACTTTCCTCCACTGAAATCGAGCGAACGGGCGCGCGCAGGTGAGATTACTCCCTCAACCCTAATCCCCATTCCCGCCGCCTGCCATTCTCCCCCATCTCCCCGCGCCGCTCTGCCCTTCTCCCTCCACGCGCGGGCGCCAGCTTGGCCGGGTGCGCGCGCGCCTCCCCTGCCGCTCCTCACGTCGTCGGTGCTCCGGTCGCCGTGCTCGTGTCTGCTCGGGTCGCCGCTCCGGGTCTGCTCGGGTCTCCGCTCCGGGTCTGCTCGGGTCGCCGTCCTCGTCGCCGTGCTCCGGTCGTCCTTGTCGCCGTCCTCGTCGCCGTGCTCGGATCGTCCTCTCCGGCCTCCTCTCCGCCCCGGCGCGTCCTCCCTGCCGTCCTCTCCACTGCCGGCCTCCTCTTCGCCCCGGGGCGTCCTCCCCGCCGTCCTCTCCACTGCCGGCCTCCTTTCTCACTAGATCCCATTCTATCCCTCCACCCAAACAAAAAACAGGGACTAACCCATCCTTGCAACCAAACAAAAAGTGGGATTATCCCATCCCACATACCTGGGATGGATCTATCCCATCCCACCAAATCCCCAATCCAAACAGGGTGTAGCCGTACATTGCTCGCATATGCACTCAGACATATGCAAATAAACGTTAGGTGTGTTCAAATAGCATTTCGTCTACTTTGTGTGCTTTTTCCTATGTTTGTTTTGAAATCTAGTTTTCTTATTGTGCATCATTGCAACTTCGATCCCGCGTTTAGTCTATTTGTGGCACACCTTAGCCACTTACTTGCACATTGACGGGTTATAAATATCCCGGTGTAAGGTTAATTTTCTTTTGGAAAAGTCCGTACAACACCTTAAATTTTGCTCGAAAGTCTATCCAACACCTTGATTTATGAAATCGGATATTTGACCCCTGAACTTTGCAATCTAGTTCAAATAACACCTTAACCCGGTTTCAGATGCTGGTATTGCCCGCATGGCGCAATGAGTGGGCGGTTTACCACTTGAATGACACGCTAGTCAAGTTAAGGTGAATGATAAGTTAAGCCCACAGGACATTCTCTCCTAAATCAAAACAGGGAGAGGAAACTATAGGGGGCAGTGGCCATAGAAGCACAGCTAGGAGCTCGGTGGGGGAGAAACCATTATAGGCCCCACATGTCATTGACTTAACTTGATCAGCGTGTCATTCTACATGGCAAAACCACACACTTATTATGCCACACGAGCAATACCACCATGAGAAACCAGATCAGAGTGTTATTTGGACCGAATTACAAAGTTCAGGGGTTAAATGTCAAGTTTCATAGTCGAGATGCTGGACGGATTTTTAAGCTAAATTTGAGGTGTTATATAGGCTTATTCCAAATTTCTTTATGTATGTATGTATGTGTGTGTGTATGTATGTATGTATGTGTATACACGAATGTGCTATTCTACGCCTGAGCGCACCAGAAAGTTACTACCAATTATGTAGTATTATAATTAACAGTAACTTTATATGTATTTAGCAGTAACTTCACACACACTACTAACTTTCTGACGTACATTCTACACCTACGTGTAGAATAGTATGTATGTATATGTATGCATGTATAGGGAGCGTATATAGTACAAATGGATTATTCAGTGCAAACATGCAAATATGAATTAGGGCTGACGGATCCACCTTCTACATCTCATATCTGTGCAGGTGGAATCCCTCAAAACTTAACACCCTTTTACACATAACCCCTCACCCCGCTTGCGCTTTTGCATTTGTCTCAGTCTCTTTTGCATCCGCCTTCTATGCCCTTTTCCATTCGCCGCCTCAGTTCCCCCGATTCTTTCCATCCATCGCCCACTCACCTCGCCGTCCACCGCCCCCTCCTCTACCATCCCCGGGCACCCCGGTGCCGCCCCCTTCCCTGCAGCGCTGTCGCCAGGCTCCAACCCGGCGCCCGACGCCACCATCCCCCAGCGCCACCTGGGTCCTTAGCTGCCGCTCCTCGCTATGGTCATGGTCGAAGGCAAGGCGGTCGTGGTCGTGGTTGAAGGCGGCTGTGGTCGTAGAGGCTATGACCATGGTGGCCGTGGTCGAAGGCGGCTGTGGTCGTGGAGACTGTGGTTGAAGGCAGTCATAGTCAAAGGTGGTTATGGTCATGGTGTTCGTGGTCGTGGCGGCCGTGGTCGAAGGTGTTCGTGGTCATGGTCAAAGGCGGCGGGAAGGCTAGATCTGGCTCTGAGGAGGGAGGAGCTCGGACCGTGGCGTCACCAGCGCCAGGGGAGTCCGAGGGGTGGCAGTGCAGAGGGGGGCCGAAGGGGGCCGCACCGAGGGAGGTCAGAGGGGACGACACGGGGGAGGCCAGAGGGGACGGCACCGAGGGAAGCTGGGGAGGGAGCTAGGGGAGGCCGGAGGGTAGTGCTAGGGAGGGAAGGGGAGGTGAGTCGCTAGATTAAACATGGAGACTGAGGCGGCCGGGGAAAAGAGAGGGGGCTGAGGGAAAAGTGAGAGCCACAGGCGGGAGTTTTCGAAAACTGGCATACGTGTGAGGAGCATCCCGCCCGCTTGCATCCAGGCCGTCCCCATGAGATTCGACGGCTCACGCTTGCGTTTGCATGTTAGCACCGAATAGTCCATTTACTATATATATATATATATAAATATATAAATATATAAATATATATATATATATATATATATATATATATATATATATATATATATATATATATATATATATATATATATATATATATATATAATAGTAGTTTAAAGTTAAGGTCATAAAAAGAAATAATAAAAAATAGCCATTCTTCGTTTTCTTTTGTAGACGGCATGCCTTTCTCCTGTCGTCGTGCATGCACTATGAAGGACATGCATATGTGTGGACGGTGCAAAAAGCCAGTAAGCCACCAAACAACCCAACCCCTAGGCTACTGACTATTCTAATAGCCTAAATTTCGATATAAACACTCCTAGCGTACGTGCTACCTGCTGGCTAATTAAACTTAACTAATTAGAGGCTGAGAATATAGTTCTCTTTGTCTAGACATGTACATCTCTAATGGTGTGACACAAAAATAAGCGACGACGACGAACATGTACACAGCACCAATCAGACACGAATCACGTGGTCGGCGTTATCGCGTTGCCACTAAACAACGCTAGCTATACACTCCAACACATTAATTATCAAGTCTGAACCACTGTGTTGATGTTTGATTAATAGTGACTAACCTTTCCTTCCAACCTAACGTTGCCTAATGCTGGTGGTGTGACAGTGGAATCCACTATGAGATGAATTACTTACTGTTTACTACTCAAATCTTTCTCATTTAGTATATGATGTGGGTAACCTAAGGTGCCGCTGTGTTGGACAATACAAACGAATATAGAAAAAAATGAACTAGTAAAATCGCTCAAAAAAGTCAAAAAATTAGAAAAGGACGAAACTTAAGAATAATAAAAAATAATTTAGAAGCCTGAAACTCAAGCTGAAATGAGAAACAAGAAGTGTCACAAATGTGACTTGACTCTAAGTCGTAGCTAGTTCTCTCTCTTATTTAACCGGTAAGAAACTGGAGGTAGTCAGCTGAACGAAACACGCATTTCCGAGCTATATGTGGTGCTAACTCGTTTGTTTTCCTCATCTCGTACTTTGTTAATTTTCAAAGAAATACAGATAAACGATCTAAAAAATACTTGGAGATTTACAATGTGCCTCGCAGGTTAAGAAACTAAATTGAGATTTCAACGAGCTGACCACAGCATCTTAATGCGTTATTCTCTACAAGAAAGACTAAAATTTCACCTGAGGCCAATTAATTTCCACTAAAAACTGAGTACGTTTACTACTTGCCAATGCATATTACATCGGAAAAAAAACGTGAAGCCCATGCTTGGTTGGAAACTTTCCAACGTTCATATGTTGAAAATTGAAAATGGAGTGTTTGGTACTTTGGCCACCCATCTTTGGATGCTAATTTACCAGTTCTGAGTTTTGACTCGATCTAGAGCAACCAAGATTGCAAAATCTCCAAGACTTCAACTACTTTTGCATTTGACAATGTGTTAGGAAATTGTTCTAATGTGACTATTAGGGCATGTATAGTAGTACAAACAGCTGCTGTCTATAGTATCATTCTATGTCATCAGTAGACACCACTAAAAACACCTTATATAATGGGTTGTCTATAAAATATAGACAACATTGATATAATAGCACGTAAGCTATCGATAGCAGGTTATTTTCTCACGTTTCGACTATCTATAGAATTACGGTCGACCTCTCTTTCTCTCCTCTTTCTCTTTTATTTACCTTAGCAAAATTGCTGTGTAGCACCTCTTATAAGCATCACACTATTATATATGCCCTTAACAGCCTCCCTTCTGTTTTTGGAAGGAAGCGATGTGAGGTCATTTTAAATCTGTTTATGGAAATAAGAAAAGATCACTTGCATGGATGCAGGTTGCAGCCAGAGATCCAAATCTTGGCCATAAATTAATCAAATACAAAAAAGTGAGAAAATCATGTGTCCTTGAGATCTACGAAGAACAGGTCAAAATCCAGTCCTCTAACTAAGAAATGCTCCCGATTAACCATTGCAAATTAAACATAACACAAATGCTAACTTCGATGAAGGGGATGGCATAGCTATCTACCGTAAATAAATTCAGCTGGGTGAATAAAATTTCGGGGTCTTTCACTGTCATCCTTTTCTCTTTTCACTAACTACGTACACAAACAAAATCAAAGTCAGTCTGACCTGACGAAAATTTTGCTTGCCTTTCGAGATAGTGGCGGAATACTTTTCGTGATGGGCCATGCATGGACGACGAGCACGAACACACGCTGAACAATTGCCTCCGTTGGAGGAAGCAAAGCTTCAAAGCTGACCTGTGAAGCAGCAGCATGTGCCGAGCTGAGCGCAGTAGCCGGCCAAATTTTCCACGGTCAACATCCACTAAGCCGAGAAGATAGCAAAAAAGAAATTTTTGCCATATATAGCGCTATTTTAATGTGTATTTACAAAAATAGCCGTATACGAGCGGGATTAACAAAACTAGCGCTTCTGCCGTCCGATCACCAGACGGCAACGCGCGATAGTCGACACGTGGCACCCGCCATCCGACCAGCAGACAGTAGGTGGCCTACCATCTGCCCACAAAATGATAGGTGATTAAACCAGCTAATCAGCCGATTTAATTACCTGTCTAAATTCATAATTTTATGTTATATTTATTTAAATTTTTAAATATAGCAAATAAGCTCAAAAAATTACAAAATTTTTGGAGGAGCTTCCTGAGTTATTATGGTATGTTGTGCAATTTTTTTATAATTTTTGCGGTCATTTTATACCTCTAAAAATTCTTAGAGCAACGCATAATTAACCGGACGATTAAGTAGTATACGCCGCTCTAAGAATTTTTAGAGCTAGCAAATGAACTTGAAACATTATGAAATTGTCAGTGAAGCTTCCTGATATAGCATGCTATGTTGTGTAATTTTACATAATTTTTTTTCACTATTTTGCTACCTCTAAAAATTATTTGAGCGGTGCATAATTAAATAGGCGATTAAGCACTAATAGACAGGGGTTAATGGCCTATTGTCCGGCCTCTGTGTGGCACCAGGCTTGCTGTACAGTGGCCGAGTAGGGTGCCACATAGTGGCCGAGCGGTAGGCTATTAGCCCCCGGCCATTACTGCTTAATTGCCTATTTAATTGCGCGTCGCTCCAAAATTTTTTAGAAGTAGCAAATGGTCACAGAAATTATGAAAAAAATTACACAACATAGCATACTGCTCAAGAAGTTCTCAAAAAAATTTATAATTTTTTATGACGATTTGCTATCTCTAAAAATTCTTGAAGAACATATAACTAAACTAGTCATTAAGGCTAATTGAAGGGCTAATCACCTTCCGCCCGGTTACTGGACAGCAAGTGACATGTCGCACGATGACCTAATAATGGTGGATGTAGCTCGTTTGCTACATGTAACAACTCCTACAAATATCTAAATCGTATAAATTTTTGAGACACATTCGTAGTGGATAAAATTACCAAAAATTACACAATCAAGTACGTTATGTTGAGAGACTATACATAAATTTTCATAATATTTCAAGCCCATTTGCTAAATTGAAAAATCCAAATAAATAGTATAAAAAATTAGGGTAGGTGATTAAGCCGACTTAATCACCTGTCGTTTGGCCATGGGATGGCAAGCCACCAAAGTGGGCCAGGTGGTGGGGCGGCAGGGCAGTAGGCTTCCTGCCGTCTACTGGCGGGACGGCATGCCCACGCGTTAGCAAGCTGACATTGCCATCCGTCCATCGGACGGTAAAAGCTGTGTACTGTCATTTTTGTAAATACAGATACAAACAGTGCCATATATGCTAAAAACTCATAAAAAATAAAGACAGAAGAAGAGAAATACATGACATCAAGCATGTCCAAATTTTCAACTTTTATTTACATTCTTCTTGTTGAGGAACCGTCGCTGGCAAGTCCAATCCGATCGATACCTCTCCTATGCAAAAGAGATGATTAAACACAAATGATGCAAATAGTAGAATGAAAACACAAAGATAGGGGGGAGGACTCCTGATCTTTCTTTATTGCTTTCTCTTTCACGTGTGTACAAAATAGCCAATGTGACTCCTTATTTATAGCCTAGTATTTAGATGCCCACTATGGGCTAAGGCTTCAAGCCCAGACCCAGGTTTCCCAACACCCCCCTTAGGCACTCATCTGACACTTAGGGCTCGAGGGGGTGGAGTTCTCGTCCTTTTATTCTAAGGCTTCTGGACAAGATTAGGGATATCTTCAACTTTCTTTGGTATTTCAACCCTCTCCGGTTCATTGCGTGCAGGCACATGCGACTTGGTCAAGCTCTTTAAATCACTAAAGTGGTTAAGCAGTTGGTTTGCTAATACTTGCAAGTCAACGATCTTCTGGACTTCTCTATTTGTTTTACTAGTGCGTGGGTCATGTGCATGGATTCCCATGGCTTGCCACGTAATTTCTCAACATTTTTCATCAAGGGGTTGATTTCTTCCCCCTAATGTCGGGAAACAATTCTCATCAAATATACAATCAGCGAAATGGGCAGTATGCAAATCTCCTATCATGGGGTCTAAATATCTGATTATGGGTGTTGACTCATAGCCAACGTATATTCCAGTCTTTTGGAGAGGGCCCATTGCAGTACACTGTGAAGGGGGACATGTACATAAACCTTGTATCCAAACATCCGAAGATGAGAAATTTTTTGTGCTGACCCTTACGCTAGTTGCATAGGTGAATAGATGTTATATGCCGATGGTTTAAAGTTTATAAGAGTTGCTGCATGTAGAACTGCTTGTCCCTAACATGTAGTTGGTAAATTACAATTATGCAAAAACGATCGGCAATAAATTTAATTCTCTTGATTAATGCCTCTGCTAGTCCACTCTGGGTGTGGACATGCTGTACAATATGCTCAACTGTAATTTCCATTGCCAGGCAATAATCATCAAATGCCTTTAAAGTAAATTCTCTGGCGTTGTCCATTCTGATGGACTTTATGTGATGATCAGGGAAAAATTTTTTCTAATGCGAATTATCTACGATATCAGCTTTGTGAAAAGCATGGTTTCTCGTAGACAATAAACATATGTGTGACCATTTCGAGGAAATATCGATGAGCACCATGAAATATTTAAATGGCCGTAATAGTGGCTATATGGGACCACAATTGTCTTCTTGGATGCGCTCTAGGAATGTAGGGACTTCATCCTTCACTTTCAGAGTAGAAGGTCTAGTAATTAATTTTCCGGTGGCACATGCGGGGCACACAAAATATTCATGATTCGGAAAATTCTTTATATTAATATTATGTTCCTGTAAATTGTTAATTATATTTCTCATCATTCTAAGATCTAGGTGGTCTAATCTATCATGCCATAGATAGAAGAGTTCAGAGTTTCTAAATATTGTTTTTATGGTAGTATAGGCTGTAGGTGCCTTGATATTAGTGTAGTATAGTCTAGTTTCTAATAAAGAAAGTTTTCTAATACCCTTTTTTCATTTGTTTCACGCTTCATAGCCAATTAAAACTCTTTATATATATATATATATATATATATATATATATATATATATATATATATATATATATATATATATATATATATATATATATATATATATATATATATATATATATATATATATCCTAATGATAAAGTATCTACTATAAAAAAAGCCTAGAAGTTTAGATCTAGGTTTCGCAACAATTCCTTAGCGTCGCGTGACGCCACGCCCTGCCCTCGGTCGACCGGCTCACCCCCAAGCTTTCGTTCGATTAGCCAGCTAGCCATCCCTATATAAACCCTTCCCTTGGCTAGCTTCCCCCACTCCACATCCCACTCAGAGGCTCAGCTCAAAGCTTGGCTCTCTTCTCTCTCTCTCTCTCTAGCTCTCCTCGATCTCCTCACTTCCACCGTTGATGGACTGCTTGAGTTCATCCAAAGAGACGCCTCCGCCCAAGTAACTAACTGTTAACCTCCACGCATTCGATTCGATCTCACGCTTTCGAGCTTGTGTGCTTTAATTTAGTAGGTGTTGAGCGACGATTAATTTGTTGCTGCTGCTGCTGCTGACTTGCTGTTGTGTGTCGGTCTGTTGTGAACCATCACTTAGGGCGTGGTGGACGGGGGAGACGGTGGCGGTGGTGACTGGGGCGAACCGGGGCATCGGGCACGCGCTGGCGGCGCGGCTGGCGGAGCAGGGGCTGGCCGTGGTGCTCACGGCTCGGGACGAGGCGCGCGGGGAGGCGGCCGCCGCGGCGCTCCGCGCGGCGGGGCTCCGGTCCGTGCGGTTCCGCCCGCTCGACGTCGCCGACCCCGCCTCCGTCGCCGACTTCGCGTCCTGGCTCCGCGACGACGTCGGCGGCCTCGACATCCTGGTGAGTGAAAGACACTTCGGCCGTTTCATTTCGTTCTTTTTTTGTAGTTTCACCTTTAATCCGCTTGTCGTTTTCGTCTTTTTCGGACGTGCACATGGGCTGTGCAGCTTCGCCTTTTCACGTTTCATTTCACCTGCATGGTTGCATGTCGTGTCGAGGAGCCTACCTAAAAATGGGGTTTAATTTCAGGATAGATGGTTACATGGTAGCAGTTTATAATTAGTAGCACCAACCAGTCGATCAATCAGTCATGCTACCAACCGGTTTTGTGTAATTGGTGATCATATCCTACCAATCCACTCGGTCCACTGGTAGTAGCAGCCAACGTTTGAATCCAAATTTGCAGCTCCGAGACCTGTTGTACCTTCTCTTCACTTCAAGACTGGTGGAAATCGGCTCTCTTCACACCTAGCACAGCGCGCAAAGCAGTGACAACACTAATAGTGCTTGTCACTTTGCAAATTTGGAAGGAGCGGAACGCTTAAATCTTCTGATCCTCTGTGACTCCACCGGTGCACTTGTTGACCATCATATAAGAGAAAGCTAGAGCTTAGGTCCTAGCGGGAACCAATAGACTAACGGAGCTATCGATCGCCCTATAACTTTTAAACAATCGTCGGGCTTGGCAACACCTTTGTTTTTTGAGTTTTGTGTTTCGCTCATATGTATTGGTTCTCTCACCCTCTTCCCTCCGCTGTCTCCCGCCATCTAAGGCCCTGTTTGGAATGCAGGAATTTTTCCCGATTCCTGCGGGAATTGAACTGTTTCCTGTAAAATTCCTGCAAAATTCCTGTGAAATTCCTCTGTTCCAAACAGGCCCTAAAACTTTGTTTTTCATTCTCCCTGTGAATTAATATACGGCAATTCTCTTGTCCGGTTTCAAATTTACAGCTCACCCCCGTGAGCTACACTTCTTTGTTTTTCAAAGTGTGGCTTCCTTTACGAAAGAAAATGTGCTCATGGTAAAAAGTCATATGGCTAAGAGAAGTGTTTGGTGTGGCGACGTTATGCTCGTGAACTTAAACACTGCCGGCCGGCCGAAAATCAAATTAATCAGACTTAATTGGATGTGACAAAGTGGTAACTAACGGAATAGATCTTTGCATGTATGGCTCTGTTCACGACGAGTTTTAGCGGAGAAGAAAAATGGAACTATGGTTTATACTTACTATTCAGACCCCCGCTATCGAACTGAAAAAAAAAGAAATCAAAGTATCTATAAAATAAATAATTTATTCCTTCCGATTTTGTTTTGAAAAAAAAACAGTTACCTAGAGGAAGTCACAACCAAAGTTAGAACAAAGTCATCAGTAACTGCGGATTTTGACACTTATCATGATGTGCTCTTGACTGCTTAATTTGTAAATGCATGTAATCATACCGCTCTAGTACTCGGCCAGTTTTTTTCTTGCGTTCGGAGACCAACTCTCCCCCAGGTCAACTGTTGGGAACGGCGTCATCATTCACTTGTGGCGTTGAATGTTGAATCCACGGCCACTCTGACCCTGACCCCCTCGCCGTTTTCTCAGACGCAACCCTCGTGCGTCCAAAATTCTGGTGTTCGGACTCCTTGCACGCTTTGCTACCGCTCGAGCCTCCCCCTAGCGCGCTCGGAGATTCAATTTTTTACCACTCTTAAAATTGACATAAAGACTCTGTCGCTTATATATGGAGTCACCTGAGTCACTGATAATAGGTTTAAGTGACAAATCTGTTGTCCCCCGAGTCATAAAGGTGGCAAATAAATAAATTTTCCAGCGCGCTCAGCCACCGCGCGCAGCCGCTGTCGTGGTGGGACCGCGTGCGGGTCCCTGGTGCTCGCGCGCTTGCCGAACGCGTGAGGCACCGTTTTGCCAGGCTGACCGTGAATTCTGGTAACCATGGATCAAATTGCAACGAGCCCCTCGTGATTTGCCGGTGGTCGAGACACCAGGGCGAGCAGGTGAACCCTAGAAGATGCCTCCTGCGTCCGTGCGTACTTACGTAGGTAGGTGCATATATACATGCATGTGTAGACTGAAAGCAACAGGCACAGTGCTCAGTCTACGAGCCGCATGGTAGACGATATGGTTTTAAAAGCAGAGCAACCGAACAAGATAAGGATCCAGTGCAGATCGGTCCCGGATATACACACACATACACATACACACACATACATATATACATACATACATACATATATGCGCACGCGCACACACAATATATATATATATATATATATATATATATATATATATATATATATATATATATATATATATATATATATATATATATATATATATATATATATATATATATATATATATATATATATATATAATACTTTTTACTCCCGGGTGTAATTACACCCACCTCTAATATACCACCTAAACAAACTTGAAATACTCCTTTATCACTTTAGGTATACTCATATACTAATTATAAGATACTCCAATGTGAACCACACGAAAAAATTGCAAGGAAGTCCATAGTTTTTAGTGTATTTTATAAATACCTTTATATACGTACATAAAAGGAGTATGTCAAAAAAAAATATGCATACCACCTCTGAAAAATTGTTCATACCACCTATATGATCTTAAATACTCGTATACTACACGTACATACTCTCCGTTACGCGAGATACTACCTATGTTGTGAAATACGACATAGGGTGTAATTACACCCGGGAGTAGAAAAGAGGCACACACACATACATACATGTACATACATACATATACACATACATACATATATATATACACGTACACATATATATACACATACATACACACACACACACACACACACACACACACATATATATATATATATATATATATATATATATATATATATATATATATATATATATATATATATATATATATATATATATATATATATATATATACACAGAGAGAGAGACATACACACACACAAACGCAAGCATTCTACGTGAGGCTAACAAACTAATATGAAGCTTATCTTCCATGACGATGCAACAGTACGTGCAGCAGAAGAGCTGGTCTGAGCTACAGTTAAGATTGCAAGTTGCGGCATTATTAGTTGTAGGTGGTGTAGGTTTCTGCTATATATATTTGTGTTGGAGTCACAAAATATAAAAAAACATTAGTAAATATTTTTTTCCCTGGTTTGTTCTGCTCTTTGGAAAGCTAGATGAGCACTAAACTAAAGCATCTTTTTCCTACCCTGAAGCTCCTGCAAATCTTAGTAAGTGACCGTTTGCTCCGCCAAGTGAAAGAAATTACATCCAGGAAACAGAACAAATTAATGGATAAGTTACTAGATAAAATATCAGCGTTTTTTTTAACCAAGGGCGGACCCGGGGGGGGGGGGGGGGTCTAGCAGGGGCCTTGCCTCGTGTGATTCATGTAAAGCTGTAATTAGGATGCCATATTAGAACTTGATTAGCATTAGTTTCTAAGTAGTAGTTTATGTGAAGCTAAAAAGCACACGAGTTAATTCATGGCTCATGAGCCCATATTATGTATCATCCAGATTTTATGAAAATTTTACCAAACACTTCAAGCTATTGTGTCCAATTTATACCACACAACAGCATAAGTGTACAATGTTTTCTTAATTTCTCTCGAAAAGTGCACCACATTCACATCTCTATATGTTTAGGGCATGATAATATATCCACTTTTGTCTCTCCATCGGTTGACTCAATTACATGTAAATATGTGCAAATGCACAAGCTGCGACGTCTGGTGATAGTGAAGCGTAAGTGTGCGTTAATCTCCATCACAATGGTCACTAGCTATTGTATTTGGTTGCTATACTATTATGAAAGTCTGAGCTCTCATTATCATGTGATATAAAAGAATTTCTTTGTGAGAAAACTTTTATTTAACTCAAAGCGTTTGTATTATGATAGGATTGTAGTAGTAAATTCTTATCTGCTCTCGTCCCCTATGGCAAAATCCTGGCTCCGCCCTTATTAGTTGAGGGCATGTTCCAAAAGTACAAATCAATCTATAGACTACAGAGCAACACATCGCACTTCTTCAAATTAGTATTGGCCAGCTCTACTTTTGTTCAAGGCCAGATAGAGGCATAGAGCTTAAGAAGTACAGCTAATTCGATATGCAAATCAAGAACACATGTTGGCTGATGCGTTCATGAACAGGGCAGATAGTGCTTGAAACGGTGGCCTATATCTGAATCGTGGTGATAACTTTCAGTGTAATCCACTCTCCTCAGTCGGTTTCTTCATGGTCTGATCTGATCGAGCTCTTTATCAGTTTGTCGACTCATCTCTGCCATGAACTGCATCATTAGCTTATGGAAAGCGTAGCTAGATGAGACCCAAAAACTCCAGCAACTACCTATACTAGTGCAGTTTCTAATTCTAGCTAGACCTTCTAGACCTATCATGGATCGATGCAACCACCTCACATGTTCACACTTTCTTTCCTTTATGGCCAAATATGCCTTCGAGATTGTTTTGATCTGACATTTTGCAATTCTGAAACTAAGCTTACTTGTCCCTGCAGGTGAACAATGCGGCGGTATCGTTCAACGAGATCGACACCAATTCGGTGGAGCATGCTGAGACGGTTCTCAGGACAAACTTCTACGGGGCCAAAATGCTCATCGAAGCACTCCTGCCACTTTTCCGACGATCGGCTGGAACCAGCCGGATCCTGAACATCAGCTCCCAGCTTGGCCTTCTTAACGTAAGTGATCAAATGGCTCATAGCATTTCAAGTGGATTAGTAGCACCGGACACTTTCTGTCACACTGCAAAACAGTAATAGCAGCACCACTAGTTGTATCCCCTGGATCAGCGATGGACAATATGGCAGGAGAAAAATTAACTGATGGTATGGTAGTCGCCCTGCCATTCTCAACCCGTTTATATTGTCCTTCTCAACAACAGTAATTTTCAGAGAAAAAGCCAGAGTTAGTTTCTTGTTACTCCAAACGCCTAAGGCCCTGTTCTTTTCAGCTTCTAAAAGCTGCTTTTCTACCGTAACTAGCTTTTAAATAGAGTATTTTTTAAGATAGAGCCTACTAGTTAATTATAGTACATACTTTACTGATTTCATTTATATTGACAAAAACCGCACGTGAGTTTTTGTTACTCTGTAATCTTTCGTACAAACAACCCAAAAGCCAAAAATCACAGCCAAAAACCACAAGACGCAGCCAAAAAGAACAGGCCCTAACACTATCAGAAATTTGCAGCATTAGGCACCTGACACATTGGCACCAAATAAGAGCCTTTTTTTTGTTTTGGTATATAACTTTTGACTTTTTGAGTTGTTTGTAAGAGAAAGTATAAAGCAACAGAAACTTACATGCGATTTTGATCGATATAAATAAAATCGTTATAGTATGTACTACATTCAACTTGTAGATATTGTTTTTTAAAAAAAAAGACTCCGTTTGAAAATTAATTACTGTAGAAAAATCAAGAACTAGCTTTTAGAAAACTGAAAAGAAGAGACCCAAGGTTTAGGCTAAAAGTTACATTGTACTATATGAACAATGAATTTGGAATCAAATATTCACTCTATCTTTTGTGGATTCTTTTCAGCGGTGGCTTTTAGTTCTAACGTGAGCGTTTATGCGAATAAATCAATAAACCACTTTAAAAAACTATCCTAATAAATTATTTTAAAAGATAACAAAAAATCATTTTATTTATTTAAAGATAACAAAAAATTATTTTATTTATTTAGCAGAAATCATTTCATGGAAAAAAATAGGATGCCCGTACTTAATAGTCAAATGCGTTGAAACTTCACGCAATGCGCGCGGATTAACGAGCGCACGTGCCAGTGTTAACTTTGTTTATTTCATGTGAGTCAAATCAAACCATCGAGGTTTGAATAAACAGCACTCTGATTAGTAGCTTGACTGTGAGCTCGTAATCGGCTGGTTAAGAGACTGTTTACTTTGAAGTTTGAATGCGCTAGACTCGAGATAAGGTCATTTCAAAGTCTTTGCCACAGCACATGACGCCAGCAGTGCTCTGCCTAGTACCCTGTGTCCAGTGTCCATACTATGGATGACTGGATGAGTTCTGCTGAGGCGTAGTTTATAATTTTTAGTTTAATTATCGTTCGATTTTCAATTGTCAACAATAAAACTGCCCGATTCGCAGCTTTGAACCATGAAACCGCTCGATTCTCAGCCTCGAACTACGAAACAGTCCGATTCGTAATCTCAAATAACGAAACCGTTTACTTCACCCCACGACCCATGTTGAATCCTTGCAGTCAAATGAAGCCTCATCAGCAAGGGGCCCATGTGTCACTCTAATCCTCTTTCTTTCTAACCTTCTTCTACGACGACGACTGCAATGTGCACGGGCGGAGCTGTGGTGAACTTCGTTGAATCTTAGGGAGAAAGAGAAAAGGAACTGAGGGCAAGGAAGAAGTCACGGCTGCGCAGCGTGGCCGCCGCCGCCACCGCCATGTTCGGTGATTTCGGCCAGGTCTGAAGGAGAGTTGGGAGATGAGAGAAAGAGGAAGAAAGGTGGCGACTGAGCTCTTGTAAGGAACTTCTACAAAAGAAACACAGGAGCAGTTCGATCTCCGAAGGGAGAGATTCAGAGGAAGAGCAACAGGAGTAGTCGACAACGAGGGTAAAGTAGTAAAGTAGACGGTTAGTTCGAGATTTCGGTTGGAACGGTTTTATAGTTTAAGGCTATAGATCAAATCAAGTCTAGAGTTTAAGGTTGAAAAGTATATTTTTTCCCTAATCAATATACATATACATGAAATCAAAGATCAAAGACAACGAGCTCGTGAAGACATGAACTGTACGTTGGCATGCGAATGAACGACGAGTAAATCGTGTATCTACTGGCATTTAGATGTTAGATTCAGACACTGTTGTTGCTATCATTCGAGAGATGTACGTCCAAGAGTGCAGGTTTCTAAGACGAAGCTTCCATTTTTGCTGTGCCTCGATCTCTTGCAGAAGGTGAGGGACCCGTCGCTGCGGAGCATGCTGCTGGACGAGGGCAGCCTGACGGAGCGCAAGATCGAGCGGATGGTGTCGCGGTTCCTGGCGCAGGTGAAGGACGGGACGTGGCAGGAGCACGGGTGGCCCGCGGTGTGGACGGACTACGCGGTGTCCAAGCTCGCGCTCAACGCCTACTCGCGCCTCCTCGCCGCGCGGCTGCAGAGGGGCGGCGACCGCGTCGCCGTCAACTGCTTCTGCCCCGGGTTCACGCGGACCGACATGACGCGGGGCTGGGGCCGGCACACCGCCGAGGAGGCCGGCCGCGTCGCCGCCGGGCTCGCCCTGCTGCCGCCCAACGAGCTCCCCACCGGCAAGTTCTTCAAGTGGTGCACGCCCCAGCTCTACTCCAAGCTGTGACGTCTGCATGCGCATTGCCACGGGGAAAATGACGAGCAATCAAGCACATTAGGGGATGATGATATCAACATTTCTGTGTATCTGACTTGAGCTACAGTGAAGTAGCTCCTCTTTCTTTTAACTGTACTGGAATTGGCTCAAGAGGTGCGGTTACAACTTGTCTAATGCTGGCAGTTAGAAGTTAAAAGTGAATCTAGTAGCGCACAATAACTCTTGTCTAATGTTGTCAAAATCTCGCAACAGGTGAGCTAAAACAACCCTCTCATGTTGTCTTTCGTTGATGTGGTGTGCACAGTTCCAAACTGCAGCATCACGAACATGATCAGCAGCAGATCTTGCTTTGTGTGTGGTATGGTCAGCTCATGCACGAATAAAACGAAGAAGCGAGGTTGAAGAGTGAATGTGCACAAACAAAATTAACGGATGTAAAGAAGTTCCAGTGCCTCCAAAGCTGAGACAGGGTATGCTGAAGCTGAACCAAAGTTGTTGACCTGGTAGAAGGCAATCAAGTCCCTGCAAAAACACAGTTTCACCTCCTATATGAGCTCACAGAGTAAACTTTCTGAACAGTGCCATAGGTTATGTTAGAGATATATGTATAGTTGTTATTCCCCATTGTTATGAGGGGTTCTTTGCATATTTGTCACATGAACTTTGTGTATATATACCGGCCCATTGGCCTCATATGAATACAAGCGCTATTTATAACATGGTATCAGAGCCAAAACTAGGGTTTTGGCTTACCTAGGGTTCCGCGCGCCGTCGCCGGCCTCCCCGCGCCGTCACCGGCCTCCCTGCGCCGACGCCGGCCTCCCCGTGCCGTCGCCGGCCTCCCTGTGCCGCCGCCGGCCTCCTCCGCACCCACCCGGTCGCCAGATCCGCCGGCCTCCACCGCTGCCGTCCCCGCGCCTCCACCGCCGCTGCCGTCCTCCACCGTCGCCGACTCTCCGCTGCTGCCGTCGCCGACTCCCGTGCGCCGTCGCCGACTCCTGCTCCCTCCGCGCCGGCCGACGTCGCCGCTCCGCTCCCTCCGCCGAGCGGGCGCTCCCTTCGTCCCCGCCGCCGGCCGCTCCCGGCCCCGGCCGCCTTCCGCCTGAGGCCGCCGTCGCCATCGCCGACTCCCGCTGGCCGCCGCGTCTTCCTCCGCCTCCGCCGCCGCCGCTCCGCCGACTTGGCCCGAGGCCGCTGCCGCTCGGGGACGTCGCCGCCTTGGGGCTCTCCGCCCGAGGCCGCCGCCGCCGCTCCGCCGACCGCCGTCGAGCCCGTCGCCGTCGGCTCCGCCGACTCCGCCCGCTCGAGTCCCCTCGGTCGGCTTCTCTCGGTCGGGGTTAACCCAGTAATCGACCAAAAAGAAAAAGAAAAAAAAGCAAAAAAAAAAACGTCGTCCTAACCGCCGCGCCATCCAGCGCCGCCTGTTAGACTTCGTTGCCTTGGTCGCCGCGCCGTCCAGCGCCGCCTACCAATGGGCACTGTTTCCCTCCCTCGCTGCCCGGTGATCTTTGATGGTGTTAATTACACCGACTTCGTGTCTCACATGCGCATCCACATGCGTGGTCTTCGTCTCTGGGGCGTCCTCTCTGGCGATGTCACCTGCCCGCCTTGCCCTATTCCTCCGACGGAGCCTACGCCTGTTGCATTGCCTTCGACAGCCGATAAGGCTGCTACTGAGGCCGCTCGTCTTGCTGATGATGACGCTGCCTCTACCTACCAGGAGGATCTGGAATCCTACAAGGATCGTCTGACCGTCTACACTCAGTGGTACGATGACGACGCTCGGGCTGCTGCTGTCTTCATCGCCAGTGTCCAGCCTCAGTTCTCTTCTGAGGTGGTGGGACTCCCTTCGGCTTTCCAGATGTGGACTCATCTTCGTCAGCGCTACGAGCCCTCTGGTGATGCCCTGTACCTGTCCGTGGTTCGCCTGGAGCACTCTCTTCAGCAGGGTGATGCTACTGTTGACGCCTTTTACGCTCAGAGCTCTGCTGTTTGGCGTCAGTTGGACTCTCTCCGCACTGCTGGCTGTCGTACCTGTCCGTGCTGCCTGGATGTACGTGCTGACCTGGAGTTTCAGCGGGTTTACGAGTTCCTTACTCGCCTTCGTCCTGAGTTTGAGCAAAGGCGTGCCCAGCTTCTTGCACGCCACCCTCGTGTCACTCTCCTGGAGGCTCTTACCGAGATACGCGCGGAGGAGACTCGTTTGAGTGGTGCTGGTCTGATGCCACTCCCCTCTGTGCTCGCCGCTCGTCCGCCTGCTACACTGCCTCCTCCAGCGGCTACCACAGGTGGTGGTGGCCGTACTCCGTCTGGAGGTGGCCGTCCTCACTGTTCCTACTGCGACAAGGATGGCCACACTGAGTCCCAGTGCTACAAGAAGAAGCGGCATCTTTCACGCCGCTCTTCTACTGGCACTAGTGCTTCTACGACGACGTCTACCTCGACTTCTTCAGCAGCTTCTCTCACCGAGCAGGAGATAGCCAGACTTCGACGCCTACTTGCTGCTTCAGGTTCTCCCTCGACAGGTTCTGCAGGTTCTGCTACTGACTCTTCGGGCACTGAGAGACCACCTCCTACACAGTCAGGTACCTCCCCGTGGATTCTTGATTCTGGAGCATCTTTTCACATGACTCCTGATCCTTCCACTCTGTCTTCTATTACACCTCTTGATTCTCCTGTCAGTGTTCTTACTGCTGATGGTACATCTCTTTCTGTCTCTGGTCGAGGATCTCTTAGCAACTCATCTTTTCATGTCCCTTCTGTTGCTCATGTTCCTCGCCTTACCTTGCAGCTTCTTTCTGCTGGGCAGATTACTGACCTTGGTTATCGGGTCATTCTCGACTCTGACTCTTGTTGTGTTCAGGACTGCCACACGGGAGCTCTGGTTGGTTCTGGCCCTCGGCGCCGTGACTCACAGCGTCTCTGGGAGCTTGACTGGCTTCACCTTCCTTCCGCTGCCACCATCGCCGCCAGTCTCTCCGCTTCTGCCACTTCGTCTACCGGCTCTTTCCAGCAGTGGCATCACCGTCTTGGCCATCTGTGTGGATCCCGTCTGTCGTCCTTAGTTCGTCGTGGTCTTCTGGGGTCTGTCTCAGGAGACGTGTCTTTAGATTGTCAGGGCTGTAAGTTAGGTAAACAGATCCAGCTTCCTTATCCTCATAGTGAGTCTGTGTCTCAGCGTCCTTTCGATCTTGTTCATTCAGATGTTTGGGGTCCGGCTCCCTTCGTTTCGAAAGGGGGTCATCGTTATTATATCATATTTATAGATGATTTCTCTCGCCACACTTGGATATACTTCATGTCTTCTCGTAGTGAGGTCTTGTCTATCTATAAACAATTTGCCACTATGATTCACACACAGTTCTCCACTCCTATTCGTGTCTTTCGTGCTGATTCTGCTGGCGAGTACCTCTCTCGTTACCTGCGCAGCTTCCTTGCTGAGCAGGGCACTCTCGCTCAGTTCTCTTGTCCTGGTGCTCATGCTCAGAATGGTGTTGCTGAGCGCAAGCATCGTCACCTCCTTGAGACGGCTCGTGCTCTGATGATCGCCGCCTCTATTCCACCTCACTTTTGGGCCGAGGCTGTTTCCACTGCCACCTATCTCGTCAACATCCAGCCATCTTCTGCTCTTCAGGGAGCGATCCCTGTTGAGCGTCTCTGTGGTCTTCTTCCTGACTACTCTACCCTTCATATGTTTGGCTGCGTTTGCTACGTTCTCCTCGCCCCTCGAGAACGCACCAAACTGACCGCTCAGTCTGTTGAGTGTGTCTTTCTGGGATACAGTGCCGAGCATAAGGGTTATCGGTGCTGGGATCCTGTTGGTCGTCGGATGCGGGTTTCTCGGGATGTGACTTTCGACGAGTCTCGTCCATTCTACCCACGTCCTGCCTCTCCTTCGGCTTCCTCTGTGGAGTCTCTATCTTTCTTGACCTTTCCAGATACACCTATATCTGTTTTGCCCTCGTCCACCTGTCCCACTGAGTCTCCACATATTCCCCCTGTGGCCTCTCCGCCGTTGTCGCCGCCTGTGTCGTCTCGTACGACTCCGCAGGCTCCTCCCACTACAGTACCTTCTCCCCTTCTCTTCTACACTCGTCGACCTCGTATTGAGGATCTTCCAGATGAGCCATCTTCTCCTGATGTTCCATCTTCTTCTGATGCTCCATCTTCCCCTGATGGGTCATCTTCTCCTCGCTACGCTCTCCGCGATCGTCAGTCGATTCGGCCTCCTGCCCGTTTTGCCTTTGCTGGCGCAGCTACTTGTGAGCCTGTCTCCTACCGGGATGCTGTTACTCACCCTGAGTGGCAGCTTGCCATGGCCGAGGAGATTGCTGCCCTCGAGCGCACTGGTACTTGGGATCTTGTTCCTTTTCCATCTCATTCTCGTCCCATCACATGTAAGTGGGTCTATAAGATTAAGACTCGCTCTGATGGCTCTCTTGAGCGCTATAAGGCGCGTCTTGTTGCTCGTGGCTTCCAGCAGGAGCATGGTGTTGACTACGACGAGACTTTTGCTCCTGTGGCCCACATGACCACTGTTCGCACTCTTCTTTCGGTGGCGTCTGTTCGCCACTGGTCTGTTTCTCAGCTTGATGTCAAGAATGCCTTTCTTAATGGCGAGTTGCGTGAGGAGGTCTACATGCATCCGCCACCTGGGTATTCTGTTCCTGAGGGCATGGTCTGTCGCCTTCGTCGCTCTCTCTATGGCCTTAAGCAAGCCCCTCGTGCTTGGTTTGAGCGCTTCTCCTCTGTGGTCACTGGTGCTGGTTTTTCAGCTAGTGATCATGATCCTGCGCTCTTTGTCCACACCTCGTCTCGTGGTCGGACTCTTCTTCTCCTGTATGTTGATGATATGATCATTACGGGAGATGATTCTGAGTACATTGCCTTTGTCAAGGCTCGTCTTAGTGAGCAGTTCCTTATGTCGGATCTTGGTCCTCTTCGTTACTTCCTTGGGATTGAGGTTACTTCCACTCCAGATGGTTTCTTTATGTCCCAAGAGGAATATATTCAGGATCTTCTTGATCGCGCCTCTCTCACTGATCAGCGTACTGTTGAGACTCCCATGGAGCTCAATGTTCACCTCCGACTCTCTGATGGCGAGCCTCTTTCTGATCCGACTCGCTATCGTCATCTTGTTGAGAGTCTTGTCTATCTTGCTGTTACTCGTCCGGATATCACTTATCCAGTTCATATTCTGAGTCAGTTTGTTTCAGCTCCCACTCAGGTTCACTACAGCCACCTTCTTCGAGTTCTGCGATACCTTCGTGGGACTATCTCTCGCCGTCTCTTCTTTCCACGATCCAGTTCGTTACAGCTTCAGGCCTATTCGGATGCTACTTGGGCCAGTGATCCCTCTGATCGTCGGTCTATCTCTGCTTACTGTGTTTTTCTTGGTGGTTCTCTTATTGCCTGGAAGACGAAGAAACAGACTGCAGTGTCCCGTTCGAGTGCAGAGGCTGAGTTGCGAGCTATGGCTCTCTTGACAGCAGAGATTACTTGGCTACGGTGGCTACTTGAGGATTTTGGTGTTTCTGTCACTACACCGACCCCTCTCTTGTCAGATAGTACAGGTGCTATCAGTATTGCCCGTGATCCTGTGAAGCATGAGCTCATCAAGCACATTGGTGTTGATGCTTCTTTCACGAGGACTTGTGTGCATGATCAGGTGATTACTCTTCAGTATGTGCCTTCGGAGCTTCAAATAGCGGATTTCTTCACGAAGGCCCAGACTCGAGCTCAGCATGGCTTCTACCTCTCCAAACTCAGTGTTGTTGATCCACCATGAGTTTGAGGGGGGGGGTGTTAGAGATATATGTATAGTTGTTATTCCTCATTGTTATAAGGGGTTCTTTGCATATTTGTCACATGTACTTTGTGTATATATACCGGCCCATTGACCTCATATGAATACAAGCGCTATTCATAACAGTAGGGACGACAATATTCTGAAAGCATCCATTAACCAAAGGGAAGAATATAGTTAGTGTCTTATTGATTAGCGTAATCACTGCCATTTGGCAACTGGTTAGTCTAGACACAAAACATCCAAGTTCATACAGATACTAGCCTACTTAAAATGTGTATTATGTCGGCTATAGTCATTTCATATGCTTAATTGCTCATGGCAGAAGACTTGAAAGCAGTGGTAAGACGACCTGAAAAACAGAGAATTGAGGAGCAATTGGAACTAAAGCCGTTTGAGATATACCACATCTTGTATATATTGGTCACAGCCTCGACAATTTGTGCAACCACTTCCATCAAATATTCAAATTAAGAACTTGCAGGTAAAACTCTAATAACAAACAACAAATGTTTCAGAACAAATATCTAACTTTACCCTTGGGGTAAGATTATATCTGCATCTGATGTATCATACTATCATTCCATGCTAGCAAAGGATGTTAATGTGTTCAGCAGGATTCATCTCCAGAAATAGAAGCAGCATCAGGAAAAGACAAAAGCATGGTTGAGAATTTTGGACATTAAGTAATTTAGGTGAGTAAGTGTACAGCAGTAACAATAATTTGGGTACATAAATTGTGACAGCGACCTAGGGAGACTCAATAATGGAATTACCAAAAGTTAATAATAGATGTAGATGATTAATTGCTGAGAGTGACTTACAATGTTGATCTGAACAATCTTGTTTGTGTGGCTAAAGATATCACAATATTTCCATCTGAGGGACATGCAACTGGAGATACTTGAGCAGCACATTGAACCAACCAAAATGACATGTGAATATGTGACATGTGAGTGGTCTTGACTCTTACCTCAACTTCATATGAAAATTTTGCAATAAGACGATACTAGGAAACACCGGAGGTATTTACTCTGTTATCTAGTGGTAATGGAATCCGGATGAGCCCGTTTGGAAAAAAATATTCTCATGAAATATTGCAGTGAAGCGTAGTATCATACTGGCTACTGCTACTGAAACTAGAGACTCAGATTCCAAGAAAAGAACTGGAACCTGCAAAAACAAAGATCAAATGGTACTAATTAAGCGATTAATCCATTAAGGGCTCGTTTGGATGGGCCGGTATGCAGAGATCCGACCCAATCCACGTGGGAAGTTTTCCCGGCCCACTTAAAGCCCGTTTGGATGTGCACAGGGTTGGAGTTTCCCGGCCCGTTCCAACCCAACCCACCGGAGAATCCAACGCGCGAAAAAACTTCCCCGACGCCGCTCCATTTCCCTCGCCGCGACTCTGCTCCCGTTTGATTTGCGCCGCCACCTCCTCCTTCCACGCCGGTGACTCCTCCTCCAACTCCCGCCCCCACGTCACGCTGCTCTACGTGGGTGACGAGCTGCGCGGCCAGCAACGGAAAGGAATGGACGAGCAGGGAGGAGGCGCCGAGGCGGTGCGCCGCGCGAGGGAGGGAACCGGTGGCATGGCACGGCTCGGGCGGGCATGCCGGCGACGGCGAAGAGCAGGGAGGTGGAGCGCTCTGCACCGCTCCGCCGCATCTAGACCCGCCGAGAAGGGAGAAGGCGCGCGAGGGGTCCTCTGACGAAGGCTGCGGTTGGGCGGCCGCCGACCAATGCGACGTCTGCGGCGGCGAAGAAACCGCTCGGTGGCGAGAGGCGTACGGCGGAATGGCGCCGCGGCGGCTGAGATCCCCCTCCTCGGCTCACGCCACGTGGGCTCCGCATCAGGACCGCACACGTGGCGGGGCGGGGCGAACGGCCCCGGGGGGCACGAGCCGCGCGACGGGAGCGCCTGGAGCGTTGGATCGGGCACGAGCAGCAATCCAACGGACGGGACAGGCCCGGGCGAAAGAGACGAGAGCCTTGCCTGCTAAGTTGTTGCTTTATCTCTGCTACATGCAACCACTTCTGCTCCTCAAGAACAGCAGCAGCGGGAAGGTGAGGCGAGACCGGTCTCCCACTTCTCCCCTTCTCTTCTCTTCTCTAGTTTTTTGTCCGCCTCCGTAAGATTCTTTCTTCGTCTTCTTCTCTAGCTTTACCCCCTCTTCTTCCATCTCATCTTGCTTCCATGCATCCTTGTGTTGGTGCTGTTGCTGTTCTTGATCGGTCGTGTTGTTGTTGAGCGCCACTGATCGAGCAGAGCAATGCGCGTGCTCTCTTCTTGAATCTTGTGATCCTTTTGCGAGGTTTTTACCGCTCTTCGATCTTATCACGTGTTCTTGCGCCCCTAATGTTTTTGTTGCCGTTGCTGTTCTTGATCGTTCTTGCTGGTGTTGAGCGCTACTGATCGACCAGAGCATCGTGCGTCTCTATTCTTGAATCTCGAGACCCTTTTGTGGGGTTTTACCGCCGCCTTGCATCCTTTTGTTGTTGCTGCTGCTGTTTTTTGCTTTTGCCGTTGGTGACTTGTGGTGGTTTTCTTGGAGGAGGAGGCTATGAGCACCGAGGCTCTATGGTGATCTCTGTTCGCCTCTCTTCTTCCAGCTCACTTGCTCTTTTGCATCCTTTTTTCGTTGTTGTTGTTGTTGCCGCTGCCGCTGCCGTTCTGTTGTTGCTTTTGCACTTGGTGGTGGTTTTGTTGAAGGAGGAGGAGAGGCTAACGAGCAACGCGACTCCATGGTGACCTCTGTTCACCTCTCTTCTTCGTTCTCACTTTGCTCTTTTGCGCTCTATTTTTGTTGCTGCTGCTGCTGCTGCTGTTCTGTTGTTGCTTTTTGCAGTTGGTGGTGGTTTTGTTGTTGGAGGAGAGGCTAACGAGCACCGCGACTCCATGGCGATCTCTGTTTCTATCCTTTTCTCCGAACTGGATGATCTTGATCTTACATCCGTTTCTATTTGTGCCTCTTCTTGTTGTTCCTGGTGCTATACCAATGAGGAGCATGGCGACTCGACGATATCTGTTTTCTCTCTCTTCCCTTACTTTTTTTCCCACTTTATTTCCTGTTTTGGTATGTTGTTCCAGAGATGGCTGTTTCTGCATGTGAATTTTTTTCTTTCTTATTTCCTAATGTGGCTTTACTCGATGTGCTAATGAGCGGTGCAAGGCCAATTATGTCTGCGTGTCTCACTTCGTGAAACTACGTACTGTCTGGATCTTGTCATATAAAAGAGGTTTCGTCCATTTCTTGATGTGGGTTCCTTCTTTCTGACCGAGTGATTAATTCTTTGCAAGATTGAATGGTGGTTTCTTGTTTATTACCACACAGTTAAGTAGCTCATTACTGGCATAAGTATCTGTAGCGTGTCATTGGAATTTCACATGAATTGAAATTTTGGCCCCGTGGAGATTTCCACCCTCTTTAATTCTTCCTGCTAAGCGCTAATGTGCACTGTAAGCTGCTATGAGCTATCTGACTTGTCGAAACAATTTTTTGGGTTTTCTTTTTGGGTTTTGATACGTTGAAGAGCTGGCCATTTCTTAATGTTGGTTTGCCTTTCTTGTTTAAGACTTACTGGTTCGTTCTTGCAAGATGGAACAGTTCATTGTTGTCTTTACCATGATGGTGCTACTTTACTTTTTTATTTCATATTTTATCAAGTTTTCCGTTATTTATGCGATCTGTAATACAGTTTCAGTATAGTCAATTTACTTTTGTTGCCTAGTTTTGTTGATAAGGATTTCTACGATATTGTATTCACACTATAATTTTTCAGGAAAGCAAAGCCTGCCATGGGTGCATTTAACAGCCGTCCTGTAACATCAAAGTTTACCGATGGAGAAGAGAATGACATAATTAAGTATGCTGCGTCATCTATGCAAGGATGGCGTGCGAAAATGGAAGATGCTGTGAGTATTCTTGTGGTATTTTGTAACATTATTGGGATGATAGTTCTACAAAAATATATGATCGACTTGCAAGTAATTGTGGTGAAATATACTAAGCTCGGTTTGTATCCTTCTTATTCTCTAGCGTACAGCTATCCTAGATCTTGATGACTCCACATCATTCTTTGGTGTTTATGATGGCCATGGAGGTTTGATCTTCATTCTCATCTTGTTACAGCAATTTTCAATCTAAAAAACTGTTAGCATAACTGACCACTTCATGCATTGATTAAAATCTCACGGAATTCACAGTTCTCGTGCATTTGTGAGTGTTCAATTGTCTGCATGCATGCTTTGGACATTTTACTCTTTGTGTTTTAATTTTCAGCTGCCAATATTAATCATGATGACACAATTCTTTAATATTGCCTTCAGGGATAACATGAATTATGAAAAAAAAAGAGATTGCAAGGGACCAAATATTTAATGGATGGGAGTAGAGAGAATGAGTCATACTAACTAAGACGATTTTCACGGATTGACTCTTTTCCTTTTGAGATATAGGTTCATATTAGCAATATGTTGACTGCTGTATGCTTTCTTTCAAATGATACCTATTGAAGGGATATTTAGCTACTGGTTTTCATAACATTCTTATGATATATGAGCTTCTATGCACAAAGGATTAATGTCAATGCATCTTTATTTTTCTGTTATATAAGATGGCCATAATGAGTTATTTGTTTTCTGTTTCAGGAGCTGAAGTAGCATTGTATTGTGCGAGACAATTTCATACTGAACTTGTCAAAGAAGCAGACTATCACAACAATCTGGCTAATGCAATGAAGCGTGTGTGTTTCAGGTTATTTTGTAGATAATTAATTCATGTACTCTACATCTTAGTTCATGTACTCTACATCTTAGGCTACATAACTTCTCTCCTTTATCAATAGTCTAAGGCGAAAGGGCCAATGTTACAACCATTTACTTGCATCTACAAAATGTGTAATCGCTGTTCCTGTTTGGTTGTTGCAGAATTGATGAGCAGTTGCAACAATCGGATGGATGGAGGGAGTTAGCTAATCCTTGTGGTAATGGCAATTGGATACGGCGTCTCAAGACTGGTCTATGTGCTGGCCTTTGGCCTTCCACAGAGGTGATATATCAACTCCTGAATGTTCTCTAAGCATCCAGCTGTTTAAGAAGATGATCAAAATTTTATCTCGTGCTATATAGCATTCATATTATTATCTGTAAAAAGGAACTGAATGGATGTGTATGATATGGAGGCTCTATTGTTCTTTCTCGAGATGTGCTTTGGAGTTGGAAGTGATATATTTAACACCTAGCCTCAATTAATTGTTACATCGAGTGCCTGGTTTACCAAGTTGGAGACCAAAAGCCTTTTAAGTTCTCATTGCACCTTGGTAGTTATCCTACTGCCCCAAATTAAGGTATTATTTGATATATCACTTTTTTCTTTTGAATTCTTCATTTCTTTATTGCACTGGTTTGCTTCTTTTATTGGAGAGCACATAGAAAAGGTTTTTCCCCAGGTGGCGTTCCTGACCTATTTCTTGGTAGTCTTTTCCTCCATAAATTTTTTGAATTGTCTGTTATATACCTCAGTTTGGATTTTTTTTCAGGCAACCCCTTACGTTGGGCCGCAGAATGAAGGAAGCACAGCATGTGTGGTTCTTATTAGGCACAACCAGATCATTGTTGGAAATGTTGGTGATTCTCGTTGTGTACTCTCAAGGAATGGTCAGGTGTAGTGAATATTCTCTTGTCAAATGCCTAGTTGTGTGGCTCTTTTGTCATGGCAAATGCATTCATATGGTGCCTAAAAGTTCTGCTTATTTCCATTGTATCCCAAGGCAATTGATTTATCCACCGATCACAAACCATACCTTCGCCCTGAAAGACGGAGAATTCGAAGAGCAGGAGGACAAGTATCCAAGTTTAAGTTTGTTCAAAAACTAGGAGGACAAGTAGTAAGGGAACAATGGGACGTCTATCGTGTTCAAGGAATGTTAGCTCTCTCCAGAGCGATTGGTACAGTCTTATCTGATTGTTTTTGGTTGGTTGTATACAATCTACTGCATTGTAATTGGCGTTTTGCTTACTTTCCTTTCAGGTGATTTTGCACTCAAACAGAACAAAACTTTGCCTCCTGCAGAACAAATGGTGACATGTAATCCTGACATTCGCATTGTAAGTGTAACTAAGTTGTGTTATGTGAGTAAAAGTTTGTTTCGTTGGGTGTGTTCTGGTCGAAAATGAACTTTTTTTTGTTAGGTGGACATAACTGAGGATACTGAGTTTCTCGTTATAGCAAGTGACGGCATCTGGTAAGTCCTCCCAAAAAAAAAACATAAGTGATTATTTTATTACACCTGCTCGCAAGTCCAAAGTTTCATTCAGAATACATCAACTCCAAATGTTAGCTAGCAGGGTTGTTTCTTCTAATACAGGAGTATTTATCTAGAGCGGTTTGTACATTTTGGTTCAGTTAAACTGGACGTGGCTTGGACTGGTGCCTTCTCTACTTCCTTTTCTTTTGAAACGACGGTATCTTCTCCAAGTTCCAAAAACCGGAACCGAAAGAAATCCCGATCGGCGGCCGGTAATGGTAACCGGGCGGTTACCGGCCGGTTACCGGAAAAACCGGTAAAAAATTGGTCACAATTTGAAAATCAAAATTTGAAATTTGAGATGTTTTGAAACCGGTAACCGGAAAAACAAAAAAAACCGGTCAAAATTCGAAAATCAAAAATTCATACCGGCCGGTTTTTCGGTTACCAGTCTCCACCGGTAAAAACGGGTAACCGCCGGGATTTTGATCCCTGATCTTCTCCATTGCACCACCATGTGTAGTTCATTTCATATGCTTTTTCGTGCTGAAAGATTTTATCCTAAGTAGGAATAGAAATCTCAGAACCGGTGCAAAACCTGGCCGACAGAAGGTAACCGTAACCGACTAGTTACCGGAAAAATTGCTTTAAAAAACAGAAAAACGGGGAAAAGCCAGAGAAAACTAGCAAAAAAGTTAGAACTAGTGTGTGTGTGTATATATATATAGTTCATACGATAGGTAATCTAGCATAAAAAATGTCTAAACTAACATAGGAAGTACATTTGTAACCATCGAGATTTCGGCCGGTTATTTCCCTTCTGATACCCACCAGGATTTCTGGTAAGTAACCGTCCGTTTTTTTTATCCCTGATCCTGAGCAATGTAATGTTGCTGTAGAGGTCGAAGCTACTGAAAAGAGGGGCATATGCCAATCCCTGCGTTAGCTAGTGCTTCATAATGTTCTGATGATTATTTAACTTGATGGTTTGGTATCTGCTTTTGTTAGTTGGAAATGGCCACCAGTCGGCATATGTATTTGATTTATCTTGCAAGAGCATGATTCAAGAACCTTGGCACTTCATGAACATTTACACCGATAGGAATTCATGATTCAAGAAACTTGGCACTTCATGAACATTTACACCGATAGGAATTGTGCTAAGTTGTACTGTTGTAGAATATATCTTGTGCCCGTAGTTTTATGCTCAGTTAGGACTTGGGAGGGTGCTAAACTGCTAACACTAATAATGGACTAAACTCAATTTACCACATTCTGCTATACAGCCCATAAAGACCCAGCCACTAGTACCCATTGACACATTTATTTTCTCTCCTATTTGATGCTTTTATAACTTCATTTATATTTCCATACTAAACCTGCAACCCCCCCAGGGATTGCATGTCAAGTCAGAATGTTGTTGATTTCGTACGCCGGCCCTTACAATCCGTGAGTCTTCTTTTCCTCTCACTTTGTCTACTTGTCAGTCTACTTGTCATGACAGTAATACATTAAACAGAATTCTCCTACCAGACGAAGAAAATTTTATTGAGTGCATAATGTTGTTCTAGGACTGATTTCATACTGGCAGTACAAAGGACATTTGAAGAGCATAGGATGTTTTGCATTTCATTCATTTGCTGTTAGAACTGTTATTCCCGTTGCCTTGACATATGCTGTGATCAACGCAGGGGGAGACTAATCTGCGCGTCATTTGTGAGGGCCTTCTTGATCGTTGCTTGGCATCGACTGACAACACGACCGCCATACTGGTTCAGTTCAGCACCGGCACCAGGATTCCTCTCCCATCCGACACTGAGGCCGAGGACGACCTCACTGCCAATGCCAGCACCAATCCCAACGCCAATGCCAATGCCAGCACCAATGCCAATGCCGGGGCTGACACCAACACCGAGGTCGATGGACAGCCACATAACCCCGACACTGTGGCCGACCAACGGCAACCCAACCCCAACGACGAATCTCAGGCGCCCCTCCTGGCTTCTTTCGTGCGAGATTATCTTAGCTGAACGGAGTTTTGATCAAGAAAGGAAAGCTCCAGAGTTGGGAAGGTTACAGTGCTATATTTCTTGTTTGTCGAAGACGAAGTATTGATGTGATGCCACTGCGTAGAAGTAGTTTATCATACTAAATCTCCAGAGTTGGGAAGGTTACAGTGCTATATTTCTTGTTTGTCGAAGACAAAGTATTGATGTGATGCCACTGCGTAGTAGTAGTTTATCATACTATCGTTATGCCTCCTGGGTACGTTACATGTAGGGGATTTTGGTTGAGACTTGAGAGACTTGGATTCACGAACCTTTCTTGTTCTGATCTTGAATCTTGGAGATGCTTATATAATCTAGTTAATTAGTAGTAGTACTTTATCAATGCTCACTGGGTTCTGAACTTCTCTATATATGCCAGGCTGCTCGCTGTCTGGTATGCTCTGATCGTAGTCGTAGTGATTATAGTCGAAATGGCTGTGGTCGAAGTAGCTGTGGTTGAAGTAACTATAGTTGAAGACTCCGAGCACGAAGGCAGTCGAAAACTTCGAGTACGTGTGAAGTTGTAGCTGTAAAGGTCATAGCTATAGTGGTCGTAGCTACCATTGTCATAGCTAAAATACTCTTATGAGTACTGTATCATCATGGTCGTAAGTCAGTACTTAGAAAGACACTATAGCAGTCGATACTCGGAAGAACGTTGTAGCAGTCAAAGCATCTGAGTACGAGGCAGCTGGAAGATAAAGTGGTCATAGCCGTGAGAAGTGATCGTAGCCGTGAGAAGTGGTCGTAGCCGTGAGAAGCGGTCGTAGCCATGAGAAGTGATCGTAGCCATGAGAAGCGGTCTCGCGCAATCGTGGAGAGATTCCAAGAAGCATGAGAATATGCCAAGTTAGTGTGTGTGTGTGTGCGCGCGCATGAGGCTTATTTAAGCCAAGCAATTCCTATTATGTAAGAGTCAAGATGTATGAGCTGAAAAAGAATTGAGGAAAATAGAGATTGAGCGATTCTGCCTCAAGAAGTTTTTCTCTGTGTATTAGTCTCCCTTTGCGTGCGTATATCCAGAGCGACAAGAGAGAGGATTAAGCGATTCAGTCCCAACAATTGGTATCAAAGCCTCAAGATCCAGAGCAACGTGTGAGAAGAAGCTGCTTGGCAATGACTCGCTGGTCGGCGTGATGGCGTGCACAATGGCGCGCATCAGGCGGAGGTGCGCAGGTGCTGACCACAAGTCGGCTGCAGCACTGTGCGCTTAGGAATCAGTAGCAGAAGTGCGGTCGTGAGCTGAACCACAAAACACAAGGATTAAGCCCGTAGAGTAAACCGGCAGATTATCATCATTCCTTTTATCCACATATGGCAATAGGATGATAAGATGTAAACAATTAACCAACCCTAGGCCTAGAGTTAGTTAGGCTTTGTAATGGTGAATATGAAAAATTAGAGCAAATGAAGATGGTTGAATGAGAGATTAATACAAATTAGAAAATGTATACTAGGCCTAAATCCAAAAAAATCTTCTGGCCTGTTGGCCTGGCCGAGCCAGCCCTGGGCTGGCGCCTTCCTTGCCGTTGCTTTGCCTCCTGTCGCTAGCCCCCTGCCACGGTAGCCCGTCTCCCCACCGCCTCCCCCTTGTGACCATCGATCACCGGCGTGCTCCTGCGCCCATGCCGCTAGGTCAACCGCCTGCTCTGCCGTAGCACTAACTGTTGTGGCTACAGACCAAACAGTATATGAGGGTACTAGGAGAGTATGGGAATGAATTGATCTGTCTTTCTCTGGTCCCCTAAGGGGATATTTATACATGACCGTAAGGCCTTATTATAATCGCACCCTCACCTAGGGTATTATTACAAGGGTATTCACGTATTTTTATGTCTCCACTAAACCGTTCAGCTCAATAAGCCAAACGGATACGATAGGGAGCCATCCCCACAACAGTACTCTTCTTCTACCATTGCAAGCCACCACCATGCCCTCTCTTGTCCACGCTAGCTCGGCTCCAACGTGAATCTACGAGGTCACCAACCAGCCTAGAGCTTTTTTGATGGCCTAAGTTGCATAAATCACATTAATACTCATATTATATTGCAAGCAAACATTAATGCATATACTTCCCGCCATTCACAATGATTGGCCAATACCGTTTGGTTCAATAAAAGAAACGCACAACAAGCCAAATATGGAAAAGAGCCTGCATACTGGTCTCGCATGTTACATTGAAATGCAACGAGTGATAACGAACAATCTATTACTTGGAATTTCCTTTCACAATAATTTGCATTGAACAAAACATTCTAAACCTAATAACGGATAGTCTTTTACTCACAATTTCCTTGCAACAATTGATATCAAACAAAACATCCCAACCCTAATAACGGATGAATTTTTTGTACGGATAATCTATTTTTTATTCAAAATTACAGAAATATACCCGCGGGAATTTTTTTTACAAAAATAGGTTCAAGTCGCCCAATGGGAGAGCGACTGGAGCCTATCGCCCAACCAGAAACCGATTCTGTCCCTATCGCTCAACCATTGGGCGACTGCATCCAGTCGCCCTCCCATTGGGCGACTTTCATGCAGTCGCTCAATGGTTGAGCGAAAGGTATCAAACCTTCGCCAAAAATAGTGAAAATTGGTGGAGCTATTCTTCATACATCCAAAAGCCTTCAGAAAAAATTTTGAGCAATTTTCGGCTACGGGATCAAAAGTTATAGCAGTTTCAATCGAGGCCGAAACGAATTTGAGTCCGTTGGGCACGGGGGCCTGAGTCCAGTCGCCCAACCATTGGGTGACTGCATGAAAGTCGCCCAATGGGAGGGCGACTGGATGCAATCGCCCAATGGTAGAGCGATAGGGACAGAGTCGGCTTCTGGTTGGGCGATAGGCTCCAGTCGCCCTCCCATTGGGCGACTTGAGCCTATTTTTGTAAAAAAATTTCTCGCAGGTATATTTCTGTAATTTTGAATAAAAAAGGATTATTCGTACCAAAAATTCAATAACGGATAGTCTGTTACTCGCAATTTCCCTCCGCAATAATCGGCATCAAACCAAATATCCCAACCATATCCGTTACTCACAATTTTCTTGCGATCATTGATATCAAACAAACATCCCAACCCTAATAAATGGATAGTATGTTACTCACAATTTCCTTCCGCAATAACCAGCATCAAATCAAACATCCGAACCCTACACTACCACACATAGGATCATCACAGACGGTTCGTAATCCTCATCAGAGACGGTTTCTGAACCGTCTGATTTATCTGACATATCACAAATGGCTAATATAAAAAAACCATCTGTGATGATCTATGTATCACTAATACAAAAAAAATGATAAGATGTCGAGTATAATCTTCTCTCTGTAGTTGTGCTAATAGTGCATAGCCGATACTCGCAGTTTCCTTACCATCAAAGCAAGCAGCCCGGCCGAGCCAAAGGCCGCCGAGCATAACCGATAGAACCCAAGCTTCACTACACTAGGACAAACCGTTCTCTTCAGCTTCTTCTTCAGCGACGTCTGCCAATGACATCCGGCAGAGCCTGCTCTTCCCTGGCGCCTGCCACTTCTTTGTCGAGGGCCGCTTCTTTACCAGTATCGCCTCCTTCTCCCCGGGCTGCCGCACGGCCTGCTCGTCCTGCACGAACCGCCGCATCAGCGCGTCGTCGCTCAGCGACTTCCCCCTGAAGAACGGCCTCCTCCTCGCCGTCCCCTCCCCAGCCGGCGCCACCGAAGGCCTGGTCGGAGTCTTCGGTGCCGCGGGAGACACAACCAAAGGCCTGGTCGGAGTAGGCACTGCCGCGGGAGAAAGACCATGGGAACGGCTGCCGCTCCTCCTCCTCAGCGTCGGCGCCACGGCGTCGACATGGACGCCCAGAAGGACCTCGTCGTAGGAGCACACCGGTGCGCAGAGGCACACAACCCGCGCCAACGCCGCCTTCACAGACGAGCACCAGCGCGGCCTCCCCTCAGCCGCCCTCGCCGCCAGAGGCGCCCTGGCGGCCGGCGGCGCGGCTACGGCAGGCTGCATCCACAGGAGGAGGAGGCCACCCAGCGCTCGCTCGTACCACGGGCGTTTCTTGGCAGCGGTCCTCGTGAGAGCGTTGGCATCACCATCCCTGCATCAAATGAACACACGACGATCATGACCAATACGTCCCCATCAACAGATCTGAGCATGCGAATGAACACTCGATGAAGGGTCAAATTACTAGAATTGTGGTCGATCTTGTGGTCTTTCAAGGAGAAAACAAGAACTGTGAACTTCTCTTCAAAGAAGAAGAAGAAGAAGAAGAAGGAGAAGAGCAGTGAACTTTAATTTTGATGTGTGCACTGTGCAGTTCTCGTAAAAGAATATCTTTTGGTGTTTGCACGTATGATGATGAACACCTTGGTCGCAGTTGCGCGTCGTTGGAGCCGTCCTGCCGCTGCATCGATCGAGGGAGCTCCAGTTGCATCAAAGCTTAAGGAAGACCGATTCCTATCTCGTGTTTCAAGAACAAACCAGCTTCTATATGGCTGCGAATGGTTTGATACATGTCACTTCATTTAAGAGTCGTACGCATTGGACAAGCAAAGAAAACATTAATGTTGGATTGCATCCATTGATCGACTATTAATTTTTTTTATTCTAGTGAAGTGATGTGTATGCATGTGAGCCTTCGTGAAATCCTTTTGGTAGAGCAAAATAAAAGGAGTGCAATTATTTTATGATTTGGGTCTAAGATTTGTTCATTTATATGCTCTGATTCATATGACTATGGCGTATGTATATTGGTGTAGGCATTAAAAAGTGGATACATCACCAGAGTCATTACTTCATTACTTTTGCAGAAGGATTTCGAAGTGCGAATTTTTTGTACGGATAATCTATTTTTTATTCGAAATTACATAAATATACCCGCGGGAAAATTTTTTACAAAAATAGGCTCCAGTCGCCTAATGGTTGGGCGACTGGAGGCATTCGCCCAACCACAGGGCGACATTTAATGAATCTACCAACCGTTGGGCGATTAATTGCAGTCGCCCCACGGTTGGGCGACTTCCATCCAGTCGCCCAACCGTTAGGCGACTGAATTTCAGTCGCTCAACGGTTCGGCGACTTCTAGTGAGATATATACCGCGCTCGGCCGTGGCCGAGCGCGGTCACTGTGTCGTTCGGCCGCCGTCGTAGAGAAGAGAGGGAGAGGAGGAGAAGAGGAGGGGAAGAGAAGGAGAGGGAGAGGAGGAGAAGAGAAGGAGAGGGAGAGGAGGAGAGGAGGAGAAGAGGAGGGGGAGTGCGCGATTTTCAGGTAATTTTTCGTGTTATATTTTTTGTTAGTGTAGAAAATTAGTTTAGAAAATGTAGTGTAGAAAATTAGTTTAGAAAATTAGTTTAGAAAATGTAGTGTAGAGAATTAGTTTAGAAATTTAGTTTAGAAAATTAGTTTAGAAAATGTAGTGTAGAAAATTAGTTTAGAAATATAGTTTAGAAAATTAGTTTAGAAAATGTAGTGTAGAAAATTAGTTTAGAAATATAGTTTAGAAAATTAGTTTAGAAAATGTAGTGTAGAAAATTAGTTTACAAATTTAGTTTAGAAAATTCGTTTAGAAAATGTAGTGTAGAAAATTAGTTTACAAATTTAGTTTAGAAAATGTAGTTTCAAAATTTAGTTTAGAAATTAAATATAGAAATATAATTTAGACATTTAATTTTCAAATTTTGTGTACTAAATGTAGTTTAGAAATAAAGTTTAGAAAATTTAGTTTATAAATTTTGTGTACCATTTATTGTACAAATTTAGATGTAGAAAGTATAATGTACAAGTTTAGATGTAGAAATTTAGATGTACCAAGTTTAATGTACAGTCTTAGATGTATAAAATTTAGTGTTGAAATTATTGTACAAATTTAGATGCAGAAAATTGAATGTTGAAAGTATTGTACAAATTTTGCAGGTATGACTCGTGCTGGACGTGACTCGGAGTGGCGGTTCGCGCTGTTGGACGAGCACGTGGACCGCTCTCATCGTGCTTCCCATCTAGTGCCGCCACCGGGGAGCACGGACGAGCCGCCTCAGCTGGGAGTGGTCCGGACACGGACACCTCGCGTGGCCTGGGGACTCGACCCTCGTTGGACTGCCAGGTGAGCACTATTCCAGCGTTTAGTGCGACCGTTAGTTTGTTCCGTGCTGACCTTCACTTTGTTTGCAGGCTGCGGGATGCCGGGCTACTCCCTCTTGCCCGGATGGTGCAGGCCACAGAGGAGGATGGAGCCGCTGGCGGGGACGAGGGCGGGGACGAGGCGGGCGGGGATCGATCACGACGATTTCCGTTCGACCGTTCCCTACTGACGGCTTTGGTGGACCGTTGGCGGCCCGAGACGCACACTTTCCACCTCCCATTCGGGGAGATGACGCCGACCTTGCAGGATGTGTCCCTGCTTCTTGGGCTTCCGATCGCGGGAGACGCTGCCTTCCTACCGGAGGCCCCGGCCGACTGGCGCGCTGACCTGCTCGGCAGATTCGAGGGTGTCGTTCCACCGGCCGCTGACCACCACGTGTTCGGAGAGGCGCAGACCCATGGGCCGACACTGAGGTGGCTCAGACAGTACCGGGTACGTGGTATATAAAATCGATCGTATCTTCGAAGCTCTTTTTTGTGGTGTTACGTACTAATAACAACTTTTTTGCATTCAGGTGGAGCGCATGGTTCCGCAGGCAGACGATCAGCAGGTCTCGCGGCACCTGGAGGCGTACGTGCTGTGGCTGTTTGGTTGGGTGCTTTTCACCACCAGCCACGGCAATTCGGTGGATGCGCGCCTTATCGTTTATGCGAGGGCGATCGCTGACGGCGAGCCCCACCAGGTCAGCTGGGGATCGGCCGTACTTGCCGCGACGTACCGCGCGCTGTGCGATGCGTGCACGAGGGTCAAGCCGAACTCGATCCTCACGGGTTGTCCCCTGCTACTACAATTGTGGTCGTTCGAGCGCTTAAGCGTCGGACGACCTGTGCTAGACGACGTGGGTCCGTACGGGCCCGAGATGTATCCGGGGGGAGAAGTCGACCGGCCGACGATGGGTTCTATGTGGTGCCGTCGCCGAGTAAGTTTTATCACAGTTAACTATTTCTTTCTTATTGACGATCGTCATTGTAAACAACTTGTCTTTCTTGCAGGTACAGTTCGCGCACGTGCAGGTCACGCGGGCGTACCGAGTCTTTGTGGAGCAGCTCGACCGCATCACAGCCGACGACGTGCGCTGGGAGCCGTACGCTGATACGGCAGTGCAGGCCCGTGCTCCTGGCGGTCTGTCTTCACTTTGCTGGCGTGACCGGGCTTTCTGGCTCACCCGCCGGAAGCTCGTGTACCTCATCTACGTGGAGGACTACGCACCCCAGCGGGTGATGCGGCAGTTCGGGCTATGGCAGCCGGTTCCTGTACCAGTCGGACCATCGCTTCCGCGGCACGTGCACGGGTGAGTGTACGTTTGTGCTAAATATGTACATACTTACTACTGCGTTCGCAAGTATCTCACATTACGTAATGGTTTTATACGCAGGCACAGCGGGAAGGGAGTGAAAAGAGGCACGGACTGGTCGGTGAGAATGCAGCCCTGGGTCGAGCAGTGGCAGGATGCGCTCGACGACCGCGTGGACGAGGACCGACCGTACGACAGCAGGGAGTATGCGGAGTACCTGCGCTGGTACCAGCCGCAGACCCGTATCAGGCTCGTATATGTGGTAGACCCGCCTGCCACACACGTCGCCGCTCCGACGGACACGTACCCCGCGCACTTCGCGCACGACGCTCACCTCGCGGTACGTTACATGTCATTTCAAAGATTCCCAAATGGTAATGTCGTTTCCATAATCGACCATTTTATGTCTTTGTGTCCAGGCTGACGTCGGTTCTGACCTATACGCCGAGTCCGGCACAGTACTGGAGAGGCTCGCCAGTGGTGCGCAGCAGACCCATGAGGAGGGCCTCAGCTTTGCGCGTCGGGTGCACGAGGGGTGTAGACGTATCGTTAGCCTACTGTCCTGCACGAGGCTACCGGCGGTCTCCACGCCCCCCGCTACGACTGCTCGTCCACCAGTGCCACCTCCACCAGCGTGGCACTACTATGGTGCACCTACGTGGACACGTCCTCCACCACCTCACCCGGAGCAGCCAGGGGGTTCAGCCTGGGCAGGGCCTCCTACACCGGTTCACTTCACGCCTCCTACGCAGACCCCTGTCTTCCCCACGCAGGGGGTGTACGCCTCCTCCATGGCGCCAGCTACAGGTACGCATAGGGTCTTATACCGTGTTTATCCGAAGACGACATGCAACGCACTAACGATATTAATATTGCAGGTACTTACCAGCACGGCGTCTCCCCAGGCCAGGAGGATGTGGACCAGTTTTTCGCGCCGTCGCCCGACGTCGCACCGCAGGTTCTTTCTGCCAGTGCCCTCCCCGGTGCACCGGAGATTACACAGCCAGAGGTGCAGTTGACTCCACCAGCGCAGGGGCGGGATAGACACCCTCCTCCTCGTTTTACCTTTTCGGATCGTCCTAATCCGTTGCACCGGAGGAGGGCCAAGCGAGGCCGTATGGGAGGACGCGGGCGCGGTGACGGGGCACAGCAGGGTGACCAGTGAGGCGTGCTGCAGATGCTATATATGTTATGCATGTAATGAAAATACATGCGCCATGTTACTCACAGTTATATTATGAAGTTTATTTATATTTACATAAGTCTATCATCTTTTTCCGCATATAAACTATCTCACTTAACAGTGTATGTATCGATCGTTCTCTACTCAATCTTTCAAAAAAAAAATTTAAAAAACTTTTTACACACCTACAATATACAATGAACATAAACTTTTATTACAACTTCACCGTATTTTTTACCGGTTCAACGTTACAAAATTCACAAATTCTAAAACAATCACGGGGGCTACCTGAAGTCGCCTAACGGGATGGCGACTGCATGGCAGTCGCTTAACGGTATGGCGACTGCATGCCAGTCGCCGTACGGAAGAGCGATTTAATGCAATCGCTCTACTGTGCAGCGAGATATATTGTGTCACCGTGTGGTTGGGCGAACGCCTCCAGTCGCCCAACCATTAGGCGACTGGAGCCTATTTTTGTAAAAAATTTTCCCGCGGGTATATTTATGTAATTTCGAATAAAAAATGGATTATCCGTACAAAAAAATCTTCGAAGTGCAGGGTTAGAAATGCAACAGATGGTTGCGGAAATAAAAGCAAAAAAAAACGTGGTCGGCAGGATTCGAACCTGCGCGGGCAAAGCCCACATGATTTCTAGTCATGCCCGATAACCACTCCGGCACGACCACGTTGTTGAAGCACGTGGCTTTTGTTTTGTTATGTCCAAGAAAGGAATCATCTGTCCGTTTCATCCAACTAACCGTAGGATACGAATATGGTTTAATTTTTCCCCCTCCAATTAATAATTTCTTTTCTATTCGTATTTATATAAAAAAAATTATGGATACAAATATGGTATAAACTTTTGCTATCTGAAATATTATTTTATCCTCACTATTTGTATTCGTATCCTAATTCGATTAAAAAATATACATATTTTATAGCAGCATAGCTTATTAGTTGGATGAGTATTTATAGTTTAGTGTGAATTCATATTCCTTTAGGTGAAATAACAAATTAGAACGATTAAGTATGCTATATATGGGGATAAAATAGCATAAATATCTTGTAATTATTTCTAGGTTCTTTTAGGCTTTGGCTTTTTGGTTTATGGTTTTAGAATTCTAGCTGTTCGCGAAAGACAATACGCAAAAGAAAACAGTCGCATGCGATTTTACCCGGTATAGATGAACTCAGTATAGTGTCTATTACAATCTATCTATAGGCCCTGTTTTAAAAAGACGTACCATTTAAAAGGTAGTTACTATAGCATCTAAAGCCAAAGCCAAAGCATGAGCCTTTTTCGAACTGAGCCTATATAAGTAATGAGGATATTCGAATATAACTGAATTAAGTAGGTATTCGATTCATATTTATATTTGTTACAACATTTATATTAATTCGTATTCATATTTGAAACCATTTAAATTCATATTTTTATTCATGTAAAAATATGAATACGGATACGGTAGACCACTGTTTGATCTGTTGACCCCCTACTACTGATCCATTAGCATAGCAACGGCTCCGCATCAAGCTAGCATGTGGAAGTTTGTAGTGGCCAAACATCGTCGAAACGTTCCAAGAGGGTCTTCCAAGATGCTGCACGGGTAGGAGTCGTCACTTCACCTCATGCACATGACGAAGCTGTAATATCCCATTTTGGGACTTTGATGTTGTGCTTAGTAAAATTTCAAAGTTTGAATTTTAATCCAAAAGTGCAACTCAAATTTCAAAAATTCTAAAACCGTCTCGAGCATGGCCTAGCCCATGTCCCCCTCTTCCCGGCCTAGACGGCCTTCGACCTGGCCCAAAACGACCCACGCCGCCCCTGGTCGCACCGTTCGCATCCCGACCCACTCCTGTCGTGTCCGCACCAGTGCCACCTCGCCACTGTGTCTTTACAATGGGCTGCCACCCATCCCCATGCGCCCTTGAGCTAGCCTCGTGCTACGTCGCCCCTGCCTTGCTTGGACCCCCTCCTCCTCTCCTTGCTCCACACTACGTTGCCGTGCCCACCGCTCCCGTGACATACCTGAGCCGTGTCAACTCTGTGTGCCCGTAAACCCCGCCTGACCATTGCCTCAGCTTATCGCCTCCACCATAACTCTCGTGCAACAAGCCGAGCTCCTCCCCTCGCTCCTATGTTGTGTCGTGAGCCAAGCGTCGCCACTCTTGGTACTCCACATGGGATTTCAAGGCCCCAAAAGCTAACCGTCAGCCTGTAGGCAACAAAGCCCTCGATCTACTCTGCCTTGACCTTAATTTCACTCCCCTCGCCTCCAATCGCCTTCGAGCGCTCCCACACCATTTTCTTCTTTGGCTCTGGCCATTTCGCCGCCATCAGCGCCGTTCATGAAGCACCACGCCCCAACCCAATTGCCAGCACTTGGAGCACCACCCGAAGATCCCGAAGTCGACCCGAGCCTCCTCGATTGCCCTCTCCCTCTCTGATGAGACCTCCGCATTGTCCACCTCACTACCGATCGAGTTCACGCCGCTAGGACATCCTCCTCATCCCTGAGCTTCATCGATGCCTCCTGTGAGTCCCTCGTAGCCTCTAGATGCTCCCTTAGTAAGGAATTATACTTTAGCACCATGTAGGGCCGTGGTGCCATGCTCCGGCCACCATCACCACTTAGGCTCATCGCCGACCACTCCATGCTCCAAATTAGGCCGCCCCGCCCCGCCTAAAGGTTCATGCTGAGCCAAGGAGTATATTTTTAGCCTCCCATCTGACCTTCGTCCTCCCTCTCGCCGGCGATGAGCTTCACCTCTCCTTGGCAGGAAGACAACACTATAGCACGACGGTTAACCGTTAAGCATGTAATTAATTCCTTAATGTCCATCATTAGTTTCTATTAAACTATCGCTAACCAATGGGCCCCATCCCTGTTTAAGCTAATAAGTCACCAACGTGTGGCTCTCAGCCTTTAAAACCTTTTTAAACTCGATTTAAAGGTTAGAACCAACAACAAGTGGTCCTGTTCCACTGTGACTAGAGTGCATGGGCCCGTTTGTCAGCCTCTCGCCTTTTCTTTTAAAATATAAATAAAAATGATTTAAAATCCCATGGCCCCTCCTGCCAGCCTCAGTAAACTTTTTCAATGAGACAATAATTCAAAATTTCAATAAAATCCGATGGAGGACCCCACCTATCAGTGAGAGATTACTCTCTCCTCTAGTAATTTTTAAGATTAATCCAAATTCAAACTTTGAAGAGTCTATTCTCGCTCATTTTAACACCAAATTTAATGAAATTTATTTCTAATTTTTCTAAATTCAAGATCTATCTAATGATACTAGAATTGTTCAATTTGAAACTTATTTAAATTTTCTTTGATATTTATTTATTTTTGCTCGTATGTTTATTTGCTTTTTGATACGAACGTCTGAGTAGAGTGCAAGGATATGAAAGAGCTACAATATAAGACAACTCAAGAATTTCAAGCACAACTCGCTTGTGAGTCAGATAAGTTAATACTTTGATCATATTAAACATGTATTTTATGCAAATTTATATTCATTTAAATTATCAAATTGTATGCTATTATTTGTTATGTAAATGTATGTTAAACTTAAGATTAGATATATGCCTACTTGACATTGTAATATTATTATACCATCCTTTGATTACTTAAATCACGTAATTTTTGTCATCCTAGATAATCAATGGTAACTTTACTAGCTATAGGTCATACTTTAGTATCATGCCAATCTTACTTAAAGTACCAGAGCATTAATTTTCTATATCATCATATTTTAATCATGAAAATTATTTTTGGTAGTCATTGATGGGAAATAACTGGTATATTAGAGATAACTTAGTTTTGTACTTCTTGAAACCCTAAAACTTGTTATTACCCTATCTAGGCGGACGATATGAAGGTTGGTGTGAATGTAGCATGAGAAATTATGGTTTGTGGTATGTGTCGTCCAAATAACTTAAGGATTGAATTCTGTGACAACCTTCCAATGTAAAACAGTACAGCCATAAGTTTATAATAGGTACACCTAGCTAAATAATTTGCATCCACTAGTACGGGTTACACCATTGGAATGACCCACGAGTCATGTCGCTAGTTTTAAACCGTCGTGGACACAAGAGGGGGTCTGGATGTGGTGGATGTAACCTCACTCAGGTAAAACCTTAGTGGGTGTAATTTACACTAGGTGATGCATCATAAAGGCCTTATGGTGATCTTTTTGATTCATATGTCCAAAGAAATATGTGAGACATAACAAGTCGATTATCTCTTGCGGGCAAAGTGTACAGTCTCTGCAAAGTATAAACTGTTCGAACATGCATGCCTACGGTCAAGAACAGGCATGGGAACTTACTCGAGTTACTTTATATTTCAAAAACTTTGTAGGTGGGATAAAAACTCATTGGATGGATGTAACCTTGATTTTGGATTTTTCTGGGTGGACTTAACCCAGCGATAAATATGGGTGGATGTAACCCTACTAATCAAAACTAGCATATGGTGGATGAAACTATGTAACAAGTGGATAGAATCTACACCGTTATAAATATTGTACACTTTTACTCTCCTTAATAAAACATGGTTTGGTTAAAATATTAAGTCATAGGAGCTTCTAATTATTGTAGTTTTCAAAATATTGTCTTTAGCACTTAAAAAGAACTTGAGCCTACCTTAATTGAACCTTGCATATATAAATATTGTATTCTGTGTGTTGGCTTGCAGAGCATTGATGCTTGTGCTTAGCCTCGCTTACAAAATCCCTTAGAACCTATGGACCAAGGATATTACGCGTACTACGACGCTCTAGGAGTTGATGGTGAAGAAGATGGAAGAGATTGGGATAATCTTTAGTAGTCTAAGTCTTATCTCAGTCATGCTGACTAAGTTGGTATTTGCATGCACCAATATTATCTAATTTTTTTGTTAATATCGGTCGCACACAACTTACCCTAATCACTTTTCTGTGGTGAGATGTGCCTTCTTCTTTTGCTTTCACTTTCACTTCCGTATTTATATGATGTATTCATTTGGCCTGATCGGTCCTATTGTAAACTTGACCCGATATGATCTATTTTAAACTCTGATGAATGTAATATTAATATATGATATAGTTTACACCATGTATGAAATGATTCAGTGATGTATTTTGTGAGCACTATTTACTGATTTAGGGAATAGTGCAGTAGTTTTACAAAAAATTCTAGATTAGTTAAATCCGGATCCGACATTAGAGGAGAAACAAGGGTAGCAGAGATTCCTATCCGCAATTCGGGTTTATGCGGGTAAAAAATATATATAAATGTCGAGTAATTCGAAGGTCTCTTGTGAAACTATCCCTATGTCGTCCTTACTCTTCTCAACTTGGACCGTCACTGTAACAACATTGATCTTCTACGATGAAAATATTTGAAACATGATATTTTCTCATAAATTTAGTTTACTCACGACCATTGAATTTCGTCGCAGTTATAAATTGATTGCTGCCCTGCAGGCTGCCTTGCCCCAAGTTTGTGAAGATACATAACAATCTCATCATAAAATACATGTTGTGATGCACGTTAGATGTAACGATGCGTGTGACGCTAGTTTTGCGTCAAATATATATATATATATATATATATATATATATATATATATATATATATATATATATATATATATAGGAAGCCTATTTACTACACCCAGGTGTAGTTACACCCATGATATCTATCGTTCATCTATCTCGGATACCACCAGATCACTTCGATTATTGGATCCACCTATAATGCCCAGAGTTCAAAAGATACCCGCAATGGTAGAAACCGTCGTAAACACAGCCGTGCAAAAAAGACACCTGTGTAGTACCGGCTGCAGTAATTAGTGCCGCAAATCTCTGATCGCGTGATGGTAGGATGGTAGGAGTAGTTGCGTTGTGTTGCATGGAAACCATTCCATGCCTGACATTTGAAATACTCAATCAGCTTACGTATACTCCTCGTCATGAGAACTTAATGGAAGGAAACAGGCGTTGTTATTTGTATATGGCCTGAAACTGAATGGCATCAAACCATCAAACTGATTCGAAATAAGTACGTACGAAACAAATGGCCTGAAACCATTGGCTTGAAATTGAATGGAGGTATGTATATACTAATCAAAATATTCTGAAACCAAATGGACTGAAACCAAATGGTAGTATGTACATACGAAAACAAAGGGAGAAATGGTTTCATCCGGGTACTACTAATTGTTGTCAGATAGATTTGTAAAAAATGATGTGAACTGAACACAATCCGGATACTACTACATGGTAGGAGTAGTTGTGTTTTGTACCATGGTCACCAGGTGATGTATGACATTTGAAATACTCAATCGCGTTACACATACTACCCATCGTGAGAACGGTTTGGAATAAAACTGGCTATGGTTTTTGTAACTTCCTTGAGACTGAATGGCTTCAAACTGAGTGGAAGTATGTACGTACGAAACCAAATGGCTAGCAACCAAATGGCTTGAAACTGAATAGAAGTATGTGCATACGAAACTAAATGGTCTGATGCTAAATACACTGAAATTGAATGGTAGTATGTGCATCTGAATGGAATACAGAGAAACGAGATTAATGTTTTAATCCGTATACCACTGCATGTTGTTAGAGAGATTGGTAAAAAAGATGCGAACACAATTGGCAAACGCACAGGTGAAATGCCCTGAAACCAAATGGCAGTATGTACATCAGACAAACATAAGGAGTAATGTTGTAATCGACATACTACTGCATGGTGTCACTGAGTTTTGAGTAAAAAACCAATGCCCTGAAACCAAATTGCAGTATGTACTGATATTGATTAAAAGGAGTATGACAGTATGTGGCCTGAAACCATATGGAAGTATGTACATCAAACAAACATAGAGAGTAAGGTTGTAATCGACACACTGCTGCATGTTGGCACTGAGTTTGACTAAAAAACCACAAGAACACAATTATGAAACACAGAGGAATACTCAAGTGTTGTACAGTAAAAACACTTTCTGTTTTCGTATCCGGACCGTTTCTTTCCTTTGATTGGGAACCCTTCGCACATCTGCTCTTTTGTTGTTCACGATTTTTTTTGGAGTGGACGACAGAGCCCTTGTAAAGGCAGATTTGGAGCTACTGCCACTAGATGGTTTGATCATATTATTTGATTTTGCCATGACCTACAATGATAGCTTGTAATGTCAGTTATATGATGAGAATGTTGATGTCAAATTAACAGGATTTGCAACTAAATGAATCGAACAACTAACATGAAGTATTATCAAGTAGGCAAATGTTAAAACAGAGATGCCAGATCGAATGTTCAAACAGATGTGCCATATGGGTGGGCGACTAGTCCATGGAAAAACAAATAAGAAATCATTTACATACATGAAGGGGGTATTCTCCCCATGGATTGATCAGGAACAGTAAATATCCTGAATTGTAAAAAAACAAAAATTAATCATCGAGTTTACATTCAGGTTAGAACTCTCCTCACGTTTGATCATTTTTATATATCCTGAAGTATGTCCATTTTTATGAATGAAAGTATGTCCACTTGATTTATGCATGGGAGTATGTGTGCGGAGTAGTATATCATCGTATTTGGATTGAGAGAGTATACCACTTTTTTAGGGACATTTCTCTATTCAATTTTTTAGACTAAAAAGGGAGTACATCTGTTTTTTTTTTGCTTATATGTAGTGCTAATTCACAAGGTATATGTGTGTCCCATTAATGGAGGGAGTATATGTTCATCTGAAGGAAGTATGTACAGGCAGGGAGTATGTGTCATCTGAGGGAAGTAGCACACGGAGGGAGTATGTGATCTTAAAAGGGAGCATGTAGAAGAAGGGAGTATGTGATCTTATAAAATGTATATTTACAAGGAGTATATTTGCACAAGATAAAATCATCTGTATAGATTGCTGGCTTTTTAGTAGATTTTCCTAAGACAAATTCACATGTTACTATGCTAGCCCCTCCTTTAAAACTGATGCCAAGTAATTGGCTTAGCCCTTGCCGATGACATCATGTAAGAGTATTCATGCCCGTCGACGCCGACGATGCATGAACCTGGGAAGTGTTGCAATGGTGCAGGATGCATTCCTGCATGCATGGCAGTTAACATGGTCAGACTAGCCACGGGCAAACTCTAGAAATTTCTGAAGCACCTAACATGCATGGTGGTATATAGTCACATTAACATGATTTGCAGATGATTGATTAGAACAGCTTGCAGGAAGTAATTCCAACCAAAGCAAAACGTTAGAACTCATAACAGAGGACCAGGAAGAGTGGGCGGCTAGTAGGATGAAGAAACAAAAAAGAAAACATTAAGAACTACATGTAGGGGAGACTTCTACTCATGGATTGATCAGGAACAAAAAGGTGAAGATCTTACCTCGAGCATGCAGTCAAGAGATCTCACTGCTGGAGAACTAATCACCACGACGACGCACCGGCAAACTGACAGCGCGCCCAGGCCACCGGCAAACTGGTCACAACAAAAATCTTCCGGTCCGT